>CM054060.1:118706351-119306351 GCA_028641055.1 Alopecurus myosuroides | reverse complement strand
CCAAGGAGCGGACGGGGAAACCGACGCCCTCCCTTTGGCAGGTCTCCTCCCTTAACCCACTATATAATACCCACCCCCTCTCTTTTAGACACATAATTGGCCTTCGGGAAATTCAATCTCTCTCTCTCTCTCTCTCAGTCTTAGAGATCCTCTAATTAGAACCTCTATAATTGGATTAAAGCCTCTAATCAGAACACTTCTAATTTGATTAGAACTTCTAATTAGATACACTCCAATTGGTTTAGGGCTTCTTCTACTTGGGATATGATGATAATATATCGATTAGACCTAGCTCTAATCTCTCTCCCTCTCTCTCCCATGTGTTGGGAACTTTTCCTCCTCAATTGCAAGCCTGTGGTGCCTGGTCCTGAACGGTGAAGCGCTGCACGATGTTGACACACATATATGTGCGAGCTCTTAGAGGGGTAACACGTGATACCCTCACTCTACTGGATCCAGAAGGTGGGATACGGGGAATCGACAACAGTCCCACCGCTAGGCTTAGCCGTGGGGACTCTTTGTCAGACATCACCAACATCGTCATCGACACTACTTTCGCGTTTCGTGTCGGTAACGAATCAGATCTATCCACACATTTACCTGCATAGTAGACCCTGTGTGCTACGTAGGCGGAAAATGTTAAATTCTACTACATACACCAACACTCTCTACCGCCAAATATGAGTCAAAACATGTTCCATCGTGGTCCTAGAAAAAAAGGCGTTGTACGCTCGCTTGGAGAAATAAATCCCATCCTGCATCTAGGCCTAGATGAGGACATCCTCCAGCTTAATTGAAAAAAAATCCAACAACCGTTTTTCTTACACCAGACCGTAATATAAGTTCAACTTATGTGTACCTACTGAAATGGCAAAGTTATTTTGAATGTCATAAAATATTTCAGCACCTACGCAAATGGCAGAAACTTCCAATTTTTTTATGAACTATCAGTAAGAACCGTGATCATACTATGCTAACCTTTAGCATTCTTGGCGCATGGATCACTCAAACCTCTTTGTCTAGTGAGCTATAGCATTATTACACATTTGGAACACTTAAAAACATGTGTATATGTTTATTAGTACTAAACTAGCACTAACTTTAAGTTTAAAGACAACAATATTCTGTTAGTGATATTCTTATTTTGTCCATATGAAGTATGATGTGAATATTAATAGATCTAACACTAGGGAAATAACAAACTTCTTATATATGTTATATATATATATATGTGCTCTCTATTGAATTACATTTTAAAATAAAATATCAAAACACCCAACATCTAAAGTTTCGCAATGTGAAGAGCACTCGAGACATTAAGAATGCACACAACCAACTTACTAGAATAGAGAACTAAAGGAAAAACATGAACACCAAGCTATCACATCAACAACTAACCTACGAAACACACAAACTGTGAGAAAGGTTCTATCAAGCAATTCCTTTAGTAAGGTAATAAAGCCCAAGCGCCACCATTTCTAGATCCAACCACTGAAGGAAAGATAAAGGGTTTTCCACACGGATAATGAAATTGACAACTGTCCAACCAATGCCTTCAAGAAGGGAACGACACACAAAAACTGCCATTGCCAAGTCCAAGCAATGAAGGTTTCTTTGCCAGATCTGAAACTTTGTCTTGAAGTGAATTGAAAAAAAATCCAACAAAGTTGTAAGGATATTCTTACAACAGAAAATAATATATGTTAAACTTATGTGTACCTACTGAAATGGCTAAGTTATTTGTATTGGGTTATGTGCAGCAATGTAAAATTTTCCGTCTTATGCAACACATATGATCTAATAAGAAGGTACAAGCGAAGATAGATTTGATCGTTACCAACATGGAGATGCAGGGCATGTGTTGATGATGATGTCAATGAAGCCCGATGAAGAGATCTGAGGCTAAGCCTATAATGGAGCTATTGCCGCCTCCCCATATCCGGACTTCTAGATCCAGCAGAGTGAGTGTCTCACATGTTACCCCTCTGATAGCTTGCACACATACGCCCTTGAAAATCATGCAATGCTTCACCGTCTAGAACTAGGAACTACATGTGCACATTAAGGTGGAGAGAACCCCAATACATGGAAAAGGGGGAGAGAGAGAGAGAGAGATTAGATCTTGTCTGTAGGGAGAGGACACCACAAAACCCTATAGAGAGATCTTCCTCAGTAAATTTTGTCTCCAATTGAAGGAGGGGGTGGGTATATATAGTAGGGAGGAGAGGGGAACCTGCCTTATAGGCTAGGTTCATTTGGGAGGCCTAGATCTGGCCAGCACCAACCCCCTCTCTCCTATATAATGATTTCTTCTGCCTTGGACAAGGTCACCACGACCAGAAATATCTCACCCACCATTATTGCAAGATCCAAACTCCCATACCTCTCTATCTACTCACTCGAACACCTTGCCCTTGGAGAATTTGAGAGAGATGACGTAGATATACAACCCACCAAAGGAATCTGATTTCCCCCTTGATCCCATTAAGGAACTTTCTGTTCTTGGGTCTGTTGGAACCCGAGAAGGTTGTTGGTCCTCGTGGCTTTGAGAGCCGTGGAGTCTTGTCGGGAGCCTCCAATTGAGTCGTGGAGTCTACCCCTGTCCTTGAAGCTTGGTGTCTTGGCAGCTCACGGGATTTGGTGAGGACCTCCAAGTAGTGGAATATGCCTCATCCTTATGAAATTTCTAGCTGTTAACTTAAAAGTTCTAGTTGTTCGTGCCTCTACACATTGGTGGAAGGAAACGAAGGAAATTTGGTGTGCCATTTGATGGCTATTCGGTACTCAACTTGGTGATACCACACCGCTCCAACGGAGATGTAGCTTCCATTAGGAATTGAACTCCGGGATAAATCTCGGTGTTACTTTGTTGGTTATCCCTCAACTTATCTTCAGTAGTCGATACTAGCTTACTTGCTTTCATATCTACTACTAGTAGTGTATTTATCATATAGGATTGTCCACCTAGTTGCATAAGCTAGAGAACCTATATCTGGGCAATCCATAAACTGAAAGAAAAAGAAGTAAAATTTGTAGTTGCCCATTCACCCCCCTCTAGTCAACCGTCACAATTCTGTCAAAGTTCGAAGACATCATTATTGGGTGAGTGAGATTGTTATTTTGTCCATATGTAGTATTAGATGGTTCTTTCATGGAATATCTGACAGCAGGAGATTTGTTAAAACAAGTGTTGCTCGGTTAGGAGGAGATGAATAAGGTGATTACTCAGGCGATCTCGGAGCTACTCTTCTATCTCCAATGGTTCATGCCGTGCATGGGAGTCAGCGGGGATTGGAGAGGGAATTTCCTAATCCACAACCTGTAAGATTATTGTGACCCTAGCACGCCCAGGGTTTCCCAAGAACCCAATGGTACCAATAAATTTGAATACCTAAAGGAGGAATCACGATTGTCATGGCGGATTTATATATCTGGTTCTCCTCTTTTGATTGCTCAAAGGGATTTGAATTTGTGTGGAAGAATCAGGAGATCTCAAGATTTTGAGGTACTCAATACTAGATGAGAAAGAAATACAGAATTGCTATTTATTTTAGGTCAATCAAGGATAATCCTTTGCAAGAGAAGGGGTGACGTACGTAGCATGTCCCAAAATATATCCGTTAAACACAATCCGAGCCCACTAATATTTGGTTTGGATATTGGGTCGAATGCGGATCACCCAAATGGAATGCAGAGTTCATCCGGTGGGATCCGGCCGTAACCCGAAGGCTATAGGAGTCTCCTGAACCCATGCGGGACTCCAGGTCATTCGGGTATACTTGGGACAAATTCAAATAGGCTTGAATATGCATATGAGCTCCATTTTGAAGGATGAATAATCCTATCCTTTTGCGGAGGGAATGTCCATGTGTGAAGGAATGAGCATCCCCTATTATTCCACAAGAATACCCTCTTAATAGTATGAGATAAACCCATGAACCCCGTTTCATTTTTTACTACGTGAAACAAATTTTACATTGTTGCACTCCATTTTAGATTTTTAATTATTAAATATTTCAAAATACAATTTTTTTATTGCATTTAATTTTATGGTTTGCGTTTTAGTTTCAATGACAACCCCTCTTTCTATCCCCATTGCATGAGTTCATTTATATATTTGTTTTATTTTGTTTTCATCTCGTTCTAATGAACAATTTTTCCTGACAACCACCACGGTCGAGTTGGGCACACAAGACACCTTACTCTTGTTTCGTATGCATAGCTGGCACTACAAGAAAATCGGTCTCTTGCGACGAAATCTATCGCTACGGGTATTTTTCGTTGCAATATAATCCAAAATTACGACGAACTCTCCGGTTGTGGTGATAGGGCACTCATATTTCCACGACTCTTTTTGGTCGCGATAAATTATCGTTTTGTTACGGTAGAGGCCCCCTATTGCCACGATCTGTACTGCGGTTGGAATACAATCGCGTTTTTGCGATAGAGTATTTCTGTTGCGTGAGGTAGTAATTTTGTTGCCTTAGAGACAAGGTCTTCCAACGAAATAAGCATTCATGGTGATATTCAGTCATATATTCCAACACCTATGTTGTGTTGCGGTAGTTACAAATATTGTTGTAAAAAATAGCTAACTATCGCAACCAAATTTGTTCGTGTGGCAATATCATATGTTTTCACCTCAATTTTATCCTGCGGCAATAACTATTGTTTACTACGACAATTTGGGTCGTATGGTAATAGGTTAAACGTAGTGCAACAATCACCCTTCTGTTGCAAAAATGAACAAGTTTTTTGCAACAAGACATTCACAATGTAGCTTAACGGGCCTCATGGGCCGTGGCCCTTGATCAATATTGCAATTTTCTTAGGACTACAATTCATTTTTGGTCCAGTATCTCAATTTGGTGAGCACATTTTTATTTTTAAACATTTTTTGCAACGATAAACCTTAAACAGACCTCCTGGGCCCTGGCACCCGAGTATAGCTGAAATTTATTTCGGAGATATGTTCATATATGGTCCAGTATCTTCACTTCTATCACCGAAATTTTTCATTTGGACAAATTATTCTGGTCCCACCATTCAGCTGGAGAAACAAATAAATATGATGATAAAATTTTTGTTCAAAGGTGATCGAACAAATGATCTCACAGTTCGAGCCAATTCAACAAAGCCAGTAGAGCACAGGCAAATTCATGAAATAATGTTAGAGTTATTTAGTAAGTATATCCACAAGCGGAATCTCTGTAGGTCCAAACAACTGAATTTCTGCAGCACTTAGCATTTTACTTATGTTGCAACAAGTGACATTACTTAATAATCAATCAAGAACTCATATAAGACGCAATTTCACTAGTACATTTAGCATGGAAATTCAAAATTACTAAACATTGAAACTTCAGAGCATTTAAACTCAAAATATATTATTACACGATCTTTCAAGCATATAAATGTGTCCATGTTCATGGCAAAACATTTAAGCCATACAGTGCAGAGAAAACCTACACAAACAATCCATGGTCATCATCCAATTCATCTTGTACCAAAGGAGCAACATGACCATCATTTACGTAAGCCTCATCATCATCTGTATCAGCATCATATTCGACTTGATCTTCGTCAAACTCAGAAGGTCTTAAACTTTTTATGACTGAAACATCAACGTTGGTTCCTTCATCATTATTTCTGCACCAACTAGTCATCTCGTCAGGTACTGTAAATTCTGAAACTGTAATTCCTGCATCGACGACATCCTGTACATCTGCATCACCATGTTCATCTCCTTCTGTAGCATCATCAAGGTCTGCCCCATTTAAAACCGAAGGAGCAAACAAATTGCGTGGATTCATTTTTATAGCACTTTCCCAATTAGTGTTCTTCACATCTCTCACGTAGAAAACCTGTGCAGCTTGGATGCCTTGAATGTAAAGGTCTTCCTTGAATCGATGTAGAGTAGTGTCAAGGTCAATAATTCCATATTTGTCCTTCTTATACCCCTTACTATGATTTCTATTGGCAGGAGGCACGTCAAACCAGTCACACTGCAATAGAACAACCTCCTTATCAGGAGGAAAGTCAAGAAATATGATTTTCTTTATCACCCCATAATAACCATTACTGCCGGTGCTTTCTTGCGCATTGACTACGACGCCACTATTTTGGGTACTCAAGTCATGCTCTATATAGGCATTCCGAAATTAATATCCATTCAGTATTGTACGGTTGAACACACGAACAATTTGATTAGGCCCTTTAGCTAGTGTATACAACAGACTGCTGACCTTCCCATCTTTATGGAGTTGTGTGATCTATTTCATGGAATAGAATATGTGTGAGTGTAATGTACACCATTGCTTTTTTTATTACGAGAAAAAATTCTGAAAATGCTAAAGTAACTTACCCGTCTTTCGAACCAACCAACAAAATCTTCCTTGTGTTTCTTTTTAGGATTAGGGCAATTGTTCTTTTTGAGCTCGTCAACATGTTCCCTTCAAAAAGAAATGATATATGGTTACTTCATCAACAAAGTATTAATGCACATCATGATATAAAACAAATACATAAGTATCCTTACTGAATCCATGGCTCGGTTTCCTCGCAGTTTGTTATTATGTAGTGCCTCATTTTATTCAGAGCTTCCAAAGATAGTGATTCATGGGTAAAACCTTTCTTGGAGTAATCAACTGTATTCATTATGCTAATACCTGTTGGTGCTTCATGTGTAGCTCCATCTGCATGACGTTCGGACTGACTTATTTTTGTAGGCATGCCTTGAACAAATCGACTGCAAAACGTCATGCACTCTTCAAGTATGTACCCCTCTGCAATCGAACCTTCTGGATGAGCCTTGTTACGTACATATCCCTTCAGGGTACGCAGGTATCTCTCAACCGGATATATCCATCTGTACTGTACAGGCCCCGCGAACCATGCTTCTTGAGCTAGATGAATTGGTAGATGCATCATAATATCAAAGAAAGCTGGTGGATAAATGATCTCTAACTGACATAGAATTTCTGAAATTTGGTTGCCCAAAGTCTCCAAATCGTGATCCCTTAACTCCTTGGAGCATAAATCAGAAAATAATTTACTCGGGTGAAGCAATGGGGGTAAGGACATTCTCTGACAGAAGCTTGCGCAACGCAATAGGAAGAAGTTTCTATAATATAACATGGCAGTCATGAGTTTTGAGTCCACTAAACTTGTACTGCTCGAGGACCACACACCGCTTAATGGAGAGAAAATAGGAGACACCAAAAGGTCCCTATTTTGAATAATCAACTTCGTGCTACTTTTATGTGGGAAAAGAGCCACTTGGTACAACAATATGCGCTTGGTGTCCCAATGAGTTGGTATACATGTAGTTTGTTGTGATCTCACTATTGTTTTGCATGGTAATTTTGCTCTAAAAATCATGAATTGTTTTGGGTGCATCGTACATAATCTTTATTTTTTAAACCTTGTATGATTGTGTCCTCACCCACCCTTTTTTTTTGGCAAAAACCTATGTAAAATAGGTGAAAATTGCACACGCTAATTTCCGTAGCAAGGGCTCACATTTTACAACACTCACGTAGATCTACCATAGAATCCTACTTCTGGATACATGAAAAATGATTTTTTTGGCTATTTTCCGGAACAACAAGTCACACACTTGTAGTACAAATTTGACTTTTATTTTTCGATCCGCTTTTGATAGCTCTCTTTGAAGAGGGAAGACTGCTGGATGGGTTTTGATCATTGTCTTTTAGATCCAATTCTATAGGAGAAACAACAACTTTATGCACATATTGATGCCATTGAGCGTTATGATGCGCTACTAGACGTTAGGGAAGGTATGTTTACCTTATGGTTAGATAAAAGAGGTTGTGTATCATTCCTCCCATGTATGCAACGTGGACGACTTAGCCGAGTGTTATCGACGCGTCTTCTCATAGCGCTGTAGTAGCGTCGAAGACTATGTGCTACGGAGGTTAGAGATTTCCCGTTATCAACATTGTCGCATATGAGTCTGCATCGGGTGAATGCCATAAGAGGATTTATGCTTTTTGGTATGGAAAAACTGTTTGAAAGGGTCAGTATAGCCTATCTTTGACATGCTACCTCATATGAGATTGAATCGGTCAGATCCGAAAGAGTTATAGCAGAATCCCTAGCTTTGGGAAAGACCGGATCATAACTTGAATTTAAGGGCATACACTTCCTTCATCTATCATATGTATCGCTTTGCTTCGTCCCGAACCAAGGATGCATGATGGCGGGCGCGTGCGCGTGCCGACTGCAGAGACTAGAAGCCGACGCCGGAAGATATTGTTATACCAAATATTGATCCGATCCAGTATCATCAGGATGCAAAAGTCATCCCGTTGAATTTACAGAAGTCCAATTTTGCATATATATGGGATTACATCCCGAATCAATTCGATCTCCTGGGCCAATATGAGGACGCCTAAGAAAAGATTGTTTAGATTTACGAAAAGGTTGTTTGCAACTATCCGGGCAACCATAGGTTTCGACCTGCATTGAAAGCATGTCCATTCGTTGAAGATAAGAGTATATCAAACCCACATGTCGTCTTGCCATGAGCAGATTTTTTTTTGTCAAAATTGATTTAAATGGGCAAAAGTAGAAAAAGATCTAGAAAATTCAAACTATTTGGACAATAGGAACTATATCTAGTGTACTTTGTGTGAAAATTGAAGTGGGGCCATTTTACACCATATTCTTTATGCTTGCTTACAAAATAGCCCCCTTTTGGCATTTAAGAAATAAAAAAGTTTTTGAAAACAAAAAGTAGGAAACTTATTTGACACTATTGTTTGACATGTTAAGAGCCAAATTCGTGGAAAAATTGGATCAATTATCATGAAATTTTATTTTGGTACATCACATACAATTTTTATTTTTTATTTTTAAGCGGTTATAATTGTGAGAGAGTTTGGCACCCGAGCTCCACGGAGCCCAGTATTTTGAAAAGAATAATATTATATATAAGTATAAAAAATTCTGGTTCTTTGTATGTGGATACAAACTAATGTGACCTATGTATCTAAAAAATTCTGGTTCTTCACATTTTAGGCTATAAAATGACAAATTTGTGGATCAAAAAAAGGAGAAAAACCTTGGTTTTGATCCTCAAGTCTGCCTGTTTTGTGTAGATCATGGATGATACAGTACTTTGATGAACCTTGATTTGTATGTATTTGACATGAAATTTTACCTCTATATATATTTTGGACAATTTTGAGATATCAAAATGTGATTTTTCTTTCATTTGTTGTTGTAAAAAGGGCTCCATGGATCCCTGGTTCCAATAGCACTTTCCTTGGTGTGCTATGTAGGAGGTACAATGGTGTGCGATGTAGGAGGTAGTCGCAACATGATTTTAAATAAAATTATGTGAGATACTTTGCGATGGTTTATTTTTAAGGGCTTGTGATGTAGGAGAAGGGAGTACTCCTTTTGTTGACGATCACCTTTATGATTTTCTTTTGCTCATGAACTACAAATTCAATCACATTTGCACCAATTATATCTGTTAGGTTGATCTCCCGCAAAGGCCCAAAGGCCTGAGCGGCCCCTTTGGTCAAAGCACCCTAATCGGGGGAGTCCAACCCTCTAATTGGTGGACCCCTGTGACCTGCGCATATAAAAGGTGGTGGGGCCGGGGCACACGAAAAAGGTTCACCGCGCCGCCACACTCCCTACCCACATACCTTCCGATCTAGGGTTTGCGCAGAGCTAACGGGGAGTCACCACCACCGCCACCATGTCCACTTCCACGCCGTCGTCGTCTTCGAAGGGTTTAGAAGGTGGTATCTCGCCCCTCTCTCTCTGTATCTCTCTCTCTCTCTCTCTCTCTCTCTCTCTCTCTCTCTCTCTCTCGGTTTTTCCATCTCGAATCAACATCACAGTGGCAATGTTAGAGGAACTACCAGATCACATCTAGACTAGTTTGTTCCTAGGGCTCTAAAAATGGTATCAGAGCCGTGCTAGGTTTCTAGATCGGTTTTGGTGAAAGAAAGAAACATAGAAAGAAAATAAATCCCTCCCACCCGAAAGTCAAAATTCTGATCCCTAACAGAAGAGAGGGGAGAAGGGGAAAAGAAAAACCTCACCTAGCAGCAGTGCACCGCCGTCGTGGCCGTGTTGTTCCTCTACCCCGTGCGCATCCTAGGAGGCACCAGAAGAAGAGCAGCTGGCGGAGGAGATGGATGCACCGCGGTCAAACTACTCGACGGCGGCGCGCCCATCGCACACTACCGGCGAAGAGGATGGCCACTGTGGTGGAAAAGTCGCCATCGAGCGTCACAGATGCTCTCCCGTGGCTCCCTCGCTGTCACGGTGAGGAGCAGAGGTGGATGGAAGAGGGGGAGGGAAAGAGCAAGGGGAGCACACGCGGCGGCGCGGTGGCGCACCGTCGCTGGCCGGCCTACCGGCGGCTCATCTAGAGAGAAGCTCACGGGAAGCGAGAGAGCGTGACAGAGCTGAACGAGGTGCATGCAGGGAGGAGGAAAATGAACTAGGGTTTCCCCCGGCCGTCGCTGCCCGTTTTTGTTCCGCCGATCGACGCGCGTGGTCGTTCGATAGAAATCAATGGGCTAGAGACAGAGTGTGCTGGCCACGGACGCGTGGGCTGGTAAATCAGAATTTCGCACTGTTAACGAGCGCGCGTGCAGCAGAGAGCACAACGAGTCGAGTGGACCACAGGGCGGGGCCGTTTCGGCCTTGTGCGCTGGGCGCCAAGAGGTCAAATGCCGCATGGGCGTGAGAACAACAGGCAGGCCGTGGGCTGGGCTACAGTTTTTTTCCGATTCTGAAAAAAATAGACAGAAGTCCGTTTTTTGGACAAATTTGATAGTAATTTCCCTATTCAATTTTTCCAACAAAATTTTGGGAATAAAAAAGTAAAAGAAATACTTCTATATAGTAGAGAGTGCATGAATTTTTATTTATGTTTTCCGCTGCAAATAGATAAATGTGCTCCTTTTAAGAGTAAATAAACTAAAAGTTAGAATTAAAATTTAAAAAGCATGATTGTGGTTTTTGTTATTATATGACCAACGTTGTTAATAACATAATCATAATATTTTTATTGTTCTATATGTGCATTTATTGCTATTTTCTGCTCAACGGTGAAATAGTTTTAAATTGCATAGATAGTTGTATGTTTAATTTTGACCGAAGTTGAATTATTACATGTAATTGTTGTTATGTTCTCACTTCATTGTGGTTTTCAGAAGGGTACTACTTGATGAGATGCATCAAGGATGTTCCAATCCTCATAGGTGATAACTACAGTGAATGAAGGAAAAAGGTAGATTTAGCCTTTGTTTGTGCTGAGGTTGACTGGGTTGTGGACACTCCGCAACCAGTCAAGCCTAAAGTGTCAGAATGAGATGGAGCTGATGATGATGTTGCTTGGGAGAAAAAGAAGAGGGATTATGCTCCTTTGGATATGTCATATTTACTCGAAAACTGAAAGTGTCTAACAACCAACAAAAAGTACATGACATTTATAAATAACACAATTGAGAACGCTATTGTGGGATCAATTGCAGAGTGCACTTCTGTAAGGGAGTTCCTTGAAAAGATAAAGAGCCAGTTCACTAGTTCTTCAAAGGTATATGCCACCCAGCTGATTAAACAGCTGGTAACAAAAAAAGTTCACCGGGGGTGCACATGGCATATGGAAGCATATCCTAAGGGTGAGCAACATGGCAGCTAAGCTTAACCCCATGGATGCCGATTTGGAGCTTAAGCCTGCACTCCTTGTCCATCTGATCATGGCTTCACTACCAAATCAGTTTGACAACTTTGTGATAAATACAACATGGCCCCTGAAAAATGGGATGTTGAAAAGACAATAGCCATGTGTGTGCAAGAGGAGGACAGACTTAAAGCCTCACATGGTGGTTCTCTGAACTATGTGAAGGATAACAAGAAAAGGAACTATAATCAAAGCAATTCTGGTTCTCCTTCAAAGGCACAAGGAAAAGCTCCCTCACAGTATCAGCATCAGCAAAAGGCTCTTCCATCTCTTCCAGTGGACAAAGACGCATGTCTTCATTCCAAGAAGACTGTGCATTACAAGAAAGATTGCCTAGTTTGGCTAAAGTACATAATGGCAAGGAGAGGTAACAATAATGTTTCCTTTATAAATGAATCCATGTATACAAAGTTTTCAAAATCTACTTGGTGGATTGACTCAGGTGCAACTATTCATGTTGCAAATTTTTTAAAGGGATTCCATTCGATGCGGACTATGGAGAGAAGCGAATGATGCATTGAAGTCGCTAATGGAGTTCAAGAAGTTGTTGAAGTTATTGGCAACATCTCCCTGGAGTTGGCTGATGGATTTACGATTCTTCTTAGAGATGTTTTATATGTTCCTTCATTACAAAGAAACTTAATTAGTGTTTCATGTTTGGACAAAGATAATTATGAGTGTTATTTTGGACATGACAAGTGTGTCATATGGTATAATAATACTCATGTGGGGGTTGCTTTCATCCACAATGAGCTTTATTTATTATCCTTGCGTGAAAAAGTTTATTATATGTGCAAGATGAATGAGCATGTTTCTGCGTCGAATAAAGAACAAAATAAAAGAAAGAGAACTCATGACTCATCGAAATTTTGGCACTGTCTTTTGGGCCACATTTTGAGGAGGGGAATAGAAAGACTAATAAAAAATGATATTATTCCTTCACTAGAGTTCTCAGACATAGAGCAATGCATAAATTGCATTAAAGAAAAGTATGTAAAGCAAATTAAAAGGGTGCAAACCGAAGTACAACAACACTAGAAATCATTCACACTGATATTTATGGACCATTTGCTGTGAAAAGTATGGATGATTATGACTCGTTCATAACATTCACATATGACTACTCCCTATATGGATACATCTATCCAATTAAAGGAAGACCTGAAGCGTTGGATAAATTTAAGATATTCAAAGCTGGAGTTAAAAATCAACATGATAAAAGAATAAAGATAGTGAGATCTGACCGTTTGTGTGTTGGGGGGGAGGGGGAGGGGTACTACGGTAGACACACTCTATATGGCCAAGTCCCTAGACCTTTTGCAAGGTTCTTACAGGAGAATGGCATAGTAGCCCAGTATTCAATGTCGGGCGAGTCTCATCAAAATGAATTAGCTGAAAGGCGTAACCATAGTCTTATGGATATGATGCGCAGCATGATGACTTATTCCACTTTGTCATTGGGATTATAAATGGAGGCACTTAAAACCGCCATTCACATTCGTAATAGAGTACCAAGCAAGTCGGTGCCCAAAAGACCGTATGAGTTGTGGATAGGAAGAGCTCCATCCCTATAACGCCTCAGGGTGTGGGGGAGCCCAGCTGAGGCCAAAGTGTTTAATCCAAACATTGCAAAGTTAGGTACCAAAACAGTGAGTTGTCACTTCATTGGCTATCCTGATAGATCAAAAGGTTATCGTTTCTACTATCCAGAAAAATTCGCAAAGTTTGTAGAAACGAGACATGCAGTCTTCTTAGAGGACAAAATGATGAGGGGGAGCATGGTAGCTCAGAAAATTGATCTTGACGAGAAGGGGGTGTGTGCACCTAATTCGATGATTCAAGAGCCATTTTTCTCACTACCTGTTGTACATGCACCGTCAATCCCCGAGGTTGCGGTGCAAACACGTGTTATTACTCCAACCATGACAACTAGAGGTGAAGATCCGGAACCTGCCCGTCCTGAGCCGACTGAACCCGAAGTTGAGCATGAAAGGGAGGTGCAGTAGCCTTTCGAAGAGGATGTGCCAGAAGTTGAGGCACACAATGAGCCAAGTAATGAGACCCTTAGAAGGTCTACAAGACGTAAAAAGTGAGCCATTTCTGATGTTTATAAAGTTTACAACATAGAAATGACTCATACGGAAAATGAACCCACTTCATATGAAGAAGCCATGAGAAGACCTCACTCATCGAAGTAGGTGGAGGAAATGGAAGACAAGATGAAATCGATGAGTTCCAACGATGTTTGGGACTTAGAGGATATTCCTAAAGGAGGCAAAACAATAGGCTGTAAATGGGTCTACAAAATAAAGTATGACTCTAATGGAAATGTAGAAAAGTATAAAACACGTCTCGTGGCAAAAGGGTTTACACATAGAGAAGGGGTAGATTACAATGAGACATTTTCTACAGTCTCATGTAAGGATTCCTTCAGAATCATCATGACATTAGTTGCACATTTTGATTTAGAGCTACATCAAATGGATGTAAAGACGACATTTTTAAATGGAGATCTAAAAGAAAATGTTTACATGAAACAACCCAAGGGTTTTATCATGGAACGCAAGGAAGATATGGGATGTCGTATGAAGAAATGCATCTATGTATTAAAGCAAGCTTCTAGGCAGTGGTATCTGAAATTTAATGATACAAAAAAGAGTTTTCGATTTGAAGAGAATGTTGAGGATATCTGCATTTATGAAAAGTTCAAAAGTGGGAAATACATTTTCCTAATCTTTTATGAGGATGATATCTTGCTTGCTAGCAGTTATGTTAGTCTGCTATGAGAAACAAAGAATTTCTTATCCTCAAACTTTGATATGAAGGATCTTGGTGAAGCATCATATGTTTTGGGCATAGAGATTCACCGAGATAGAAGAAATGGAGTCTTAGGACTATCGTAGAAGGCATATTTTGAGAAGGTTCTTAAAAAGTATAATATGCATGCGAGTTCTGCCACACCTGCTCCTATAGCCAGGAATGACAGTTTAGGAAAATTCTAATGTCCCAAGAACCAGTACGAGATCGATCAAATGAAATCAGTACCATATGTTTCGGCTGTTGGAAGCTTACAATATGCACAAGTTTGCACTCGCCCTGAATTAGATTTTATCACCGGGGTACTCGGTAGATATCAAGAGAATGGATGCACAAAGCAGTGGAAAATGGTAAAGAAAGCATTGCGCAAGGCACTAATGACCTCATGCTAACATACAGACGATCTATTCACTAGAGATAAGAGCGTATTCAGATACAGATTTTGCGGGAGACAAATATTATAGAAAATCCACGTCAGGATATGTATTTACTCTCGCAGGAGGGGCTATTTCGTGGAGAAGCTTCAAACATTCAATAGTTGCATCATCCCTGATGTATGCAGAATTTATAGTATGTTATGAGGCCACGGGACAGGCGATATGGTTAAAGAAATTTATACCCGAGTTGAAAATGGTAGATTGCATTGACAAACCACTAAATATGTACTGTGACAACCAGGCCGCATTATTCTATGTTCCCAGCAACAAGTCGAGTAATGCTACAAAGCCAATAGAAATAAAGTATTATGTTGTGAAAGATATAATTCAGGATCAAACTATAAGTCTCGAGTATATAGGGACAAAGGATATGCTTGCGGATCCGATTACGAAAGGCTTACCACCCAATTTGTTCAAGGAACACTTAGCCGACATGAGTTTAAGGGAAAGTCTATGGTTCCTCTATTAACAGAGGCCTGAAAAGGAACATTTTTTTTTGTTTCAAAACAGAAAGGATTGAGCCGTGACGATGAAACATGCTCTATGTACCAATATGTGATGAAACGAGTAAAGGAAAATATATAAAGTTAAAAGTCAAAGTTGGGATCAATACGGAGAATGTTAGGTTGATCCGCAAAGGCCCAACGGCCTGAGCGGACCCTTTGGTCAAAGCGCCCTGATCGGGGGCGTCCAACCCTCTAATGGTTGGTGGGTCCCTGTGACCAGTGCATATAAAAGGGGGGGGGTCCAGCACACAGAACAAGGTTCACCGCGCCGCCACACTCCCCACCCAAATCCCTTCCGATCTAGGGTTTGCGCAGAGCTCACGGGAAGTCACCACCACCGCCACCATGTCCATTTCCACGCCACCGTCGTCTTCGAAGGGTTCAGAAGGTGGAATCTCCCCTCTCTCTGTGTATCTCTCCCTCTTTCTCTCTCGGTTTTTCCATCTCGAATCAACATCACAGTGGCAATGTTAGAGGAACTACCAAATCACATGTAGACTAGTTTGTTCCTAGGGCGACGGTTGCTGAAAGATAATCGCGCCCCCTCGTTCCCCTCCCTCGTTGCTCCCGTGAGCGACAGGGAGGGAACCCTAGCTGTCGCCGGTCCAAGCCCCGACCTCCCTCCTCCCTCCTCGCCGCCGCCTCAAGGACGCGGCCGGGCAAAGCCTTGTCATCGTTGGCGGCGGCGGGGTGTCTCGCCTCCTCGCGCAGGGGCGCCGGCACGGGCGGCGCATCTGGGCCGGGTGCCACGGTGACGGGGGCCGTGGTGGCGTGGCGGAGCTCCTCGCTCAGAGCTCGGCGGCGGGGCAGACTTCGTGGTGGCGGTGCGTGGCCGTGGTGGTGGGGTGAAGGTCCGGCTCCACAGAACTGGCGGCGCTCTCCCTGGCGGCAGCGGTTTGGGGCACGACGTGACGGCGTCCGGGTGGCTAGGTGCCGTAGGACCACGGCGGCGGGCGCGGCTTGGCGACCACGGTGGACCTGCGTGGAAGGTTCCCCCGCGACGGCCATGACCTCAGGGCCCGCTCGTAGCCCAGATGGGCCTGGGAGGGCCGGCGGCTCTTGGCTTCCTGGAGGGTTGGCGTGGTGGCGCCTGGAGATGTCAGCTGTTGGGCATCATGGTGGTGTCGGCGGCCGGCCAGGCGGCGGCGAGCTGGATGCTCACCGTCCAGATCCCGTCTCGGTGGTGGTGGTGAGATAGTGGACAGTACGTCCTACCCCATTGTTGGCAATCCCAGCTCGTTTCTCGTCGGTGGTGAGGCTAAAGGAGGCTCCTTGCGGCGCATGTACGAGGTGCTTCGGGGTTGAAGGCAGGACTGTGCGAAATCCCCGCTTGTAGCTGATGACGGCGACGCCCGCGGGCGCCGTCACCTTCTTGGAGGCGTCGTCATGGGTGTTGCTCGTGCTTCCCCACATCGAACACCGGGGAAACCCTTGATTCGGTCCTCCGATCGGGTGGCGGCGGCGCGGTTGTGCCGTTCCCTCCTTGGAGGCGTCGCCTAGGTGGTTCGAGGAGTCCTCGGTGCGCCAATTGGAGCCGATGTTGGCCGCCGCTGAGAGGTGGGTTCCTAGGGCGCTATGTACACCGTCGCCGGTACTTCTCGGTTGACACCTCCTCCGGTATGGTTCAGCCCCGCCGTTCTCTTGCCAACTCTTAGGCGCTTATGGGTGGGCGGTGCGTTGGCATGTGCCATCTTGGAGCTGGCGTCGGCTTCATGGAGGTCCCTTCTTCGGTGGTGACGCGACCTAGAAGCTCAGTGTATCGTTTCTTCGAAATGGTGCAAGGCGAGTTTTTTGTCACCTGGTGTGGGTTGTGTTGTTAGCTGTGTGGTGTCGTGTTTGTATCGGGTAGCCTACTTGGCGCTGTACCTGCCGTCTTGGCCTCCTCTTCTATGGTGTATCCTTGAAAAAAGTTTGTTCCTAGGGCTCTAACAATATCCAGTACAGGGAAAGAATATATTCCAAGCTACTACTAGCTAGGAGATAGCAGAGACCAAGACTGATCGATCCAGCATACATGTATGCATGGTCCATAGACTCATACTATATAACATAAGCACCTCAGCTTTACACCTTTCTTGTGGCATAACAAAAAGATGAAACCTTTCTTAACCTAGCAGCTCTGTCTCAGCAGGCACCATGCACGCATACATACACTCTCCTAGCTACCTCGATCGTGTGTGCACCAGAAGCAAGCGGTCGGTACATAGGCACATATATCTGCAAGCCCTTTAGGCAGGCAGGCAAGCTACCTGTTGCATGCTCCTGCTTGCGCTGCCTGCCTTTGATAAAGCCTATCCACCCCCCTCTCTCTACCACGCACGCACACTTGCACGCACCCATGTCTCTCCCTCTCCCCTTTTGCACTTTGTTCCTAGATCAACGGTTAATTCCCAGCCCTCTTTTGCTTTCTCATCTTCTAGCTTTGTTGCTTCCCTGCTCCGCTTCATACGTACGTACGTGCATATGGGGCAGGGGCCTCACGAGTCAGGAGTATGCATCTGACTAATCTCTAGGTGATCATATTGCTAGCTAGCTAGACATATATCTTCCATTGCCACCGATGGATCCATCGAAGAAAGGATTACATTCTTCCTAGGGTGAAGTCGAGGTTGGGTTTCTTGGCGCCGACGACCAGCTCGGATAGACGGAACGGTGACGACATCAGGTCGAAGGCGTTGTCGACCTCTGGGCACTGTGATTGCACGTCCTGTAATTGTTAAGAGTGCAAATGAAAAAGATCAACAAAAATAGATTGCTATTATGTGATATATGTAATAGTACCAAAACGCTGCCGACAATTTGCACTGATCATGGCTGAACAGGAAGCCGTCAAAAAGATGCATGCGAGAAATGGGAGAAGGAATGATCGCTACTGCACTAACTACGGCAAAGCATATATATCATGGCCATTGGCGATGGGGTATTGGAGATAGTAATGATGATCACTTGCGTTGGGGAAAAGGCGAGTACGAACCTCAAAGGATTTCATGTCGCCTGGGTTGGCATCTCTGGATTTTCCGTGGAACCAGGCCCCTCTGCTGCACGAGCAAAAGAAACAAAGGGAGGAATTGATTTAAGTATCACGTTCCCTTTTCTGTATATCATGGGCTGATGAAAGAATCAAATGCCGGCCTATCTATCTACATCTTTTCCTTCTTCAGTGGGAGTCCATTTGCATGCAACACAAGAGAGGGGGAAAAGGCAGGGAACAAAGCAACTCCAACCTTTCACTGTTAAGATGCTGTCAATGACAAGCAGCTAGCTTTACCAGAGGAATTAACGGGAGTAATCAGCTGCTTGCTGCATTAATTACTGTCCTACTCTTCTTAGAGTACTCCCTCCGTCCACGGATAAGTGTACATCTATTTTTACACTTAGTCAAAAAATTTAAACTTTGACCAAATTTATAGAAAATTGTAACAATATATATGACATCAAAATGATATATTTTAAAACTTCATGTCAAGACAAATCTATTGATATTAATTTGGTGTTATAAATGCTAGTACTTTTCTCGATAAAGTTAGTCAAATTTTAATAAATTTGACCGATGAAAAAGGAAAACGTACACTTTATCGTGAACGGAGGGAGCATGTGATACGGCACACTGATCAATGCTTGTATATCAGTGTGTGGCTGCATACACATGCACATACATGTACGGCAGTCGTCGTCTAAAAAAAAACACTACTACATGTACTCCACTACTGCATGACAACAGTTGCCATGCAGAGTCCACAAGTATTCCAGTACGTGTGTATACATGTGGCTGGTACATGGACGCTTGGATGCGATTGTACATTCAGATATGTGTCAAAAGAGCTACTCCTGGTCATGCAAGAAAGATTAATTACATATCATATAGTATTTCATGTTGCTTCTGATGTAACTTCTGGTCAAGATTCTAGCGTAGTGCTACTATATTGCCTCCTTAATTAATTATAGTTGTGGAAAAGTATATAAGTGTGCACTTTGGTGCCTATGGCTAGATGGGTATGTTTAATGGAAGAGCTTAATATATAATATGCCCGAGAGATGATTGCACCATCATGGGGAGCAGATGGAACAAAGGTAGAGCCCTGGTGCTTTTTGTGAGCACTTGGAGGTGGATGAGATGGTACTAGTAACAAAGAAAATGGGACAAAGGAATAGGTGTTTGTTTTGCTTAAAGCAGGCAGTAGACTGGTTTGAACCTAAAAGTTGTCCTTCAGATCATTAATGTACTACTCCAAATATATACTCCATTACTTAATTAATTGTACAATGTGACAGTTGATTCTTGATGAATATCTGTAGACATCGTCATGCATGAGATGAAGAGTCCATTCATGTGTGCTACTGCAGCATGTGTATATATTTAGGCGCACTTTGTTGCTTTAGCAATCTATAGGAAATTACCAGCAGCTTTTGACCTGTAAGGACTCTGGAGTTATATCGATCTGCAAAGCAGTTTTCTGGCTCAACAAGAATGTTTAGCTACTTAGCTAGCTGTGCTCTCCTCTGTCATTTCGCCTGAAATGGCAGAACAGACGGAGCCCAGCAGTGTGGAGTAATTCTAAAGTGCAAGCTAGGCAGCTACTGATATCCATTAATACCCCACTAGCTAGGAACATTTAGTTTGACATAGAAAAATACATAACTATGGCAAGGGACCCATACATCATAAATCTTACTAATGTTTGGTGGTGCTAGTGGAGTACTCCTAGATAAGTGTGTTAGAATTAGGATTTAGGTGCACTCCTAGATAGCGGTATCATGAGATATAGCATATGAGAATGCAAAATGCGACCAAGTCGGTGCAACTTAAGCGTAAGAGATAATTTGCAGTATTAAGAAGCTAGCAATGGCGCTATGCGCATGTTTTCACCTCGAAGAGTTGTTGCTCCAGAGAGCGCACATGTTGGATCCAAGGTCATTCCCGTCAAGATTTGATTGCTGAACTGAAGACTCAGACCCACTGGTGTTGGCGATATCGAAGGAGCTGTCGTCAGGGATGTCTATGATTGTCTTAGCCTGACCTGTAAAATAAATATTATTGCTTGGTCATTCACCACTAATTGGATGATACATCACCAAGGAGATCGACCTTATAATTGGATGATACATCACCAAGAAGATGGATCTTATATATACATACCGTAGGATGCAGCAGAAGCTGGTTTGTGATCAGTGGTCTTGATGGTCCGGTACATCTGCAAGATAGTCAACTAGTTAACCATATGTGTATGGATGTCGATCATCAAACACATACTACTACGTAACAATTTCTATAATGAACTTCACTGACATACATATAGGTGACTAGGAGGATCAGTAGCAGTAGCAGTATTAAAGTCAAAGGTGTGTACTGGTCTACGGTGGAGCAATAGATAGGGCAGGAGCAGCTGCAGCATATATGCACAATTGGGGCATTGATGGCTCGATCAGCTACTGTGTGCAGGCAAGGCAGAGAGAAGCCCAAAGGGCAGAAATTAATTATTGAGAAATGATGCAGGGTTGTACTTGCCCGTCTGCTCTTGGGCAGCAATGCATGGATGGATGCGTATCATATCATATCAATGTGCTGCTGCTATGTGCATGTGTGTGATCCATCGTCGATAGCTCATCCTCTCCCTCTCCGGTGTGGCTTTTAATGGCACGCATTTGCTTCGCCTTGCATGCTTAAGCTTTAGTATGCTGCTCAACTGCTGATCTCGAGTTTTTATTGAAAAGCTGAGCCCCGCCCAGCTCCCCTCCCCTCCCCGGCCGCCGTGGTAAACCTCTTTCTCTCTCTCTCTCTCTCTCTCTCTGAGGGAATTTACTGCTCAGAAAGTGAACTGTAAAATGACTATTCTTCCATGCATGAGCGAGACAATAAAAGAAGCAAGTGAAACTGTAAAATGGGAGCTGACGAACGAGTAACCAAGTACTCCTATTATTCCAGCAGGAAAAAATGAGTTATGGTCGATCGACTAGTGTATGTGTAGTGTATTTTCTTCCATGTGAAGGTGTTATTTATACGCCTTCTCTGGGAACACTATACACGAGAAGTATATCCCGTACTTACTTTAAGGAGAGAGGACAAGTGATCGAAGGAGCTCAAGCTAAGCAACTATATAACCGATGAATTCTAAACATGGTCATGGAGTACATATGTATTTACTTACCTGCAAATGAGACTTGACATGCGCCAAGGTTAGGTCCTTCACGTCCATTAGCTCAAGTACTGACTTGGGTGTCGCTCCTGCACAATCACAAAATCAAAGTGCAATCAGAATAAACAGCACACCACAATTCACCAACATATATAGAGTTTAGCTATACTATATATGACATGCAACCTTGTCTACTACTACTTCTTTTTGAGTGTTAGCAGGAGAACTGCTAGATTCGATCAACAGGACAAATTAAGCTAGCAAGAAAAAGATCAATCAAACAACTTGTGCGCGAGCAACAATTAGCAGTAGCAATAGCAGCACATACTCTCGTGGCCTCCGAGCAGTTCAACGGCGTGGACGAACCGCGCGTGCAGCGACGTGGTCCACCGCATCCTCGGCGCACGGGAGCCCCGTTTGGCCGGCGGCGCCGCCAGCCGCAGCGCGCCGGCTTTGCCGGGCGACCTCGGCCCACCGGCCGCGCCGCTGATCGCGTCGTAGCAATGCTGGTGACTGTGGTGGTGGTGAAGCTGGCCGTGGAGGAAGGGGAGCGCCTGCGAGGTGTTGTACACGGGGATGCCCCGGATGGGCCTCATGGAGGCCAGGTCCTGCACCTCGTGATGGAGGATGGGCTGGGTGTGCTGCAAGAACTGCAGCCCGCTGAGGTGGCCATCGGCAGCGCCGTGGTGCGCCGCGTGGAAGCCAGCGCCGGCGCCGGCGCTGGCTGCCGCCATGGAGGAGTATGTCCTGTTGATGGACGGAGGTGCGATGGTTGCCGACGCTGATGATGTGCTGGTCGCGGTGGTGGTGTCGAGAGCCCTCTTCCAAAACCCTAAGTCCATTGGCTTGTTGGCAGGGGGAGGGCTGATTTGGAGCTGCAGCTGCAGGTCTGGGTGTGACGGGAACAGCTCCATTGATCTCTCTTTCTCTTCACTTCTTGCAACTTGCAAAAGTGGTGTGATACCTTCTGGAGTTGTGGACTTGTGGCTAGCTAGAGATCGAGAAGGAGTTGAAAATGGGTTGCTTGATTCAGTTGTCGGTTGGGTTAGGGCCGGAATTGAGGTGGGAGCTTGGAGGATTTCTCGCTGCTTGTGGGAGAGGAGGTGAGAGAGGAGGAGTTCAGGGATGGGGGCGAGAGAGATGGTTGGAAACTTGGAATGGTAAAGGACAGGAGTGTCTGTTTGGATGTGTTGTGTGAAAAAGAGGTGAGCGTAAGTGTGTAACTTGTTGCTTGGAGGTGGCCTAGGGTGGAAGATATAGATTGGTCTTTTCGTCCATACACCATGCGCTCGCTTTTACTTTCGTTCTTCCCGTTTTTTTTTTCTCTCATCTTCTTTTTATTCCCAGCACTCTCTCTTTTAAGGGTTTGGTGGCAGATTGCTGTGGGGAAATGGCACTTTTGAATAGGATGTATGCTTGGGTGAAGGCAAGACGTGAGGTATTATTCCCTTTCCGGGCTTTATACCATTCTTGTTCCTCAGGTGAATTATACACACTGCAAAGCATTTCTTATGTACTGACTACGGCCACACTTGAAGTGCTGGATCTTTTTCCTAACTCATGGAGGGCTCGAAAAGAAGATTTTATCTTGGGGTTTTAATCTGCAAATAGAAATTATGCATATTTTTTTTAATGGGGATTGCCTCGAAGGGCTGAGAACTTCATTGACTTTGAGCAAGGAAATTACTGTACATGTAATGGACCTCGAAAAAGTGAAACTTACAAACAAGTCCTTTTTTTTTGCATAGAGGACATCAGATCTATTTTTTAAAAAGTGATCCCGTCCAACTCCATCTTCACCTTGCTCTCTTCGTAGCACGCCATGGCCAACCACGGCGACAAAACCACTTGGGTCGTCGCATGGGGAGCCAACCACAGCAAAGTAGTAGGGCCTCCACACCAAAAGGGTTGAAGGGATCCTTACGTCGGCCATCAACTGCCAGCGAAGGGGGAGTGGCCGCCCTTCGGCCTGAAGAATCAATGGCGGACACACAGCGGATGATGCTCTCCTTTTTTCCGATAAAGAGATCTTTATCACTTAAAGAGTTTTAATTATTACACCCGGCCTCTGCATAACTAGGATGGACACAACAACAAACAGTTCACATGTCTTAGAACAACAAAATTAAATGCGAATTACATAGCATAATCCGAAATTGTAGATACGCCTATGATACTGGAGGGCAAATCCGCAGCCTCCAACCTCAAAGACACCTCCGAAAACATATCCCGATGCTCCACACCCTGTAGGGGCGACCATGATCGGAGCAAAGCTGTAGTCCGGTAAATAACCTGCATAACAGAAGCAATTTATCATTAAAAACCTTGCCATTTCTACATAACAATAGCAATCAAATAACGGCAACCGCTCCCACCCGAATAAGAAGCTTAAACCTAGGATCCGCACTGTTTAGCCACTTGCCGAAGATATTCACAATGCTACGTGGTGGGTATAAGGTAGAACCTATCGGGATGGCTAACCAATATAACAAGAAAACTTACACTAAAAGAATAGGTGCTTTATTGTCTCATCATGTTGACAAAATACACACTTTTACTTTAGTGACAACTGCGTTTAGAAAAGTTATCTTTAGTAAGAATTACCCCACGACGAAGATACAACATAAAAACTTTAGTTTTTAACGGGATCTCAATCTTCCAAATTTTCTTATTAATATCAACTTGACCGTCAGGTTGGAATAACGCGTCGTACGTAAAATCAACCGAGAATTTACCATTCGTGTTAAGATTCCAATGAAATCTATCTAGTCCCTACGACAACTGGAAAAAATCTACTCGCGGTAACAAAGCATTCCAGGATGCTTACCTAGGACCAAATAGACTTCTTCTGAACAAAACATTCGATGAGGGACAATCCCATCACCTTAGTGAGCCCATCGCCTTTGTGTCGCGCAATATTGTGTAAGGCCAGATATTGTTCTCAGAGTGGTGCCTGACCTAACCATTTATCCTTCTAGAACTTAATTTCCGAACCATCCTTAAAGGAAAAAGACACATGTGGGAAGAAAACTTCCCCGCAGCCAAAAGGCCAGACTAAAAGTGTGAATCACCAAGTTTCCAAAGAACCTGACATAACGCTTTGTGAGACCACATATTTCCTCCTAAGGAGGGTTCGCCAAACCCTTTCTTCAGCTAGAACCTTGAAGATCTATTTACCAACAAGGGCCCTATTCTTGACCTCATGGTTATGAATTCCGAGTCCTCCTTGGTCTTTAGGAAGGCAAACCACACTCCATTTTCTTTTCTCACTATCACCTTGCCAAAAGAATTTTGATTGGAAGTAATCTAAACGTTTGAAGACACCTTTTGGAAGTTGGAAGAATGATATCATATAAAGTACCATGTTGGTTAGTACTGAATAATGAGAACCAATCTTCCTCCCAAGGATAATAGTTTTCCTTGCCATCTATTTAACCTTAGTTGAAGTCTTTCCTCCACCAGTTTCCATTCGACATTTGTGAGCCTCCGGTGATGAATCGGAATACCCAAATACTTAATAGTAAACTTACCTTACTCACAACCGAACAAGTCAGCATAAAGTGAGGCATTATCTTGAGCCTCACCAAAATAAAAAAATTACTTTTATGGAAATTAATCTTTAGACCCAATAGTTTCTCGAAAACCGACATAACTAATTTGAGTTTTCAAGATTTTTCAATGTCATGTTCCAAAAAAATAATTGTATCGTCGACATATTGAAGAATGGATAAACTGTCATCTATTAGATGTGGAATCACACCTTCAATTTTACCATCAGACTTAGCGTGTTCAATCATGAATGCCATCATATCAACCACTATATTAAATAGCATTGGTGATAACGGGTCACCCTGTCTAACCCCCTTTTTGGTATGCAGGTATTTACCAATGTAAGCATTGACTTTAATGGCTATACTTCCTCCCGAAACAAAGCTACGTATTAAATTGCACCACTCATAAAAATAAACCTTTCATTATGAGGGTCTGTTGAAGGAAAGACCATTTAACCTTATCATAAGGTTTATCAATGTCAACTTTTAAGATCACCCCATTCAATTTATTTCTATGCGGTTCGTGAACTGTTTCATGCAAGATCACCACCTCATACAAGATGTTGCGACCTTGCATAAAAGCAGTCTTAGAAGGATGAACCACATGATCTGCCACATTGTTCAGCCGCGTTGTAGCGAATTTAGTGAATATTTTAAAACTAACATTAAGAAGACATATAGGTCTAAATTGTTGAAACCTTTCTACCTCGTTAACCTTAGGTAATAAAATAATTTCACCAAAATTCAGACGGAACAATTATAGTTGTCCATCACGAAGATAGCTGAACAATTTCATAAGGTCAGACTTGATAAGATTCGAGAAGTTCTCGTAGAACTTGGCCGGGAAACCATCAAAACCAGGAGCTCTGTTGTGTTCCATTTGGAAAACCGTATTTCTTAATTTATCCTCGGAATACCACTAGTACTGAACCAAGCTTTAAAGACCGCCCAGGTACACATGCCACAACCGATTTCTTGAACCGGCTCTAAGCGATTGTCTCTAATATATTTTACAATAGAGCTGGTTAAAAACCCAGCTTTGATTACCTAATCCCTCATACGGCTGAAAAATAGAGCCGTCTCGGAAAATATATTTTTAGAGGCGGACGTAAATACTGACCATCTCTGGCTATGTGAGCAACATTGTCGGTTGTAATCCGTGGCCGTCTCTAGTAATGCAATCGATTTATACATTGTATCCTGGACAGTCCGAAAATAAAATACAACTGAATTACAAATTAATAATATGAAAATTAGACCATATAATTAAGTAATACCCTTATACAGTATTGTTCATATTTCTCACAAACTATAACATTCGAGTTATAACAATACCAAATGTTCCCTATTATGAAGAAACATAATATATAGAAACAATACTACTCAGAGGTCTCTGAGGCCTCAGAAGTGTCTAAATCGACCTCAGTATCCTCTTCATGGATGCCATAATTCATAACAGCAGGATAGATCTGAGGATAAGGTTCTGACATAGTAAAAACTAGAAGGTATCCCGTGTTGAGATTGTTCTTCGTGGCGAAGTCTTCCCATCCTTCACCATGCAACTGTATTATTCTCCGTTCTTTTGACACATCAATGTTGTACGTGCTCCCGAGCGCACGAAATAACACAGTCTTGCCTACTGCCTCGGTGAAGGAATGATGAATGTTACATGTTACAAACTGTGTATGCAACATAAAAACAATAAATAAAGAGAACATAATTGTAAACACACTAATTCATATAAAATACGCTAAACAAAATTGAACCAGATTTGTTTTCTTACAACTGATTTGCGGTAACAGTCTTGTAGAAAAACACTAAAACTGGATCGAACATAGTTCCTATTGTGCAATCATTCTTCCGTATTGTTCATGCCATCTTCTGTTAATTAGTTTGAAAAAGAAACAAGAATTAACAAAAATAACTCAAGGTTTACAAGATAGCAAACAAATCCTATTAATATGCTATTAGCACACATTTTGCATAGGAAAAGAAGCAGAATTAACACAAATTACTCATGGTTCAAAAAGAGACCAAACATATCCTATTGAAAAGACAA
Source organism: Alopecurus myosuroides (assembly GCA_028641055.1). Taxonomy (NCBI): domain Eukaryota; kingdom Viridiplantae; phylum Streptophyta; class Magnoliopsida; order Poales; family Poaceae; genus Alopecurus; species Alopecurus myosuroides. Next base: position 119,279,113 of record CM054060.1, on the reverse strand, counting down.
TATCACCAAAATAACAGGAGCAAATAATTCGTGCTTGAGGGATAAATAACACAACTCACATAAGGTTAAATATCTGAAGCTAGCGTGATCACACGCTCGTTGGGAGACCCCAAGCGGAAGGTATGATGTAGTCTAGAGTAAGTTTTCCCCAAGTATGGAACCAAGGTTATCGAACCAGTATGACTTCATAGTCTTGAAGAAGGTTACTTTATCAACGACGCCAGAAAAGTGCTGGTGTGTAGTTGACATAGCGTGGAACCTGCACACAAGCATAAACTCTCTCTTGCCCCAACTTTCCGGAAGGTTGTCAATCTTCCGGTCTTGCTGAAAACAGGAGAATCAAACATATAGAGTCTTGGAAAACAAAAAAGTAAAAATACAACAACGAGGAAACAATGATGAAAGTGCTTAAAAGAAGGTTTGCAACATGAGGAAATCAGGACCGGGGACCAGTGGTTTACTAGTGATGTCTCTTCAAAGAAAACAAACATGCTGGCTGAACAAATTACAGCTGGGCAATTGATAAATCATGAACATATAACAATAATATTATGACGAGATAAAGTTCACGGGTTCTAACATTGTAGGAATTACGTCAAGGTATATGGACCGTTGTCCAACATGCATCTATATCTAAAAGTCAACTTAGGAAAGCTATCTAGCAAATCCCATGGTATTAAAATGCATCAACCAAGTGATTACTATGTGTTGGAGAGTCGGTCTGTCAAAGACAGGGGCTCTTGAGAGGTTCGAACACTCGGGACTAACCATGCTTTCTATACACCTCGTGAGGCCTCGTGAGGAAATCTTGAGGCAGACAACAATAGTGACACGGGGAGTTTACCCAGGTTCAAACCACCCTGCGGTGTAAAATCCTACTCCGGCTTGTTTGTGGATTGCACTACGATTGTTACAGTACAAGGTGTGAGCTTGTGCTCGGGTCAGACTAGAGAGGTTCGAGGTGAGTTCTCCCCCGTCCTGGCTACGGGAGCCAAGGGGCTCCTTATGTACCGGTTTGTCGGCCTCCTTCCTGCTCATTCTTGGCTGGAAAGGGTCACCACAAGGCACCAAGGTGTGGACATATAGTACCCTGCCGCCTCTGCCAGTCCTGGTCGTCGGGGACGACACCACCGTCCATGGAAGACTTGTGGGGACTCAAGATGACGCCTCTTCCGTCATGTAGCATCGGACCGGTCTCCTTGCACCAAAGAGGAAATCCTCGGGTGGTGCTTTGGCGCGTGCATCCGCAACCGGATCTTTATATACAAGAACGGCAGTTGTGGCTAAAGCGGTTCTGTAGCCCTGTGGCGCTATCATCATTGTGCAGAGAAGCGGACGCCACCCTCACATGGCCTCTGGTATTTCTCCTCTCCTTACTCCCTTGGGTCTCCATTGATGACCTTCGATGAACCCTAGATTGCTTTGAGGATAGATATTGGTAGCTCCAATTTCTTCGATTAAAATGTGGATGGATGATGAGTAGTGGTTGGGAACTGCATCTTGTTAGTCTACTCTCGTTATACTTGTTGAAATGTTCTTCGATTTTGTGCCTAGATTTGGGGCAGAAATTCGCAAACTTGCACAATGATACGTCCATTTTTCATCACCATTTTATATCATAATTTTCTATTATTCATCGATATATTTCATGTTATGATGCATCTCTTATTTTATTTTATCTTATTTTGCATGTTTCATAATTTTTGGGGAATAAACACCGGGACCAGAAATCTGATGGAAAAAGCACCGTCAAGATACCATATTTCAAAAGATTAGAAGAAGAAGGGGGACATCCGGGGTCTCTTAGAAGTCCAGAGGAGTAGTCCAGCCAGAAGGAGAGCCAGAGGGAGGCCACTAGGGGCCCACACCATGAGGTGGTGCGCCCCCTGGCCGCGCCACCAGGTGGTGTGGCCACCCTGGCCCACCCCTGGTGGATATTTTTGGCGTACTTGGCCCCCAGGGAACCCTAAGCCTCATACCATTGTCCAAGAATTATTTTGCCGCCGCCTCGGGGCAGAAAACACCCGAGAGAGAAAAGCTCTCTGGCAGAGAGAAATCTGCCAGGGAAATTCCTCTCCGGAGAGGGGAAATCACCGCCATCGTCACCGTCATCACTCCGGGTATCATCAAGATCGTCATCATCATCACCATCATCATCATCACCATCACCATCATCATCCACCATCATCCTGTTGTAACAATTAGGGGCCTCTATCGTTGTTTTACATTAGATCTCTCTCCCGGTGTGGATTACTTGTTAGTAGTTGATGCTTGTGAGATTTATCGGTGTTTGCACTTTATGACCAGATTGTTATCATCCATTATATCACCTCTAATTATGATCCATATTATGTCTTGTGAGTAGTTCGTGTTGTTCTTTAGGACATGCGAGAAGTCAAGTTGTTAGTAGTGAAGTAATGTTGAATAATATTTAATGTCTGATATTTAAGTTGTGGTGTTATTCTCCTAGTGGTGTCATGTGAACGTCGACTACATGATACTTCACCATTTATGGGCCTAGGGGGATGCATCGTGTATTTGGCTACTAATTTTGGGGTTGCCGGAGTGACAGAAACCTAAACCCCCGTTAGGAAACCATTACACGAGAGAGCGTAGGATCCCGAAGTTTAAAGCTGTGGTTAGATTTATTTCTTAATTACTTTATTGAAGTTGCGGATGCTTGCAAGGGGTATAATCATAAGTATGTATTAGTCTTGGGTGGGACGGTACAGTAGCGTAGGTTCACCCACACAACACTTATCAAAACACCTAAGATTATTCAGCTGCATGGAACAAAAACACTTGACAGAAACCTCCCGTGTGTCCTCGAGAACGTTTGTTAATCATAAGTAAACCTACCGGCTTGTCCTTTGCTGAAGAAAGGATTGGGCCACTTGCAGCAATTATTACTACTGCATTTTATTTACTCGCACTTTATTTATATGCAATATCAAAACCCCTACAAATCTATCTTTCAGTATTTACAGTTATTCCTTCATCGAAACTGCTTGTCAACACCTTCTGCTCCTTGTTGGGTTCGACACTCTTATTTATCGAAAGTACTACGATACACCCCCTATACTTGTTGGGTTCCCACTCCTTTCCGAGTGATTCCACCGTTATCACATCACTATCTTTCATATTTTTATCTTTTCAGTAGAGTCATATCATGAGTAGAGAGGATATCATATAGGATGGTTCACAGTATGGAAGTGTCTGTCCTTAGTTGGTTATCATTGTATCCCTTCGTGTGAGTTGCCGGTTTGAAGTATTAATGAGAAGTTTCATCATTTACTTTCTGCACACATTATTTTAGTTTTCAATTTCTATCATATGGTTAAGCTTGTTTTTAGTATTTTGTATCACTCTAGAGATTATCAAGTTAATCTAGTTGGTTTTGGAAAACTTAGCTTGGGTCAGTAGAAATAATAATTTGAGATGCTAGTATAAGAAAGAGGATTTTTCCTATTAGCTCATAAACTTAGTATTCACAAGTTAAGATTGCTTGGGCATTCAATGAAGATTGCATGATTGGGTTCTTTATATGTATATTTGTTTGTTTTCCCTCAACTCTTATGCTTGCTACCCAGCCTTGCTAGCCAAAAACCCTGTACTGAGTATGAGCTCTACTCGTGCATCCAAACCTTGAACCCCAAAACCTTGCCATTTGTGTCCACCATACCTTCCTACATGTGGTATTTCACCGCCACTCCAAGTAAATTGCTCATGTGCTACCTTTAAAACTTTCAAATTAGTCCTGTTTTGTGTTCCTGTTTTAGCTCATGAGGACGCAAATAGAGAATCTTTATCTCACTTGTTGATTGGACTCACACACACCTGGACTAGTGGCTTCATCCGCTTATCCGAATGCTAGAAGAGCTGGCAGCGGGGTTCCCAGCCCCAAATAATAATACAAATTCTCTTCACTCTTTTTGCCCCTAATTTATCAGTCAAAGCATAATTGTGTAAACAAAAGATAAACAGGGATGAGCTTCTATACTAGTTGCACCCTTCTATGGGAGCCGTTCTTGTGAGTCTAGTTGGCTTGTGACGTACTGTATTTTCTGTTTGCCATTCGTTGACATAAGCATACACCTCTCTCAAAATTTATACACTCCTCCACGGTTTGTGATTGTTGGGAGGCACCCGAGGATTCGGTTAGCAATGGTTTGTGTAAGATGGATGGGTGGAGTGTCATGCATTTATACCTCTGTTTATTAAAATAAAAGCTCTAGCACATGAGTGATCAATGCTTCCCTCTGCGAAGGGCCTATCTTTTACTTTTATGTTGAGTTAGTAAACCCACTTCCTTCTGTCTCCAGCAAACATTTGAGTTGTTGTGATCTCACCATCTATATGTTGATGTATTCAATCATGTTTTCTATCCGTATTTGTTTACCACATGCTTTATTATCTGAATGGATATTACTTTGAAATCTATGAATCACTATAAAAGAGTTCTTATAATTAAACATGTTAAGCTCTACAATAAAAGCCTTGTTATAAAGACTTCACCTAAGATAACTATGATATCATTAAATGTTCTCTGACCAAGAACAAAGTTTGCCATCTCCAATTTTGATTCTCTCTTTTGCATCTTTGTTTGTGACTCCCATTATTCATTTCAAGTTAAGTTATATGAGAGGAAGTTGATGTCTATAATGATTGGTGCATAGATAAATGTGATGCTTCTTGTCCGTATTTTATTTATCGACTCTTCACTCCATAAACATGTGGTCATGTTTACTGAGTTCAGTTTCGCTTGGGGACAAGCGAGGTCTAAGCTTGGGGGGAGTTGATACGTCCATTTTGCATCACTATTTTATATCATAATTTTCTGTTATTCATCGATATATTTCATGTTATGATGCATCCCTTATGTTATCTTATCTTATTTTGCATGTTTCATAATTTTTGGAGAATAAACACCGGGACCAGAAATCTGATGGAGAAAGCACCGTCAAGATACCATATTTCATAAGATTAGAAGAAGAAGGGGGACATTCGGGGTGTCTTAGATGTCCAGAGGAGGAGTCCATCCAGAAGGAGAGCGAGAGGGGGGCCATCAGGGGCCCACACCATGAGGTGGCGCGCCCCCTGGCCGCGCCACAGGTGGTGTGGCCACCCTGGCCCACCCCTGGTGGATATTTTTGGCGTACTTGGCCCCGAGGGAACCCTAAGCCTCATACCATCGTCGAAGAATTATTCTGCCGCCGCCTCGGGGCGGAAAACGCCCGAGAGAGAAAAGCTCTCTAGCAGAGAGAAAACTACCGGGGAAATTCCTCTCCGGAGAGGGGAAATCACCGCCATCGTCACTGTCATCACTCTAGGCATCATCAAGATTGTCATCATCATCACCATCATCATCATCACGATCACCATAACCATCATCATCCACCGTCATCCCGCTGTAACAATTAGGGGCCTCTATCGTTGTTTTACATTAGATCTCTCTCCCGGCGTGGATTACTTGTTAGTAGTTGATGCTTGTGAGATTTATCAGCGTTTGCACTTTATGACCAGATTGTTATCATACCTTATATCACCTCTGATTATGATCCATATGATGTCTTGTGAGTAGTTCGTGTTGTTCTTGAAGACATGGGAGAAGTCAAGTTGTTAGTAGTGAAGTAATGTTGAATAATATTTAATGTCTGATATTTAAGTTGTGGTGTTATTCTCCTAGTGGTGTCATGTGAACATCGACTACATGATACTTCACTATTTATGGGCCTAGGGGGATACATCGTGTATTTGGCTACTAATTGTGGGGTTGCCGGAGTGACAGAAACCTAAACCCCCGTTAGGAAACCATTACACGAGAGAGCGTAGGATCCCGGAGTTTAAAGTTGTGGTTAGATTTATTTCTTAATTACTTTATTGAAGTTGTGGATGCTTGCAAGGGGTATAATCATAAGTATGTATTAGTCTTGGATGGGACGGTACATTAGCGTAGGTTCACCCACACAACACTTATCAAAACACCTAAGATTATTCAGCTGCATGGAACAAAAGCACTTGACAGAAACCTCCCGTGTGTCCTCGAGAACGTTTGTTAATCATAAGAAAACCCACCGGCTTGTCCTTTGCGGAAGAAAGTATTGGGCCACTTGCTGCAATTATTACTTCTGCATTTTATTTACTCGTACTTTATTTATCCGCAATATCAAAAACCCTATAAATCTATCTTTCAGTATTTACAGTTATTCCTTCATCGAAACTGCTTGTCAACACCTTCTGCTCCTCGTTGGGTTCGACACTCTTATTTATTGAAAGTACTACGATAGACCCCCTATACTTGTGGGTCATCATACAATCGGTACTACCGGACGGCGTCCGGTACTACCGCTTGTGTAAATTTAGGATAGTTCAACTTGTTTTAACTTGAGAAAACTGATTTTGGCTTCCATTTCCTTTGAGCATGTTCCCTTATCTTTTTTCCTATCCCTATAACTCTGTTTTCATAGGATCTTGTGGTTATGGTGATTTGGGAAGGATCCGGTCACTTATGTTCGTATCAAGCGTAAGGCACCGGGGACAAATCTGCTCAAGCTATGAATAATGATGATGATATTATGGAGGATTTTGAGGATGAGGCTGAGTCATGCCTGCTCCTGCCACCGCAAGAACTCGTGGGGGTGGTCGTGGTGGTCGTGGTGGTGGTGGATCCACCAAGCGCAAGTCTATGACTAAAAAGCCAACCTGGAAACCGTCCAACAAGTGGAAGCCCGAAGAATATCAAGAACATAAGGAAGAGAATCCATATGAGCATGAGAGGGATTATTTTGAGAATCCCCACTTCTTCACCAAGGATCAAGAACATGTGTTCAACGACATCTATGTAGGCAAGGACCACTCTGCCATCGTCCTTACACGAGGCTCCGAAAGCACAAAGGATATTTTGATGAAGCTTTGGAAATGTGTGAAGAATTTGGTCTCATTCCTCTGTTGAAGTGCAACCAACTCTACATCGAGTACTACATCATGCAATTGTTTGAAACAGTTCATTTTGACAAGGATGAGGTGATAACTTTAAGGTGGATGACAAAGGATAAGATGCTCTCGGCCACCTTGAAGGAATTTGCTCATCCTTTAGGGTACGATGACAAGGGAACTCATGTGCCTTTTCTCATGAAGCTAATTAGGAAGAAATGGTGGGAAGCCACAAAGGAGGACATCATGAAGGATTGAAGCCCCGTGGTCAAGCATCTAGTGAAAGATCCTAAGGTGAAGAAGCCCTTGTTTCCTGCTAAGTTAGAAGCTGCTGCAGCCAAGAAGGAAGTTGCCTCTCGTATTGGTGTGAGGGACGGGGCACCGTCTGATGAGTATCACACTATGGATGAGCCATCTTGGTTCAAGAAATTCCAGATTAAGGCCAAGAAGGCCTTTTGCCTCCAGCTCATTCTCCAGGAGCGTATGTATGATGTCCACGTCTATCACAAGAAGGTTGCAGCCTCTAGGAGAAGATGATGGAGAAGATGGGATTGCTTGTGTCTCCGGGTTCTGAGGGGTCTATCACTCCTAGGGAGAAGTGGATCTCCGAGCATAGCACTTGGAGCGACCCGGCATACTTTCCTCATCTGCTTACCATGACGTTGAAGACGAGGAGTGACTCTTCTGGGACGTTAGCCTCTTTCTCCCTTTTTGGCATTTTATGACAAAGGGGAGAATGAGTATATTAGGTTCAGCCGGGATTTGCATGGGTGGAGTCACAAGCATTTTCTATCTTTGATGTTTCTTTGCTTGTGTCTCCATTTAGTTGAAAGTTGAACTTTATTTGCATTTGGTGTTGAACTAGGTCTTGGAGCATGGGGTAAGACATGCATTTTATCCCGTTAAGTACCTATTATATATTGCTTGTCTTTATCCTATCTGTATATCTTATTGTGATCTAGTTCTAATTTGTTTTATGCACCAATAATTGTATTGTCATCAAACACCAAAGGGGGGGGGACTGAAAGAGTATTTCCCCATATTATGTTTTGATGTTTGTTGGCAACACAATTAGATCCCTAATGTGTGCTAAAGTATTGGAGGAAATCTTCATGCTTAATTTCCGTATATTCTTCCTATATGACCTTGTGATAAACCCCCATTGAGTTCACTATGAAGAAAGAAGAAATTTGTGGGTTTTCTGTCAAAGGCGGTACTACCGGGAGGCGTTTGGTAGTACCAAGATTTCCTAGTTTTGATACTGGAACCACAGTTTCTATTGTGGCAGAATTTGGAACAACCGGACCTGCCCGGTAGTACCGTATGGGAAAGTTGATCAAGTTCCTGTGAAGCTATTTTGTTGTTGTGGAGCGGTACTACTGGATGGATCAGTAGTACCAGGGTCGCGGTACTGCCACTTTGCTTCGGTTGTGCCACAATTTTCAAGATATGGTACTAGGCTCGCATAGTTGAAGTGTGCATAATTCGGCACTACCGCGTCCATGCAGTAGTACCGCTTGTGGAAAGCAGACCAGCGGACCAGCGTTGACCCCGTGAAGATTAGAAGGGCTGGTACGACCAGACGACGCCCGGTACTATCGGGTGAAGCAATAAATGCTCAAGCGGTCAGATTTGGGGGGAGGGGTATAAATAGTCCACCCCCTTTTTTCTTCAAGAGGTAGCTCGTCCATCATTAAAGACCTCATTTGTTGATCTCACCAAAAGCTATATTTCTCCCAATCCCTCCACCCAAACTCGTTGATCTCTGGAGGATTGAAAGAGAAGGCCCCGATCTACATCTTCACCAACTCGTTCTTCATTTCCCCCTCATTCACTTGAGGGAATCTAGTCTAGGGTTTTTTTGTGGAAAACCTATACTGATACGTCTCCAACGTATCTATAATTTCTGATGCTCCATGATGATATTATGCCAATTGCTACATGTTTTCTCCCTTCTTTATGTCATTTTTACATGTTTTCCGGGACTAACCTATTAACAAGATGCCAAGTGCCAGTTCCCTGTTTTCTGCTGTTTTTGGTTTCAGAAAAGTTGTTGTGGAAATATTCTCGGAATTGGACCCCACAAAGCCTGAAGTGCCTATTTTTTCCGGAAGCATCCAGAAAACCGAAGAGGAGACGAAGAGGGGCATCTCGGGGCCCACACCATGGGATGGCGTCCTCTCGCTTGGTCGCGCCAAGGGGTGGTGTCGGCCCCCCAGGGCTCCACCGCCTCTGCCCTTTCGCCTATTTATTCCCCCCGGATGGAAAACCCTAAACACCTGATCAAATATCCCCCAAAAAGTTTTGCAGCCACCGTCACCGTCAACCCTAGATCAGGGGGGTTCTAAAGCTGTCTCCGGCACCCTGCTGGAGAGGAAATCATCACCGGAGGCCCCTACATCACCATGCCTTCCTCCGGAGTGATGCGTGAGTAGTTCATCCTTGGACTACGGGTCCATAGCAGTAGCTAGATGGTTGTCTCCTCCTCTTCTGCCTCCATGTTTAGATCTCGTGAGGTGCCTAACATGATCGAGATTGATCTTATGTAATTCTATGTGATGGGATCCGATGAATATTGAACTTATGCCAAGTTGATTTTAGTCTTTATTGCATATGTTATTTGTGATCTTGCATGCTTTCCGTTGCTAGTGGTTGCTCTGGCCAAGTAGTTGCTAGTGACTCCAAGAGGGAGTATTTATGCTCGATAATGGGTTCATGCCTCCTTTTCGCCTTGTTCTAGTGACAAAAAAGTGAAGGGGGAGGATGTGCTGTTGCCACTAGGGAGAAAACAGCGGTGAGAGTGCCCGCATGTACAATTATTGCTTACACCGGTGAGCCATCACCATCGTCAGTGGAATCAACCTTCCGAAGGTCCTCTTTCTCCTACTGGATTAATAACCTTGGTTCTTAACTAAGGGGAATTTCCTACCGCTGTGCTCATCACACCCTCCTCTTGGGGTATCCCAACATGCACCATCAAGGAAATTTATGGCGCCTTGGCCGGGGAGGAAGAAGTCTTCTGGCAAGGGGAGTCTCTCACTCTCAAGCTCTTTATTTTGCTTATTGTCTTGTTTTTATTTTTGTCTTGTTTTGCTTCTCTTTATCAAAAACACAAAAAAAAATAGTTTACTTTATAGCTGTTATTTATTTGCTTCCTTTTATTTTGCTAAAAATGAGTTCCTCTGAGTATACTAAGTTGTGTGACTTCACTAGCACAAACAACAATGATTTTATTTTCACAAATATTGCTCCACCTGCTCCTACTGCTGCTTTCTATGAAATTAAACCTGCTTTATTAAATCTTGTTATGAAAGAGCAATTCTCTGGTGTTAGTATTGATGATGCTGCTGCCCACCTTAATAATTTTGTTGAACTATGTGAGATGCAAAAATATAAAGATGTGGATGGAGATATTATTAAACTGAAACTATTTCCTTTCTCTTTGAGAGCAAGAGCTAAATAATGGTTGCTATCTTTGCCTAGAAATAGTATTGATTCATAGACTAAGTGTAAAGATGCTTTCATTGTAAAATATTATCCTCCTGCTAAGATTTTATATCCCTATGAAGTGAAATAATGAATTTTAAACAATTTTTTTTTGAATTTTGAGACCGTAGGAACAGGCCCTACGGTGTTTTTATAGATAATTAAAGAGTCAACCAATGGGTGACCCAAGAGTTACAACAGAGGAGTACAAAAACAGGGGTTTAGGGGGAGAGAAGAGTAAGTACAACTAGGAGGAAGTTAGAGTAGGAAGCTATTAATCCATGCTAACCAACTAGCAACAATGCAAGTTTTGATTCTATATTAGTGAAGCTCCAAATCAGATTGGAATCTGGTCCTCCATTAACCCTATGATAGATCTATGTGTTGGAAGATGAAATCATTGCGAGACTTCCATATATTCCATGTGACGCATGCGTAGATCTCAAGGAAAAAAGGTTCATTGAAGGACACATTGGGCTGTATGACACGATCCAAACATGGCTAGCTTAGGTCCCAGTCGATCCCTATGTGAAGCCAACATCTGGTAGCAAAAGCACATTCAAAGAATAGGTGATCTCAAGTTTCACGTGCACCATCAAAACAAAGGACACAGATCGTGTCGGAGTTGTCACGCCAATGTTTCCTAGCCATAATATCCATCATGTTCAGTCTGTCCGAAAATAGCAACCAAAGGAAGACCCTGAGCTTTGGGAGGCATTTGGATTTCCAAATCAGACGTAGCAACTTGTGGCAAGGCACCTGAGCAAAAAGGAAGGCATATAATTTGGCCGAGGTATAAAGTGAATTCTTCCATGGGTAGATGCGCAGGTCCGAGATCTCCTCATCCAATATAGTCCCATGCAGAAGAGATGAAGCTAGCTGGAGCTCCTCGAAAGCCACAACAGAAAGAGGTAAAGCGAAATATTCCGATGATGGTGCAACATTGATCATATCAGCGACAGTGACATCCTCATTGATGACAAATGAATAGAGGTGATGGAATTGGTCCATAATCAAATCCCGCCCGCACCACCGATCTTTCCAAAATAAGGTATCTCGGCCATTCCCAATGGAAACAGTTGTGATTCCACGGTAGAGGTCAAGGAGCTTAGATATGTCTCTCCACCAAAAGGAGCCAGACCCTGCCTGAATTTATACCGGACCAGAAGCAAGGTTAGCTTTGATAAGCTTAATCCATGGTGTATCCACCTGTTGAAGAAACTTGTGAATATGTTTAATCAATAGTGCCTTGTTTTGCAGTTCCAGATTAATAATTCCAAGACCCCCATGCTTCTTAGGGCGACATACCATGGTCCATGCAGCCAGGGAATGAGGACAACCAATAGAATCATCTTTAGCCCACAAGCAATGTCGTCTCGCACGATCAATGGTTTTGACTAATGCCTTCGGTAATTTCAGTGAGATCATGTAATGAGAGGGTAGTGATGAGAGAACCTATTGAACTAAAGTCAGGTGACCACCATAGTCAAGGAAGCGAGCACAAGCATTAAGACGTCGTTCCACCAGATCAGCGAGTGGTGAAAGATCTCTAACAGTTGGTCTGGTCGTGCCAAGTGGGAGACCCAAATATGGAAAAGGTAAACTTCCAGGTGCACAGCCGAAAGCCGCCGCCAGACGGATTAATTGCAAACTGAGAGATGTTAATGGGCATCATATTGGATTTTGAGTAATTAATTCGAAGACCAGTGGCTGCGGAGAAATTGGTGAGGATACATTTGAGAGCTGCTAGTTGGCGAGGGAAAGCTTGTGCCACAAGCAACGTATCATCAGCGTATTGGACTATCGGAAAATCGGTGCCAGGAGCTAAAGGAGCAGTGATGTCCCCAATTTCCATTGATTTATTAACCATGGCCTGAAGTAAATCGGCACCATCAACAAATAATATCGGGGAGAGGGGGTCCCCTTGACGAACACCATGCTTGCATGTAAATTTTCTCCCTGGTACACCATTTGAAAGAATTGAGGAGGTACCAGTATCAAATATCGATTTGATCCAACCAATCCAACGGTCATCAAAGCCCTGGGTACGTAAGATTTTTAGAATAGCCTCGTGCTCTATAAGATCAAATGCTTTCGTGAAATCGAGCTTGATGATAACTGCGCCCTCACCCGTCTGTTTGACTTGATGGATATATTCATATGCCCAGGCAATACAATCCTGAATAGTGCTAGATTTTAGAAATCCATATTGATTAACATGAACTACTTCAAGTATACGCTGTTGCAGCCGATTGGCAAGGATCTTGGTTAACAATTTGAAGCTAGAGTTGAGCAACGAGATGGGCCTATAGTCATTAGGGCCTTGCGGAGAGCGAGACTTAGGGATTAGTGTGATGAATGCATCATTGATACTTTGGAGATTAACCGTACCATGCCAAAACTCGTCACAGAGGCGATAAAAATCCCATTTAATAATAGGCCAACAAACCTTGATAAATAATCCATTAAAACCATCGGGTTCCGGGGCTTTGTCTGTGGGTAGATCATGGAAAATGGCATCAATTTCATGGTGAGTAAAAAGAACTGTGAGAGATTCTAGTCCAACTATTGGCTGCAAGTAGTCACCAAGGTCAATCGCATGATCAATAGGATTGGAAGTGCCCAATCGATCCTTGTAAACCTGCCTAAGAAGGCCAGCCTTTTTCTGATGATCAGAAGCAATGGATCCATCATCACGTAGGAGGGTAGAAATAGCATTGCGACGGTATCTAACCATAACCATTGCATGAAAATATGAGGTGTTCTCACTGCCAAGCTTGGCCCATCTCGCCGTGCACCGTTTCTTCCAGTAAGTCCTCTGGAAACCAAGTAAACGAGAGAGATGAGTTTTGACGATATCACGAAAATTCCACTCGGTAATATGTAAAACCCTTTGTTCCTCAATCTCATCAAGCCGAAGAATAACTTAATTGCAGTTAGGTACTAATTTATTAATGACTGAAATGCTAGAGCTCCAATTTTTAAGTCGTTTGCGAAGGAGTTTGGACTTAGCAGATAAAAAACATGCACTATCTCCGGGGCAATGAATGTTCCATATGTTACTGACCACATAAAAAAACCGGCATAGATATCCAATTATTTTCAAAGCGAAAGATTTGAGCTTTCGGTATGTGAGTGCTAATAGAGACAACGCATGGCACATGATTCGATGTGGGCCTAGCAAGAGGGTGAACCATAGTGTCCAACCAGGTGATGTAAAAAACCAGTCGACCTGAGCCAATAAAGGGTCAGCTTGCATATTGCTCCATGTGTATGTTCGGCCCTTAATTGGTAACTCAATTAAGCCAAGATAGCTAATGATTTCATTGAATGTCTCAGTATCAGCTATGTTGGCACTTGGTTTATTACGGCTATCTCCGAATCGCTAGAAATTGAAGTATCTGACAATAAGCCATAAGTCATTAATGTAAAAAACGATACTAAAAAGCCAAGTGATGAAATTTTGTCGATCGAGCCCGAAGCATGGACCATAAAAATTCACCAGAGTGAATTTATCCATCGTGGCATTGGATGTGAACTTCATAACAATACCAAATTTTTCCTGTTGAATTATGCGGCCCGTGAACAGATTGGAGGCCCATGCCACAAGCAGCCCACCGGAGGCCCTTCAGATGGGACATATTCAAAATTAGTGAAGCGTTTAGGGACAAAATTCCTCAAAAAATGAAGATCAAGATCACTCTTATTGGTTTCTTGGAAACAAATGATAGAAGCAAGACTTTCCTCAATTTTGTTGTAAATGAGAGGCCATTTTTCAGGGCTATTGATCCCTCGCAGGTTCCAACAAAGAACTCTCCAAATTTGAACTAAATTAGCCATGGAAATAAATAACAAGGGAGAATGTATAGGATAAAAGATTCATAATCCTAGACCAGGAGAGAAAGGTTCCTTAGTGAGAGAACAAAGTGACATGATCCATGACAAGTACACCAAACGACTGACATAAACAGACGGGGAGACCCCAGATACTAAAATTTCACAAGGTCCAAACTGAACTTAACACAAAATGACAGACACCAAACTGACATGACTACTGTTTTGGTTTATGATGGAGATCTTCAGAGAGCATCTCCACGGGAATGCCACAGGTATCCACACCAATGGCTTGCATCTCCTGGATCTGCATCATTCTCAGTGTGTCTGCTCTAGGGACAGAAGAGGCACGGCGTTGCGGCTGGCGATCTGACAAAGCAATATGCATAAATCCATCATTAGTGAGCCTAGGTGAACGGCGAACATGAGTAAAAACCGTAGGAGAGTCATGAATGCGAGCACGTGGGCGAGATCGAGAGTGAGGACAAACCAAACTGCTGGACAGTGCAGGAGAAGATGCATCGATCATAGGCACAGCATCATAGGGGCCCAACAGAACAGGTGTAGTGAGATCATGAGCAGACTGAAAGAGGAAGGAGCTGTAATCACGAGCATCAAGTACCAGAGAGCTGAGCGTTAACTAATCGAGGGGCCACTAAAAGTGCATCACCTGTCCAATACACCAGTCCTGCAACAGAGCAAACACCTGCGAAATCACCTGGGCAAAATCCAACTGTGGGCCATTGGCATTCAGAATTGCACGAGTGTACACTTGACGCATCATCCAGCCAAAAAAGGCAAAGAAGCATGGAAACTCAGGAATAGCAAGGTTCAGGCTAACACCACCTGCACGCACAAACACCAATGTGGAATTGGCTCAGTGAGCAAGTTAGCAGCAACAGCTTCTATCTCTGCAATGTGGTCATTCCAAGCCACAATGCCATCATCAGAAATGTTGTCAGGATCCTCCACACCATCCATCATGGATGGGCCATCATATCCAAAAGCCTGACGCATGTTAATACCCCTACAAACAGAAGGAATTTCAGGCCATGGACACCATCCATTGACTTGGGCATGTTGATATTCGCAGCCTCCCCCCACCTGGCATCTTCTTGTTGTTGATTAAACTCCTGTAGATTGAGCTGGTATTCTTGCATAACAGTGAGGTAAGGCAGATCATATCGATGTGGTGATGCATTCATAGGTGGTGCAGGATCCTCAGTGCTGATGAGTCCCATGCGAGTGTGCCTGCCATTCAGGATATATACTAGAACATACCATGGTATACCATGCCTAGGCATAGTGGATACACGTGTGACAACCAAACTGCGAGGAACAAAACGTGTCTCTTTGATCAAAGCATGCACAAGCACTCTAGACCTACTATCGTCAGGCCTATGCCACAGCAGCAACTTGCCAAACATAGAAAAAGCCTTGTGTATATAGTGTTCAGTGAGATAATCCAAGGGAAAAGCAAGCAATAGGATCCAAGCCTCATACTCAAAAATAGGGAGACGCATGTTAATCCCCTCATCATGACGAACAAATGAGTAAGTGGATTCCTCATCCAATGCATGTGGGCTATCCCTAATATACAGATCCCTCGGTTCTGGAGATGCAAAGAAGACCCTACACACCCCAAGAGCAGAAATCTCAGCGTTCGTGATGATAATATGACCATGCTCAGTGTTAACTAGATCCACGATGGTATCGAGAGTATCCATGCGCTCATTATCCGAGATGGGGGGTTTACCGTGACATTGGCATCCTCCTCGTGTGAGAGTGGTGGATCTCCCACCACCAGAATGCTACGTTGGATCCTCTCATCTGGTCCTGGATCAATCCCAGCGTGGGCGGAGACGAAGGGGAATGGGCGAACGGGGAAGTTTGCCATGGGTGGAGGCTCTGAGCCGAGTGTAGGATAAGCAGAGGAGGGGGCCACTAGAACAGAGAGAGAAGGGAACGACACCTTCGAGGAGCCCCTGGGTATAGGAGGGCAAACAACGGGGATCAATGACGTGGAAAGCGTTAAGGGAGCCGAAACGACCAGATCCTTAGTTACCATAACGGGTATGTCCTTCCGTTTAATGACCCATGTCTGCCATTTTTTCCTCTTAATGACCCATGATTGACGCACCCTGGATAGTTTAGCTTGATGGCCCAGCTGTTTACATTTATGACAGCGAATCTTAGGGCATGCATCAATAGAATGTCTCTCAAAATGGCAATAATTGCAGAAGATCCTGATCGGGCAATTCTTGGCAATATGGCCCCATCCATAACAAGCGGTACATTTAATATTATTGGTGCAAGATTTTCGGACGTGACCCAGCTCTAGGCAGCGAAAACAATAGCGAAGGGGTCCCATCAGAGAGGGGTCCATGAAAGGCCTTAAGGGTCCACTCGATATATCTTTATCCTTGGAAGTAGACGTGACATCGCAATCCACACATCGAAAACCAAGAATTTGACAATGGGGGCATATACCTAGACATGCAGTCCTAAGATCATCGTATAATCCACAAAGTGAGCATCAGCCTAGAAATTCAAAAACCAGATCCTTCGGTGGGAGAATAGGGAGAGATAAAACTTTACATATATCTTCCTCCGAATATCCCGCAGCTCTATAATCTTCAAAATCCTCAAGCAAGGAAGGCGACAAAATTTCACAAATTTTCCGTAGAAAATTATGTGAATAAATCGGATCACGACATAAATGTTGATTGAGCGAACCAATGGGTACCTCAAAGTTGCCAAAAAGAATAGTCGCCGAAGAAGACCTCACCGGTGGTGAGGTTTCATGGTTATCAAGAGAATTAACTTTTTAGCCATTGTATCTTCCAATGAGTCATGTGAAACCTTAACAAAACCAAATTTGGCTAGCTCTAGCACCGAAGAGTGATCATTCTTGGATCCAGCCCGCATCAACTCTAGGTTGTGGCATACACGCGAGGGGGCACGTTGGGAGACAACCAAATTTTCAGTGGAAGAATACCATGAAGCCTCCGAGACATTGTAAAACCCAGTGGTTCTAGGATGTTTTCCATGGAAGAGAGTGAAATGGCAAACAAAATCAGGCCAAACACAATCACGTAGCCCATAGATGAAGTGACCCACACGACTAGATGCCACCGAAAAATGAAATCTTCGATCAGAAAGTTGAAAAACTTTGAATCCCAAATGGTCACCTCCAATGCAAGATTGAAGAGCCAATCCAACAGATTCCTCAGAGAGAGCAAAAGAGGCCGAGGAGAATGATACCACAAGAAAAAAATCCTTGGTACCAAAGGAAGGAGATAAATGGACCGACGATCCAAACTTGTTACACACCTGTTTCTCCATGGCAAGGTCGGGAGAGAAATCCTAATGCAGAAGGGCATCCATCTTGGTGATCTAGGTGCCATTGGAGGGGGTGGTCGAGGTTGGGGTGGGGAGGGGAAGGTGGGAGAGGAGAGCCATAAGTAGACAGAGTGTTCAACAAGAATTTTAAACAATTTGATAATGAACTTGTTGCTAAAGCTTGGGAAAGAATGAAAACTATGGTGAAGAATTGTCCCACTCATGGACTGACTACTTGGATGATTATACAAACCTTTTATGCATGACTGAATTTCTCCTCAAGGAACCTATTGGATTCAGCTGCTGGAGGTACCTTTATGTCCATCACTTTGGGCAATGCAACAAAGCTTCTAGATGATATGATGATAAATTATTCAGAGTGGCACACTGAGAGAGCTCCACAAGGTAAGAAGGTAAATTCTGTTGAGGAAACCTCCTCTTTGAGTGAGAGGCTTGATGCTATTATGTCTATGCTTGTTAACGGTAAAGCTCAAATTGATACAAATAATGTTCCTTTAGCCTCTTTGGTTGCTCAAGAAGAGCATGTTGATGTGAACTTTATTAGAAATAATAATTTTAACAACAATTCTTATAGAAATAATTTCGGTGGAAACAATTATAAACCCTATCCTCCTAATAGTGGTAGTGGTTATTTTTATGGTAGATCTGGAATGCCTAGTGAGGAAAGGATTGTAGAAGTTGAAAAAAACAACTAAGAACTTTATGCAACTGCAATATGAACAAAATAAGTTGTTTACTAAAACTTTGGAAGAACAATCTGCTATGTTCAGAACTATTAGCCAACAAATTGGAAATTTGAATAGAGAAATCTCTTGTTTGCAAGGTAAAATTTCAAGTGCTGAGATTAGTATTTCGGCCCTATCAGAGGCACAATTTTCTTTGATCAATAAAATGGCTGCTAAAACTGAAACCATTGAAGATAATCCTTTTGCTGCAACCATGCCATTCAAATTCGAATTGATGGTAATGTTAGGTTGATGGTTGGATTACGTGTTAGGTGGGAAAAAGAAGATGAATTGGCTAGAAAGAATAATATTGCTAGAGTTTGCACTATCACAACCACTAGTAAAACTGAAGCACCTAGTGCTAGTAAAACAAAGACTCCACCCCTTTGGTGAAACGTGCTAAATTGCCTCAAACTGCTGAAATTGCTTCTGATAAAAGTGTTGAAATTTTTAGAGATGTGGGAGATAATAGTCCCATTACTTTTGATGATAATAATATTGATTTTTATGATTGCAATATCTTTGAAGTTATTATGTTCCTATAAAAGCTTGCTAGAAGTCCCAATGCTAGTGCCATGAATATGGCCTTTACTAAACATATTACCAATGCTCTCAAGAAAGTTAGGGAAGAAAAGCTGAAACTTTAGATATCTATCCCTAGAAAATTAGATGATGGTTGGGATCCTATCATTAAGATAAAAGTAAATTATTTTGATTGCAATGCTTTGTGTGATCTTGGTGCTAGTATCTCTGTTATGCCTCAAAAGCTTTATGATATGCTTGATCTACCACCGTTGGAACACTGTTATTTGGATGTTCATCTTGCTGATAATGCTAAGAAGAAACTTCTTGGTAGAATTGATGACGTTCTTATTATGGTTAACAATAACCTTGTCCTTGTTGATTTTGTTGTTATGAACATCGAATGCAATACTTCTTGTCCTATTGTTTTGGGAAGACCTTTTCTTAGAACTGTTGGTGCTGTTATTGATATGAAAGAGGGGAGTGTTAAATATCAATTCCCACTCAAGAAAGGTATGGAACACTTTCCTAGAAAGAGGATGAAGCTACCTTTAGAATCTATTATTAGAGAAATTTATGATGTTGATGCTTATTCACTTGAAAATACTTGAGTTGTTTTCTATGCCTAGCTGAAAGGCGTTAAAGAAAAGCGCTACCGGGAGACAACCCGTTTTATTTCTCTATTTTCAACCCATTTTCCTTCGTTTTCTTTTGTGTGCTTTGCACTTGGGTGTTGGATATTTCCTTAGAAACCCTGATGTACCTTTTATTTTGTGTTTTTGTTGAGCCAAGTAAAGCCTCTAGTGGAAAGTTGAGGTTATATTTCGGATTTCTGCGCAGGAAACAGATTTCTACTGTCCACTGTTTATTCCGTATAAAATCACAGAAAATTCAAAATGACCTGATTGTTTTTGTGCGTAATCCTGGGCTGTATACTAAACTTTTCTTAGTTGACCACTTTTTGATTTTAGCAACAGAAGATTTTTTAAAAAAATCATCTTTACCTGCTGTCCTGTTTTGACAGATTTCTGCCAATAATTGCATTTGCATCTTAATCGCTTTCTTTTGGTGTTCTTTTGAGAAAAAGAGTTTTAAAAGAATTTGTGACAGTAGCTAATTTTTTTAATTAATGTTAGGCTTGTGTTGAAGCTGAACCATGTGAATTTTTATTTCGATTGCACTAACGTTGCTAATGAAGATTGTGTGAAGTTTGGTGTGAAGGATGTTTTTAAGGGTCAAGAGAAGAGGATGATATAATATGATCAATAAGAGTGAAGAGCCTAAGCTTGTGGATGTCCCGGTGGTACATCCCAGCAAATTCCAAGAATACTCAAGCGTCTAATATTGGGGATGCCCAAGGCATCCCCTTCTTCATCGACAAATTATCAAGTCACTTCTAGTGAAACTATATTTTTATTCGGTCACATCTTATGTGCTTTACTTGGAGCATATTTTATTTTTTCTTTCAGTTTGTTTTTGTTTTTTCTTTCAGTTTGTTTTTACTTTTTCAATAAACTTGGTTGGACCCCAGCATTCTTTTATTGGAGAGTGACACGCTCCGCTTTTTCATGGGAATACTTTGTATTCTTAATATTTGCCTGGCTGCTGCATTTATTTAGCTCCTGTTTTGCATGCATCTCTTATTAGAGCTGTTAGTTTTAGTAGTATTATGTGAGTACTCTCATGTTTGCTTGCTGTAGCATTTAGAGAGTTTTTGTTAAAAAATATATTATATGGTGCTTGTTGGGAGAAGAAACTGTTGTTTAAAGTAGAATTTATAATGGTGCAAGTAGAAGCTTGTATAGATTGTTGCTAGAACTTTTTCATGTCGTGCTAAATGTTATTTTAGTTCTAAATCCTTGTAATGTTGAGTAGCATGAATAGCGTCAAATAGCTGAGATTTTTTAATATGTCATTGAAAGATACATGAGTTGTTCTTGTCATAAGGAAGCATAAATTTTTGGTATTCTCTTTCGAATGTTTTATTTCGTTGACTTGGCGCATGATCACACCATGTTTATGACTATGAACCAGTCACGAATAGCCTCCATGACCACTTAGTTTTTGAAATATGATACTTCTTATGCTTTAATTAATGATGTTTATGTCGCTACGCATGATTATGGCTCTTATGCTCTCTTGATTTGTCGCTCCCAGTCTTTTGCTAGCCTCCACATGTACTGTGTATGAGCTCTACTCGTGCATCCAACTCCCTTAAACCAAAGTTTTTCCCATTGTGTCCACCATACCTACATACATGTGGTATTTAACTGCCACTCCAAGTAAATTGCTCATGTGTTACCTTTAAAACCTTCAAAATTACTCCTGCTTTATGTTCCTGTTTTTGCTCATGAGGACGTCAATAGAGAATCTTTATCTCACTTGTTGATTGTATTTCACACCCCGGACTAGTGGCTTCATCCGCTTATCCAAATGATAGAAGAAATGGCAGCGGGGTTCCCATCCCCAAATTAATACACACAAAATCACTTCACTATTTTTGCCCTTGATTTATCAGTCAAAGCATAATTGTGTAAACAAAAGAGAAAGAGGGATGACCTTCTACCCAGATGCGTCCTTCACTTGGGAGCCGCTCTTGTGAATCCAGTTGGCTTATGACGTACTGTATTTTCTTTTTACCATTCGTTGACATTAGCATACATCTCCTAAAATATAGACACTCCTCCACGGTATGTGATTGTTGGCAGGCACCCGAGGATTCGGTTAGCCATGGTTTGTGAAAGATGAATGGGAGGAGTGTCAAACTATTAATACCTCTGTTTAATAAAATAAAAAGCTCTAGCACATGAGTGATCCCTGCTTCCCTCCGCGAAGGGCCTTTATTTTACTTTTATCTTGAGTCTCCATCTTCTAACTTTATGCATAGTTGAGAGAGCATTTTTTTCATTCTTAGTTCTATGTGCACTGTCCCATAAACATCAATAATTACTTCATGATGTGATATTATTTGTTCTTAAATTATTTGCTCTAGTCTTCCTCATGAACTTTGAAGGTGTCCTGGCATTTATGTTTTGCCCCCACTCTTAAAGACTAGCGAAATATCACTTTGCCATGCTTTCTTTATACCTGAAACAGGCGTTTATCTTTCTTTGCATTATTTCGGATGATCCTTTATTTGAGATACTCTTCATGATGAAAAGTGATTGCTTTTCTTTGTTATTAAAGTTCTATTTATCATGTTTGTGTTTGAAGTTCTATGATCTCATCTTGCATATGCCTTTACATTTTTTATGATCATGATTATGTTAGTAGCATGTCACCCTAGAAATTATTGTTTTATCGTTTACCTACTCGAGGACGAGTAGGAACTAAGCTTGGGGATGCCTGATACGTCTCCAACGTATCTATAATTTCTGATGCTCCATGATGATAGTATGTCAATTGCTACATGTTTTCTCCCTTGTTTATGTCATTTTTACATGTTTTCCGGGACTAACCTATTAACAAGATGCCAAGTGCTAGTTCCCTGTTTTCTACTATTTTTTGTTTCAGAAAAGTTGTTCTGGAAATATTCGCGGAATTGGACCCCACAAAGCCCGAAGTGCCTATTTTCCCCGGAAGCATCCAGAACAATGGGGGGCCACACCATAGGGTGGCGCCCCCCTTGGCCGCGCCAGGGGGTGGTGTGGGGACCCGACGGCTCCACCACCTCTGCCCTTTTGCCTATTTATTCCCCTGGATGGAAAACCCTAAACACATGATCAAATATCCCCGAAAAGTTCCGCAGCCGCCGTCACCGTCAACCCTAGATCGGGGGGGTTCTGAAGCTGTCTCCGACACCTTGCCGGAGAGGAAATCATCACCGCAGGCCTCTACATCACCATGCCTGTCTCCGGAGTGATGCGTGAGTAGTTCATCCTTGGACTACGGGTCCATAGCAGTAGCTAGATGGTTGTCTCCTCCTCTTATGCCTCAATGTTTAGATCTCGTGAGCTGCCTAACATGATCGAGATTGATCTTATGTAATTCTATGTGTTGTGTTTGCTAGGATCCGATGAATATTGAACTTATGCCAAGTTGATTATAGTCTTTATTGAATATGTTATTTGTGATCTTGCATGATTTCCTTTTCTAGTGGTTGCTCTAGCCAAGTAGTTGCTTGTGACTCCAAGAGGGAGTATTTATGCTCGATAGTGGGTTCATGCCTCCTTTTCTCCTTGCTCGAGTGACAGAAACGTGAAGGGGGAGGATGTGTTGTTGCCACTAGGGAGAAAATAGCGGTGAGAGTGCCCGCGTGTACAATCATTGCTTACATTACACACTTTGTTTAATGTAGTTATCTGTTGCTTGCAACTTAATACCTAAGGGGCTTCGGATGATAACCTGAGGGTGGATTATTAGTCATAGATGCAGTTGGATTACGGTCTATGTATATTGTTGTAATGCCCGCACTAAATAACATAGTAGTCATCATGTCATGAATGTGCACTACGGTGCAACCTTTATTTGTCAATTGCCCAGTTGTAATTTGTTCATCCAGCATGCTATCTTTTATGGAGATACACCACTAGTGAACCTATGAACCCCGGTCCATTTTCCAACACTGTTAAAACAAACCACCACAATTTCCTGCTTTCTTTACTTACTGCAAGCATACATTATTTTCCACACTATACATCTAATCTTTGTGTTCAGCAAGACCGGTGAGAATAATAACCTCACTGTACCGTTGGGACAAAGTATTTTGGTTGTGTTGTGTGCAGGTTCCATGTTGTTGCTGACACCGGTGAGCCATCACCACCATCAGTGGCATCATCCTTCCGAAGGTCCTCTTTCTCCTACTGGATTGATAACCTTGGTTCTTAACTAAGGGGAATTTCCTACCACTTTGCTCATCACACCCTCATCTTGGGGTATCCCAACACACACCATCATATACCCCATTGCTACTCAATCATTGATTGGTGATTCTTGGGAGCCCCCAATTTGGTCGTGGGTCTGTTCCTCAAGCTTGTTGTAAAGGACTCGATTCCTGCCTCAAAAGGGGATCGATAGTAGAAGGTGAATTAGGCCTTTGTGGATAAGTTCATAGAAGAATAGGTTGAGGCCTTTGTGGCATTCAGTAGGCCTTCGTGGCGAAACTCATACCCCTCAAACAAAATGTACTCCCCTCAAAGGGAGGAACTCGAGATTACTGATACGTCATAAACGTATCCGTAATTTCTGATGCTCCATGATCAAATTTTTCCAATTGCTACATGTTTTATCCCTTCTTTTTGTCATTTTTATCGGATTTCCTTACTAACCTATTAACAAGATGCCACAGAGCCAGTTCCCTGTTTTCAGCTGTTTTTTAGTTTCAGAAAAGTTGTTCTGGAAATGTTCACGGAATTGGAAAATTCGAAGCCCGGAAGTCCTATTTTCCTGGGAAGCATCCAGAACACCGAAGAGGAGCCGGAGAGGGGCAGCAGGGGGGCCACACCCTAGGGTGGCGTGGCCCCCCCCCGGCCGCGCCAGCTATAGGTGTGGCCCCCTGGAGCTCCACCGCCTTCGCCCTTTCGCCTATTTAAGCCCTCCAGATGGAAAACCATGAACACCTGATCAATATCCCCGAAAAAGTTCCGCAGCCGCCGTCACCGTCAACCCCAGATCAGGGGGGTTCTGAAGCTGTCTCCGGCACCCTGTCGGAGAGGAGATCATCACCGGAGGCCTCTTCATCACCATGGCTGCCTTCGGAGTGATGCGTGAGTAGTTCATTCTTGGACTACGGGTTCGTAGCTATAGCTAGATGGTTGTCTTCTCATGTGCCTCCATGTTTAGATCTCGTGAGCTGCCTATCATGATCGAGATTGATCTTATGTTATTCTCTATGATGTGTTTGCTGGGATCCGATGAATATTGACCTTATGCCAAGTTGATTATAGTCTTTATTTGCATGTGTTATTTGTGATCTTGCATGCTCTCCGTTGCTAGTGGTTATTCTGGCCAATTAATTGTTAGTGACTCCAAGAGGGAGTATTTATGCTCGATAGTGGGTTCATGCCTACTTGTTGCCTTGCTCGAGTGACAGAAACGCGAAGGGGGAGGATGTGTTGTTTCCATTAGGGAGAAAACAACGGTGAGAGTGCCCGCTTGCATAATCATTGCTTACATTACACACTTTGTTTAATGCAATTATTTGTTTCTTGCAACTTCATACCTGAGGGGGTTCATATGATAATGTGAGGGTGGATTATTAGTCATAGATGCAGATGGATGTCGGTCTATGTATCTTGTTGTAATGCCCGCACTAAATAGCATAGTAATCTTCATGTCATATTGTGCACTACGTTGCAACCTTTATTTGTAAATTGCCTAGATGTAATTTGTTCACCCAGCATGCTATCTTTCGTGGAGAGACACCACTAGTGAAACTACGAACCCCGGTCCATTTTTCCACACTATTAAACAACCCACAACAATTTCCTGCTTTCTTTACTTTCTGCAAGCATACACTGTTTTTCCACGCTATACGTCTAATCTTTGTTTTCAGCAAGACCAGTGAGATTGACAACCTCACTGTACTGTTGGGGCAAAGTATTTTGATTGTGTTGTGTGCAGGTTCCACGTTGTTGCTGACACCGGTGAAGCGCCAGCACCACCGTCAGTGGCATCAACCTTACGAAGATTCTCTTTCTCCTACTGGATTGATAACCCTGGTTCTTAACTAAGGGGAAAACTTCTACTGTTGTGCTCATCACACCTTCCTCTTGGGGTTCCCAACAACACAGAGAAAGGATTTAACTCTGCCAGCAATCAAGGATTTTTCTGGCGCCGTTGCCGGTGAGAAGGAAGTCTTCTAGCAAGGGGAGTCTCTCACTCTCAATCTCTTTATTTTGTTTTTTGTCTTGTTTTTATTTTTTGTCTTGTTTTTATTTCTCTATATCAAAAACACAAAAAAAAATAGTTTATTTCTCTATATTGAAAACAAAAAAAATTAGTTTACTTCATAGCTATTATTTATTTTCTTGCTTTTATGTCTAGTTTTGTTCCTGTCATTATATCACTAGAAGAAACATTCTTTACTTTCAAACAAGGGAATGATGAGAACTTCAAAGAAGCTTGGCCTAGAGCTTTTGATTCCTATTGCAAAGTTGAACCTTAAGTGACCCTAAATCTCTTTCTTCGTAGCTTTTATTTTGGTCTTGTTCTTTGTTATAGATATGATTTGGATACTGTGGTAGGAGGTGATTTCCTTAATTGTGATAGAGATCAAGCTTTCAATGCTATAAGAAAATTAATTGCAACCAACAGCTTACCCAGTGCTTCTGATAAAGCCTTTGCTGAAATTTATGCTAGATTAAATACTCTTGAGTCACATATTTCTATCGTAAAAGAGGGATATAGCCAAATTCGTGAACATCTTGATCATGTCCCAATAAATTTTGAGTCAACAAATATGATCCCTTTGGTTAAAGTTGTTATAAATGGTGAAATTTTTCATGCTCTTTGTGATATCATGTCTGAATCTTGTCTTATGCCTAAGGAAATTTATGAATCTTTGAACCTTTGGGGGCTAGCTGATGGAGGAGAAGAAATTCCTCTCATTAATAACACCACTATATTTCCCATTGGGATAGCTGAGGGAGTGTTTATGAAACTCCTAGGAAAAACAGTATCCACTGATTATCTTGTTATTGAATGTGCAGAAGGGGGACAAATTACCCTCGGAAGATCTCTGCTGAAGCTCTTAGGAGCAACTATTGATATGGGAAAAGGTAACATGACTTTCACTCCCAAATCATGTGTGGACCATAAGTTCCCTAAAAACAATAAAGGTAAGAGAGGTAAACATAAGCCCCATAATGATGTTGATGATTCTTTACTTGAAAACACTTGAGTTGATTTTTTTTATGCCTAGCTGAAAGGGGTTAAAGAAAAGCGCTATCGGGAGACAACCTGTTTTCTTTCTCTGTTTTCATTCAGTTTTCCTTCGTTTTCTTTGGTGTGTTTTACACCTGGGTGTTGTATATTTACTTAGAAACCCCGCTGTATCTTTTATTTTGAGTTTTTGTTGAGCCAAGTAAAACCACTAGTGGAAAGTTGACACTATATTTCGGATTTCTGCGCAGGAAACAGATTTCTTCTGTCCACTGTTAATTCCATTAAAAATCACAGAAAATTCAAAAATGGCATGAGCTTTTTTGTGCTTAATCATGAGTTATATACGCAACTTTTCTTAGAAGACAACATAAGAGTTTTGAAAAATCGATCTTTACGTGCTGTTCTGTTTTTGAGAGATTTCTGCCATTTATCACATTTGCATCTTAATCTATTTCTTTTGCTGTTCTTTTGAGAAAAAGAGTTTTGAAAGAAGTTGTGACAGTAGATAATGTGTTTTTGAGTGTTATACTTGTGTTGAAACTGAACCATGTGGATTTATTATTTCAATTGCACTAACGTTGCTAACTAAGATTGTGAGAATTTTGATGTGAAGGAAGTTTTCAAGGGTCAAGAGAAGAGGATGATATGATGTGATCAAGAAGAGTGAAAAACCTAAGCTTGGGGATGCCCCGGAGGTACATCCAAGCAAATTCCAAGAAGACTCAAGTGTCTAAGCATGGGGATCCCCAAGGCATCCCCTTCTTCATCAACAAATTATCAGGTCACTTCTAGTGAAACTATATTTTAATTCGGTGGCATCTTATGTGATTTGCTTGGAGCGTCTTTTATTTTTGTTTTCAGTTTTCTTTTGCTTTTTCTTTAAGTTTGTTTTTACTTTCATAATAAGCTTGGTTGGACCCCAGCATTCTTTTCTTGGAGAGTGACACGCTCCGCTTTTTCTTGAGAATACGTTCTATTCTTAGTCTCTGTTTGACTGTTGCATTTATTCAGCTCCTGTTTTGCATGAATCTCTTGTTAGAGCTGTTAGTTTTGTAGTATTATTTGAGTACTCTCATGTTTGCTTGCTGTATCATAAATAGTATTTTTGTTAAAGCATGTTTTGTATGGTGCTTGTTGGGACAAACAAAAGAAAACTGCTGCTTCAAGTAGAATTGATAACAATACTAGTAGAAGATTGTATAGACTGTGGCTAGGACTTTTTCATGCCATGATAAATGTTATCTTAGTTTTAAAGCCTTGTGGTTATTGAGTAGCATGATTAGCCTCAAATATCTGAGAGTGTTTAATATGTATTGAAATATTCTTGAGTTGTTCTTGTCATAGTAAAGCATCAATATATGGTATTCTCTAATGTTTTATTTGGTTGACTTGGCGCATGCTCACACCATGTTTATGACTACAAACAAGTCACAAATAGCCTCCATGACCATTTAGTTTTTGAACTTGTGATACTGCTTATGTTTTAATTAATGATGCTTATGTCGCTATGCATGATTATGGCTCGTAGGCTCTCTTGATTTGTCGCTCCCAGTCTTTTGCTAGCCTCCACCTGTACTGAGTATGAGCTCTACTCGTGCATCCAAGCTCTCTTAAGACAAAGTTTTTCCCATTGTGTCCACCATACCTACCTACATGTGGTATTTAACTGCCATTCCAAAGTAAATTGCTCATGTGTTACCTTTAAAACCTTCAAAATTACTCCTGCTTTATGTTCCTGTTTTTGCTCATGAGGACGTCAATAGAGAATCTTTATCTCACTTGTTGATTGAATTTCACACCATGGACTAGTGGCTTCATCCGCTTATCCAAATGATAGAAGAGCTGGCAGCCGGGTGCCCAGCCCCAAATTAATGCATACAAATTCTCTTCGCTATTTTTGCCCCTGATTTATCAATCAAAGCATAATTGTGTAAACAAAAGAGAAAGAGGGATGACCTTCTATACCAGTTGCGTCCTTCACCATGGGAGCCGCTCTTGTGAATCCAGTTGACTTGTGACGTACTGTATTTTATGTTTACCATTCGTTGACATTAGCATACATCTCCCAAAATATAGACATTCCTCCACTAATGTCAAACTTTTAATACCTTTGTTTAATAAAATAAAATAAAATCTCTAGCACATGAGTGATCCCTGCTTCCCTCTGCGAAGGGCCTTTCTTTTACTTTTATGTTGAGTCTCCATCTTCTAACTTTATGCACAGTTGAGAGAGCATTTTTGCCATTCTGAGTTCTATGTGCATTTGTCCCATAAGCATCAATAATTACTTCATGATGTGTTATTATTTGTTCTAATCTTCCTCTTGAACTTTGAAGGTGTCCTGGCATTTATGTTTTGCCCCACTCTTAAAGACTATCGAAATATCACTTTTCCATGCTTTCTCTATACCTGAAACAAACGTATACCTTTCTTTGCATTATTATTCATGATCCTTTATTTGAGTTACTTTTCGTGATGCAAAGTAATTGCTATGCTTTATTACTAAAGTTTTATTTATCATGCCTGTGTTTAAAGTCTTATGATCTCAGCGTGCTTATGCTTTTACATTAGATTCATCAAGTTTGTGTTAGTAGCATGTCACCTCAGAAATTATTGTTTTATCGTTTACCTACTCAAGGACGAGTAGGAACTAAGCTTGGGGATGCTTGATACGTCATAAACGTATCCCTAATTTTTTATGCTCCATGATCATATTTTGCCAATTGCTACATGTTTTCTCCCTTCTTTAAGTCATTTTTATAGATTTTCCGGACTAACCTATTAACAAGATGCCATAGAGCCAGTTCCCTGTTTTCTGTTGTTTTTTTAGTTTCAGAAAAGTTGTTCTGGAAATATTCTCGGAATTGGAAAATTCGAAGCCCGGAAGTCCTATTTTCCCCGGAAGCATCCAGAAGACCGAAGAAGAGCCGGAGAGGGGCAACAGGGGGGCCACACCCTAGGGTGGCGCGCCGCCCCGGCCGCGCCAGCTATAGGTGTGCCCCTGGAGCTCCACCCCATTCACCCTTTCGCCTATTTAAGCCCTCCAGATGGAAAACCCTGAACACGTGATCAAAATCCCCGAAAAAGTTCCGCAGCCGCCATCACCGTCAACCCGAGATCAGGGGGTCTGAAGCTGTTTCCGGCACCCTGCCGGTGAGGAGATCATCACCTGAGGCCTCTTCATCACCACGCCTGCCTCCGGAGTGATGCGTGAATAGTTCATCCTTGGACTACGGGTTCGTAGCTGTAGCTAGATGGTTGTTGTCGTGGGATAATCACGGCAGACGTTACCGGGGGTAACTGATCTTGGGGCAAGACGACACAGGCGTTTGGGAGAGGGTTTAGCTCAGAGGAAAACATGATGGAACTCGATCTGGTAGCCGGCAATCAAGTCGCCGAGTCTCCGATCTCAATATATTAAGTTAACTCTCGTGTTATACTAAATGCTCGATATCAAGCGATATTGCTAGAACTCTTGGATCTCTCTAACTAGACCTGGGGGCGGGTTTATAAAGCACCCAAACCCCTTGACTTGCCCTCCAAGGCGCACCTTGAATCCTACCCGGTCACTGCATATTAAACCCTAACTTTCCTTACCGTAACCCACAATCCGGGTTACGAGGCCTGCAAACTTGGGCCTTCTAGAGGTTCTTTTATCCTTAGCCGGATCTTGTGCAGCGTCCTTAGGGCCGAATTACACCTTGGAGTTGGCCTACCGGGTTATTATCCCTCCATCAGTAGTCCCCAGGATAGCTTGGGCTTCATAGGATCCTCTTTGAAGTGCACGCTATTCCCTGCAAAAGTATCAAACTTACAAGTTCAATGGAGGCCGGGTTAATTAGCTTTGATAAATAGCTAGGCCTAACTCCACGGTGGCCATATAGTAACCCGGCTTTCTCCAAATCTTTACTTGTCTTTCCGGGTCAGCGCCCTGATAAGAATGTTAAAGATCCGGCTAACTTTACTCGATAATTGACCCTAACATTGCGGGGAAGATCTCATTCTTGTTTCCGTCCGGATATCTCGTTTAGCACTCAAAGCACACCCCACAGAATCCAGGCAAATAGCCGTTTAACCCGAAATTTCCGGCTGCCAACCGTTGAGCTAGGTTTAGCCGCCCACACCCTTATAAATAGTCACTTAGGAGCAAATCCAACCCCAAACGGCTCATTTCCCCCCTTTCTTCTTCCTCCTCTCCTCCGCGCCCAAGCTCACAGAGCATCGCCACGGAGACCTCACGCGCATCACCAGAGCCAATCGGCCGCCGGCTGCGCTCCGCCACGGTTCGCCACGTGCCGCCGCCAAGATCCGCCGCCGCATCCCCGACCTGCCCGCCGGGAATCGCAAAGGGACACCAAGCTTGCGCTATCTGCCTCCGTCGTGATTCACCTTGATCTCCTCCAGTAAGTCTCTTATATCCATTAACTTGTGCTTGCAATTTCTCGATTTACCTCAGATTAGATCTAAGTCAACCCGCCGGCCATTTTTCTGGTCACGCCGAATTAGGTCGCCCAAATTCATTCTAACTCATCCAATGAATTGAATATAGATTTCACTTTGCTCCCCTACTGCCCATAATCACTAATTTCACCACAAATCTAGAAATGGAATCTCCAATCTAGGCTCGGGCCGCCCAAAATTTCCGCGCTTGCCACTGACACCCGGAAAATTCTCTTTTTCCGGCTCCTTTGTTTGCAGTAGATACATGGGTAACCATCCATCTTCCCCAAACACCTCTCAGCACATAAGCACTTCATAGTTTTCGTAACGATGTTTGATACCCGGATAACTCGTAACCTTGCTCCATAGAATAATACCCGGATAACTCTTTTACTTCCATGTCTTCTTGATATTCCTCGCAAACATTCGGATGACTCATGATTTCCGAGTCTTATTTCTTGTACTCTTCTATCTCGTGCTTTTGCAGGTTAATCTCATGGCTCCCAAGAGGTAGGGGAAACAACCGGCCAAGGCCAAGACCACCAACTCCATATCCACCAACTGGGCGCGGTCCACGGTTACAAAGGCCAAGTTAGAAGAACTGGCCGAATTAGGAGTCCTCCCCTCTCAAAAGGATATCCATTGGAGGGTGCCGGGTGACGAGACCCGGCCCACACCCACCAATGATGAGGTAATATGCTTTGTAGAACACGTGACCCGGGGGTTCCGTCCTCCGGGTCACCCTTTCTTTCGAGATGTACTGAGCCATTATGGCCTCCGGATATTTGACATAGGGCCTAACTCTGTGTTAAATATTTCCCACTTCATTGTTCTTTCCAAGTCATACTTGTGCACACCGCCAAGTTTGGCTCTTTTTATCGAACTTTTTCAGTGCAAACCGTGCCGCGAAAGCGATGACGGGGCACTTCTTGCTTGCGGCGGGGTCTCTATCCAGCGCCGCAAGAATTCTCTAATGCCACCTCTCACTCTCAACTCCCACGTCAAACACTGGCAACTCTCATATTTCTATTGCCAAGACACCTCCCCACCCGGCCAAAAGAAACTGCCGGGTTACTCGGAGGGCCTTCTCGATATTTCCGAGACCTTCAACGCCTTTGCCCCTGACTCGGACAGGGAGGCAATCCGGCCTTTATTAGCCAAAATCTCTATTCTTTCGGCCCAAGGTCTCATTGGGCTTAACCTGGTGAAAACTTGGGTCGATTTCCGGATCCAACCCAATTCCATCCGCACTAAGTTAATGTGCGAATATTCGGGGCACACCACGGACTCGCTCCGATACTCCACCCATAGCTTTGCGGCCGGAGACACCAACAAGACTATCAAGAGCTTCTTGACAGAGAAGTTGGAGGTAATCCGGAATATAGCTGGGTTAGAACCCTTCACACGTGAGAACCCGGCCCCCAAGGTAAAGACTTGGCTTTCATATCTTTATCTTCACACCTTCCACTCGATATGGCCAATAACCCTTATTCTTATATCTTCATTTCAGGCCGATGATCCCTTTTGGAAGATTGAGACTCCTCCTAGCTCTGAAACTCCAGAGGAGAAAGAAGACGCCGTTAACTCGGATGAAGGTACATTCCGAGTCTCACTTAGCTTTTTTTTGAAATCACTGTTGTTCGTTCTTGATTTTCCGATTGTAAATCCTGATAACTTTCAGAACAAGAAGAGAAGGACGACGAAGAAGAACAAACTGAAGGCAAGGTGGAGTCAGCGAGTGACGAGGACGACGCTGAGCCAACAGTCAAGGTCGGAACAAAGAGAAAACCCCAAGGGGTCGTCTTCAAGGTTCCATACCTTTTCCTTGCCTCTAAACCATACTCACTTGATATCATGCACGAACTAACCCGGGAGCTGTCCTTCTGGCCATATCTGAAGGAACCGCTCGCGACCAAGCGCCGGATGACTCGGAACTTTCCAGGTGATGGTGCTCTTAACCCGGGCATTTCATCGTCTCCGACTCAACGCGCCGGTATTTACCTAATCCTTTCTTGAATATCAAAGTCTTTCCAAACCATCTCCTTACAAGATAATTCCGTGTCTTACTTGATGTTTTTCAGCTTCATCCGGGTACAGCAGTGAGCTCCCCTCGGACTTCGTGGTGAATCCCGGGTAAAGTTCACTTCCTGATGCTTTATCACTGTTTCATCACTTTTTTCCAGCTATACGCTAACTGCCTGCTTACATTGTCCATAGAGCCGCGGTCACTGTTAGCGATCAAGAAGATATGGAGACCGATGACCCGGATACGGAGAACCGGACTGATGATATGCACGCCGCAGCTGGCGGAGAAGAACAACAAGTGCCACCAATAAACCCCGCCGACCGAGAGGCCGAGTATCCCATAGCCTCTCACGTACTCGAGGAGGAAGACGCCGCAGACTTGGGCGCGGGAGAGAGGGCACCAGACTCCGATACTCGAACGACCCGGACACCCTCTCGCACCAAGAGGAGAGTCCCTCCTCCAAGTCCCCAAGGTCCCGGGTCTTCCAATTTGGGCGATAAAACTTTTGACCAGATGATGAGCACTCTCCTTGCTATGAAGGCCTCGGAGAAAGATGTGCTAGAGCGCATGGCAGCGGAGCACCAGGTAATGTTACCTAATATCTCTTCTTATCCATCTAGTCCCCAAGTGCTGAGTATAATTCGTTGAAATTGTGCTCGGTATTCTGCGCGATAATCGGCTTGCCATGATATCCGACTAATTCTCGTAATTTGATTTCTCATAGGCACAGGCCACCCGGTCCGATGAACGTTTGCTCAAGACCGAACAACTGCTGCTTGCCGAGGTAAAGCGGAGGGAGGCCCTTGAAGATGAAGTGGAAACTTTGAAGAAAAATGTTTCCAAATATAAGAAAAGGTGTACCACTTCTCGAAGCGCACTGAAAAAGTTGTCGGAGCAAGTTACCGATACTTATCGTATCTTGCTTAGTAAGTTTCTTGCTGCTGACTGCCTTCACGCCTCTATTTTGTTACATGATACTTGGGATTAATGATATGGCCTTTCTTTGTTTCAACTGCAGGTGCTAACCTTGCAACCCCAGAAGAAGATGCCGTTGCAAAGGCTAAAACCTTAAAGACTGTGCTCCGGACTTTCTTTGCCGGCACCAAGTATATACTAGATGCTGTGAAGTGGCCGACTGAGGTATATCCGGGTGAAGAAAATCTTATCCAAGCTTGCTCCACTGTGCCTGCATGGATCGAGATCTGGAAACGCTCGGCATGCCGGATTGGTATGACCCGGGCCTTTGCGCTGGCGAAGGCTTATTTTCCTAAGCTTGAGCCGGCAAAAGTGATATCCGGGTTTCCAGAATTCAAAGCAGACGGCTCCAAGTTTGGGCCCAAGGACTTCAAGGCCGTACAATCCTCAGTGCGTCACTCGGCAACCGCTTTGGCCGATAGTATGGATCTGGGTATGCTAATGAGTTCGTACGATGTTGAAGGCAAAATCGTGAAGGAGGAAGCACCCCCACCCCTCGACATTTTGGAAAAATGGGCTGCTGATTCGGCCAGGAAGAGGGAAGAAACCGAGAAGAGGGAGGCCGAGTTAGGATCGGAGCCAACCACTTCTACACCGGCTGTCCTCCCGCCTGTCCGTCCTGATGCGAAGAACCCGGGTGATGATGCCGGGAGAGCTGCGGAGCAAGCCCAGGACCAAGACCCGGAGGGCAAGGGCAAGGGTGTGGATCCTACTCAAGAAGCCGAGTAAACAAATGCTATCACGATACCTTGGTCGTTTTGCTGCTCTTGTTCGAAACATATATTCTTTTGTCGGTGCATCTATGCACCTTTGATACTAGTACCAAGATTTGTAACATACTTTAATTCCTTGATATACCTCGTGCCTCTTCTGGCCTCTGGGTGAACTTGATATTTATCTGGTTTTTAAGCTTATTCTCGATATCCGGCTTTCCTTATGGTTCCTTTTGTGAGACTCGGTTTCCGAGCATCTTGGGTTCTGACAGGCGGACTTTTCTCTAAGTCCCCAAGTCCCCAAGACTCGGATGTTAGGGTTTGTTGGGCTTAGTAACAACTTGTTTCTGTTTCAAAATCCCCGGTCCCCAAGGCCCGAAACCCGAGTCTGGGATGTGCGGTCTTTTCCAGAGAACAAATTGTTTTTACTAATCCCAAGCCCTAGAGCCGTTTCACGTGAGTATTGAAGTTATGCTTGATAAACGTTGAGTTTCCAGCTGTCAGCCTTATACTCTGCATAACTTGTGGTTTAGATGACCCTTTTGACAATCTTGTACTATAAGCCGGCTTTCGCGTGGATATCATGTTGTTACATCTATACGAAAACAGGGTCAGGCAAGTCCCATTGGGCTTCATGGCTGATTGTAATCGTAAGCGAGCAAATCTTGCCACTTTAGTGCGAGTCACATCGAGCTTAAGTAAGAAAAGTCAAGAAAATTTGGCTCCTTTGTCCGGTTATAAGATTGCAGCCGTACTCGTTTGCGAGTAATCGGCCCTTATAACTCATAGGCATCAAGGCCGGGTCTTTGAGTTTGTAACTGTGCTATTCAAGCAATCAGCCCTCAAGACCTATATATATGCAACATACTTGATGATACTGATGTACTGATAGCAATAAATAATGCTTACCTGTAACCGAAGTAAAGATCATAAAATAAGACTTGATAACCATCTCTTTATTGATACGAGAAAGTTTTGGGTCAGCAGGCCGCCTCATTAAAAACCTTCCAGTCCCCTTAGGTACCCTGGATAGGAAAAGAGTGCGTCTGAAACCTGCTGCCCGTTACATTGTTTAGTTCTCCTTGGGAATTTGTCCGGAACTGTCATAATCGATACACATTCTCCACTTGTTGATCTTTTTTACTATGAGTACCGGGTTTGCCAGCCAATCCGGATAAGGCGTTTCCATGACGCGGCTGGTTGTGAACGGCTGCACAATTTCTTCTCTTGTGGTGGATTGTTTGAGGGAATCACCCTTTGCGAAAGCCACCATCTTGGTATCTTGTACTACCTTGAGTTTTGCCCTTTTGCCTTTAGTACTCGGCTTTTTCAGGGCTGTTCTGTCATCCGAGTCTGTTTGAGCCCGGTAATATTTGAGTTCCTCTTTTCTACAAGCTTGTTCAGCCATTGCTGCATCTCCTTCCTCGCACTCAGCCGCTATGTCCCGGCTTCCATGTATGGTGATGGTCTGTTTAGGACCCGGGATTTTTAGCTGTAGATACACGTAACACGGCCTAGCCATGAATTTAGCATAAGCCGGCCTTCCGAATAGCGCGTGATAAGGACTGCGCAATTTGACCACCTCAAAAGTGAGCCACTCAACTCGATAATTATCCTTTGATTCCCCAAAAGCTACCTCCAATGCGATCTTTCCCTCGGGGCACGCTGAATGACCCGGCACTATCCCATGAAAAATTGTTGAACTTTTTTGTAGCTGAGACTCCTTGAGACCCATGCGTAGGAAGGTTTCCCAATACAGTATATTGATGCTACTTCCACCGTCCATCAAGACCTTTTTCAGCTCATACCCATTGACCTGCGGTGCGACTACTAATGCTAAGACTCCCGGGTGTTCTATTCTTTCCGGGTGATCCCTTCTGCTCCATGTTACGTCCTGCTCTGACCATCTCAGGTATCTCGGGACAGCCGAGGACACCGAGTTTACCGCCTGTTTCAGTATCTTCTTGTCCTTGTTGGAACTTCCTGTAGTATGCAAGTGATACTGACCCAATTGCTTGGGGTTGGCCTGGAAACCTCCTGCTCCCCCTTGGTTATTACCTTGATTTCCAGCTGCCGGGTTACCAGCTGGGGGTGGGCCGTTGCCCGGGTTTCCTCCTGGACCCGGTCCTCCCCCCCGACCTGCGCCTCGCATGGCTCTGTTCACTTCCTCATTCTTCCATCTTTGTAGGTCGGCACACTGCTCCAAGGAGTGGTTAGCTGGCCTACCGTTCCTGCTGTGCTTCGGGCATGCCATTCGGAATATGTCCCAATTATTACTCGGCCTTGGTGGCCCTTGATAGTTTCCTCCATTGTGATTTCCAGTATTGAAATTTCCTTCTACCCTGGGTCTGGAAGATCCGGCTTCAGTGTTGGCGACAAACTCGGAGCCTCCTTCAAACGGGCGCTTGTTCTGGCTGTTGTTACCCGGCGCTGATCCATTGACGGTTCTTCCGTTATTACTTGTGTTTGCTTTTGCTTTTTTATCGTCAGTTTCCTCTTCCGTAGTGTCCGTTGCGGCATGTTTGTTGCATGCATCCATCAGTTCTCCCATTGTAACCTCCGAAGCATTCCGACTAGATTTCATGCGGGTTAATTTTTGTACTAAAGGTGTGTACTTGCAGGTCTTTGCCATAGCTTGCAGCGCATCCTTGGGCTGAATATCTGTAGATGAATGAAGTATTTCCATAACCCGGCGCACCCAGCTGCGCGCCGATTCTCCCTTCTTCTGAACACATCGCTCTAGGTCATCAATAGTGAATAACTTTCTGCACGTCCCGTGAAAGTGCTTGATAAACGCAGTTTTCAATTCTTCCCATGACTTGATAGATCCTTCCGGTAGATTGGTGAACAATAACTTTGCTGCTCCCTCTGACATCATTAGATACATGAATTTGGCTTGAAGATTCTCGGACGCATTGCGAATCGGCATGGCCATCTCATAACTGCTCAACCATGTTTCCGGATCCATAGTCGGCTCGTAATTCACTACTTTACCCGGTTCTTTGAACTTTTCCGGGTAAGGCTCAGCCCGGATGCTATCTGAAAGACACTTAGGTCCTGCAAGAATGGTCGAAGCTGGTCTTACTCGGGAAACGTGTGATCCTGCAGGGGGTACAGCTGGACGTGGTACTGCTGGTATCCCATGTACCGCAGACCCGGCCATGGCTCTCCTGGCTCTGGAACTGTCCACGATGGCCTGTGCTGCTGATGCTGCTGGTACTGCCTGAATGTGTGGAGGAGGCGGCATTTGCTGCTGCTCTTCCCTCCGCCGTGCCGAACTTGTCTGGATATTGCCGGTGTTACCTTGCTGTTGGCTGACATATGGTGTCCCATGCATTCCACTTCTGTGATCCGGGTAATTAACCTGATGTATTCTAGTCGTTTCCTCTCGGAGCCGGGTTTCCAGTGCATCCAGCTCGCGTTGTCGTGTGGCCATCCCTTGTCTTTCTGCTTCTACTTGCCTTCTCTGCTGCTCCAATGCACGACGGGCTACGTCCAAATCCCTAACACGTTTTGCTGCGTTCTCTGGAGTGATAACCATGGCAAGAACTGTTGGATCTAGGATCAGATTGTTGTCGAATAGGGCCGGATGTTGTGGATTGGAAGGACCCGCTCCTGGTGTCCGGTTTGCTAGGAATCCAAACGTGTTCGCGTGTAGCTCGTTTTCTGGCGCTTGAATGGTAACCGATGCCGACTCTCCGTCAACCTGGGCCAAAACCGTGTTTCCGTTAGCCGGCCCTTGCTGCCGGGTCAATGCTTGTGCTGCGCCGGCTGCGGCCGCGGTTACGCTCTCTTGGTTGAGATTGGTCGCGGGAGCCGTGTAAACCGCAACCCGGTGCACAATGCTTGGCGCGGATCCATACTTTTCCTCTTCGCTGCTGTGCTCCTCGTACCGGTTCTCCAGTCGATGCAGGATAGACTCGGTATCATCTTCTTTCTCAACCCGGCCACGCGGGGTCCATGCCGGCTCCTCCGGCTGTTCCCACTTCGTGGTGGGCTCTTCTGTCGGGTTTGTTGTCCCAACTGATTCTTCTCCATCTGGTTGGGTATAGCTGGTCTTCCCTGACACAGAATCAAACCCAAAGTCGTCAGGGATCGAACCGGAAGTACGTACCATACCAATGAAGACGCTGATCTGGCCGATTGTCATGATAGATCCGGATTCGAGGTGATCTGACTCTGCTCCCCAGCCGGAATCGTCCACCATCTTCTCTCCTTTGCGGTCGATGTAGATCTCGCCGATGACTAGATTCTCCATGCTCTTCCGAGCTTCTCCCGTGATGTAAACACCTTTGGACGCAGGCCCCACGGTGGGCGCCAACTGTCGTGGGATAATCACGGCAGACGTTACCGGGGGTAACTGATCTTGGGGCAAGACGACACAGGCGTTTGGGAGAGGGTTTAGCTCAGAGGAAAACATGATGGAACTCGATCTGGCAGCCGGCAATCAAGTCGCCGAGTCTCCGATCTCAATATATTAACTTAACTCTCGTGTTACACTAAATGCTCGATATCAAGCGATATTGCTAGAACTCTTGGATCTCTCTAACTAGACCTGGGGGCGGGTTTATAAAGCACCCGAACCCCTTGACTTGCCCTCCAAGGCGCACCTTGAATCCTACCCGGTCACTGCATATTAAACCCTAACTTTCCTTACCGTAACCCACAATCCGGGTTACGAGGCCTGCAAACTTGGGCCTTCTAGAGGTTCTTTTATCCTTAGCCGGATCTTGTGCAGCGTCCTTAGGGCGGAATTACACCTTGGAGTTGCCCTACCGGGTTATTATCCCTCCATCAATTGTCTTCTCATATGCCTCCATGTTTAGATCTCGTGAGCTGCCTATCATGATCGAGATTGATCTTATGTAATTCTCTCTGCTGTGTTTGCTGGGATCCGATGAATATTGACCTTATGCCAAGTTGATTATAGTCTTTATTTGCATGTGTTATTTGTGATCTTGCATGCTCTCCGTTGCTAGTGGTTATTCTGGCCAAGTAATTGTTAGTGACTCCAAGAGGGAGTATTTATGCTTGATTGTGGGTTCATGCCTACTTGTTTCCTTGCTTGAGTGACAGAAACATGAAGGGGGAGGATGTGTTGTTGCCACTAGGGAGAAAACAACGGTGAGAGTGCATGCGTGCATAATCATTGCTTACATTACACACTTTGTTTAATGCAATTATTTGTTGCTTGCAACTTAATACCTAAGGGGGTTCGGATGATAACCTGAGGGTGGATTATTAGTCATAGATGCAGATGGATGTCGTTCTATGTATATTTTTGTAATGCCCGCACTAAATAGCATAGTAATCTTCATGTCATATTGTGCACTACGGTGCAACCTTTATTTGTCAATTGCCCAACTGTAATTTGTTCACCCAGCATGCTGTCTTTTATGGAGAGACACAACTAGTGAAACTACGAACCCCGGTCCATTTTTTCCACACTATTACACAACCCACAACAATTTCCTGCTTTCTTTACTTTCTTCAAGCATACACTGGTTTTCCACACTATACGTCTAATCTTTGTTTTCAGCAAGACAGGTGAGATTGACAACCTCACTGTACCGTTGGGGAAAAGTATTTTGATTGTGTCGTGTGCATGTTCCACGTTGTTGTTGACACCGGTGAAGCGCCAGCACCACCGTCAGTGGCATCAACCTTCCGAAGATTCTCTTTCTCCTACTGGATTGATAACCCTGGTTCTTAACTAAGGGGAAAACTTCTACTGCTGTGCTCATCACACCTTCCTCTTGGGGTTCCCAACAACGCAGAGAAAGGATTTAACTCTGCCAGCAATCACTTACCAACTCCTAAAGAAGATGGACATGTTCGCCTAGACCCGTGAGTAGGACGCGGCCTTCCTCGATCTCAAGCGAACGCTCTCCACTGCCCCAATCTTGAAGCCTCCGGCCCCAAAGGATCCCATGCTACTATACCTCGCAGCAACCAGCCGAGTCGTCAGTGCCCTACTGGTGGTTGAGGGGTCCCAAAAGGACAAGGAGCAACCAGTGGAGAAACTGGTGTATTACATCAGCGAGGTCCTCTCATAGTCCAAGAAGAACTACCTGAAGTACCACCAAGAAACTCCGCCATTACTTCCAAGAGCACACAATCACCATGGTGAGCACGGGCCCGCTCTGAGAGATCATCAACAACAAGTATTTAACCGCCGCATGGCCAAGTGGGCGATCAACCTGGCGGCGCACAACATGGTCTACGAGCCGCGCACTGCCATCAAGTCCCAGGTCCTCGCCGACTTCCTGGTCGACTAGGTCGATACCCAGAGCCTGCCGCCTGTCACCGACTCCTCGCATTGGAAGATGGA
Organism: Alopecurus myosuroides; assembly: GCA_028641055.1. Lineage (NCBI taxonomy): Eukaryota > Viridiplantae > Streptophyta > Magnoliopsida > Poales > Poaceae > Alopecurus > Alopecurus myosuroides. The sequence continues at coordinate 119,237,941 of CM054060.1, read as the reverse complement.
CTTTGACGGCTCCAAGATGAGCAGGGGCTTGGGGGCCGGCATCGTCCTCACCTCGCCCAAAAGAGGTCGGCTGTAGTATGCCCTGCAAATCCACTTCAAAGCCTCCAATAACGTGGCCAAGTACGAGGCCCTCATCCGCAGCCTCAAGCCAGCCAAAGAAATAGCAATACAACGCATCCTCTGCTTCAGGGACTCGGACCTAGTGATATAGCAGGTCTCAGGAGACTGGGGTGCCAAGGAGGCAAACATGGCCGCATACCGTTTCTTCGTCCAGCAGCTATGCGCCTGCTTCGAAGGGTGTAAGTTGCACCACGTGCCCCGAGCCTACAATGAGACGATAGATATGCTATCAAAGCTTGGCTCCACCCTGCAGGATAACCCTCCTGACGTATCCCTCAAGCATCCGCACAAGCCATCCATCAGGCCGCCGTTGAGCCCTGACTCCATCGTCATACCTGATGACCCTAACCAGACGCGTGGGACCTAGAACCAGGAGCGGCCGCCTCAACTGTCCCAGCCGGCGAACCAAGAAACTCGGGGGCTTCCTCCGCCAAGCCGCCCGCTGCTATCGTCCCAAGGCTTATTGACAATGGAAGCATGGAGATAGTCGTCCCAATGGGGACCCCCTCAGCCAGAACGATGGGCTCGGGGCTGCCTAGCCGGATCCACAGGCGCTGATCGTCATACATGTCACAACCTCATGAGCACATCCCATCTTTGACTACCTCGTCCACAACCGCCTTCCCTAACATGAGGTCCTCAACCGGCAGATACAACATCATTCTCGCGCCTACACCATCATCAACAACCAATTATACAAGTGCAGTGTGGACGGGATCTTCTAGCGCTGCATCGACCAAGAAGAAGGCGTCCGCCTGCTCCGGATCATCCATAGGGGGGAATGCGGCCACCACACCTCGTCAAGGGCCATAGCCTCCACGGCCAACCGGTATGGGTTTTTTTTGGCCTATCGTCCTAGCCGACTTTGAAGACCTGGTGCGAGCTTGCAGCGGCTGCCAACGCTTTCGAGCGCAAAAGCATACGCCATCCTTAGGCTTGAAGACCATCCCCATCACTTGGACATTCGCCTTCTGGGGCCTCGACATGGTCGGCCCGTTCAAAACGGCACGCGACGGCATGACCCACCTTCTGGTGGCGGTGGACAAGTTTACCAAGTGGATCGAGGTGAAGCCAATCAAGCGGCTGGATGGCCAGACGGTCATCAGCTTCTTCCAAGACATCATATATTGATATAACTACCCCACAACATCATCATCGACAATGGGACCAATTTTGCGAAGGGGGAATTCTTTAAGTTCTGCGGCAGAAAGGATACACGGCTAGATCTTGCCTCTATGGCACATCCTCAGTCGAACGGCTAGGCGGAAAGACCAAACAACTTAATCTTAGCCGACATCAAGCCCCGGCTGGTCGATCCACTTCAGCGGGTGCCCGGCTACTGGCTCGAGGAGCTACCCTCCGTCCTATGGAGCCTGCACACCACCCCCAACCGGCCAACCGGCTACACGACGTTCTTCCTCGTCTACAGAGCGGAAGAGATCCTACCGGATGACAGCGAGTTCGATTCTCCCCGAGTCGTCCTTTAAACGAAGAAAAAGGCCCATAAGGCAAACCAAGACGGCGTCGATCTGCTGGAAGAAGCATGGGAGCTCACGTTATCCAGGTTGACCATATACCAGCAGAGTCTCTGCTGCTACCACAGCCGGCGAGTTTGCCCACTCGCATTCTGCGAGGGCGATCTCGTCCTCCGGCTGATCCAGGACACCAAAGGATCCCACAAGCTATCCTCTCCATGGGAGGGACCCTTCGTCATCAGCAAGGCCCTCCATAATAATTCTTACTACCTCGTCTATGTACGCGAACCACGAAGGAATCTGGTGGACACCCCCGGAGAAGAGACAGAGAGCCCCTGGGACACTGAGCTCCTACGTCCGTTCTACACCTGATGGGTGATGTAACATCCTGTATCCAGTTGATGAAAGAGCCGGTAGCCTAGAGCACAAACTCAGAGGCTTCCATCGAGTCATGAGACATATGTTTACTTATTCCTTAAATCCGTCTGCGTCCGACCGACTGCCGCCTCGAGGTTGGATAACTCCGTGTCGAAGGCCAAACGCTTCCTCTGCAAATTCGGCTGCAAATCGCAACCTGGCTGAACAGATGGCCATAGAGAAACTGGGAGGATCGCCCATGAAAAACCCTAGGGGATGGAAGCCAGTCGGCCTAAACGTATAAAAATTAACAACATCGCTTTCTCGAAATCCTAGTCCCCAAGGATAAAACAACTGTGCCCCCCGCTAGCCGGCCCCCTCTTTGGATACGGCTGCAGACCGTAACCCGGTTGTCACGTAGGCAAGAGAACCGGTCAAGAGCCGGGGCGCACAAAGGGCATTCGGGGGACAGGGTCAAAGCAAGCGGAGTCCTAATAAAACGAGAACAAAAAAAAACTAAAAATTGTGGTCCAACCAATTCACGTCTTTGTTTCACGGGTCTTAACAATCTACAGAAAGAAAGCAAGAAAAGCCATTCGGCCGCCCAAACTCGGGGGCTCAGACAGGCGGAGTCCTCGCTGCATTCAGGCAGCCAACGGCCAGCCGGCCGCCCAAACTCGGGGGCTCGGACAGGCGAAGTCCTCGCTACATTCAGGCGGCCAACGGCCAGCCGACCACCCAAACTCAAGGGCTTGAACGACAAAGTCCCCACCCCAAAATCGGTCCTACACGAGAAGTCGGCCACCCTAACCACGGGGGGGATAAACGGCAGCCGGTCACTCTGGAAACAAGGACCTAACGGCTAAGAGAATGGCTTCTACGCGAGCAGTTGGCCACCCTAACCACGGGGGGCATAAACGGCAGACGGTCCTTCTGGAAACAAGGACCTAATGGCTAAGAGAATGACTCCTACGCGAGCAGCCGGCTACCCTAACCACGGGGGGCATAAATGGCAGCCGGTCCCTCTAGAAACAAGGACCTAGCGGCTAAGGGTCTGTTCGGTTGCAGAACCATGTGGAATGGGGTGGAATGGTTCCGCACCTGGAGCTTGTTCCTGCGTTCGGTTGGAGAATGGAACGGAACGAGGTCGTTCCTCAAAAAGGAATATTCGCCTAATGTGCGGAACGCACTCGTCCGGCCAAATCTGCCGGACCGAGTGGAAAGGCTCGCTCACCACAAAATAATCACCGTCTAATCTCTCCTCTCTCCCCTGCTGCTAACCTTTCCTCTCTCTCCTTCGACCAACGACACAGCAGCGGCACCGGCCAGCCCCGAGGCTCTCCTCTCTCCCCTCGACGAGCGGCCGCCAGCCGGCCGAGCGGCGACGGCGGCAGCCAGCCAGCCCAGCGCGCGAGGCGCGGCGGCGGCCAGCGGCGGCCGGCCAGCCAGCCAGCGCGAGCCCAGCGCGCGAGGAGCCAGACCAGCGCGAGGCGCGGAGGCGGCCGCCGGCCAGCCAGCCAGGGCGAGCCCAACGCGCGAGGAGCGGCGGCGGCCAGCCAGCCCAGCTCGCGGCGCGGCGGCGGCCAGCCAACCCAGCGCGAGACGCGGCGACGGCCAGCCAACACAGCGCGCGAGGTGCCAGACCAGCGCGAGGCGCGGCGGCCGCGGCCAGCCAGGCAGCCAGCGCGAGCCCAGCGCGCGGCGCGGCGGCGGCGGCCAGCCAGCGCGAGGCGTGGCGGCGGCCAGCCAACCAGCCTAGCGCGCGGCGTGGCGGCGGTGGCCAGCCAGCCAGCCCGAATGCTAATTGCCCTAAACTTAGGCCCTAATTACGTCAGCGGTTTAGAGCTAAAAACAATTAATTTCGACCCTAATTTTTAGACCCTAATTAATTGGATGTTTAACAAATATTGGTCGTTCCATTCCATATTTCAATTCTACAACCGAACACAAAATGGAACCATTCTATTACAATTTTTTGTTCCGAACCGAACGCGAGTATGGAACCGTTCCATTACGGCGGAATGGAACCATTCCATTCCATTCCACCACATTCTACAACCGAACACACCCTAAGAGAATGGCTCCCACGCGAGCAGTCGTCCACCATAACCATGGGGGGGCATAAATAGCAGTAGGTCCTTTCGGAAACAAGGACCTAAAGGCTAAGAGAAAGGATCATATGTGAGCAATCGGCTACCCTAACAAGGGGGCTTGAACGGCAGACGATCCCTCTGGAAACAAGGACCTAGACGGCTAAAAGCACATACCCTTGTATGAGCTTTCGCCCGCCTTCTCTACGAGCAGCCGGACCGAACCTCGAGGGCTACACCCGATGGATAACATGAACCACAGGAAGAAAAGCAAAAAATTAATAAGACAAAGGAAAAGTAAAACCTAGGTGGATAAAATCCAGGCGGACTATGTTTAAATCAGAAGGAGACGCAGCTCCACAGGACAAAGTATACGACACGACAAGAGGTTCGATACATTAAACCACCCAACATTGCGGGGGCAGCAAGCAGAAGTAGCAGTTCATACAGTTCCACCCAGCATCCCGGGGTCTTCTTAAGTCAGCTTTAGGCGGCGGAGGAGCGCGCTTGGCATCGACGACTTCTTGGCGATAGGTGAGTATGGCCTTGGTGAGTTTCTACAGCTCATCGTGGGGCCCTTCGTCATCGAAGAAGGCCAAGTCTTCGTTGCCTTTGCCATCTTCCCCTTCGCTGGCTGCCGGTTGGCGGTCCGCCCGGTCGGGGATGAAGATGTCTAGATCAACGAAGTCCGCAATATGGCAGGCAGCCTTTGATGTCCCGGCTCCTCCCGGAGCGACTCGTAGGTGGTCCCAGATCGTAGGCCGGTGGTGAAATCCGACAGGTTGACCTCCGGGTACCAAGAACGGAGAACACACAAGGTCCACTCCGTCCCTCCACGGGCAGCCGACTCCTGCAGTCGGGTGATCATTTCATCCCCTTCCCGTAGGCAGCAGCCCGCTCGCTGATAAGCTAGGGCACCTCCTTGCCTTTCTAGAGCGCCTCGAACAGCCCGTCGACAGTATCCACCAGCGCCCTGGTCTCCTTCCTGAAGGTCCACACCATCCGGAGGGCGCTAATATTGAGGTCGGCCATGGCGGTGGCGGTGGCCTCCACGCCCAAGTCAGCAAGCTCCTGGTACTTGGCCTGCGATAGCAGCGGCGGATAGTACTCTACGCAGGGAGAATAAGATTGAGTCCTCTGTCGGACTGAATGAAAAGAAAGCCAAGCGGAAAGAGAACAAAACTTACTCCAAAGCTCAACCCCTATCCTTGCCAGCTCCGCCTGGAGTTTCTCGATGGCCTGGGTGAACACCTTGGTGTTCTCGACATTCTTCTCCGCGTCAGCTTTGCCAGCCTTCTCCAGGGCCTCGAAAGCCTCCTTCTACGATGAGTTAACAGGAGAACTATCCTGGTTGGACGACTCCAGCTTGGAGTTCACCTTGCTCAGCCGGTCCACCTCCTGCTGCCGCTGCTGGCTTATTTTAGTCAGCCGCCTGACCTCGGCTTCCAGCGCAGCGACGGAAGAGGCCTCCTTCAGGCAACCCACAGCTCCTGGATCTCTTTTGTGCCCCCAAGACCACCCATTGGAGTAAAGAAATGCACCAGGCGGAGGAGGCAAACCAAGTGAGCGGACTTACTCTGCGCGGTCTTTAGGGCCTCTCGTAGCCTCTTGATCTTGCCGGCGGCAAAATGCTCCTTGTACTGCGCACGAAGGCCATAGAACGTCAAGAAAAGAGCCAAGCGACAAAAAGAAGAAACTGCAACAACGAGAACTCACCTCGACGAGCTCGCGGAAGCACTTGAAGTCCTTCAGGCGAGACTCCAGCTCCCTTTCCAAGTCGCGCGCGAACGGGACCACCTCCGCTTGCTGCTGGATCGATCCAGCCAAGAGAGAGGTCCGCCGCGCCTGGACTAAGGCGTACTGGGCGCTGGGTGCCAAAAAAGACGTCATGGGCAACCCAGACTGCCCAGGTCTGCTTGGCCTCCTTGCCGCCTAGGCGTAGGCGGCAAAGTTGGGAACGTCGGAGTAGCCAAGGACTTGGCCTGGGCCTCCGCCTGGCGTCCTTCGCCGCCTCCAGCGCCACATCCGTGGCCTTCGGGTCGTTGCTGCCAGTCCCCTGCTGGGTGCCTGCCTCCGTACCTCCCGCCTCCTCGCCTGCCTCCAGCTGGTTAACATGATAGTCCTCCACGGTGAGGGGGACCGTCACGCCATCATCGACCACCACGGTGGGCGCCGCCTCCGTCCCGGCACCGCCTGCCACTTGGCCCGCCTCTTGGGCCAGCATGAATGCCTCCTCGAGGGACAATATCGGGAATGTCTCCTCTGCGGCTCTTCCGCCAACATCCTCCTCAACGCATACTTCCTGCACCAAGGGCGGTGCCGGAGCTTCAGACTTCTCTCACCCCAACGACTTGGGCGAGCTGTGCCACAGTGAAGCAACGAGTAAGAAAATGGACCCCTCGTCAGGCATCGTCGACAGAGAGACACTTACCCTTCAATGGGCCGAGGCAGTACCGACCTCCTCTTGTTCTTGTTCTTCTTCTTCTTCCTCCTCGACGACCCCACGTCGATGTCATCGGCCCCCTCCTCTGGCTCAGACGGCTAGGCTCGCTTGAGGAGCCGGGCCGACGTGGATCCTGTGGAGGATGGTTCATTAGAGTCTACAATCAAGATGACTTCATGGGGGTAGGACGGTTAGCCCTGGTCTTCGGGATTACCCGGGTGAAGCAGCCCGTCGCGGGATGTGCCGCCTCCATCACCCTCCTCCTCCGGCTCCAGCTCCTTCTCCTTGCCAACGTGTCCAACCGCCTGCTTCGCCGCCTGAGCAACGTCCGGGGCCTCCTCCTCTGTCCTGCGATGTCATAAACATATCCTTAATTTATGATGGTTCATGTTGTTTTGATGCCTTATGCTACATGTTTTATTTACACTTTATGCCATTTTTATCAATTTCCTGGGACTAACCTATTGACAAGATGCCACAAAGCCAGTTCCTGTTTTCTGCTGTTTTTAGTTTCATAAAAGTTGTTCTGGAAATATTCTCGGAATTGGACGATTCGACCCCAGAAGTCTTAGAATTCCCGGAGGATCCACAGAATCCAAAAGAGAACCGGAGAGGGGCAGAGGGGTGCCCACACTATGGGTGGGCACGGGTCCCCCTGGCCGCACCCAGGGGTGGTGTGGCCCCCCTGCTCGCCCACCGACGTTGCCCTATTGCCTATTTATTCTCCTAGAAGGGTTAACCCTAAAGACCCGAGCCTTTTCCACCAAAAAATCCACAGTCGTCGTCATCATCAACCCTAGTTCGGGAGGGTTCTAGAGCTCTCCCTGGCACCCTGTCGGGAGGGGGAATCAACACCGGAGGGCTCTACACCCCCATGCCCGCCTCCGGAATGATGCGCGAGTAGTTCATCCTTGAACTACGGGTCCATATCAGTAGCTAGATGGTTGTTCTCTCCTCTGTATGCCTCATTTTTAGATCTTGTGAGATACCCTACACGATCAAGATCATCATATTGTAATGCTACATGTTGTATTTGCTGGGATCTGATGAATATGAATGTAATGTCTCGTGATTATCGATCTATCATGTTCTTTTCATGTGTATGTTATTTATGATCTTACATGCTCTCCGTTGTTAGTAGATGCTCTGTCCAAGTAGATGCTACTAACTCCAAGATGGAGTATTTATGCTCGATAGTGGGTTCATGCCTCCCTTTCCCTCATGCTCGAGTGGAAGAAACTCAAACGGGTGGGTGATGTGTTGTTGCCATTAGGGAGAAAACAACAATGCTTTGTCTATGGATGATGTTATTATTTACATTACACACTTTGCTTACTGCGATTATCTGTTGCTTGCAACTTAATACCCAAGGTTTGCTCGGATGACATTCTGAGGGTGGATTATTAGTCATAGATGCAGTTGGATGACGGTCTATGTATCTTATTGTAATGCCCGCATGAATCACATAGTAATCATCATTTCATGCATATGCACTACGGTGCAGCCTTTATATTTGTCAATTGCCCAACTGTAATTTGTTTACCACACATGCTATCTATCTGTCTTGGGAGAGACACCTCTAGTGAACTGTGGACCCCGGTCTAATTTCCCTCATACTGATAATACAACCATTGCTATCCCAGTTTTCATACTGTTGCTACTGTTTTACTACTGCCATCACTGTTCTCTTTCATCTACGGCAAACAAATATTACTTTCCACACGGTACGTTAACCTCTTTGTGTTCAGCAAAACCGGTGAGATTTACAACCTCACTGCTTCGTTGGGGCAAAGTGATTTGATTTTGTTGTGTAGGTTCCACGTTGCTTCTGAACCGTTAGTTCGCCCTGCCACCTCAGCTGCATCAATCTTCGGAATTGATTTCTTTCTCCTACTGGTCGATTCAACCTTGGTTTCGTTCTGAGGGAAACTTACTGTTGTGCTCTCCATACCTTCCTCTTGGGGTCTCCCAACGAACGTGTGTTACACGCGTATCAAGCTATTTTTCTGGCGCTGTTGCCGGGGAGGAAGAGGATTTCTGCAAGGGGAGTCTCTCACTTCCAATCTCTTTACTTTGTTATTGTTTTGCTTAGTTTATTTTATTTTGTCTTGTTTGTTTCTCTTTATCAAAAACACACAAAAAAATAAGTTCTAATTCTAGTTGTTATTTTTATCCTATTTTAATCTTGCTAAAATGAGTACTCCTGAGAACACTAAGTTGTGTGACTTCACTAGCACAAACAACAATGATTTCATTAGCACACCTATTGCACCACCTTCTCCTACTTCTGATTTTTATGAGGTAAAGTCTGCCATGTTAAATCTTGTTATGAGAGAGCAATTTGCTGGTGTTGGTACTGATGATGATGCTGCCCATCTTAATAATTTTGTTGAACTATGTGAGATCCAAAAATATAAAGATGTAGATGGAGATATTATTAAACTGAAATTGTTTCCTTTCTATTTGAGAGGAAGAGCTAAAGAATGGTTGCTATTTTTGCCTAGAAATAGTATTGATTCTTGGACTAAATGTAAAGATGCTTTCATTGTAAAATATTATCCTCCTGTTAAGATTATATATTTAAGAAGTAGCATTATGAATTTTAGGAAACTTGATAATGAGCGTGTTGCTAAAGCTAGGAAAGAATGAAATCTTTGGTATAGAATTGTCCCACTCATGGACTGGCTACTTGTAAGACCATCCAAAACTTTTATGCAGGTCTGAATTTTTCTTCAAGAAACCTTCTGGATTCAGCTGCTGGAGGAACCTTTATGTCCATGACCTTGGGGGCAGCAACAAAGCTTCTTGATGATATGCTGGTAAATTATTCTGAATGGCACACTGAGAGAGCTACAACAGGTAAGAAGGTAAATTATGTTGAAGAAACCTCTTCCTTGAGTGATAGGCTTGATGCTACTATGTCTATGCTTGTGAATGGCCATGCTCCTATTGATCCAAACTATGTTCCTTTAGCCTCTTTGGCTGCTGAAGAAGAGCATGTTGATGTGAACTTCATTAAAAATAATAATTTTAACAACAATGCTTATAGGAATAATTTTGGTAGCAATAATTATAGGCCTTATCCTCTTAACAGTGGTAATAAGTATTCTCGTGATAGAACTGGAATGTCTAATGAAAGAATTTCAGAAGTTGAAAGAGCCACTAAAGACTTTATGCAAAAGAAATATGAGCAAAATAAATTATTTACTAAGACCATGGAGGGACAACCTGTTATGTTAAAAAATATCAGTTATCAACTTGAGAATTTAAATAGGGAAATTTCTGGTTTGCAAGCTAAAATTGCTCGTGCTGAAAGTTCTATTTCATCCATGTGTGAAGCACAATCTTCTTTAATCAATAGAATGACTGTTAAACTGAAACTATAGATGAAAATCCTTTTACTCCTACAAATGCCATTAAAATTCGAATTGATGACAATGTTAGGATGTTAGCTGAATTGCATGCTAGATGGGAAAGAGAAGATGAAATAGCTAATGTTTGCACCATTAATGTCACACCCCTGTTTTTGGATCCTTGTACAGTAGTTAAAGGAGACAAAAATGTGGGCCAACAATTTTTTTTGTTACAACTTGTTTGTGTGAACAACCATGTTTATATAACAATGGGCATATATGCAATGCAAGATTTGTTTCATTTTGAAACCAATACAAAAAAATTTCCTGAAAATACTTTTATGTTTTCTCTAATGTTTTCCCTAAGTGACTTGAGTTATTTTTATTCCAACAGTCGGATCATGCTTTTTTGCATCTTGATTTAAACTTTTAACTTTGTTGGATCAAAGAAAATAAAAATACAAATTAAATTATGGAAATTTTCTTCTAAGTTTTCTATTAAAACTTTTCCCTGAAAATATAGCCAAGTACCTGTTTGCCACACTTGTTTACACTAGGCTATAATATTCCAGTTTGTGTTTTCTTGACTTGTGTTTGTTCTCTGATATGTGGACTACAAAAATACAAGCTTGATTTGATTTATGGAGTTGGAAAACAATCAATTACATGTTTGTTTTTGTAGAAGAAAAATAAGACAACAAAATGTATTTTTAGAAAACAGAGACAAACAGAAAGTAGCCCTTTTTCCACTTTGTTTTCATAGCCTTCCACTATTCCAATTTTGTTTTCAATAGATGTTTCTGAAAGTACAAAACATGTTTAACAAACTACTGCTTTGAAAACAAAATTTGGATTCCATTTTATGCTTGAAAACAATGTGAACTTTTTGATCATTTCATTTCTTTCCAGCAGTTAGAATTTTTTTCTAAGTCTTTGTTAACTGCATTTTTTGAATTTTCTGAAACATTAGTTTTGCATAAGTTTAGCAGATATTTTCAATTGGTTTTTGTGCAATTTTTGAAATGCAACTTTGCCATTTGGGTTCCCATATGTTTGAACTCCAGAGTGTTGACCTTGGCTGGCTCCTAGAAGGTTTGGAGTGAGAGTTTTCGAGTGAGGAAAAGAGGAGGCAGAGAGGAGAGGGGCATGGCATGGGCGCACAGTGCGTGGCCACTATGGCCATGCCACCGCCTTTTCCTGCTCCTCCTCGCTTCTGTGACAAGTCCCCGATCATCCTCGACCTCCCTGGCACCTTGCCACACCGTCGCACGACGAGGAATCGCCAGGGGGCCCGAGCCCATGCCGAACACGGCATGCCCGAGCACGCCCGCACGTTCCTGATCTCAACGATGTGTCTTTAAGAAACCTCTGTAACATCCCTGATTTTTAGAATTTTCAAAAATCACAAAAATTTAAAACTTTTGTTAAGAAAGCCAACAAAATCCAAATAAAACTTAAACACAAAGGAAACATTTTTTTTATTATGCAAATGTTATTGCAAATGATAATCCAAATGCCTCTGGTTTCAAAGAACCTTAAATCCTCAAAATAAATAATCATGCAAAGAAATTGTTTTCCTATTTGCAAGCCTTAAGAATATAAAATGGTTTTCTATAAAAAAAAGTTGTTTCGAGATTGTTGCCATCTTCTATTCAACAATAAGAATTTATCTTCCTATTATTGGATTTATAAAATATTTTCAAAACTAAAAATTAACTATATCATTTTTCACGACTATGGGAAACAATATTTTCATTTATACAGGTCTCTAAAATTTATTTGACCATATTTTCAATTTATTTTTTCCCTATTTTGAAAATAGTATTTAGTGGCTATTAGAGAATTAATCATGTTATGAAAAGATAAAATTTTAAACATGTTAAAACAACACATAAATGTTTCCTTTTTATAGAGAATGTTATTACAAAACCATAGGTTTTTGTTAGAGGCAATTTGGACTTATAAAATAGTAGTTATGTTTTACTAAAGAAAATAGAAAACAGAAAAAAAAAAAAAACGGCGCAGCAGCCCAACCCCCCTATCCCTATCCCCCGCCTGCGAGCAGCACAGAGGCCCAGCCAAACCAGCCCAGGAGCAGCCTGTGCCCCCTCTCTTTTCTCCCACTGACCAACGGGGCCCACATGACGCCAGCACTACATCACCGTGACGTCGATCTCCTTCCTCCCGTGCACGACAGGGAGTCCGACCCGTGGACATTTCTTCCTCGCTGATTTCTTCGCGAATACGGCACGAACCCTAGCCCCGTGACCCCCTATTTATACCCGCGCACCTCCTCTCCGTTTCCCTCTCTGTTCTCTCAAACTCGCGCGGCCACGCTATCGCGATTGCTCGCCGGAGATCGATCTGGCCGCCACCACTTCCTCTCGTTTCCGGCGACACCACAGGTAGTAGCTGCCCCTTTTGCCCGTTTCCTCCTTCCCTCTCTGTGGCGCATCTCCCTGACCCCCTATGTCGCTCGCAGAGGCACGAGGATGCGCGGGCGAGCTCGTCGGAGCCCGCAACCACCACGGCCACGAGATCTGCACCGCACCACCGATCCGGGAAGCGAAAGTCAGCGCCACCGTCGCTATCTTCTTCACCGTGCTCCGCTGAGCCGCACCATACCCTCCCCGCGTTCGGGAACCCCCTGCAGCACCGTCTCCGTCCAAAGTCAGCACTGCCGGCCGCCGTTCCTCCATGATCCGGTGAGGTTCCTCCGCGGTGAGAACCTCTCTATCCTGAGCCGTTGGATCATCATCCTGCGTCCCTGTTTGATCACTTGCCAGTTTAGATCTCGTGCGTCCCCTGTTAAGCAGATCCAACGGCCGTGAGCCTCGATCCACGTCAAACCGGTACGGGCCAATCAGAGGCCTCCGTTCCTTATCCCGCGGATAGCCTATTTTCTTTTAAAACAGAACAGTCCTTATATTTTTGCAGAAAAGCCCCCCAAATTAGAATTGCAATAACTTTTGAACCACGAATCCAAATTAGATGATTTTGTACTTTTTAAAATCAGAACAATGTGTAGAACACATTAGATTCAAAGAAATTTAAATTTGATACGTGCACACACTTGTTATTTGTAGATCTTTGTAAACCATGATTTGTTAATAAATTTTGTTTTCTAAATCCAAGTTGTGCAAATTTGAACTTTTTGAAAAGCCGTGGACATGTAGACTCTGTTAGTAATGGCCAAAATTAAAATTGACTATTTAAAATTTGTTCAATTTCAAATATGCTTGTTTGGTGATTTTTGGCATAGTTTAAATTCTATAAATCCAATTTTTGCAAACCTTAGGATGTGTACTAACAGTACCTTGCGCCCAAAATATTTTTTGGCTAAGTTAAAATGGTTTTGGATGTTATATGCTCATATGACTATTTCTGACTTAGTTTATTTTCTGTAATTATTTTCAATATGTTTTCTCTATCTAATTTGTGCTAAGGACTAACTTTAGACCAGATAGACAAAAACCAAAGCCCTTAGAATATGTCTAATTTACTTTTCCTAGTTCGACCTCCTAGTTGAAAATCACTAAGTCTGGATTAGTGAAAAGCCATGGAGAGGATACTACAATTACTCGAAGATTTTCAACATGAAGCAAGAAGACAAATGAAGGACTTAGCCAAGAAAATAGACTTCAGAAGCATCTCCAAAGAAGTGGAAGCACTTAGAAGAAAATCAAGAAGACAAGAAGACCAGCCACATATCTCTCTTTTTCTCTAAGTCTTTTCTCCCCTTCTTTTCTGTTCTCTTAGACTTTGTGCTATGGCTAAGTTAGATTTGACCAGCCACTAGTTTGTATCAAAACCATCAAGTGTTAGAAGATTCAATGAAGTCCCCACACCAAGGAGGAAGCTACAAAGGATCCTGAAGATTTTCTAAGACCAAGGCTGTGAAGACTTAGGATTTTTTTCCATTACTTAGAATTTGTTTTCAAGGTGATTAGTGTTTTGTCCAAGACTTAGAATTTATTTTCCAAGTAAGATGAGAGTTTTTGACCAAGACTTCAACAAGAAGAGCAACTGCAACTCAAGAAGAATACTCTCCCAGAATATGAACAAGATGAAGATTTTTACAAGTCCTTTTAGGGGAACTCTAACAATCTCTACTACCTCTCTTATTCTATATGACTAAGTTCCTAGAATTAATAAGGAGGACTACACGCAAGGCCATTGAAGAAACATGCAAAAATATACTTAGACATCAGAAGAAACTCAAGGAAGCAAAAGAAGACTTGGAGAAAACAAGAAAAAAATTGATTTGATCTTTGTGTGATCTTTTGATCAAAAACTAACCCTTAGTCACAAAGGGAAAACCACTAACAAGAATTTCTTAGTTCTCTTTGTTTATTGAAATACCAAGTTTCCTTTTTCATATTAGAGTAGAGGTGATAATCCTTAGTGAAACTTTTGTTCAATAAGTTTGGAATCCTCAAGACACAATCCTTAGCCATTTGCCATACACTAAACCCAAATAAAATAATCCCTTTGTAGAATAAATTGTTATGTTAAGTTTGTTGGTTGTTATACTTTGTTATTTTGCTTGTGATTCTTTGTCTATTGTTGTTTACTTGTGTTGTTTAGATTGTACGGAGAGAACGTTCCATTTTGTGAAGAGAAGGTGATTGTTCTTCACCAACTTCAAAGGCAAGTAACACACCATCAAATCTCCCGTATTTTCTCTATGCATTACTAGTGTTTTGAGTAGTATGCATGATAGGGAATTTTACTAAGTTATTATTATGCTATGCAGAAACCCAAGTAGTGTGTAGCAATCCCTTAGACTTGTTATTCTGGAGACATAGTACTTAGTAGATGATATGCAAGGTTACAAATTGTTTTACTTGATGTATGGAAAATTCTAAATATAACATTCAATGAAACACCTGGGTGGAATTGGTGATTGCAAGGTTTATGTTGAGTGGCTCCTTGGGGCCATGTCTATGGTGTTTTTCACCTAAGGAGTGCACTTGTGGTTTGCCACCCAGGAACAAAGAGATTCCTAAGTCCCTCTAAGTTTAGTAGCTTCCCGTGCATCCTTTTGACATATTGGCTCTGTCTTGATCAACTAAGTTGTGAGAATTCATCCCATGCTTGACATGAAGATGTAGCATAATTATAGGTGGAGCGGGTCTTGCTGGTTGGGTTGAATTCTTGCTTCCGAAAGATCTCGTCTCAATTTTCTCCTTTCCATGATGCACTCCGCGTGTATAGGATGTTTGGGCTAATTGAAGACAAAGGGTGAAAGTGCACAACCTCTGCAGAGTTAGAAACTATGATCATAGTCGTGTCCCCGGTAATGGACGACTTCGAGCAGCTGGACAAGGATGGATGGAAGAATCTCAACACCGTTTTGAAGAAGTAAAATTTTGGCTAAGGAAATATTAGTTTTGGTGCTCATGGGTGTGTCCCACGGTGCCAATCTTTGAAAAGAAAACTCTTTTTTGTAAAGTGTTAGGGAAAAACTTGCTTTCTGCAAATAGCCTAAACTCCACTCAGCCAAATATGCATGTAGTATTAGTCTTGACATTTATATCCACCATAGTGTTACTTGCCAATACATTAAATTGTATTGACTCCCTTGTGGCTGCATATTCCATATTGCAGATAAATCTGAAGACGAGTGAGGTTTCGTTAAGGATCTCGAGTCTATCGCCAACATGCTTTGCCTGTGGCACATGAAGAAGATGAGGCTCAATGTTACAATGTTTTCCGCTGATTTCTGTTTCCTGCTAGTCTTGTGAGACTATGCAAGTTGTAATCATATTTTGTAAAGACTGGATCATGCGATGTAATAGAATTTGGACGCATTTGCAATGATATTTCATTTTGAACTGTGGTGCTAGCAATTGAACCATGGACTAGCACAATAGCACAGAGTTCTTGCATTATTTAAATGTGCGACCGCTACAACCTCCCACGACCCACTTTGCCAATGTGCTCCACACCTTCCCCACACTCGAAGCAACCCGAGCAAATCGACCCCGAGAGCTTCTGTGAGCGCCACGAGCCCAAAGATCACCACCGGCCACCGTAGCCTTCCCGACAAGGTGGAGCTCGACCCTGCCGGTTTCACCAATCCCTTTCGCCTCCAGAATGTTCCCCGTAGCCGCGCACATGCCCCTGACACTCTCCCTTGTCCTCTTATTTGCAGAATCGCCGCCACCGTCTATGTCACCGTCGCGGCTGCACCGCTCGTTGCTGTTGACATGGACCACTGCGGCCGCCCCGCAAGCCCTAATGGTGAGGAAATTGACGAACCCTCCACCGCCCAGAAGCCCTGCTGGCTCCATGAACCCTTCCCACCTGAGAGAGAGAGAGAGAGGAAGAGGACGACCCCGGGGCGCGTGTTGGGCCGCGCAGTGAGAAAAACCAGCCCGTGATGTGTGTTGTTTTTCTTTTTAAAAATTAACAGAAATATTGTTGTTTGCTTTTGGCCCGTGAAAAATAGTTTTAGTGCAAATAAAAGTCAACCAAAATTCTTGCTAGTAGAATACCTTTTTTAAACACCTCCAAGTGGTAGATCTAGGTTTGCTTGTTTATTTTTGCCTTGGTATTAATAATGCCACAGACTATCTGTTAGGCCATTTGGTGCATACGTTTTGTGTATGTATCCAAATTGGACAAACCAAAAAAAAATTAGTATTCCTTGAGTAGATCTATCATTAGGGCTTGACCTTGCGACAAGGAGAGTTACCATTTGGAAATGCCATCCATTTTGGTAAATGACCAGTAGGCATTTCTAGGATTTTTAGAGAGTGTTTAAAAATGATTTTTTGTTGTGGATCCAATTGGATGAGCTTGTGTGTAAATAGATCTATGTATTACTAGCTTGGCATAATTTTAATAGCCATAGATTATTTTGGTGTGCATTTCTAGATACAACACCTTTTCTGTTTATTTTAAATCTTGTGTATCTGTTTGTGAATAAATGTTTGTGTGTTGGAATCTTGTTTCCTAGCATGTGTAGATGTGTTGCTCTCTGTTATTGTGATGTTTTCTTGCAGTACTAGTATGTTAGGGAGTTTGTGCATGTTTGGAAAACAAATAGAAATAGAAATAGTCTAGTATTGTTTTTCTAGTATTTTTGTGGACTAGAATTTGTGAGCAAGTCTTTGTATGTTACAACCTAGGTTTTTGATGTTGATGTGTTGAGTCCAGTAACATTTTGGTACTTATGTTGTGATGGTGTCACCTCTGTTAGCTTGCACCTTGATTTATAGAAAAGCATGTGCAACATTGTTTGGTTTATTTAACTATGTTGTTTTCACTAGTATGAGTAGTGTGTGATGTTGCTTTGGTAGATTAGTATTATCTCAAGTGATACCAGAGGCATTGTGACCTCTCAATGCTTTGGTATATTAGTGGAACACCCACTGGTCCCATTTCATTTTGGTTAGGAATACAGATTCCCTACCATACACTTGTCTGTAAGTGATAGTATTACTATATGTGTGTTTAGTATTTTCCACCAAGGAAAATAGATGATTGCTCTACTTGTTTTATTGAGGTGTTTAGTAATGCTTTATGACTCCTAGTATGATTAGTTGAGGTACATTTGTTGATATTATTTCCCCTTGTGAATATCATGTTAAGAAGTGTTTGACTATGGTTTTGGATTAATTTGAGTGTTGTTTGCAAACAGAAGTATTTTCCTAGTGTTGATAAATTATGTGTAGATAGATTTTCCGTTGAGTGTTTTAATTTTTGAAATTTTTTATGTGAGCATGTATTAAGTGCATAGCTACTGGTTGTATAGCATGTCACTTTGATGTTTGTTAATTGATTGTTAGAAAAGCATGATTTAGTAGACTTGGTTGATTCTTGGTAAGTAGTTGTTTTCATAGAATTATTTCAGTATATTTGTTTACTAGAATGTGTAAGGTGTATGTTCTGTTAGTAGTTATTTATAATCATGTATATTTTGTTTAGGAAAATGCATTCTTGTAGTGTTGATTGCTTCTCTAGTATTGAATTAGTGTCACCACTAGATATTATGAGTTGCTCTAGTGTTGTTGTCTTTCTATTTTATGGGTGTATGCTTATCATAGCACGTTTAGAAAGTTTTCACTTGTGTTATTTTTTTACATGGATATTATAGTTGCTAGTTGTGGTTGGTTGTAGAATACATTGTTCCTTAAGGCTTTCTTGTGTAGTAGTCTTACATATTAGTGTTGCTGCTAGTAAACTCCTGTTATTATGCTGTGTTATAGTTTTATTATATCTTGTGATTATTGTGTTTTAGAGTGTGTGTTATGACTTGTTACCATTGGTTGAGCCACTGGCTTGTTTGGTTGTATTTATAATTGAGTGGTTCTTTAGTCCTTGTGTAGATATGAGCATAGTCAGAAACTACTTTGCCCATCTCTGTTTTGTTTGCTAAGTGGAATTATCTGAGTGATTGATTTAGCATGAGATTTGTAATAGTGTTATGGTTGTGATTAGTCTTATATTTTTATCTATGCATTAGGTTAGTGGTAAACTTGTTGGGTGATGCTTGCTTGTGTTGTTGTTAATGCACACTGCCATGAGTATTGCTTTGAATGATTGATATTATTTTAGTAGTCTCACACTTGTGACCACAAGCTATTTTTAGCTTCTTAACTGTCTTGGTATGAGAGTGGTACACCCACTCAACCTATGATATTTAGAATGTGGAATATGGTTTCCCAACCATAAGTATTCTAGTGATAACCTTTGTACCATGAGTGTTTGTGAGGTAGTTCTCTCGTTAAACTTTTGAGTGATTGCGTTAGTATAAGATTGTTTGTTGTATGTGTTGCTTTGTGTTATTGATTGCCTTCATTGGTTCTGAGTTTGTCTTTTATTATTTTACGACGTTAGAAAATGAAGAAGAAGAAGAACAAGAAGAAGGAGTTGTAGAGTTGTGTGTCAAGTTCAAGCTACTTCAAGGCCAGGGACACCAAGAGTTTTAAGGTAAGCCATTCTGATGCTTGCTACTACACTTATCATTATCTCTCATGCATGTTTTCACTTCTGATAGCATTACAAAAACTTGGATTGTCAAAACTATTTTTGTGTGGCTACTACTACTATTAATATTATATAAGTTAATATTACGCCAGTAGTTTAAACTTGGTGTTACCAAGCCCAAAGCCACCATATGGTATTGTTACCACCAAAAGTATAAGTACCTAAGTGGACACCCTAAAATATGACTTTTGCAAAACAAAGGATTTTCGTAAAACCCAGTGGGAAGGCGAAGCCTTACCCACAGGAGAATTTTTGAAGTGGTTATTTTTGGGAAAAGGGTGTTTTCAAAAATGACACATAACCTAGTCTTCGCTGGACAACCTTTATCGTACTGCAACTCTACCCCAACATGGGCAAGGGGCTTAATTTGAAACTTGTTTTTGTTAGTGTGTGTTCTATCTCAATTTCCTATAAGGGACGTCATGCCCTCGAACCGATTGTCGCCGGGAGGGGAATACGGGACATACACAGTGAGGGATTAAGTTCTCCTCTGGGTGCGACAGTTGGATCTCCTGCCGTGGCGGGGTGGGACTTGGTGCCGGGGAGATCAAACCCAACTGAAGAGATAGTCATTTACTAGCTTGAACATAGTGGATGGTTAGGATCAGTTATCTGATGTTCACATACTGTTGTTACAGTCCATGGTTGCTCACGACGGATGTTCTGGATCTTGTGGATTGTGTACACCTCTGCAGAGTCAAACTATTCTGAATAGCCGCGTCCTCGGATATGGACAGTTGAATGGCCATGTAGCTAGCATTGTGTCAGTGTTTTCAAAAAGGAGTTTTGGAAAGAGTTTTGGAACTTGTGAAATATTGAAAGGAGGAACTTTGTACCAGTGAGGTACGGATGAAGAAAAGCTGGAGGTTGTTTTACAAGAAGTTTTGCAAAGAGAAAATTTTCTTTTCTAAAATAAAGTTTTACAAAAACTCTTGGACATGCAATATCTACAAGAGAAAGAAAACTATATTAATTTCTTTTGAAGTATCTTCTTCAACAAAGATATTGAGTTTTTAAAAATCAACTATGATGTATCTTTCTTATATCATGGGTAGTGAACCCTATGTATACCCTACACACTCCACCATATAAGCATACTTGCATTCTATCAGCTTCATGACGGGTGTATTGCTGAGTACATTCAAACGTACTCATATTGGTTTCGTCCCTGGTATCTACTTGCCAGACTTCGAGGAGGAGTCTCAGGAGAAGTTCTACAAGGAGGAGTACTGCACTTATGGCCTTGCGAACTAGGATCGTCTTCCGGGCAGCAGCTTGTAGGTTAAGGCGTGACTTGGGCTCTACTGCGTTGTGTGTTGATTGTCTTCTGTTGTGTGTGTTGTGTGCTTCCCTGCGTGGCAGTTGTATTAGACTTGGTCATGTGACCATGTCTCTTTTGTAAGACCTCTCTATAATCGTGTAATGGACAATGTATATGTATGCCAACTTGATATGTTGTTCACGACTGGTGTGATCTGGGATCGTGAATGTATGCATATCGGAGGTCCTTGAACAGTGGTTCAGGGGGACCTTACAGAGTTGGTATCAGAGCTATCCTGACCTTAGGAGACCTTAGTTAGTATGGATGTTAGCTAGTACTCTGAAAATATAATTTATAAAACTAAGTTACTAAAATGGCTATGTACTAAAATATTATATATATCCCATCATCTGTGTGTTTTTTAAAAACTCTAACTATACTAAGTTACCTTTTTTAGCATCTTAAAATTTTGCACACTCTTACCTAACTTAAGCTACTTAAAATTTGTGTAAATGGCACTTGTCTTCACGGAATCCTTCCGGCTAGGTACGCATGCACCTTGCTACCGCCGCTTTGAGGAGGATTTGATCAAGATGACTCGTCTTATCGGTCGTCCAGTACCTGAGTTGAAGGGAGCTCAGATTCACCATGACGAACGAGAGTTGTCCTGGTTGGTGGTCTGTACCATTCGTGCTCCTTTGCTAGCACCATCGACCCCGGAGATCACTTATGAAGTGAAGGATAACAGTTGGGAAGATGGTATCCTTAGAGTGATGCAGCTGACTATTGCAAATCTGGCAAACTTTTTCCGCAGCAAGTTTGAAGGCACCTCCTATAGATACTATGGGATGCACGATGAGGATGACAAGCCTATAGATGTCACTGAAGACTTTGTCTTTGCTCGTCATTTCCAGCACATGGAGGGACAACTGTACAACACTCAGTTTGCCCTTGATAGACTCATAGGAGAGTTTGACATCCGAGGAAGGGAGATAGCCCAGTTGGAGAAAGACCTGAGAGTTTCCTCTGCTACCGACCGACCTCTCGGAGCACAAAGGAAGACAATGAAGTACGTTGACTCCCACCTTCGTGCACAAGTGAGAAGCCTTCAGTTTCAGCTTGCAACCAGACAGGCCATAGTTGAAGAGTTGGAGGTAGAGCAACGCGCATCCTCGAGCACTTAGGATTTTCCGCAGGTTGTTAGGAGTTTGTGTTGTTCCCACCCAAGACGTTTGTTTGTGTTGTGTGAATCTGTTAAGAACTATGTGTGTGCTAGATGTATTGTAAGACCAATGCTTTTGCTATGTGAAACCTAAGTTTGTGTTATGCTTGTTGAGGATTTACTTCATGTGTGTGTTAGTCTATGTTTGTGCTTGTGGTTTGCTTCTTAGATGCTTGTTTGTTGTTGTGTTTTCAACTGTTCTCGTCTCTGTTATGAGCCGGTTTGTCTCGTAAGTTTCAAAACAAAATCACCCTTTATCTGCTCTCGTCTTATACCATTCTTTTTCTTCAGTATGGCCAGCGAGTTACCTCCACCACCTGATCCAACAGCTGCACAACTTTTTGCACTGATAATGGAAGATCGTGAAGCCGCTCGTGCAGAGCGCAATGCCACCCTTGTTGCCCTATAGAACTTGACTCAGCTTAGCATTGCTAATGCTGAGAACAGTGATATCCTTATGAAGGAACACCAGCGCTTGCTTGCTGGTAAGGATCGCAGAAGGAAGATGGTGACACCAGGAGAAAACCTAGTTCACCTGTGACTCACACTACTTTAACTGCGATGCCACAACCCCCAAGGAAGCGTGTGAATGTCAGACGTAAATCCACATGTTGCTATACTTGTGGGAAGGAAGGACACTTCGCTCGTGAGTGTCCCTAGAAGAATTGTGTTCTAGCTTGTTCTGATGAAACCCAAGAGACCCAGGGTCCAACCCTGAAGAAGCAAAAGAGTTTAGTGAAAGAACATCGAGACCAAGATGACGTTAAGGAAGCACCTGAGCCTCATGCCATAGTTATTGGTACGTTTTTGAACCAGATCTCACTACCAAATTCCGCGCGGTCTGTGACGTTTCAATACCGTTGCGGATGGGCTCCAAACCGTCGCTAAGGGTAATCCGCGACGGTTTACGCGACGGAGTGAGAACGTTCCTGATCGACTGTCACGGATGATTCTGCGACGATTAAATGAACACTAATCCGTCGCGAGCTACTGGCTGGCCCAGTACAAGGACCAACAAGGAGCGACGTTTTTTTCGTCGCAATGTGTGTACACGTGGCATCATTTTTCCGTTACCCGTTACTGACGCCACTTCCACCGTTTCTGACGTTATCATCGTCTTGACATTTTAAAAACGTCGCGATTGGAACTACCGTTACCTCCGTTAATGACGTCATAATATATGCGACGGTTATTTTCTCGTCGCGAGTACAAGCAGTATAAGGTGCCACGTGTCGCTCTCATAATGTTCCACGTATACGCTTATTCCCGACGAATTTATAACGTTGACCGACGGTGCGACGTTTTAGTTCGTCCTAAGACGTCGCGAATCATGAGCCAGCACGTGTACCAACACGGCATGTCGATGTCGAAACGTTTCCGTGACGTGTTTATTTCGTCGCGATTTCCATCCAATAAGGTGCCGCCTCATGGACCTCCATCTACCATATAGTACCACGTGTCCTCGTATTCATAAGCATGGAAAATACTATACTAGTTTTTATAGCAAAGCAAACACAACAAATACATAAATTCCGAATAAGGTCACAACATAGCTCGCCAGCAAAGGCAGTCTAATACAGTTCAACAGACAACAAGCGGTTTCACAAAGGGCTACTCAGTTCCATATCTCGGATCAACTTGAGCCAACATGCCACCAATAAGGGTTTTGTACATTTCTTGACTATTCTGCATACCTTTGTGTTCCTCCGTCATACACAGCAATTCTTGTCGATGCTTCATCCTATCTGCATCAGCTTGTTCCTTGGCCTACTTCGACTCACCAACTACAGACTGCAGGTCCTGTCTCTGTTTTCTCTCAGAATCAAGTTGAAGGTGAAGCTGAGACTTTGTTGCTCTTGCAATGGTTGTGACCCCACCTATGGTATTCAGGAACAAAAACTTTAGACGGTTCTTGGTCAGCACGGCAGCGACAGCTTCGGTGGCAGAAAGAGGTTCCTTGACAGCGCCATCTACTGAAGTACATTCTAGCATATGATATTGCATTTCTTCCTATAAAGCATGTAAAAAATTTAGATGAAATAGAAGTTGAACTAGCTTGTAAGGAACATTGATATCATGACAAGCTTGTACATAACAAAGATGCAAATAGCAGATGACAAGCAATTAAACACGCATGACAAGCTTGTAAGGAACATAAATGAAAAACATCACATGACATGCATGTAAGTAAACATGGCTGAAAATAGCAGACGACAACCATGTACAGAACATAGATGAAAATAGCAGCTCACAAGGATAGATGAACTAGCAGATGAAAAGCAAGCAGCATGCATGTGCATGAACTATGAGATGACAAGCATAGGTGAAATAGCAGGAGTTTGCATCAGAATTCACAAAGGGAAGCATCAGTACGTATCTAGAAGAATCTATTGAGGTAATTGTTGATCCCAGAGTTAAACAGTATTCTGAGGGACTTACAATTGCTCTTTTCACGAGCGAAGAGAATCCACGTGTCTTGTTGTTGTGCGTAGCTTTGAACAATTCAAAGGCATCTTCCCCCATGTCGCAGCAAAACTCTTAGCTACGAGAACCTGTGGCGCTATGGAACTGGACGGCCTGTCTGCTTTGCCTAGCTTTCATACAAGCCATCTACATAAACGAAGTATGAACTGATTAGACATAGTCCATGTTATGGAATAGAAACAGTGGCAATGTAGAGTGAACAAAGACAGTACCTGTTTCCTGACTGAGGACCAGTTATCGACTAGCCTGCACCATTCTGCTTCGCTCATCTGCCCAACTACATCAGGAGGCGTTCGTACAACTCTACTCTTGTCTCTAACGCTGTCAAAAAATTCTTGCTTCAGAATATGGCGTATTTGTCTTGTACAGTTCTTGAGATGCATCAGAAGAGATTGGCGAATAACAGGGTCTCTGGGGTTCAGATGAAACTTTGACTTAAACAAAAGAAAGAGCACTTTTCAGTTATATGAACAACAATGGAATGAACTGGAAGGTTGGGTTACAGAACTTACAGACACATGGCCGTGGTAGGAGGAAAAGATATCTTCCCTTCCCTTGTACTCTTTCCAATGGGGGAAGATAGGGACAGTGTGCTTCACAGCTAATGAACACGCAGTAGCATACATGGAAGCAACCTTTGGGTCCACTGGCCTTGTCTTTCCCAGAGGAATAACAATTCTGATCATGTTTCCTTTGGACATGTTTCTTCTCCTCCTAGCCGCACCACTCGAAACTATGTCTTCACATGGGTAATCTACAGTAATTGTGGCATTGCTAGAGTTAATATTCTGCATTTTGGATTTCCCTCCACACATGGCCCCTCGTAGAGTATGCAATCTCTGTGATATGGCATCTTGCTCTTCGTTGCAGGCACCTTGCTCCTCGACTTGGGAACCTTTCTCCTCGCCTAGGAATGGTGGCAGCTCGCCTTGCACACCTGGCAGCTCACTGTAGGGAGGTACCTGCTCGCATTGGGTGGCTACCTCGTCAGCCTCCTCCTTCTGCTGGGCAGCTTCCAACTGGCCATGGGCAAGTGCCTGCTCGCCTTGGGCAGCTTCCTGCTGGCCTTGGGGAGCTGCCTCCTCGTCTTGGACCACTGGTCACTTGAGTTCGTCATCTGCATACGGATGGACATGGGCAACTGCATGCTCGCGATGGGCCTTGACGCGCTTGCGTTTACAACCATGTCCACCAGGAGGCATCTTTGTCCTACCAGATGTACTCTTGACTTTAATGTTCCTAAGCTGAGCGGTTCATATGTACCAAATCAACTAGGATAGTAGCACAAAATACATGGCAGAACAGTAATTAAGCCAGCTGTTCCACACAACATAAGTATCTTTATTGTTGAGCTATCATGCAAGGCATGCCTTTTCTAGATGGTGGACATGGTATAAATGGAAATAAATAGCTTACAATATAAGTCTAGAATTGATGATTTATGCGAATAAATGAAAATAAATAGCGCATACATGTTCTTTACAAATAGCCTTATCTTTTATTGGGATGTGACAACATAGAGTTAGAAAATCTTAGTGATGCAATTCGTTGTTTGACCATATCATATCAGTAATCTAATTTGTGGACCTAAGTATGATAGGATCACATGAGAAGTGATCTTAAGCTTTATACAAGATCGAAAATAAGCAAACTCTAACCAAAGGAACTTGACGGCTACCAGGCAGGCGAGGTGGCAGATCTTGAGGACGACCTGGACGGTGAGGTGGCAGATCTTGACGGCGACCTGGGCAGCGAGGTATCAAATCTGGACGGCGAGGTGGAAGATCTGGATGGCGTCCTGGACGGCGGGGTGGAAGCCCGGGAAGGCGAGCTGAGCGGCGGGGTGGACGACCGGGGACGGCAAGGTGGAAGCCCGGGAAGGCAAGCTGCACGGCGAGGTGGAAGACCGGGGACAGCCAGGTGGAAGCCCGGGAAGGCGAGCTACAGGGCGAGGTGGAAGGCTGGGGCGGAGTAGATGGGGTTTAGGAGGAAAGGGGGATTTCGGACAAGAAGAGGAGGGGAAATTTTGGCGAGGGGGCAGATAAGAGGGAGAGGTTCGAAATTTAGGGCGGAATAGGCAGCAAAGTTTTTGGTCGATAATTTGGGTGGGTGGCGCGAAATTTTCTGCGCCCGCCAGATTTTGGTACATTGGCTAGAGAACATTGCTCGCCGTTGGATACATGATGGATGGCCTAAAAAGATAAGCATTATTGAAATATGTTATTTAAGGATAATGGGAAGACATCTATAAATTATTGACATAAACTGTTACTAATAATAAATATATTACCCTACCATTGTCTTGGGTGTTCCTTGAGCCTAACCTAACACAACCAAACAATTGGCTCCGCTTTGCTACCCCTTTTCCGGCTCACATAGAGGGGCCAAAACGATGGTTCCATCTTTTTTCCCAACGGGGCTATGGTTTCTTCAGAGAGGGGGCTCTGGAACGTCTGAATGCCACCACAACACATGGTATGCCATAACATGTGTGTTAGAGTGTGGCATGGGTCTTGGATGCCCAAGATTCCCTCGCTCTTTGTGCTAGGGTTTCACCGGCGTCGAATTCTCTCTCGCGGGTTC
The DNA here is from genome assembly GCA_028641055.1 of Alopecurus myosuroides. NCBI lineage: Eukaryota > Viridiplantae > Streptophyta > Magnoliopsida > Poales > Poaceae > Alopecurus > Alopecurus myosuroides. Next base: position 119,211,556 of record CM054060.1, on the reverse strand, counting down.
CAGGATTGCTTAATGAGAGCCAGAAACTCCCGGATCTAACGGAACTGGGGGAATCTTGACAAGAGGTGGGCCCTGCCATTTGTCTTGGGTATTCCTTGATCCTAACATAATACTACCAAGAAATTGGTTACACTTTGGTACCCCCTTTCGGCTCACATAGAGGGGCCGGAACAACAGTTCCGTCTTTTTCCCCAACGGGGCTATGGTTTCTCCGGAGTGGGGGGGGCTCCGGATCGTCTGAATGCCACCAAATCCCATGGTATGCCATACCATATGTGTTAGATTGTGGAATATAATGGGTCTTGTATGTCCAAGATTCCCTCTCTCTCTGTGTTAGGGCTTCACCGTCGTCAGATTCTCTCTAGCGGGTTCCAATACTACTTAGAGCCCGAAACTCCCGGATTTGACGGAACTAGGGGGAATCTTGCCAATAGATGTGGACCCTAACATTTTGTTTGGTGTTACTTGGGCCTAACCTAACACAACCAAACAATTGGTTCCACTTTTCTACCCCCTTCCGGCTCACGTAGAGGGGCCAGAACGGTTGTTCCGCCTTTTCCCCATCGTGGCTATGGTTTCTCCGGAGGGGGCTCCGGATCGTATGAATGCCACCAAATCCCATTGTATGACATACCATGTGTGTTAGAGTGTGTCATGGTCTTGGATACCCAAGATTACCTCTCTCTCTTTGTTAGGGCTTCACCGGCGTCGGATTCTCTCTGGCATGTTCCATGACTACTTAGAGCCCGAAACTCCCAGATCTGACGGAACTGGGGGAATCTTGCCAAGAGGTGGGCCCTGTCATTTCCTTGGGTGTTCCTTGGGCCTAACCTAACACAACAAAGCAGTTAGTTCAATTTTCCTACCCCCTTCCGGCTCACGGAGATGGGGCAGAACGATAGTTTCGTCTTTTTCCCCAGCGGGGCTGTGGTTTATCCGGAGAGGGGGCTCCCGATCGTCTGAATGCCACCAAATCCCATTGCACGCCATACCATGTGTGCTATAGTATGTGATGACTCCCAAGTGCAGGATATCAATTGTAGTACCTTTCGATAAGTATTTGAGTGTCGAACCCACGAGGAGCTGAAGGTAAGCTATCTATTCTCTAAAGCCCAATAACCCTCTTATATGGTTGTTTATGCAAAGCAATAAGTTTGACTAAAAGGAACTAACTAATTAAAAGCAAGTGACGTGGAGTGTGGTTTGTCTAGTAACTAGTGAAGCAAGTTTAAAATGCAAGTTTCACAAGTAGCAAGCAGCAAATATCTCAAGTATCTCAAGGGAGCAAGTGTTCTATCAATAGGTGTTTCGTTCGTGTGGTTGTCACAATTAGTGAAGCACATGTTTTAGTCTTAGTTGTTTCTTCTAGGAAGGAGCCATGAATAGGTATAGTCAAGTAAATGATATACAACCCCTTATGATGGATCATGTGGCCAAGTAAATGACTGCACAAGATTGATTAAGACATAAAGTCCCACCATAGCCTTACGTTCTAAGGTCCCCTATATATATCCCCCAATAACTTAACTTTGTGGCTCGGTCTCAGGTTACTGTCGCTCCCAAGTCACCACCACTCCATTATGCTACCGGTGATCACCTTACATGCATTCCCCAACATATGTGTGCAATCATATATTGTACATAAAGACAATCATAGAAGATAACAAACTTGTATGCAACCAATCAACGAACTATTTCACCATTGCCAAGAACAATTCACTACTCAAACATAGACGAGGAGACACAATACATCAAGGGAATATAGTATTGCATCATACATCGTGTTTGCCAAGAGATTACAGTGGAGAGATGGAGCTGATCTTGCTGTAGATGTTGATGATGAACACGCCGGAGGGGGGTGGAGCCCTCCGGGGGTGATCCCGGCGGCGTTTCCCCCCTCCGATCTTCTCCGGCGGCAACCTTCTGTCTCTCTGTTTCGTGGTTTCGTCTCTCGGCGCCGCCTCCTCCTCGAAAAGGCCAGGGGACCCTTTATATAGTCGTTTTTAGGTCACGAGACACTCGGGAGAAGAAAGATCGACGGCATCGGAGCCACGGGGGCAAAAAGGGGGCCTCTCACGCGGCCAAGGAATCTGGCTGCGCGAAGGGTCCTATTTGCCACCTGGTTGGCCTTTTTGCCCTCTACTTTGGCCCATGGTCTTCGTCTCGAAAATTCTGAACCGTGCTCTTTGTCCTTGCCCTTTTTGGAGTCCCGAAGCTCCCGGATAGTCTGAAACACTAAAAAGTACGTTTTCTAGAAAAACAGGGTTAGAACCAAAAGAAGGGAGATTGTTTAGAAAATCCCCCAAATCATTATAAAACATGAATATAAGTTGCTAATATGTAGGAAAAACAAGTAATAACATGAAAAATTCATCTATGCATTTTACATGCATCAACATCCCCAAGCTTAACCCATGCTCGTCCTCGAGTATGAAGGTGATAAAACTAAGATGGGTTTTGCATATTGAAACAATCATGGGATATCAAGGAGGATTATTCATGCTACATATAATCAAATGATTAATACTAGAAATGAGTAGCAATATACAATTCATGTTGTAAGAAATATCAAATATGCAAGCAAACATGCTTCATGAAAGTTCACAAAGTGTATAATGAAATAAAAAGCACTATGGAACAAATGCATACACAAAATGAAGAATAAAATCCTATATTGGTCAAAGAATAGCATAATGGAGAATAGAAAATATGGTGGACACTTTGGAGAAAATTGAGTAGAGGTAAAACATGATCAAGTCTTATTTAGCCTCTAAATTATTCAACTAAAATTACTAATTGAAATGTGGTATCCATTGATTTAGGACTCTCATTGCCCCTTTATCACTAGCATCTTAAAATTGTGAGTATTGAAGTAATGAGAATGACAAGGTGGTTGAAAGCCTCATGCCCCGTGAGTGTGAAAACCTACTCCATGATTACTCAACTTAAGATTCCTAATAAGCTTTGTACAATCATAATAAGTATTAATGACATCATAGAGAACCGCAAAGAGGTACCTCTTGCCCCATGACATGGAAACAAGCCCATGTTACAATGACAAGATGAACAAACGGAGTAGACTCATCATCCTTTTTATTTTCATTCACTATTATGCATAGCTTCTTATTTTATTATAGCATGTGTTGCAGAGTCACTCAAGCTGTAAGTAAATTTCTACCATGATAAAGCATGGCTTGGGTTAGCGGCCCAATGCGTTTCTCTAGTCATATAGATACTTACTCATCAAAACTTACTATTCCTCTATTTCATTTCGGCATGGCAGGAGTCCAAAAACAAAAGTACATGATATCAACCAAATGTAAATTTTTGTGCAATGTTGAAAGCTTTCCGGTGATACACGTTTATAGCTAGCTCCCAACCACACACTTGTCAAACGCAAAACTTGTGGCTCCCATTATTGGGTCATGTTTATTAGATGCATAAAAAGTAAAGTGTGCCTTCAAAAGTTCGTGAGAGTCCTATCCCAAGTTCAATCCATGACAATTAATAAAGTGAATATCTTAATTTAGAACATAAATAACACAATAACATGGTGAACATACTCGGAATAGCAATGAAGCTAATGGGAAGATATGGTGGACTCACTGGAAATACTTGGCTAAGGAGTGTTGCAAACAAGTTTTTACTTGTTGGAATTTTTAAATTTTTGGGATAGCAAGAGGGAGATAGTTGACCAGCTACTATGAATGCATATGTCCAGAGAACTACTCATTTCATGACAAACTAAATAAACCAGCAATTAACATCAAGGACATGAATAAGAGATATCTCAAGACAACATTATTGCAAATTTCTACACATAAAAAGCCTATAAATCATGCAAAAATATGTAGCTCTTCAAATCAACCATGGCATCCCTATTCCAAGTCATAATACTAGAATCCAATACATTCCAACCCCAAACTCCAGTAGCTCAATCTCATATAAAATGATGGTGGTGGTCTTATCAAAACAAAAATAAAAACAAAAACTAGACGCTTCAAGTCTCTACGATTAATGCTTTGCTTAGAAAAAAAGAAAGTAGACGTGTGCTAACAAAAAGAGTGTAGCTCCAGTGGGGTGTTCATCACATCCCCAATCTTATGGCTTTCAACATTCTTGGATGTCTTGAAGCGCAGCTCCTCTATTCCCTGTGAAAAAAACTTCACAAAACATGTTTCTCCCATTTTTTTCTGTGGGGTGAGATTAGCAAGGACAAACAAATCACATGCTTGCTGTGAAAAATTCCAAATCAAATGCTCCAGTAGATAGAAAATAAGTTTCATTATGTTGTATGTTCACTATCTTGCTTGAAAGAATCATGGAAATTCGATTCCCAAGCCCAAAGAGTGCATAAAACAAAAGAAGACAGAATGTGTCCAGAAAAGAAGCAGCAGAACAATGAACGTTTTTCCCTAAGCTAGACTCGTCAAAAAATTAAGCCAATTTTTGTTCTTACAGAGGACGAAAAGTTTCATAACATACTAAAAGATTAGCTCAATCCGACATACCAATAAGAAACGTAAAATCATACAGTGAGCAGACTCGTGCTGAAACAGAAATTTCATGCACTAGGATAGCAACTTATAAGTCCAAATGGGTTTGACTTGAATCTTTATTGAAAACTCCAGAATTAAAACAAAAAAAACTAATATCTTGAGACATCAAGAGGACACTAGGAAAATCCAAACAAAAACAACCGGGTTGCCTCCCGTAAAGGGCTTTCTTTATAGCCATATAGCTAGGCTTTACTTACTTAACATCATGATGGTTGGAGTGAGGTGGCTCGGCATCCCCAAGCTTGGATTATTGTACTTATTTGATACATGTAGGGTGAGCCCAGGGATACATCCCCAAGCTTTATTGGTTGTCCCTCTTGATCTTTGTTCATCTCACTCAACTCTTCCTCCTGAAAAATTCTTCTTACACAAATCTCAACATAAAACTTGATTAGAGGGGTTAGTGCCTCCATAAATAAAATCCACATAGGTACAACAAAGACACATCATGAGTTGATTCTAAATATTAACTACTGTTACTACAGTTGTGCATTGCTCCTTGATCAAAAGAACCACACAAAACACAAGTAATGAGAGCAATGCAAAATAAAGACATAATATGCCAAAAACTGAACAGCCCGTAAAGAGTGAATTTTTAGAGGCACTTAAGTTGCTCAAATCATAAAACTTAAAACTAATGAAATATGTAGTGATAACTAAGTATTTCTGTCGTAAATTACCAGGTCAAAATTCCACTTCTGTGGTTTTAAACATTTTTCGCAGTGAAGTTCAGGAATCTGTTTTCTTGATAGCTAATTACTATTGTTTAATCCTATCTCTCATATAAGATTATTCTTGCCATTTAAGATGAGAAATAAGACAGAAATGTGATGTTACAGTAGTGAACTAATATTTTTATTGTTTTTAGCTTTGGAAAAAGTTTTAATGATAGAGACTTTGCAATGGTTTCATTGGCATGAACAACACATGTTCAAGGTCGACCCCAACTTCTCCATTACTCATCCTTCTCATTTACTTTCCCAAATTTTTTATAAAATGAAAATCTTAAACTAAATGATACATAACAGTAGGTAAAGGCATTTTACATGTTGTAAATACATAAATGTGTGCTCAAACCGAATAGGAAATTAAAGCATAAGGAACACACCAAAAAAAATATTAAACAATTTATTTTTAAGTCTAACCCATTTCCTATGCATTGGCATTTTGTAATGAAACAAATAAAAGAAGCACATAATAGCAAGCATAGAAAGGTAGATCAAATGCAACTTCAATACTTTCAGCATAAAGAGGGGAAACTTAATATTGTTGAAATATGTGTAACCATGTTTCCCTCTCTCATAATAATTTTCAGTGGCATCATGAATAGATTCAACAATATGAATATCACATAAAACATTCTTATCATGAGCCACATGCATAAAAGAATCACTACTCTCCACATAAGTAAAATCCTCATTAGTGATAGTGGGAGTTAAACATTCATAATTTTCATTGCAATCATCATATATAGGAGGCATAGTATCATCAAAGTGAATTTTCTCCTCCAAGCTTGGGGAACTAGAAATATCATGCTCATCAAAACCAACTTCCGCAAGTTTAAAACTTTCCAAAGAATCAGCAAGTATATCATTTTTATCCTCAATAGTAGGGGGACTAAAAATATCATATTCATCAAGACAAACTTCCCCAAGCTCAAGGTTTTCCTTAGCAATAAAGGTGTTCAAAGAATTAGTACTACCATAAATATGATTGTTGTGCAAATAATTTTTCAATTTCTCCTCAAACACTTCATGTCCTAATTCAAGGTAGATATTATACAGTTCTAAAATTGTTAGGTTGTTTTCCATTTTATAATTTTTTTTTGTGTTTTAGGTTTATATGTTAGTATGCAATGCAAACAAGAATAAAAGCTTAGCACAACGCTCCCCGGCAACAGCGCCAGAAAAGTGCTTGATGACTCCCAAGTGCAGGAGATCAATTGTAGTACCTTTCGATAAGTATTTGAGTCTCGAACCCACGAGAAGCTGAAGGTAAGCTATCTATTCTCTAAAGCCCTATAACCCTCTTATATGGTTGTTTATGCAAAGCAATAAGTTTGACTAAAAGGAACTAACTAATTAAAAGCAAGTGACGTGGAGTGTGGTTTGTCTAGTAACTAGTGAAGCAAGTTTAAAATGCAAGTTTCTAAGCAAGTTTCACAAGTAGCAAGCAGCAAATGTCGCACCCGGACTTCTAGAGGATACTCACAGTCCGCTAAATAGTAGAACAAATGGCTTACGGGGCATACCGGCACCCGCATCTCAATATGAGCAGGCCAACACGTAAACGTGTGACAACCATTCTCTACTATCCATCGTCTGCGTAAACCATCCCCTAGAAATCAGGACACTTCCGTTGACGTACTCCATAACATACACACATGGTACATCAACGGCATTTGAACAAGTGATATCACAACAGATCTCTAAGACACAAAAGATGGAAATAAGTTGCAAATAGCTCTCACTAGAGCATAGATAGCAAATACAATCATCCAGAGGACACATGTCCCAACAATTCATCATTACATCACAGCGGAAGCATCCAAAGTGTCTGAGTACAGACAAGATCCAAATAGGCCTAAGAGGCCGGAAATGAAAAGACGGAGCCCATCCACGAAGTCTCGGATCCTGCCCGGGTCCGCTATATACTCGTCAGCAGCCTCGTCATACTCCACGTAGTAGCCACCATGGGGATCCTCGGAAACGTAGTCTGCGGAAACCATAGCCCCAAAGGGGTCAGTACATAAACGTACTGGCCAGCAAGACTCACAAGATACCATAGTGTTCCAGGCAACACCAAGTACAGATGCTTTGGGTTCAACGGAAGAATAGGTGATACAAAAGTGCGGCAGCAGGCTGCTCTAACCAACTACAGAAACACGCTACAACATCCGGCTAAAAGAGAGGGATAAGATAGCGTATCGTAACCAACTACAACTAACCTCAAACAAACCCATCCTGGATCTCGCCCCTTATCCAAAGAAGCAATCCGAGGATAACTCACACAGTTGGATTAATGACGGTTCAAGTTATTGTGTCAATAAGGTTGTTACTAGTCAAGTTATCATTAGTTAGGTGCAAGTTGTTCTGAGTACTTGTTAGCCAGTACTTTCACCAAGTCAACCATAACCGCGGAAAACACGGCTTCTCGAGAAGATTTAACCCTGCAGGGGTGCACCAATTTGGCCGTACACGTAAGAATAACCCGCCAGATGGAATGACCCTTCCACCAAGCGGGGCACTCAACACAACTCAACTCTTCTTCGCATCAAGCCCAAAGAACCACATGCTGTGCGTGCGCGGCTAATCGAGCCCCCACGAAGAAAAGGGGGGCCCTCCTAGCACTCTAAGACCACGCCGCCCTAAATGCCGACTACAAAAGTTCCACCCTGGCGCCAAGGGTTCGCACCTGCACATGCATGCATCAAATGGAAAGCCCGAACTAAGTGTGGCGATTTGGACGAGATGCGAATCGAATCAAATTGAGGGGGGCGCCCATACACACTTCCCACATGCGGTTAGTGCGCTCATCATGGATCAGTAGACAAGACCCTTTTCCTAATTAGGGTCGACACTAGCAGGCCTCAGAACCACGCCGGGCCTCCTGCCGGTGCCTTATCATCAAATTAGCATTACCTCAAACATTAATAGGTTGATTGGTTAAACATCGAGCCCCAGAACATAATAAACATGGTAACAGAAATAACGGACAGCGGACTCGAGCAAAAAACAACCCTAAGCATGCTAACAAGACTCAGGCAACAAGCAATTCAGCTTGCTTGGTGTGGAGGTGAGGCTATATCAGGGTTAAAGGATAACATGTGATAGGTTCGAACACAAGCAACGAATCTTAAGGCTAGTAGAATAGACAACGGAAATTATCGGAATCTAGTGTGGAAAGGAACACAATGGTTCATGTGAGTAAATACTTGCCTGCGAACTCAGCAGCCTGGTACTGAGCTAACTCCTCAGAAGTAGTGTCGTAAGTATCGTCTGTCTCAACGTCGTCGTCTATTCGAGAAGAAGCAAACAAACAACGCAGAGAGACAAACAATCAATAACATGGCATAGTGCACAATCATGGGATGATGCATGTCAATTTAATTGATGCATCAAAATAAGATAGCTGACATGGTATCATAACATGATTAAATGGACCCACATGCAATTGGATTGCATATGGAAAGCCCATGAGTTAAGGTTGGATTAAATGATCTACAACTAAACAACATGTGTAAGTGAATTAGCATGATGCATGGATGAGGAAAACAGAAAGAAAACAACCATAAATACCATTTGAAATAAAGTTTACCAAGTTTGAAATTTACTTATTAAGTGTTGGAATTTTTGGTTGCTTAAATGAGTTACACAAGCATTTGTTGTTTTCACCACTTTTAATTGTTCAAAATAGATAACAAAGTTCATATTTGGAAAGTACACAAAATTTTAGGTGGAATACATGTTTCAATTATTGAAAAAGGAATTAGAATGAATTACTTATGGGTTAAACAAGTTTAAACAAGAATTAAATGAATTTGATTCAAGTATGAAATTATTTGAATTTGTATTTGTTCAAAACATTAAACCAAATTCATATTTGAAAAGATTATGTTTTTCTGGTTTGAAAACATATTTTATAAGTTCAAAAATAATTTAATTTGAACAAATTATGAATTTAGCAATTTAAAATGATTTGAACAAGGTTTAAATTACTTAACCAATTTTAATGATTCAAAACAGAAAATAAAGTTTATATTTTGAAAGGTGGTTTAATTTAGCATGGAAAACATATTTTATTTGTTGAAAAATGGATTTAAAATGAGCAAGTTATTAATTTGGCAATTTTAAATGCATTAATTAAGAAACAGTTGTTTTCAGCAATTTAATTTATTTAAAACAGAACACAAAGTTGATATTTGCAAAGTACATGAAAAATTGAATGGAAAACATATTTAGTTTGTTGAATTTGGAATTTTTATGCCCAAGTTATGAATTTTGCAAAATTAAATGAATTAACAAGGATTCAAATATTTCACCAATTTAAAAAATATTCAAAACAGTAAAGAAAATTTATATTTAGGTAGAGAATTTAATTTGGAGTGGAAAACAAATTTAAAATGTTGAATTTGGAGTTGGAATGAATTAGTTATGCATTTTTAGAGTTTAGGTATTAATCTGCCATTTTAAATAACAGCTAGGGACTTAGAAAATATTTACAGGGACCTAGAAGAAAGCTATCAAGGACTGGTTTGTGATTAGCAATTTGTTCTGTATCTGGAAATAAGATGGAAAAAAGATGGGGTTAAACCGCGGGGGTGGGATTCGATCCCACGCCCTCGCGTGCGCGCGCAGTGAGCTGTTGCCACTGCGGTGTGATGTTGCTTCGTTGACAGGAAAGATGCGGGGGGGGGTTAAGGTTCAGGTAGTGGTCGTTTCCCTGGATCTGAAAGAAAATTCAGTTCACTGAATTTGACAGAGAGGATGACCGCCGGCGGGGATCGCCGCTGCGGCTCGCGGTGGCCGTGGTCCGCGCGTGTGCGTGTGCTGTGGGTGCTCGCGGGCGACTGGTGCGTGCGTGCTCGTGGCTACTGACAGAGGGAAAGGAGGAGGGCAGGGGTGGTCACCATGGGGAACTCGAGCTCGGGGAGGAGGTGGCCGGCGGCGAGAGCTGGACGGCGGCGTCGAACCGGTAGCTCCCTGGTCCCGTGATGAGTCGAGGACGAAGAGGGAGTTGCAGTGACTCCATTCCCGTGGCCAGCCAGCGAGGAGGAGGACCAACCCGTCGGCGATCGCCGGAGGGGAAGAGGGTGGTGCTCGGGTGGCGTTTGGTTCAGAGGGAGAGAGAGCAGAGGGGGAAGGAGAAGAAGGAAACGACGGCGCGAGGGAGAAGAGGTGGAGTCTAGGGCTAGGCAGAGGGGAGCCCTAGGGCAGGGTTTATAGGGGAGGAGGGAGGCGCTGATGGCCGTCCCTTCCCTGTACCTGTCGACGTGGACACGATGGATTTCAAGCCGTACAGAGGTAGAAGAGAACGGGGGGGTAGCAGGCCGGGGGAGATGGTGGGCTGGCCCAACTGGGCTGGCCTGCCCACTCTCCCTCTCTTTTGCTTTAATTTTTATTTATGTTTCTGTTTTTTTTTGCTAAAAGGAAAAGGGAGAAAAGGAGTGGGTTTTAGGGTTAGAAAAATTAGGAGAAAAATTGTTATAGGTTAGTTATGATTACAGCAACATTGTGCAACTCTTGTTTTTCAACAAAATTTGAATTTAGTTGTTGTTTGTATTTTATTTGAAATTGAGTGAATTTTTGGCATTAATTGATTAAATGAAAAGAACAATTTTAAAAGGTTGTAATTTCAAGTGTAATGGTAACAAATGATTAATTTGTTTTGTAAATTTCATAAATTTCAAAATGTTGCTATTTGGAAATATAATTGAATTTGAAAATGTTTTGGTATTAAATGAATTATTGATAGAAACAAAACAATAGTTTGAAATTACAACTTTAATGTAAACAAATAATTGCTTTGATTTGAATATTCATTTGGAAATTTGTAACATCACAAGTATGAAACAAATATTTGAAATTTGGTTTGAAATTCAAATAGAAAAACAAGGTAAAACAAAGGAAAACAGAGGAAAACAATTGGAAAACAAATGCAAAACTTATGATGCCATGATGAAAAACATAAAATAACAAAGAGCAAACATTCTAATGGCTGTTTTTCATACTTGGGATGTTACAAAATGCCCCCCTTGAAGGAATCGCGCCCCGAGATTCCTACTGAGAAGAGAAAAGGTTCGGATACTTCTTGCGAAGATCCTCTTGAGCTGTGACACGTGAAACACATCGTGCACCTTGGATAGTTTTTCTGGAAGTTCAAGACGATAGGCATTCCTGGCAACTCTTCTGGAAAGACGTCAAGGAATTCGCAAACCACCGGAACATTTTCGAGTAAAGGTAGAGGTTTTGCATCGAGGGTGTATAGTTGAATAGAACTTGATTCATTTGGAGAATAGACTATCTGGCCAGAAGGGTGTAACAGAGTTATTGATTAGACGCCGGTAGAAGAACTAAAATGGGAAGCAACCACAAGGTTTCAACGGACGAAAAGGATGTTGAGAATAACAGGATATCGAAGCAACATTCGGGAAACACGAGACCAAAACACTCCTGAGGTACTACGGAAAACCCATCCGGGCTTCTAAAGGATCAATATCTACTGCTTAAGGAATAGAGGATCTGCTTCCGGGGCTTACACGCCTCCGTTCTCAATCGTGAGTAGGCAACATGATAAATCATGTCACAACCACCTCCATTCCTATGGTCTAGTAGATATAACTATCCTAAAGAAACCAGGAGAAACCAGGATACGTGAAAACCTAACTTGAAAGTTTAGGTGAGAAGAGAAAACAACGTTGCACTTCCTTACCAGAAAAAGGGAGGGTGGGTGGGGAAAGAAATAAAAGAACAGAATTCCTACTCTCACGTTTCATTTTTCCTATATAGCTACAAAATAGTTTTCTAGACTCAACTATGACCAGTAAAAGGGATCCTACAGGCAGACAGGCTCTGATACCATTTGTCGCACCCGGACTTCTAGAGGATACTCACAGTCTGCTAAATAGTAGAACAAATGGCTTACGGGGCATACCGGCACCCGCATCTCAATATGAGCAGGCCAACACGTAAACGTGTGACAACCATTCTCTACTATCCATCGTCTGCGCAAACCATCCCCTAGAAATCAGGACACTTCCGTTGACGTACTCCATAACATACACACATGGTACGTCAACGGCATTTGAACAAGTGATATCACAACAGATCTCTAAGACACAAAAGATGGAAATAAGTTGCAAATAGCTCTCACTAGAGCAGAGATAGCAAATACAATCATCCAGAGGACACATGTCCCAACAATTCATCATTACATCACAGCGGAAGCATCCAAAGTGTCTGAGTACAGACAAGATCCAAATAGGCCTAAGAGGCCGGAAACGAAAAGACGGAGCCCATCCATGAAGTCTCGGATCGTGCCCGGGTCCGCTATATACTCGTCAGCAGCCTCGTCATACTCCACGTAGTAGCCACCATGGGGATCCTCGGAAACGTAGTCTGCGGAAACCACAGCCCCAAAGGGGTCAGTACATAAACGTACTGGCAAGCAAGACTCACAAGATACCATAGTGTTCCCGGCAACACCAAGTACAGATGCTTTGGGTTCAACGGAAGAATAGGTGATACAAAAGTGCGGCATCAGGCTGCTCTAACCAACTACAAAAACACGCTACAACATCCGGCTAAAAGAGAGGGATAAGATAGCGTATCGTAACCAACTACAACTAACCTCAAACAAACCCATCCTGGATCTCGCCCCTTATCCAAAGAAGCAATCCGAGGATAACTCACATAGTTGGATTAATGATGGTTCAAGTTATTGTGTCAATAAGGTTGTTACTAGTCAAGTTATCATTAGTTAGGTGCAAGTTGTCCTGAGTACTTGTTAGCCAGTACTTTCACCAAGTCAACCATAACCGCGGAAAACACGGCTTCTCGAGAAGATTTAACCCTGCAGGGGTGCACCAATTTGGCCGTACACGTAAGAATAACCCGCCAGATGGAATGGCCCTTCCACCAAGCGGGGCACTCAACACAACTCAACTCTTCTTCGCATCAAGCCCAAAGAACCACATGTTGTGCGTGCGCGGCTAATCGAGCCCCCACGAAGAAAAGGGGGACCCTCCTAGCACTCTAAGACCACGCCGCCCTAAATGCCGACTACAAAAGTTCCACGTTGGCGCCAAGGGTTCGCACCTGCACATGCATGCATCAAATGGAAAGCCCGAACTAAGTGTGGCGATTTGGACGAGATGCGAATCGAATCAAATTGAGGGGGGCGCCCATACACGCTTCCCACATGCGGTTAGTGCGCTCATCATGGATCAGTAGACAAGACCCTTTTCCTAATTAGGGTCGACACTAGCAGGCCTCAAAACCACGCCGGGCCTCCTGCCGGTGCCTTATCATCAAATTAGCATTACCTCAAACATTAACAGGTTGATTGGTTAAACATCGAGCCCCATAACATAATAAACATGGTAACAGAAATAACGTACAACAGACTCGAGCAAAAAACAACCCTAAGCATGCTAATAAGACTCAGGCAACAAGCAATGGGGTATAGGTGTGGAGGTGAGGCTATATCAGGGTTAAAGGATAACATGTGATAGGTTCGAACACAAGCAACAAATCTTAAGGCTAGCAGAATAGACAACGTAAAGTATCGGTATCCAGTGTGGAAAGGAACACAATGGTTCATGTGAGTGAATACTTGCCTGTGAACTCAGCAGCCTGGTACTGAGCTAACTCCTCAGAAGTAGTGTCGTAAGTATCGTCTGTCTCAACGTCGTCGTCTATTCGAGAAGAAGCAAACAAACAACGCAGAGAGACAAACAATCAATAACATGGCATAGTGCACAATCATGGGATGATGCATGTCAATTTAATTGATGCATCAAAATAAGAAAGCTGACATGGTATCATAACATGATTAAATGGACCCACATGCAATTGGATTGCATATGGAAAGCCCATGAGTTAAGGTTGGATTAAATGATCTACAACAAAACAACATGTGTAAGTGAATTAGCATGATGCATGGATGAGGAAAACAGAAAGAAAACAACCATAAATACCATTTGAAATAAAGTTTACCAAGTTTGAAATTTACTTATTAAGTGTTGGAATTTTTGGTTGCTTAAATGAGTTACACAAGCATTTGTTGTTTTCACCACTTTTAATTGTTCAAAATAGATAACAAAGTTCATATTTGGAAAGTACACAAAATTTTAGGTGGAATACATGTTTCAATTATTGAAAAAGGAATTAGAATGAATTACTTATGGGTTAAACAAGTTTAAACAAGATTTAAATGAATTTGATTCAAGTATGAAATTATTTGAATTTGTATTTGTTCAAAACATTAAACCAAATTAATATTTGAAAAGATTATGTTTTTCTGGTTTGAAAACATATTTTATAAGTTCAAAAATAATTTAATTTGAACAAATTATGAATTTAGCAATTTAAAATGATTTAAACAAGGTTTAAATTACTTAACCAATTTTAATTATTCAAACCAGAAAATAAAGTTTATATTTGGAAAGGTGGTTTAATTTAGCATGGAAAACATATTTTATTTGTTGAAAAATGGATTTAAAATGAGCAAGTTATTAATTTGGCAATTTTAAATGCATTAATTAAGAAAAGGTTGTTTTCAGAAATTTAATTTATTTAAAACAGAACACAAAGTTGATATTTGCAAAGTACATGAAAAATTGAATGGAAAACATATTTAGTTTGTTGAATTTGGAATTTTTATGCCCAAGTTATGAATTTTGCAAAATTAAATGAATTAACAAGGATTCAAATATTTCACCAATTTAAAAAATATTCAAAACAGTAAACAAAATTTATATTTAGGTAGAGAATTTAATTTGGAGTGGAAAACATATTTAAAATGTTGAATTTGGAGTTGGAATGAATTAGTTATGCATTTTTAGAGTTTAGGTATTAATCTGCCATTTTAAATAACAGCTAGGGACTTAGAAAATATTTACAGGGACCTAGAAGAAAGCTTTCAAGGACTGGTTTGTGATTAGCAATTTGTTCTTTATCTGGAAATAAGATGGAAAAAAGATGGGGTTAAACCGCGGGGGTGGGATTCGATCCCACGCCCTCGCGTGCGCGCGCAGTGAGCTGTTGCCACTGCGGTGTGATGTTGCTTCGTTGACAGGAAAGATGCGGGGGGGGGGGGGGGGGGGGGTTAAGGTTCAGGTAGTGGTCGTTTCCCTGAAACTGAAAGAAAATTCAGTTTACTGAATTTGACAGAGAGGATGACCGCCGGCGGGGATCGCCGCTGCGGCTCGCAGTGGCCGTGGTCCGCGCGTGTGCGTGTGCTGTGGGTGCTCGCGGGCGACTGGTGCGTGCGTGCTCGTGGCTACTGACAGAGGGAAAGGAGGAGGGCAGGGGTGGTCACCGTGGGGAACTCGATCTCGGGGAGGAGGTGGCCGGCGGCGAGAGCTGGACGGCGGCGTCGAACCGGTAGCTCCCTGGTCCCGTGATGAGTCGAGGACGAAGAGGGAGTTGCATCGACTCCATTCCCGTGGCCAGCCAGCGAGGAGGAGGACCAACCCGTCGGCGATCGCCGGAGGGGAAGAGGGTGGTGCTCGGGTGGCGTTTGGTTCAGAGGGAGAGAGAGCAGAGGGGGAAGGAGAAGAAGGAAACGACGGCGCGAGGGAGAAGAGGTGGAGTCTAGGGCTAGGCAGAGGGGAGCCCTAGGGCAAGGTTTATAGGGGAGGAGGGAGGCGCTGATGGTCGTCCCTGCCCTGTACCTGTCGAAGTGGACACGATGGATTTCAAGCCGTACAGAGGTAGAAGAGAACGGGGGGGGGGGTAGCAGGCCGGGGGAGATGGTGGGCTGGCCCAACTGGGCTGGCCTGCCCACTCTCCCTCTCTTTTGCTTTAATTTTTATTTTTGTTTCTGTTTTTTTTTTTGCTAAAAGGAAAAGGGAGAAAAGGATTGGGTTTTAGGGTTAGAAAAATTAGGAGAAAAATTGTTATAGGTTAGTTATGATTACAGCAACATTGTGCAACTCTTGTTTTTCAACAAAATTTGAATTTAGTTGTTGTTTGTATTTTATTTGAAATTGAGTGAATTTTTGGCATTAATTGATTAAATGAAAAGAACAATTTTAAAAGGTTGTAATTTCAAGTGTAATGGTAAAAAATGATTAATTTGTTTTGTAAATTTCATAAATTTCAAAATGGTTGCTATTTGGAAATATAATTGAATTTGAAAATGTTTTGGTATTAAATGAATTATTGATAGAAACAAAACAATAGTTTGAAATTACAACTTTAATGTAAACAAATAATTGCTTTGATTTGAATATTCATTTGGAAATTTGTAACATCACAAGTATGAAACAAATATTTGAAATTTGGTTTGAAATTCAAATAGAAAAACAAGGTAAAACAAAGGAAAACAGAGGAAAACAATTGGAAAACAAATGCAAAACTTATGATGCCATGATGCAAAACATAAAATAATAAAGAGCAAACATTCTAATGGTTGTTTTTCATACTTGGGATGTTACAGCAAATATCTCAAGTATCTCAAGGGAGCAAGTGTTCTAGCAATAGGTGTTTCGTTCGTGTGGTTGTCACAATTAGTGAAGCACATGTTTTAGTCTTAGTTGTTTCTTCTAGGAAGGATCCATGAATAGGTATAGTCAAGTAAATGATCTACAACCCCTTATGATGGATCATGTGGCCAAGTAAATGACTGCACAAGATTGATTAAGACATAAAGTCCCACCATAGCCTTACGTTCTAAGGTCCACTATATATATCCCCCAATAACTTAACTTTGTGGCTCGGTCTCAGGTTACTATCACTCCCAAGTCACCACCACTCCATTATGCTACCGGTGATCACCTTACATGCATTCCCCAACATATGTGTGCACTCATATATTGTACATAAAGACAATCATAGAAGATAACAAACTTGTATGCAACCAATCAACGAACTATTTCACCATTGCCAATAACAATTCACTACTCAAACTTAGACGGGGAGACACAATACATCAAGGGAATATAGTATTGCATCATACATCGTGTTTGACAAGAGATTACAGTGGAGAGATGGAGCTGATCTTGCTGTAGATGTTGATGATGAACACGCCGAAGGGGGGTGGAGCCCTCCGGGGGTGATCCTTGCGGCGTTTCCCCCCCTCCGATCTTCTCCGGCGACAGCCTTCTGTCTCTTTGTTTCGTGGTTTCGTCTCTCGGCGCCGCCTCCTCCTCTAAAAGGCCAGGGGACCCTTTATATAGTCGTTTTTAGGTCACGAGACACTCGGGAGAAGAAAGATCGACGACATCGCAGCCATGGGGGCAAAAAGGGGGCCTCTCACGCGGCCAAGGAATCTGGCTGCGTGGAGGGTCCTCTTTGCCACCTGGTTGGCCTTTTGGCCCTCTACTTTGGCCCATGGTCTTCGTCTCAAAAATTCTGAACCGTGCTCTTTGGCCTTTCCCTTTTTAGAGTCCCGAAGCTCCCGGAAAGTCTGAAACACTAAAAAGTACGTTTTCTGGAAAAAACAGGGTTAGAACCAAAAGAAGGGGGATTGTTTAGAAAATCCCTCAAATCATTATAAAACATGAATATAAGTTGCTAATATGTAGGAAAAACAATTAATAACATGCAAAGTTCATGTATGCATTTTACATGCATCAGTATGGCATGGGTCTTGGATGCCCAGGATTCCCTCGCTCTCTGTGTTAGGGTTTCACCTGTGTCGGATTCTCCCTTGCGGGTTCCAGGACTAATTAATGAGAGCCCGAAACTCCCGGGTGTGGCAGAACAAGGGGAATCTTGCCAAGAGGTGGGCCCTACCATTCTCTTGGGTGTTCCTTAGGCCTAACCGAACACAACCAAGCAGTTAGTTCCACTTTGCTACCCCTTCCGGCTCATGTAGATGGGGCAGAACGACAATTTTGTCGTTTTCCCAGCGGGGCTATGGTTTATCCGGAGAGGGGGCTCCGGATCGTCTGAATGCCACCAAATCCCATGGTATACCATACCATGTGTGTTAGAGTGTGTCATGGGTCTTGGATGCCCAAGAGTCCCTCGCTCTCTGTGTAAGGGCTTCACCGGCGTCGGATTCTCTCTAGCGGGTTCCAGGACTACTTAGAGCACGAAACTCCCGGATTGGACGGAGCTAGGGGAATCTTGCCAAGAGGTGGACCCTAACATTTTATTCGGTGTTCCTAGTGCCTAACCTAACACAGCCAAACAGTTGGTTTCACTTTGCTACCCCCTTCCGGCTCACGTAGAGGGGGTAGAACGGCAGTTCCGCCTTTTTCCCCAGCGGGTGGCTATGGTTTATCCGGAGAGGCGGCTCCGGATCGTCTGAATGCCACCAAATCCCATGGTATACCATACCATGTGTGTTACAGTGTGTCATGGGTCTTGGATGCCCAAGAGTCCCTCGCTCTCTGTGTAAGGGCTTCACCGGCGTCGGATTCTCTCTGGCGTGTTCTAGGACTAATTAATGAGAGCCCAAAACTCCCGGATTTGACGGAACTGGGGGAATCTTGACAAGAAGTGGACCTTACAGTTCTCTTGGGTGTTCCTTGGGCCTACCCTAACACAACCAAGCAGTTAGTTCCACTTTGCTACCCACTTCCGACTCTCGTAGATGGGGCAGAACGACAGTTCCGTCTTTTTCTCCAGCGGGGCTATGGTTTCTCCGGAGGGGGCTCCGGATTGTCTGAATGCCACCAAATCCCATGGTATGTATACCATACCATACCATGTGTGTTAGAGTGTGTCATGGTTCTGGGATTCCCAAGAGTCCCTCGCTCTCTATGTTAGGGCTTCAGCGGCGTTAGATTCTCTCTAGCGGGTTCCAGGTCTACTTAGAGCCCGAAACTCCCGGATTTGATGGAACTAGGGGAATATTGCCAAGAGGTCGACCCTAACATTTTCTTTGGTGTTCCTTGTGCCTAACCTAACACAACCAAACAGTTGGTTCCACTTTTCTACCCCCTTCCGACTCACGTAGAGGGGCCATAATGGCGGTTCGCCTTTTTCCCCAACCGGGCTATGGTTTCTCCGGAGGGGGGCTCCGGATCGTATGAATGCCACTAAATCCCATGGTATGACATATCATGTGTGTTAGAGTGTGGCATGGTCTTGTATACCCGAGACTACCTCTCTCTCTCTCTCTCTCAGTGTTAGGGCTTCACCGGCGTCGGATTCTCTCTGAGCCCAAAACTCCCGGATCTGACGGAACTGGGGGAATATCTCCAAGATGTGGGCCCTACCATTGTATTGGGTGTTCCTTTGGCCTAAGTTAACACAACCAAGAAATTGGTTCCACTTTGCTACCCCCTTTCGGCTCATGTAGATGGGGCAGAACGACAATTAATTCCGTCTTTTTCCCAGCGGGGCTATGGTTTATCCGGAGAGGGGGCACCGAATCGTCTGAATGCCACCAAATCCCATTACACACCACACCACGTGTGATAGAGTGTGGCATGGGTCTTGGATTTCCAGGATTCACTCGCTCTCTGTGTTAGGGTTTCACCGATGTCGGATTCTCTCTGGCGTGTTCCACGACTACCTAGAGCCCAAAACACCCGGATCTGGCGGAGCTGGGGGAATCTTTCCAAGAGGTGGGCCCTACCATTGTATTGGGTGTTCCTTCGGCCTAACTATCGTGGTGGTATCACGGCAGATGCCATGAGATGGCTAAAGTATTGGCGCCGATTTACGCTAGAGGTATCCGGGGAGGGATCACACGGCGAGTAGCCACGTGTAGGATGTCTCTAGCACTCCAAACAACACGATCTACCCAGGTTCATGGCCCTCGTGTGGAGGTAACACCCCTACTCCTGTCTTTCTCTCTATATGTGTCTAATCCGAGTAGCCGCAATACACTGTATGCCTCTTGGCCGAGTAGCCACTCTGCTATTCTCTCTCGCTCTGGTCTTGTCTCTAGCAAATAAATGTGAAGTGAAGCCATTCCCTCGCGCAGGAGGGTGCAGGGCACCTTATATACTGGTGCCCAGCCGGATAAAGAATGATTAAAAGGTACGGTGATGTGACTTGACCACGATGACTTTGGCACGCCTCCGGGATCCCGCGCGGAGAAGGGCCGCGTCGTACGGCTGACAGCCCCTGTCCGCTCTGTCAGCCTCCCAGCGTAGACCTCCATCCTGCCCTGTCCCCTCTGTACTTGACAAGACTGGACGGCTGCCTAACCCTGCGTCACTGATGATCACGAACCTAGTAAGTTGAACCGCACGCGCGTACGGACGCAGGATACGCGGGATCTCCTGTCAGAACGGCTCCATTGACTTCTGGCCCGAGTAGGATTGCCATCCGTCTACTCAGACCAACTTCTCTACTCGGACAAATGTAACTTCCTTGATATCTTCTTTTGGCCTTCGGTGGTACGGCCGACTTTTTCCTTTCTTCCAGCGCCCCTCTCTATGCTGATGCCGCTGCCGCCCCCACTCGCCCCAAGAGGAAAGCAACCGTGCCCCGAGATCAGCTCGTAGATCTCTCGGACGATGATGAAGAGCAGGACGAGCAGGAAAGGACAAGCGCGTCCTCCCCTATCGATGTAGACGACGATACCGGCGCCGAGAACACTGGCGCTGGTGATGATATTGATCCCATCCCTCAACAGCAGCAAGATGCTGCTCATGACGAGACGCCACCATCTCCCCTAGCTGCATCAGCTGAGGACAATACTAAAGAAACCACCAAGCAGCAAGACGATGCCGCCATGGAGCGGCCAGACGCCACCCTGGAGCAGCAAGACACCAACGTAGCAGCCCAAGACGATCCCGCGGCCGGGCCGCGGGTAGAAGAAGTTATTGACACAAGACCTGATCCCGCTGCAGAGCAGCGGGTAGAAGAGAACGTGGTGGAGCCCGTCCGCCAGGACCAAGTGCAGCTCGACGCTGCATCGGGTAGCCAGCCCCCTGTGCCGCCTACCCAGCAGGCGACTCCACCCAACGCGCCGATCCCTCCTCCAACTCAGACTGCACCATCGCCTCTGCCAACTGCTTCTCGCCAAGTGCCTCCACCCACTTCTCGGCCAGACACTGCTCCTAGCCCCAGGAAGATTATTAAGTCTGAGACCGAGGCCGTCCGACGGCAGCCAAAGCGCGCTGCTTCGCAAGCCGGACAGCAGATGCCGCCCCCCAAGTCGCAAGGCACGCCAGTTGGGAAGCAGGTGAAGCAGGTGAAGAGCAAGGAACTAGCACTCTCCGTGCCCACATCCAGCGCCAACCCAGCTGCCTCTGGGTCTACTGGCCCTGTTGAGAATCAAGGTGCAGGTGCTGGCGGCCGCTCGAAGCCCAGCTATCCGGAATACATGATGACTATCTCCCAGCGCCATGAGATCTCACTGGCAAAGTAGGAGAAAGGATTGGCAGTACTGAAAGAAGGCCAAGCTGTGGCGACCAGCACCAAGTCCAAGGGCAAGGCAGCAGCCGCAGTTCCTGAGTTCTTCTCGCGCGAGGAAGGTGACAACGAGGTTGACTCGGAAGGCCTTACCGCGATCCTGGACCGAGTAGGGTTTGTTGACCCAGCTTGGAACAGCAAGGTGTTTGGCAACCCCAAATGGGATGGTCTTGAGTTGGGTCAAATCTACCACTACCGCGTCGACTGGAACAAGGCCGATGTCGGTGCTGTCCCCATGACAATCGCAAGCCCCACCTGCACCTTGGCCGGGAAGTTGTTCTGCCTTTTTCCCCAGCGGGGGGCTATGGTTTCTCCGGAGGGGGGCTCCGGGTCGTATGAATGCCACCAAATCCCTTAGTATGACATACCATGTGTGTTAGAGTGTCATGGTCTTGGATACCAGAGATTACCTCACTCTCTGTGTTAGGGTTTCACCGGCGCCGGAATCTCTCTCGCGGGTTCCAGGACTAATTAATGAGAGCCCGAAACTCCCGGGTGTGACGGAACTGGGCGAATCTTGCCAAGAGGTGGGCCCTACAGTTCTCTTGGGTGTTCCTTGGGCCTAACCTAACACAACCAAGCAGTTAGTTCCACTTTGCTACCCCCTTCCGACTCTCGTAGATGGGGTAGAACGACAATTCCGTCTTTTTCCCCAGCGGGGCTATGGTTTCTCCGGAGGGGGCTCCGGATCGTCTGAATGCCACCAAATCCCATGGTATACCATACCATGTGTGTTAGATTGTGTCATGGGTCTTGGATGCCCAAGAGTCCCTCGCTCTCTGTGTAAGGGCTTCATCGGCGTCGGATTCTCTCTGGCGTGTTCTAGGACTACCTAGAGCCCGAAACTCCCGGATCTGACGGAGCTGGGGGAATCTTTACAAGAGGTGGGCCCTACCATTGTATTGGGTGTTCCTTTGGCCCAACCTAACACAACAAAGAAATTGGTTCCACTTTGCTACCCCCTTCCGGCTCATGTAGATGGGGCAGAACGACAATTCCGTCTTTTTCGTAGCGGGGCTATGGTTTATCCGGAGAGGGGGCTCCGGATCGTCTGAATGCCACCAAATCCCATTACACGTCACACCACGTGTGATAGAGTGTGGCATGGGTGGATTCCCAAGATTCACTCGCTCTCTGTGTAAGGGATTCACCGGCGTCGGATTCTCTCTAGCGGGTTCCAGGACTACTTAGAGCCCGAAACTCCCGGATTGAACGAAACTAGGGGAATGTTGCCAAGAGGTGGACCCTAACATTTTATTTGGTGTTCCTTGTGCCTAACCTAACACAGCCAAACAGTTGGTTCCACTTTGCTACCCCCTTCCGGCTCACGTAGAGGGGCCAGAACGGCAGTTCCGCCTTTTTCCCCAGCGGGGGGCTATGGTTTCTCCGGAGGGGGGCTCCGGATCGTATGAATGCCACCAAATCCCATGTTATGAAATACCATGTGTTTTAGAGTGTCATGGTCTTGGATACCCGAGATTACCTCACTCTCTGTGTTAGGGTTTCACCGGTGTCGGATTTTCTCTCGCGGGTTCCAGGACCAATTAATGAGAGCCCGAAACTCCCGGGTGTGACGGAACTAGGGAATTTTGCTAAGAGGTGGGCCCTACAGTTCTCTTGGGTGTTCCTTGGGCCTAACCTAACATAACCAAGCAGTTAATTCCACTTTGCTACCCCCTTCCGACTCACGTAGATGGGCCAGAGAACGGCAGTTCCGCCTTTTTCCCCAGCGGGGCTAGCTATTGAATCTGCATTTTGTCTTTCAAATCGGGGAAATTGTTTTTATTCTTTTAGATCAAACGGATGGAGTATCTTGTGGTTCAGTTATTATTATTCTGTATTAATTGTTTTTCTTTCCATTTCAAATTATTTTTC
This sequence comes from Alopecurus myosuroides, assembly GCA_028641055.1. Taxonomy (NCBI): domain Eukaryota; kingdom Viridiplantae; phylum Streptophyta; class Magnoliopsida; order Poales; family Poaceae; genus Alopecurus; species Alopecurus myosuroides. The sequence goes on along the minus strand of CM054060.1, from coordinate 119,188,077 downwards.
TTCTCTTTTGTGAAATGTTTTGGGCAACTGGCGCCAGGTCGGCCATTTATTGCGCGGGAGACACAGCGTCAAGCCGTCAACCCCTTCGGGAAGGCGCGCCCTTTAATTGCGCTCACCTCCCCCTCTCTCTCTTCTAGTCATATCACTCGCTCTATCTCTCTCACCGCCTTCCTGAGCTTCCCCTCTCTCTGTCGGCGGGTTTTCTTCCGCCGGGATATCGACAGCACCGCGGTGACCATCCTCGGTGGGAAACGAAGGCCAGGCCTCCTCTTCCTCCCTTGGCAGGCAGGATCTTCATCGGCTTATTTTCAGATAACCGCGTGCGTCGTCCCGTCCTCTTCGAGGGCTTTGGCAATGGCGGTAAGATGATATCTAACCCTCTTATCCCTTGTATGTATCGTAGATCTGTAGATTGAGCTCGATTTTTCTGCGTAGCACGACATGCACAGTAGATCTACATGTTTTTACCGTTCATTCTGCGTCTCTGCTTCGTATTTTCTCCCGTAGATGTGGTTTTGTTCTATGGCTTAAGTTTGGGATATCCGGCACGCTTAGTTCATCTATTTCCACCATGATTTCGATAGGTTATGGTTTAATTCTGTACCCGATTTGGGTGCTTCAGTTAGATTAGGCTTAGATTTGGGGTTTTGGGGGGTTTACGGCTTAGATTTGGTATTTTTGCAAGGTTATTTCAATTTTGACCAAATTATTAACACTTTGGCTAATGATTACCGAGGCCAGGTGCTAGTAGTGACTATACTTGTTCTACTTAGAAATACTAAGGTCAGATTCATTTTTTCTGTGCATTTTCCATTGTTCCACCTGTTTTTCTTTTGTGTATCCTAATTTATAAACATGATGAATGTCCTCCTAGTTATATGCCGATGATTAAACTAGGCCATGGTAAAGGCCGAGAGAGTGTCTATAATACCTTGTAGTGTATACAATTTGAGTATTTGTATTCGTATATGCTATTATAGGCTCCCGCTTGGCCTTGGTTTGCATGGCAATGATATCTGAGGCTCGTATTACATTTGTTTCTATTGTTCCATATTTCTTTGCCTTGAATGTCCTCCTTGATATGCCGATGATTTAAACTAGGCCATGGTAAAGGGAAAGAGAGTGTCTATAATACCTTGTAGTGTATAAAATTTGAGTATCTGTATTCGTACATGCTATTATAACCACTCCTTTTTCCCTTGGTTTGCATGGCAATGATATATGAGGCCCGTATTACACTTGTTTCCATTGTTCCACTTTTCTTTGCCTTAAATGTCCTCCTTGTTATATGCCGATGATTAAACTAGGCCATTGTAAAGGCCGAGAGAGTGTCTAAAATACCTTGTAGTGTATACAATTTGAGTATTTGTATTCGTATATGCTATTTTAGGCACTTTCTCGGCCTTTGGTTTGCATGGCAATGATATATGAGGCTCGTATTACATTTGTTTCCATTGTTCCACTTTTTCTTTGCCTTGAATCTCCTCGTTATATGCCGATGATTTAAACTAGGCCATGGTAAAGGCAAAGAGAGTGTCTATAATACCTTGTAGTGTATACAATTTGAGTATTTGTATTCGTATATGCTATTATAGGTACTCGCCTGGCCTTTGGTTTGCATGGCAATGATATATGAGGCTCGTATTACATTTGTTTCCATTGTTCCACTTTACTTTGCCTTGAATGTCCTCCTTGTTATATGCCGATGATTAAACTTGGCCATGGTAAAGGGACAGAGATTGTCTATAATACCTTGTAGTGCATACAATTTGAGTATCTGTATTCGTACATGCTATTATAAGCACTTCTTTTGCCCTTGGTTTGCATGGCAATGATATATGAGGATCGTATTACATTTGTTTCCATTGTTCTACTTTTCTTTGCCTTGAATGTCCTCCTTGTTATATGTCGATGATTTAAACTAGGCCATGGTAAAGGGAAAGGGAGTGTCTATAATACCTTGTAGTGTATACAATTTGAGTATCTGTATTCGTACATGCTATTATACGCACTTCTTTTGCCCATGGTTTGCATTGCAATCATATATGAGGCTCGTATTACATTTGTTTCCATTGTTCTACTTTTCTTTGTCTTGAATGTCCTTGTTATATGCCGATGATTTAAACTAGGCCATGGTAAAGGCAAAAAGAGTGTCTACAGTACTCTTTTTTCCCTTGGTTTGCATGCCATGATAAATGCTAGGAGATCAGATCCAATACGTGGCAGTGATACAAGGCCACGTCTTGTATTACTTCCTGGTATTGGGCTCGTCCTTCTAGCAAGTGTTGGCGGTGTGTTTATGAGGCTTGTTTTACATTTTTTTTTGCATTGTTCCACATCTGTTTATTCTGACTGCATGTTACAATGAATTCTAGGGATGCCCTTTAGTTCATGATCACCTATGTGTTTATGAGCTTGTTATCACTATGCACAATTTATGAGCTGATTTGGTCAATGATGATGACTTTGACACATGTATATTTGGCTGATGCCTCACTGTCTCCACCAGATGGCCAGCAAAAGTAAGAAGCTGACACAAATAGATGTGCCATGTCTTTTCTTTTGCTGGCCCACCTAGCGTAGCAAAGTTGTGTATGCTTGATTTGTCTCTATGTTCTCTGAGGCCAATGAGTACAGAGCTGTGACTATAGATGTTGTTTTCAATGTGCATGATCCCTTTAAGTCGATGATTAAAATGTGTCACCGTATCATTGCAATGAGGGTTCCATACTATCTTGTGTAATGTACAAGCACATTCATTGTGCATTTCTATTGGTAGTGTAGAATTACTTCTTGGATAAACATGGTTGCTCTTTGTAACTTCTGCTTCTTTTTTACTTGATTAACAGCGTATTCCATGCCCTGTATGCAAGAATAATTGCCCAAATGTTGACCCTTCTACATCCAAGTTCGGTGTTGCTGTACAAGAGTGTCACCTCAAGTCAGTGGTAAGAAAACAATTCTTCTTCTTACACTTGTATTATGTATTGTGTTTTTATTACAATATCTAATTTCCACGTTTCTTTTTATTTCTGACGCACAGATTGTACCATGCACTGCTCGGATAGCATTCAACAAGTTAGTAGGCGAGCGTATGATGTTTAGTTCCCATGGCAGGAAGTACACCTTTCGTGTGTCAAAAGAACAGAGCAAGACCCGTTTGCACGGGATACAATGGGACAGGTTCATCGAGGAAAAGAACATCTCTGTGGGAGACATACTAGTGTTTTCCATGATACCAAGGCCAACTATCTACGTTGCTATTATTGGTGACGCCCAAGATGACTCCCACTTTGCATTTCAATCGAAGATGACTCAATTTCAAGCGAAGATGACTCAGTTTGCAGCGTATGTGGAAATTCTGATGATGAGATGCATGATGAGGATTCTAGCAATTCTGATGATGAGATGCATGACGAGGATTCTAGCAATTCTGATGATGAGGTCCATACTAAGGATTCTGACAATTCTGCTGATGAGAGGCATGATGATGCCAACATCGTATATGCCCAACGAGCCAATCTCGACAATCACGAGAAGAACCTCCTGGCTCGGCTTCTACCCCTTGGACCCTATGTTGGGCTTCCTTTTGTGACTTGTTTCACCGTCACAAACTTGCAGCACTATACTATGGTATGTATCTATAAGACGCCCTCCTCCTTTTGCAAGTAAATTTCCAACAACCATGAGAAGGTCTGCTAACATGGTATGTTATCTTTCATGCTTAGAAACTACCGAAGTTGATAGGGGAACACGCTGGCCTGGGGAATCATGGCAGGGTTGGCCTACGACTTATAGCAGAAGAGGATGTCACCATCATTTCTTACAACAAGAAAACCGACAGCCACATTATCCTCGACAAGCTGGTGTGGATGGTTTTCGTCCAAGGCAATAATTTTCATAATCAGCAACCTGTTTTGATCATCGTGAGGGAAACCGATGACCCTAGGTTGGAGGCGGTCATTGAGATGGGGGTGATATAGAACCGGAGCAAAGTATATGCATTGTTGGTGAAGAGACAAGGCTGCTGCTGAGCTAGGCCTATAAACTTCTTATTTTGTCTGGCTGGATTGTAATTTCGTTTGTTTCCTGGACTTGTTAAGGTTTAGTTTGTTTCGTAAACTTCTAAGGTATATTATCGCTGGTAGATCCCTCGTGCTAAAACCCGAGTAAAGATCAAATCGCTAATAGCTGCTAAAACTTTGAGTTTAGATCAAATCCCTCGTGCTGGTAGATCGTGCAACTCATCACTGCAGAACTCAACAAAAGCCTGGCAAGCCAACGGTCACTGAACTTCTCGACGTCGTCGCTATCGCATAAATACGACCGAGCACGGACCACGCAACCTACCTTCTACGCCGCCGCCACAGCCCCCCGACCTCTTGGCGCTGATTACTGCACGCCGCCACAGCCCCCCCCCCGACCTCCCCCCTCACTCTCGGCGCTGGTCCACCCGATGGCGCCGCACGTGAGAAGCAGCACCGACTTCCGAGGTGTGCAGCTGCGGCCGTCCGGGCGCTGGTCCGCGGAGATCACACACAACGGCGTGCGGTGGTGGATGGGCACCTTCGACACGGCCGAGCTCGCCGCCCGCGCGTTCGACGTGGCGGTGTGGCAGTTCGGCCGCCCGCGCGCCGAGCTCAACTTCCGGGACGTGGAGAGCAGGGAATTGCCGAGTTCCTCGCCACGGATCTGAGGATTGTGACCCGCAAGGAGGAGCGGGAGAACAGCCGCGCGTTCGTGCAGCTGTGCATCCGCCGGGACGACGAGGCCACGATGGAGAGGTTCCGCCGTGATCACCCAGATCTGGTACGGGCGCAGTTGCGGCTCGACGCTCAGAGGGACGCGAAGATGCGAGCTCATACATCCGGGGGGGATGCTGGCCCCTCCAACATCGTCGTCTCATCGTCGGATGAGGAGATGGACGACGCATTCTGGGAGAGCCTTATGCAGGACTCCGATGACGACGAACTTGACGATGCATTATGGGATGATGTGTAGTGTTTTACAGTGTGGAAGATGTTGAAATGTGTCAAAATAATCAAAATTTCGACGTTTTATGTGTTCGTTGAAGTTTCAACATTTCTTCCTTCTTATTTTGGGCTGCAACTATAGTAGGATAATTATGGGCTACGGAGTGCTATAAGGCCCAATAAAAAGGGTCTGGCAGGAGAGGGCCCAAGAAAGTGCCATCATGGCCCAAGTCTGGAAGCAACCGCTCCTCCACTCACCGCAGTAACCCTGCCATGCAGCACGTCACGCGTTCGTCACGATATTGTGAACGTGAAACGTGTCGCTTTAGTTCCGGCGGCTAGTTATTGCTCCGTCGTGCATACGGCTCGTCCGTTCCACTCCCCCTCCCGATGTATAAATAGACGCTCTCTTCAATTCATCCTCTATCTGCCTCACCGCCTCCCCTCAAGCGAAAACCCTTTGACGTAGTAGGTTCCACCGGCGATCGTTCCTCCGGGAGGCCATGGCTCCACCGGCGAAGCGGTCTTCTGCCCTCTTGTAGGTTCCATTTCCGTTCATGTTCTGCTGATCCGTTTCTGGATTCCTCGTGATTTCGTCTTTCTTAGATCCTTTTCAGAATTCCTGGTGCTTTCATCTTTCTTAGATCCGTTTATGATTTCCTCGTGATTTCATCTTTCTTGGATCCATTTTGCCTTTTAGATTAACATCAACTTCCTATCATGCAACTATCTACAGGGCACATGAATCCGAGCAGACGGTCATCTTCAGCGCTCTGGCGAAGAGGGTTGACATCCTAGAAGCTAAGCTTGAGAAGGCCTTGAAGCTCGCCTACGACAATCTCAACAAGGCTTGCGATGCCAGGTCTGAGCAGGTGGCTCAGGGCGAAGCTTCCCTCATAGCGTTTCGGAAGTTGATGGATGATACGTCCAAGTTGAGGGCCAACAATCTCGAACTGACCAAGCAGGTTGGGGAACTGAAGATCGGTTTAGCCCTGGCAGAGCAGAAAACCCTGATCACTCTCCTCGCAGCTGTGACTCCCCAGGCAAGGGAGGATCCAGTGCCACCGGAGGATCCAGTCTCGACAGAGGATCCAGTGCCATCGGAGGAGCTGTCGGCACCCTACTGATGCTCTTTATTTAGCCCCCTACTGCTGCCCCCGTGCTTCTGATGTCCTGTTTAGATCGACAATCTCGTTTGTATCGTGTGGTTTCTATTAATATGTACGTAGTCTATGTTTATGTTCAACTACTATGTTTATTTTCTTAAGATAGATATAATTCGAGTTCACAATATGGAGAAATAGATGACATAAGTTTCGATGGATCTAAGTGACAGAAGTTAAAAGGGTTACATTAGACTAACTCCGATGCAAAAACATATAATTCGATTTCACAATATAGACAAATAAATGACAGAAATGAAAAGGGTTATATTCGACTAATCTGCGACGTTCTCGTGGAAAGAAACTCGCCTCCAACTGGGCCTATTGGGCCGGGAACAAATATCCGCGACGGAACATATAAGAAACATCGAGATGGACCGCGTCCTTCAAGAGAAAATTCCACTTTTCAGCCATCCGCGACGGAAACAACACGGCGTTATCAAAACGTGCCGCTCAAAACGTTCCGGATCGCGCAGAATTTGGTAGTGTCTGTGACCACCCTAGTTTTTGGTTTGACATTGTACTCTGAGAAATTTGACGTGATGGAACACTAGTAGTGTCTCGTCGGACTAGTAAAAGGTATCTTTAAAACTAACGACACTAACGTACTATATCTAACTCTATCTTAACACCTAACTAAGTTTTAAAATTACTAACACATTTTTCTAAAACCAAGGAGAAAGGTGCTTAGGATGTTTTATAGTTGTTTGACAGAAAGAGGAAGTTGAAGGGAATATTGGAGCCTTGAGCTATTATTGCACTAAGCAATAAGATCTCTTGTGTATCTAGTTTGGGATAATCGGATTTTAGGATATAAGATGTGGAGATTCATTTGAGGTTGAGCTTAGGAGTGAAAGTTGAGGAGATTATAAGGAATTATTTGAGTTGAACCAAGGATATATTCTTGTATATATACTCTAGGGATAACCAGTTGTGGACCCCAAAACTTTGGAAGTTATCTAGTGAAATATATAACGTAGAAGAAATGATTGAAGGTTTAGAAAGATTGGTGGAAACTATTGGATTTTTAGGAAGCACTTTCTATATGTTAAAGATAGGTTTTGATTAGGAGTAGAATATTGAGAATAATTTGTGGTATTGGAATGGTAAGGATAATGGTTTGCATAAGAGATTCTTATACTGGATTGTTATAGGGATATCGATTTTAGAAGAAAGGTTATGTTGGATTGTGATAGACATTTCGATTTTGGTTGGAGAAATATGGGATTGTCATATCTAGGAAGGAAATTGATGGTGGAAAAATCAATATGGCTTGGAGTTAGTAGATGGATATTCTTGGTGGTATATTTTCGGATCTTGTCACGCTCCGTTGAGATTATTTTGAGGAAAATAACTTAGCATTGATGATGAGATAAGAGTTTGGAGAGTTTGAAAGGATTTATATATAAGTACAGATCCATAAGTCATGGGTATATTATTATTGGTTTTGTTGGTTTAGCTTTGGCAATATGATCATGGAGAAAATAACTTTTGAAGGAGACAAATGATATGAGACTTGCTTTTCTAAGTATAGGTTAGATTAAGAGAAGGATAGTGGATCACCCGGATTTTTAGAAAAGGAGCAATGGAAAGCTCATGTTTAAGAAAGATTGGTGGATATCCGATAGATTGATTTATATAATGATGAGGGAATTTATGCCCCAAAGGATATGATAGTGGAATAATGATCTTAGCTTTATATCCCAGTAATGGTTCTAGTGACTAGTTGATAGTGGCAGCCCTATCAGAGATATTGGATTGGAAACTAGTAGATCTATGATTAAAAGTGTAACTCCTGGATGAATTTTATGGTTTGGGGAACAATAAGTTTGAGGTTTAGAACATGGCACCCAGACCCTTTGGAAAATTAACCTACCGGTGGATTTTGGTAAGATTAATCGAAGGGGGGAAGCACATGTGCTTAATGTTACCAACCACGAGCACCTTTTTTGTAGACTAATGTTCTAACATTGTTGTTTTGGCCACACCCTCCTTTTGCTTGCCTGCAAATCTCGGGACTAGATTCTTTTAAGGGAGGAGATCTGTCACACCCCAGTTTTTGGAGCCTTGTACTGTAGTTAAAGGAGACAAAAATGTGGGCCAACAATTTTTTTCTTACAACTTGTTTGTGTGAACCAACATGTGCATATGACAATGGTCATATATGCAATGCAAGATTTGTTTCATTTTAAACCAATACAAAAAAATTCCTGAAAACACTTTCATGTTTTCTCTGATGTTTTCCCTAAGTGACTTGAGTTATTTTTATTCCAACACTTCGATCATGCTTATTTGCATCTTGATTTAAAATTTTAACTTTGTTGGATCCAAGAAAACAAAAATACAAATTGAATTATGTAAGTTTTCTTCTAAGTTCTCTATTAAAACTTTTCCCTGAAAATATAGCCAAGTACCTGTTTTCCACACTTGTTTTCACTAGGCTATAATATTCCATTTTGTGTTTTCTTGACTTGTGTTTGTTCTCTGATATGTGGACTACAAAACTACAAGCTTGGTTTGATTTATGGAGTTGGAAAACAATCAATTGCATGTTTGTTTTTGTGGAAGGAAAATAAGACAAAAATGCATTTTTAGAAAACAGAGAAAAACAGAAAGTAGCCCTTTGTCCACTTTTTTTTCATAGCCTTCCACTATTCCAATTTTGTTTTCAAAAGATGTTTTCTAAAAGTACAATTTTTTTTTAACAAACTACTGCTTTGAAAACAAAATTTGGATTCCATTTGATCCTTGAAAATAGTGTGAACTTTTTTATCATTTCATCAGTTTCCAGCACTTAATTTTTTTTTCTAAGTCTTCGTTAACTGCATTTTCTGAATTTTCTGAAACATTATTTTTGCAGAAGTTTAGCAGATGTTTTCAATTGGTTTTTGTGCAATTTTGGAAATGCAACTTTGCCATTTGGGTTCCCATATGTTTGAACTCCAGAGTGTTGACCTTGGCTGGCTTCTAGAAGGTTTGGAGTGAGAATTTTCGAGTGAGGAAATGAGGAGGCAGAGAGGAGAGGGGCATGGCATGGGCGCACAATGCATGGCCATTGTGGCCATGCCGCCTCCTTGTCCTTCTCCTCCTTGTTACTATGACATGTCCCCGACCACACCGTCGCACGACGAGGAGTCGCTAGGAGGGCCGAGCCGAGCATGCCCGCACGTTCCCGATCTCGACGCCGCATCTTTAAGTAACCTCCCACGCCCCCACTTAGCCATTGTGCTCCACACCTTCCCCACACTCGAAGTACCCCGAGAAAATCGACCCTGAGAGCTTCTGTGAGCGCCACAAGCCCGAAGATCGCCGCCGGCTACCGTAGCCTTCCTGACAAGGTGGAGCTAGACCCTGCCGTTTTCACCAATCCCTTTTGCCTCTAGAATGTTCCCCGTAGCCGCTCACACGCCCCTGACACTCTCCCTTTTCCTCTCTTTGGCAGAACTGCTGCCACCGTCTACGTCGCCGCCGCAGCTGCACCGCTCGTCGCTGTCGACAGGGACCATCGCGGCCGCCAACTCCACCGCCCGAAAGCCCTACTGCCTCCACGACCCCTCGCCTACCATACACTTGTCTATAAGTGATAGTATTATTATATGTGTGTTTAGTATTTTCCACCAAGGAAAATAGATGATTGCTCTACTTGTTTGATTGAGGTGTTTAGTAATGCTTTATGACTCCTAGTATGTTTAGTTGACGTATATTTGTTGATATGATGTTCCCTTGTGAATATCATGTTAAGAAGTGTTTGACTATGGTTTTGGATTAATTTGAGTGTTGTTTGCAAATAGAAGTATTTTCCTAGTGTTGATAAATTATGTGTAGATAGATTTTCCCTTGAGTGTTTTAATTTTTGAAAGTGTTTATGTGAGCATGTATTGAGTGCATATCTACCGGTTGTATAGCATGTCACTTTTATGTTTGTTATTTGATTGTTACAAAAGCATGATTTAGTAGACTTGGTTGATTCTTGCTAAGTAGTTGTTTTCATAGAATTATTTTAGTATATTTGTTTACTAGCATGTGTAAGGTGTATGCTCCGTTAGTAGTTATTTATAATCATGTATTGTTTTTTAGGAAAATGCATTCTTGTAGTGTTGATTGCTTCTCTAGTATTGAATTAGTGTCACCACTAGATATTATGAGTTGCTCTAGTATTGTTGTCTTTCTATTTTATGGGTCTATCTTTATCCTAGCATGTTTAGTATGTTTTCACTTATCTTATTTTTTACATGGCTATTATAGTTGCTAGTTGTGGTTGGTTGTATAATACATTGTTCCTTAAGGCTTGCTTGTGTAGTAGTCTTTCAAATTAGTGTTGCTGTTAGTAAACTCCTGTTATTATGCTATGTTCTAGTTTTATTATGTCTTGTGATTATTGTGTTTTAGAGTGTGTGTTATGACTTGTTACCATTGGTTGAGCCATTGGTTTGTTTGGTTTTATTTATGATTGCTTGGTTCTTTAGTCCTTGTGTAGATATGAGCATAGTTATAAACTACCTTGCTCATCTCTGTTTTGTTTGCTAAGTGGAATTGTCTGAGTGATTAGTTTAGCATGAGCTTTGTACTAGTGTTATGGTTGTTATTATTATTATCTTGTTATCTATGCATTAGGTTAGTGGTAAACTTGTTGGGTGATGCTTTCTTGTGTTGTTGTTAATGCCCACTGCCATGGGTATTGCTTTGAATGATTGATATTATTTTAGTAGTCTCACACTTGTGACCACAAGCTATTTTTAGCTTCTTAAATGTCTTGGTATGAGAGTGGGACACCCACTCAACCTATGATATTTAGAATGTGGAATATGGTTTCCCAACCATAAGTATTCTAATGATAACCTTTGTACCATGAGTGTTTGTGAGGTAGTTCTCTCGTTAAACTTTTGAGTGATTGCGTTAGTATAAGATTGTTTGTTGTATGTGTTGCTTTGTGTTATTGATTTCCTTCATTGATCTGAGTGTGTGTCTTCTATTCTTTTACGACGTTAGAAAACGAAGAAGAAGAATGATTTGTAGAGTTGTGTGTCAAGTTCAAGCTACTTCAAGGCCAGGGACACCAAGAGTTTTAAGGCAAGCCATCATAATGCTTGCTACTACACTTATCATTATCTCTCATGCATGTTTTTACTTCTGAAATCTTTACAAAAAATTGGATTGTCAAAACTATTTTTGTGTGGCTATTACTACTATTAATATTATATAAGTTAATATTACGCCAGTAGTTGAAAGTTGGTGTTACCAAGCCCATAGCCACCATATGGTATTGTTACCACCAAAAGTATAAGTCCCTAAGTGGACACCCTAAAAATATGACTTTTTCAAAACAAAGGCTTTATGGAAAACCCGGTGGGAAGGCGAAGCCTTACCCACAGGAGAATTATTGAAGTGGCCATTTTTGGGAAAAAAGGTGTTTTCAAAAATGACACATAACCTAGTGTTCGCCGGACAACCTTTATCGTACTGCCACTCTACCCCAACATGGGCACGTGGCTTAATTTGAAACTTGTTTTTGTTAGTGTGTGTTTTATCTCAATTTTCTATAAGGGACGTCATGCCCTCGAACCGATTGTCGCCAGGAGGGGAATACGGGACATACACGGTGAGGGATTAAGTTCTCCTCCGGGTGTGACAGTTGGGTCTCCTGCCGTGGCGGGGTGGGACCTAGTGCCGGGGAGATCAAACCCAACTGAAGAGATAGTCATTTACTAGCTTGAACATAGTGGATGGTTAGGATCAGTTATCTGATGTTCACATACTGTTGTTACAGTCTGTGGTTGTTCACGGCGGATGTTCTGGATCTTGTGGAGTGTGTACACCTCTGCAGAGTCAAACTATTCTGAATAGACGCGTCCTCGGATATGGAGAGTTGAGTGGCCATGTAGCTAGCGTTGTGTCAATGTTTTCAAAAAGGATTTTTGGAAAGAGGTTTGGAACTTGTGAAATATTGAAAGGAGGAACTTTGTACCAGTGAGGTACAGATGAAGAAAAGGTGGAGGTTGTTTTACAAGAAGTTTTGCAAAGAGAAAAATTTATTTTCTAAAATAAATTTTTACAAAAACTCTTGGACATCCAATATCTACAAGAGAAAGAAAACTATATTATTTTCTTTTGAAGTATCTTCTTCAACAAAGATACAGAGTTTTTAAAAACCAACTATGATGTATCTTTCAAATATCATGGGTAGTGAACCCAATGTATAGCCTACCCACTCCACCATATAAACATACTTGCATTCTATAAGCTTCATGACGAGTGTCAAACGTACTCACATTGGTTTCGTCTCTGGTATCTACTTGCCAGACTTCGAGGAGGAGTCTCAGGAGAAGTTCTACAAGGAGGAGTACTGCACTAATGGCCTTGCGAACTAGGATCGTCTCCCGGTCAGCAGCCTGTAGGTTAAGGCGTGACTTGGGCTCTACTACATTGTGTATTGATTGTCTTTCGTTGTGTGTGTTGTGTGCTTGCCCTGCGTGGCAGTTGTGTTAGACTTGGTCATGTGACCATGTCTCTTTTGTAAGACCTGTCTGTAATTGCGTAATGGATAATGTATCTGTATGCCAACTTGATATGTTGTTCACGACTGGTGTGATCTGGGATCGTGAATGTATGCATATAGGAGGTCCTTGAACAGTGGTTCAGGGGGACCTTACCACCACTAGTAAAACTGAAGCTTCTCATGCTAGTAAACCTTCTACTATCAATGGTAAAGTAATTGGTATTGGCAATACTCCCACTTCTGATGTTAAACTTGTAAAACTGCCTCAAACTACTAAAATTGTTCCTCATAAAAGTGCTGAAATTTTTAGAAACATGGGGGACAATGGTCCCATTACCATTGATAAAAATGATCTTGACTTTGATGATTGCAACATATCTGAAGTAATTAAGTTCCTAAAAAAGCTTGCTAGTTGTCCTAATACTAGTGCTATGAATATGGCTTTCACAAAACATATTATAAATGCTATCATACAAATTAGAGAAGATGAATTAAGATGTGAATCCTCTATCCCTAGGAAGTTAGATGATAGTTGGGAACCCATCATTAAAATGAAGGTGAATGATTTTGATTGTAATGCTCTATGCGATCTTGGTGCTAGTATCTTTGTTATGCCTAAGAAACTTTATGATATGCTTGATTTGCCACCTTTGGAGCACTGTTATTTGGATATTTGTCTTATCGATAATGTTAGAAATATACCTTTGGGGAGAGTTGATGATGTTCATATTATGGTTAATAATAACCTTGTCCATGTTGATTTTGTTGTTATGAATATTGAATGCAATGCTTCTTGTCCAATTGTTTTGGGAATACCTTTTCTTAGAACTGTTGGTGCTGTTATTGACATGAAAGAAGGGAATATTAAATATCAATTCACTCAAGAAAGGTATGGAAGAGAATGAAGTTGCCTTTTGATTCTATTATTCGAACAAATTAAAATTTGGATGCTTCTTCACTTGAAAATACATGATTCCATTTTTTTTGGGCCTAGCTAAAAGGCGTTAAAGAAAAGCACTTAATGGGAAATAACCCATGGTTTTATTTTGTCTTTATTTTTCTATGTTTCTTTGATTCAATGTAACATCCCAAGTATGAAAATACCCTTAGAATGTTTTGTTTCTTGTTTTAATTCAAGCAATGCATCATGTCATCATCTCATTGCATTTGTTTTATTTCTGTTTGCATTGTTTTCATAATGAAAGTCCAACTTAATCAATCTTTGTTTCATACTTGTCTGTTACAATCTTTTCAAATAAAGAATTGCAAATCAAACACCTCCTTTGTTTCCAAATAGTTCATTTATGGTCACTCTTTAAATTGTTGCTTAAATCAATCAATTAATTCAATCAATAATTCCTAAATCATTTTAAATTCAAACCAAGTTTTCAAATCAGTACCTTTTGAATCCATGAAGTTCACCACACCATTGTACTCTTTAAATCATTTTAAATCCTAGGGGTAACCCTATTAAAAATGGTTGTTTTCAATAAGGTTTCATTAATATTAAAATTCCCCAAATTTGGTTTCAAATACAAGCAACATTTTAAATCACAACTTTTTGAAAATGTACCTTGGCATTTGGTTGCTATTGATCTAACAAGTCTAACCTAATTTTTCTATAATTTTTACTAAGGTAAAACCTACCTTTTTCTTCCAAAAGCAAAACCTACAAAAAAAAACAGAAAAGGAAAAATAAAAAAGAGAAAACTACAGCGCGCGCGCAGCACATAAGCAAAACCCAGCCCACCTAAGCTACAGCGCGCGCAGCCCAGCCCAACTATCTAACTTACCGGTTCGAAAAGATCGCGTCATCGTCTCCCCCGTGTACGGCAGCACATCCGCGTGTGCCACCGCGGCACTGTCGCAGTTCGACGGCGATCCGCCGCCCCTAGACCCTATAAATCCAACCCTAGGCCCCCTGGCGCCGCCCTAGCTAACCCTAGCCTCTCCCCTCGAGCTCCCGCCGCCAGTTCCTCGCTCCACGCCATCCTCCCACTCTCTGTACCTCCCTCGCCGGAGACGATTCTCTGAATCTCCGATGGCCACGCTCACCTCGCCGTGCCTCCCACCTTCCTAGCTGTTGGAATCGAATCACCACTCACCCCCTCCTCCGTTTAAACACCCTAACTACCCCGTAGGCTAGCTGAATCATCGCCGCCATCTGCGACATCTCCGGCCACCGTGGACGCCATCACTGAATACTTGCTCGCCGTCGTCGCCACCGTACTCCTCGTCGTGATCCAGCTGCTGGAATCGCTCCGCCGCGTCACCCTCGAGCAGTTGGACACCGCCACGGGCACGGAGATCATCTACAACCACGCCGCCGTCCTCGTCGCTGTCGCGGCTTCTACCTCGACGGCGTTCACCTTATGAAGACCCCACGGTGAGCCTCCACCGTGTCTCCTCCTCCTTCCCTCTGCAAGCGTCAAGCGCCCGTGCACATCCACGCATCACCAGCATCGCAGCAGCACTGCGCATCTAGCACGGGCCCGTGGTTTTCCCCCGCCGGCGATCTCTGTTTTCCCTGTCAGCGTTCAGGTTTTGGCGCGTCAGTTAACTTCAGTTAACGTAGCTCTCATAGGTTTTCCTCCCTGCGCGTCTGTATCTGTCAAGAAACGAAATTCAGCGCAGTGGCATCAAGCAGTGCAGCGCGAGGGCGAGGTCCAGGGTTCGAGCCCCTGGCTCGCGGGATTTAATCCCACCTTTTTGCATCCGTGGCTGACAGCCTAGCCCCACCAGTCAGTGGCTCTGGATGCCACGCGCGCGTACAGTGGACACGCTGGCCCCGTGGCCCACCGTGCAGTGGCTGTGGCTAGCTGCTGCATGGTGCAAAAACATTTAACACGTTTCTGTTTTATTCCAAATGAATTTAAATTGCAGAAATAATCCCTAAAACTACAACTTTAATAACTTTTAATCTATAACTCTAAAAAATAAAAGTTATATATGTTTTATGTTCAAAATTAAATGATCTTTCCAATTATTCCATTTGTGAACTGTTTTGAATTTTCCAAATACATTTAAAATTCAAATTTGAATAATTCAAATGTAATTTGCAATAATTCATAAATAATTCATACTACTTCCAAATAAGGCAAATAAAAGATGTTTTTCAAACCATTTTGAATATCCTATTCAAATATAAAATTTGTTTCCTGGTTTGAATAACTTAAATTGCCTAAATAATTTAATACTTGTTTAATTCAATTAAATTTGATAAAATCATAACTTGCTTAATATAAAATATTTTTGAACATGCAAAATATGTTTTCAAACCATCAAAGTGTGAACTTTTCAAATATGAATTTGAATTTATGATTTGAACAAATAAAATTCAAATAATATTCAAACTTGTTTTAGATTCAATTAAAACTTTTTAATATTGTTTAATTCATAATAAATTCATCCTAATTCAAATTTCAATATTTGAAACATGTAATCCAATTAAAATTTGATGTTCTTTTCAAATATAAATTTTGTTAATTGTTTTGCACACTTTAATTTGATGAAAGCAATAATTGTTTGTGTGACATGTCTAAGTAACCAAAAATTTCTAAACTTAATAAATAATTTCCAAAATTTGTTAAACCCTTTTATTACTTGCATCTATCATTGCTATTTGTTGTTATTTTGTTGTTACCATCATGCTAACAACTCTCACATAATAATTAATTGTAAATCATTTGTTTCCACTTAATTCAATGGATCTTTTCCATATGCAATTCAATTGCATATGGGTCCATTTAAATTGTGTTATCATGTTAGCTAGTTCATTTTGATGCAACCATTAACTTGTCATGCATCATCTTGATTGTGCACAATGCCATGGCAATGATTGTTTACATTCCTGTTTTGTTTGTTTGCTTCTTCTCGAATAGACGACGACATTGAGACAGACGATCTTTACAGCACCCCTTCTGAGGATCTAGCTCAGTACCAGGCTGCTGAGTTCGCAGGCAAGTTATCACTCACATGAACCATTGTGTTCCTTTCAACCCTGTTTACCGATACTTTCCGTTGTCTATTCTTGCTAGCCTTAGTGGTAGTTGTTTCTGTTACGAACCTATCACATGAATCCTTTAACCCTGATATTGCCTCACCACCCCTCCTACAACCCTATTGATTGAGCCAGTGTCTTACTAGTATGCTTAGGTTGTTTTGCTCGAGTCTGTTACCCGTTACTTTCAGTTACTATATTTCATTATGTTCTGGGGGCTCGATGTTTAATCAATCAATCAATCATGCTAATGTTATTACTTAATAATAATTGGATGATAAGGCACCGGCAGGAGGCCCTGTGTGGTTTTGAGGCCTGCTAGTGTCGACCCTAATAGGAAAAGGGTCTTGTCTACTGATCCATGATGAGCGTTACCCGCATGTGGGATGCGAGTATGGGCGCCCCCCTCAATTTGATTCGATTCACATCTCGTCCAAATCATCTCATTTAGTTCGTGCTTTCTATTTGCCGCATGCATGTTTTTGCGAGCCCAGCGCAGGGTGGAACTTTCGTAGTCGGCATATAGGGGGACACGGTCTTAGAGTGCTATGAGGGTCCCTTTTCTTCAGGGCTTGATTAGCCGTGCGCCCAAGGTGCTTTGGGCTTGATGCGAAGAAGAGTTGAGTTGTGTTGAGTGCCCCGCTTGGTGGGAGGCATCCCATCTGGCGGGTTATTCATACGTGTACGGCCAAATTGGTGCAACCCTGCAGGGATAATCTTCTCGAGAAGCCGTGTTTTCCGCGGTTATGGTTAACTTGGTGAAAGTACTGGCTAACAAGTACTCAGGACAACTTAAACCTAATGATTCATAATCTCACATCCCATGATTATCAACTTGACTAGTAATAGGATTATTGTCACAATAACTTGTTTCATCTTAATCCAACTGTGTGAGTTATCCTCGGATTGCTTCTTTGGATAAGGGGCGAGATCCAGGATGGGTTTGTTTGATGTTATCTTTCAGTTGGTTACAATACTTGATCTTATCTCCTTTCTGTTAGCCGGAAGTGGTAGAATCTTTGTAGTTGGTTAGCGCAGCCAGTTGCAGCATCTTATATATCCCCTTCTTTCCGTTGAACCCAAGTCATCTGTGCTTGTGTTGACGGGCTATACTTTGGTGAACTGTGAGTCTTGCTTGCCAGTACGTCTATGTACTGACCCCTTTGGGGCTATGGTTTCCGCAGACTACGATTACGAGGATCCAGGTGACGGCTACTACGTGGAGTTTGACGAGGCTGCTGACGAGTAGTTAGCGGACCCGGGCACGATCCGAGACATCGTGGATGGGCTCCGTCTTTATTTCAGTTTCCGGCTTCTTAAGCCTATTTGGATTTTGTCTGTACTCAGACCCCTTTGAATGCTTCCGCTGAGATGTAATGATGCTATGTTGGGACATGTGTCCTCTGGATGATTGTATTTGCTATCTCTGCCCTAGTGAGGGCCATTTGCAACTTATTCCTGTCTTTTGTGTCGTAGAGGCATGTTGTGTTATCCTTTTGTTCAAAGCCGTTGACGTACCATGTGTGTATGGTATGAAGTACGTCAATGGTAGTGTCCTGATTTCTACAGGATAGTTTACATCGACGGTGAACAGTAGCGATGGGTTGTCACACATAAGTGTTGGCCTACTCGTAAGAGGACGCGGGTGCCGTAAAGCCCCGTAATCCCATCAGAATACTGTTCAGTTCGTACGGTGAGTATCCTATAGAAGTCCGGGTGCGACAAATGGTATCAGAGTCTGTCTGCCTGTAGGATCCCTTTTTACTGGTCGCAGTTGAGTCTAGAAACTATTTTGTAGCTATATAGGAAAAATGAAACGTGAGAGTAGGAATTCTGCCATTTTTCTTCTTTCCCCACCCACCCACCCTTTTCTGGTAAGGAAGTGCAACGTTGTTTTCTATTCTCACCTAAACTTTCAAGTTAGGATTTCACGTGTTTTGGGTTCTCCATAGTACCTCAGGAGTTTTTGGTCTCGAGTTTCCCGATGTTGCTTCAATATCCTGTTCTTTTCAACATCCTTATCGTCCGTTGAACCTTGTTGTTGTTTCCCACTTCAATTCTTCTACCGGAGTCTAATCAAAACCTCCCAAATCATCTGCAGATGGATCTCAGGTTCTTCCTGCAGGTGGTTCGGATGACTCGCTGTGAGAGCACCGTCGGTTATCCGGAGATGCTCAGAGACATGGTTACCTATCTGGGGTTCCATTGGGCACCAGAGTACCAGGTCTACGAGCAGCAGCGAGAGTTTGACCAGACCTACTACCAGGCTATTGTCTACATTCTGTCGGATGATGGCAGGAGCGTTGTCCACCGCTACGAGGCAGTAGGTTCCACAGTGGATATGGCCGTGCAGCAGGCAGCGTACGTGAGTCTCACCGTCCTCCGTGCTGACTACTGGGGGTTTGATGATTCCATCTATCGTCACATCCCCCGTGGTTACATCACGTCAGCGGGAGTTCACTTCACTCTCCACAGCAACCTGGATACCTACGAGTCTGATAGCTCCAGGCTGCACACCACTGCTCAGTTCGTGAGGCACAGTGACGCAGTTGCTTCCACACTTTCTCAGGAGTTAGCCTCAGTCAGGGAGCAGCTCTATCTGGCATTGACTCGTCTGGCTACGTACACCACAGACTTTGTTGGAGACGAGCGCTTTGTGCGTTTCACTCAGCCAGCTGGGTTCCCGCTGCCAGATGCTGGAGGTTACGAGCCGATCAGAGGTCCACTTCTCGACCTTGGTCCTGGTTACACTGGGATTCCCCGCTTTGGAGCACAGGGAGACGACGCTTTCTACTTCACCACACCGAGAGTTGCTCTCAGAGCAGTCCCGCTCTACGTGGATCGTCGTCATACCTACTTCCGGGGGATTCCTCCGCACCGTATCTCTCGTCGTACTACTCACCGCCGTCCTGCGTGATGAGCATGGGAGTACCGATGTATCCATTCCTAGCTATGTTTAGTTATCCTTTGGCATTCGAACCATGTATTGGTCTGTTGGATATTCTGATGTATTTGAACATGTGATGATGTACCTGTTGGTTATCTATTCATGCGTCGGAATAATCTATCTTTCGGTTACCAAGTCTATCCTTTTTCTGTGGTTGTGCTAAAATGAATGTCTATTCAGGATGCCGCCGACAAGGAGCAACCCGCCTGAGCCACCTCCGCTCACGGAGCTGTTGACTCAGATGACTCAGGTCGTGCCTCAGATGGCCCAGATCCAGGCTAACCAGCACAACAACCAGAATGCTCCGTGAGTCAGCATCAAGGAGTTTCTGAGCATGGGGCCGAGAGCTTTCGTGGCAACACGTGAGCCTCTGGATGCTGATGACTGGATCAGGGAGATGAACAGGGCTCTGGAGATAGCTCATGTTGCTGAGGAAGATAAGGTCAAGTATGCCACCTACCTACTGAAGGGTCAGGCAGCTACCTGGTGGGAGAACTACCAGACCATGAGAGCTGGCTATCCTATCACCTGGGGATGTTTCAAGGATGCCTTCCTGAAGCACCACATCCCAGATGGTCTCATGGAAAGGATGCGTGAGGAATTCTGCTCTCTCAAACAGGGCAAGCTGGACGTCCTCGGCTACCAGAACGAGTTCAATCGTCTCGCTCGATACGCTGGTGACGAGGTGTCCACTGAAGCCAAGAAGATGGCAAGGTTCCGCCGAGGTTTTAACCCGGAACTGAAGTACGCTCTCACCAACATCAAGTGCAAGGACTTCGTGGAGCTTGT
Organism: Alopecurus myosuroides; assembly: GCA_028641055.1. NCBI lineage: Eukaryota > Viridiplantae > Streptophyta > Magnoliopsida > Poales > Poaceae > Alopecurus > Alopecurus myosuroides. The sequence continues at coordinate 119,167,709 of CM054060.1, read as the reverse complement.
GAACACCGCGATCAATGAGGAGAATGGGCGCAAGGCGTTCGAGGAGTCCCGTAAGCACTCGCGCGAGGGTGGTTCCTCCTCCAACATGACCACCCCTCCGCAGAAGCGCCGCATCTGGGTGCCAAATGGTGCTGCCACTCGGGCTCCAAATGCCCAAGCTTCTCCAGGCTTTGGTCCCCGCCCACCCAACCCATCTCAGATGCAGGGTCAGAGGATTCCAATGGGGCAGCCAAGGCCAGGTCCTCCTCGTGTCGTCACTTGCTTCAAGTGCAAGGAGACTGGGCACTACGCTGATAAGTGCACTCAGAGGCAGCTACCTCCACCTCCTCGCCCCAACACCAACCAGGCAATGGTTCGTGCTCCCCCGGCTAAAGCCTTCAACTCCAACAACAGGCCTGTCGGGAGGAACGCGAGGGTGAACCATATCAAGGCCGACAAAGCTGAGGAAGCTGCTGACGTCGTTCTCGGTATATTATCCGTAAACTCTTTTCCAGCTAAAGTGTTGTTTGATACTGGAGCATCGCATTCGTATGTGTCAAAGATCTTTGCTACAACGTACAATCTAGCTCTGGTTCCACTAAGCAATCAAATCTATGTGCACTCTCCGGGAACTAAAATGATTACTTCCAAGATAAGCATGGACAATCAGATCCTAATTGGAGGTCGCATATTCCTTGCTTCACTCATGTTGCTGGGAAATTCTGACATTGATGTCATTCTGGGTATGGATTGGTTGAAGACCCACAAAGCAAAAATTGACTGTGCTCAAAAGTCAATAACTCTCTCTCACACTTCAGGCCAGATAGTCTATTCTCCACACTTTCTCAGGAGTTAGCCTCAGTCAGGGAGCAGCTCTATCTGGCATTGACTCGTCTGGCTACGTACACCACAGACTTTGTTGGAGACGAGCGCTTTGCGCGTTTCACTCAGCCAGCTGGGTTCCCGCTGCCAGATGCTGGAGGTTACGAGCCGATCAGAGGTCCACTTCTCGACCTTGGTCCTGGTTACACTGGGATTCCCCGCTTTGGAGCACAGGGAGACGACGCTTTCTACTTCACCACACCGAGAGTTGCTCTCAGAGCAGTCCCGCTCTACGTGGATCGTCGTCATACCTACTTCCGGGGGATTCCTCCGCACCGTATCTCTCGTCGTACTACTCACCGCCGTCCTGCGTGATGAGCATGGGAGTACCGATGTATCCATTCCTAGCTATGTTTAGTTATCCTTTGGCATTCGAACCATGTATTGGTCTGTTGGATATTCTGATGTATTTGAACATGTGATGATGTACCTGTTGGTTATCTATTCATGCGTCGGAATAATCTATCTTTCGGTTACCAAGTCTATCCTTTTTCTGTGGTTGTGCTAAAATGAATGTCTATTCATGATGCCGCCGACAAGGAGCAACCCGCCTGAGCCACCTCCGCTCACGGAGCTGTTGACTCAGATGACTCAGGTCGTGCCTCAGATGGCCCAGATCCAGGCTAACCAGCACAACAACCAGAATGCTCCGTGAGTCAGCATCAAGGAGTTTCTGAGCATGGGGCCGAGAGCTTTCGTGGCAACACGTGAGCCTCTGGATGCTGATGACTGGATCAGGGAGATGAACAGGGCTCTGGAGATAGCTCATGTTGCTGAGGAAGATAAGGTCAAGTATGCCACCTACCTACTGAAGGGTCAGGCAGCTACCTGGTGGGAGAACTACCAGACCATGAGAGCTGGCTATCCTATCACCTGGGGATGTTTCAAGGATGCCTTCCTGAAGCACCACATCCCAGATGGTCTCATGGAAAGGATGCGTGAGGAATTCTGCTCTCTCAAACAGGGCAAGCTGGACGTCCTCGGCTACCAGAACGAGTTCAATCGTCTCGCTCGATACGCTGGTGACGAGGTGTCCACTGAAGCCAAGAAGATGGCAAGGTTCCGCCGAGGTTTTAACCCGGAACTGAAGTACGCTCTCACCAACATCAAGTGCAAGGACTTCGTGGAGCTTGTGAACACCGCGCTCAATGAGGAGAATGGGCGCAAGGCGTTCGAGGAGTCCCGTAAGCACTCGCGCGAGGGTGGTTCCTCCTCCAACATGACCACCCCTCCGCAGAAGCGCCGCATCTGGGTGCCAAATGGTGCTGTCACTCGGGCTCCAAATGCCCAAGCTTCTCCAGGCTTTGGTCCCCGCCCACCCAACCCATCTCAGATGCAGGGTCAGAGGATTCCAATGGGGCAGCCAAGGCCAGGTCCTCCTCGTGTCGTCACTTGCTTCAAGTGCAAGGAGACTGGGCACTACGCTGATAAGTGCACTCAGAGGCAGCTACCTCCACCTCCTCGCCCCAACACCAACCAGGCAATGGTTCGTGCTCCCCCGGCTAAAGCCTTCAACTCCAACAACAGGCCTGTCGGGAGGAACGCGAGGGTGAACCATATCAAGGCCGACAAAGCTGAGGAAGCTGCTGACGTCGTTCTCGGTATATTATCCGTAAACTCTTTTCCAGCTAAAGTGTTGTTTGATACTGGAGCATCGCATTCGTATGTGTCAAAGATCTTTGCTACAACGTACAATCTAGCTCTGGTTCCACTAAGCAATCAAATCTATGTGCACTCTCCGGGAACTAAAATGATTACTTCCAAGATAAGCATGGACAATCAGATCCTAATTGGAGGTCGCATATTCCTTGCTTCACTCATGTTGCTGGGAAATTCTGACATTGATGTCATTCTGGGTATGGATTGGTTGAAGACCCACAAAGCAAAAATTGACTGTGCTCAAAAGTCAATAACTCTCTCTCACACTTCAGGCCAGATAGTCTATTCTCCATATGGATCAAGTTCTGTTCAGCTGTTCAACCTCGATGCTAAACCCCTTCCTGCAATTGAAAATGTTCCGGTGGTTTGTGAATTCCCTGACGTCTTTCCAGAAGAGTTGCCAGGGATGCCTCCGGACAGAGCAGTTGAGTTCGTGATCGAGCTTGAGCCAGGTACTGCTCCAATCTCTAAGCATCCATACAAGATAGCTCCTCCTGAACTGAAATTGTTGAAGGAGCAAATCGATATGTACATGGAGAAAGGTTACATTCAGCCTAGTTCCTCCGCTTGGTGTTGCCCAACTCTGTTTTTTGCCAAGAAGGATCAAACAAAAAGACTCGTGGTTGACTATCGTCCTCTCAACGAGAAAACCATCAAGAACAAGTATCCAATTCCTCGTATCGATGATCTTTTTGATCAACTTGCTGGAGCCTCAATATTCTCAAAGTTGGACTTGAGGATGGGTTACCATCAGATAAAGATCAGAAAGGAAGATATTCCTAAGACAGCTTTCACCACTCGTTACGGTCTATATGAATACACCGGCATGTCCTTTGGTCTCACCAATGCACCGGCAACGTTCTCAAGACTCATGAATTCTGTCTTCCATGAATACCTCGACAAGTTCGTTGTGGTATATCTTGATGACATTCTAGTCTACTCAAAATCCGAGGAAGAGCATGGAGAACACCTTCGTCTCACTCTCATGAAACTTCGCGAGCATCGTCTGTATGCCAAGTTCTCTAAATGTGAGTTCTGGATTCCAGAAGTTGCATATCTTGGTCATATCATCTCTGCCAAAGGCATAGCCATTGATCCTGAAAAGGTTAAGGCAATTGTTGACTGGAAACCCCCTAAGACGGTGAAGCAAGTCAGAAGTTTTCTTGGCTTGGCTAGCTATTGTCGTCGTTTCGTCCAAAACTTTTCCAAGATTGCCAAACCTCTTACTGATCTCACAAAGAAGGACAAGAAGTTCGTTTGACTCCACAATGTGATGGAAGTTTCAACCTCCTGAAGACTAAACTCACTTCCACCCGAGTTCTGGTTGGCCCAGATACTACCAAACCTTTCCAGATATTCTGTGATGCATCTCTCCAAGGTCTAGGAGCAGTTCTTATGCAAGAACGTCAAGTTGTGGCTTATGCTTCACGTCAGTTGAACCCACATGAGCAAAACTATCCCACGCATGATCTTGAACTTGCAGCAGTGGTGCTTGCCCTCAAGAAATGGAGACAATACTTGCTGGGTAACAAAACTGAAATCTTTTCCGATCATAAGAGTCTGAAATACATCTTCACTCAGCCAGATCTGAACCTCAGGAAAAGGAGATGGATTGAGAAGATTAAAGACTTTGATCTCACCATTTCTTACACTCCAGGCAAGGCTAATGTTATGGCCGATGCTCTCAGTCGCAAATCCGATTGCAATAATCTCATGATCATGGAAAGCCAACCTCCACTTCATGAAGAATTCCAGAAACTGAACCTTGGTCTTGTCCCTGAAGGATACCTTGCTAGCTTGACAGCCAGTCCAACTCTCGAGGACAAGATTCGTTCTGAACAACTTCGTGATACTGAAATCAAGAAGATTGTAGAGCACATCAAGGAAGGCAACGATAAATTCAAGTCCTTCTCAATTGATGACAAGGGAACTGTGTTCTTCGAAGGACGCATTGCAGTTCCTCAGATTCAAAGTCTCAAGGATATCATTCTCAAGGAGGCTCATGAAACTCCTCTCTCCATTCACCCTGGAAGTACAAAGATGTACCAGGATCTCAAGACTCTGTATTGGTGGCCTGGCATGAAACGTGAAATTGCTCAATACGTTTCTGAATGCGACGTTTGTCAACGTGTTAAGGCAGTCCATCAGAAAACAGCAGGTCTACTCCAACCTCTAAAAATTCCTGAGTGGAAGTGGGACATGATTGAAATGGACTTCGTTACTGGGTTTCCAAAGTCCAAGAAGGGCAACGATGCAATCTTCGTTGTTATTGATCGTCTCACTAAGGTAGCTCACTTCTTTGCTGTCAAGGAAACTATCTCAGCTAGCCAGTTAGCAGAGCTCTACACAGCAAAGGTTGTTCCCCTTCATGGTGTTCCATTGGAAATAAGCTCAGACCGTGGAAGCATATTCACTTCTCATTTCTGGAAAAGCTTTCAAGAAGCTTTGGGCACTAAACTTCTGTTCAGCACAGCTTATCACCCTCAGTCTCAGGGGCAAGTCGAAAGAGTCAATCAGATTCTCGAGGATATGCTCAGAGCATGTGGTCTCTCCTTTGGCATGAAATGGGAGGATTGCCTTCCATATGCTGAATTCTCCTATAACAACAGCTACCAGGCAAGCCTAGGCATGGCACCATTTGAGGCACTGTATGGACGCAGATGCAGGAGTCCAATCAATTGGTCTGGAGCTGGTGAACGTTCACTCTTAGGCCCTGACATTGTTAAGGAAGCCGAGGAGAAAGTTCGTATCATTCGTGACAATCTCAGGATTGCTCAGTCTCGTCAGAAGAGCTATTATGATAGCAAGCACAGGGATATGATCTATGCACCTGGTGACAAAGCATATCTCCGTGTAACTCCCCTCAGAGGCACTCATCGTTTTGGTGTGAAAGGAAAGCTGGCACCAAGATACATTGGCCCTTTCAACATCCTCTCAAGGCGTGCAGAAAATGCTTATCGTCTTGAACTTCCAGAAAAACTATCAAAGGTGCACGATGTGTTCCACGTGTCACAGCTCAAGAAGTGTTTCAAAGATCCAGATCGTGCAGTTGATCATGATTCCATTGAACTGCAAGGTGATCTATCTTATGAGGAGCACCCTATTCGTATTCTCGATGAGACCGAGCGTAAGACTCGCAACAAGAGCACCAAGTTCTTGAAAGTGCAATGGTCACATCATTCCGATAAAGAGGCAACGTGGGAGACCGAAGAGGATCTTCGCAAGAAGTATCCGGACCTTTTCAATACTCAGTAAGGAATCTCGGGGCGCGATTCCTTCAAGGGGGGGCGTTTTGTAACATCCCAAGTATGAAAATACCCTTAGAATGTTTTGTTTCTTGTTTTAATTCAAGCAATGCATCATGTCATCATCTCATTGCATTTGTTTTATTTCTGTTTGCATTGTTTTCATAATGAAAGTCCAACTTAATCAATCTTTGTTTCATACTTGTCTGTTACAATCTTTTCAAATAAAGAATTGCAAATCAAACACCTCCTTTGTTTCCAAATAGTTCATTTATGGTCACTCTTTAAATTGTTGCTTAAATCAATCAATTAATTCAATCAATAATTCCTAAATCATTTTAAATTCAAACCAAGTTTTCAAATCAGTACCTTTTGAATCCATGAAGTTCACCACACCATTGTACTCTTTAAATCATTTTAAATCCTAGGGGTAACCCTATTAAAAATGGTTGTTTTCAATAAGGTTTCATTAATATTAAAATTCCCCAAATTTGGTTTCAAATACAAGCAACATTTTAAATCACAACTTTTTGAAAATGTACCTTGGCATTTGGTTGCTATTGATCTAACAAGTCTAACCTAATTTTTCTATAATTTTTACTAAGGTAAAACCTACCTTTTTCTTCCAAAAGCAAAACCTACAAAAAAAAAAACAGAAAAGGAAAAATAAAAAAGAGAAAACTACAGCGCGCGCGCAGCACATAAGCAAAACCCAGCCCACCTAAGCTACAGCGCGCGCAGCCCAGCCCAACTATCTAACTTACCGGTTCGAAAAGATCGCGTCATCGTCTCCCCCGTGTACGTCAGCACATCCGCGTGTGCCACCGCGGCACTGTCGCAGTTCGACGGCGATCCGCCGCCCCTAGACCCTATAAATCCAACCCTAGGCCCCCTGGCGCCGCCCTAGCTAACCCTAGCCTCTCCCCTCGAGCTCCCGCCGCCAGTTCCTCGCTCCACGCCATCCTCCCACTCTCTGTACCTCCCTCGCCGGAGACGATTCTCTAAATCTCCGATGGCCACGCTCACCTCGCCGTGCCTCCCACCTTCCTAGCTGTTGGAATCGAATCACCACTCACCCCTCCTCCGTTTAAACACCCTAACTACCCCGTAGGCTAGCTGAATCATCGCCGCCATCTGCGACATCTCCGGCCACCGTGGACGCCATCACTGAATACTTGCTCGCCGTCGTCGCCACCGTACTCCTCGTCGTGATCCAGCTGCTGGAATCGCTCCGCCGCGTCACCCTCGAGCAGTTGGACACCGCCGCGGGCACGGAGATCATCTACAACCACGCCGCCGTCCTCGTCGCTGCCGCGGCTTCTACCTCGACGGCGTTCACCTTCTGAAGACCCCACGGTGAGCCTCCACCGTGTCTCCTCCTCCTTCCCTCTGCAAGCGTCAAGCGCCCGTGCACATCCACGCATCACCAGCATCGCAGCAGCACTGCGCATCTAGCACTAGCCCCTGGTTTTCCCCCGCCGGCGATCTGTGTTTTCCCTGTCAGCGTTCAGGTTTTGGCGCGTCAGTTAACTTCAGTTAACGTAGCTCTCATAGGTTTTCCTCCCTGCGCGTCCGTATCTGTCAAGAAACGAAATTCAGCGCAGTGGCATCAAGCAGTGCAGCGCGAGGGCGAGGTCCAGGGTTCGAGCCCCTGGCTCGCGGGATTTAATCCCACCTTTTTGCATCCGTGGCTGACAGCCTAGCCCCACCAGTCAGTGGCTCTGGATGCCACGCGCGCGTACAGTGGACACGCTGGCCCCGTGGCCCACCGTGCAGTGGCTGTGGCTAGCTGCTGCATGGTGCAAAAACATTTAACACGTTTCTGTTTTATTCCAAATGAATTTAAATTGCAGAAATAATCCCTAAAACTACAACTTTAATAACTTTTAATCTATAACTCTAAAAAATAAAAGTTATATATGTTTTCTGTTCAAAATTAAATGATCTTTCCAATTATTCCATTTGTGAACTGTTTTGAATTTTCCAAATACATTTAAAATTCAAATTTGAACAATTCAAATGTAATTTGCAATAATTCATAAATAATTCATACTACTTCCAAATAAGGCAAATAAAAGATGTTTTTCAAACCATTTTGAATATCCTATTCAAATATAAAATTTGTTTCCTGGTTTGAATAACTTAAATTGCCTAAATAATTTAATACTTGTTTAATTCAATTAAATTTGATAAAGTCATAACTTGCTTAATATAAAATATATTTGAACATGCAAAATATGTTTTCAAACCATCAAAGTGTGAACTTTTCAAATATGAATTTGAATTTATGATTTGAACAAATAAAATTCAAATAATATTCAAACTTGTTTTAGATTCAATTAAAACTTGTTTAATATTGTTTAATTCATAATAAATTCATCCTAATTCAAATTTCAATATTTGAAACATGTAATCCAATTAAAATTTGATGTTCTTTTCAAATATAAATTTTGTTAATTGTTTTGCACACTTTAATTTGATGAAAGCAATAATTGTTTGTGTGACATGTCTAAGTAACCAAAAATTTCTAAACTTAATAAATAATTTCCAAAATTTGTTAAACCCTTTTATTACTTGCATCTATCATTGCTATTTGTTGTTATTTTGTTGTTACCATCATGCATGCATCATGCTAACAACTCTCACATAATAATTAATTGTAAATCATTTGTTTCCACTTAATTCAATGGATCTTTTCCATATGCAATTCAATTGCATATGGGTCCATTTAAATTGTGTTATCATGTTAGCTAGTTCATTTTGATGCAACCATTAACTTGTCATGCATCATATTGATTGTGCACAATGCCATGGCAATGATTGTTTACATTCCTGTTTTGTTTGTTTGCTTCTTCTCGAATAGACGACGACGTTGAGACAGACGATCTTTACAGCACCCCTTCTGAGGATCTAGCTCGGTACCAGGCTGCTGAGTTCGCAGGCAAGTTATCACTCACATGAACCATTGTGTTCCTTTCAACCCTGGTTACCGATACTTTTCGTTGTCTATTCTTGCTAGCCTTAGTGGTAGTTGTTTCTGTTACGAACCTATCACATGAATCCTTTAACCCTGATATTGCCTCACCACCCCTCCTACAACCCTATTGATTGAGCCAGTGTCTTACTAGTATGCTTAGGTTGTTTTGCTCGAGTCTGTTACCCGTTACTTTCAGTTACTATATTTCATTATGTTCTGGGGGCTCGATGTTTAATCAATCAATAAATCATGCTAATGTTATTACTTAATAATAATTGGATGATAAGGCACCGGCAGGAGGCCCTGTGTGGTTTTGAGGCCTGCTAGTGTCGACCCTAATAGGAAAAGGGTCTTGTCTACTGATCCATGATGAGCGCACTACCCGCATGTGGGAAGCGAGTATGTGCGCCCCCCTCAATTTGATTCGATTCGCATCTCGTTCAAATCATCTCATTTAGTTCGTGCTTTCTATTTGCCGCATGCATGTTTTTGCGAGCCCAGCGCAGGGTGGAACTTTCGTAGTCGGCATATAGGGGGACACGGTCTTAGAGTGCTATGAGGGTCCCTTTTCTTCGGGGCTTGATTAGCCGTGCGCCCAAGGTGCTTTGGGCTTGATGCGAAGAAGAGTTGAGTTGTGTTGAGTGCCCCGCTTGGTGGGAGGCATCCCATCTGGCGGGTTATTCATACGTGTACGGCCAAATTGGTGCAACCCTGCAGGGATAATCTTCTCGAGAAGCCGTGTTTTCCGCGGTTATGGTTAACTTGGTGAAAGTACTGGCTAACAAGTACTCGGGACAACTTAAACCTAATGATTCATAATCTCACATCCCATGATTATCAACTTGACTAGTAATAGGATTATTGTCACAATAACTTGTTTCATCTTAATCCAACTGTGTGAGTTATCCTCGGATTGCTTCTTTGGATAAGGAGCGAGATCCAGGATGGGTTTGTTTGATGTTATCTTTCAGTTGGTTACAATACTCGATCTTATCTCCTTTCTGTTAGCCGGAAGTGGTAGAATCTCTGTAGTTGGTTAGCGCAGCCAGTTGCAGCATCTTATATATCCCCTTCTTTCCGTTGAACCCAAGTCATCTGTGCTTGTGTTGACGGGCTATACTTTGGTGAACTGTGAGTCTTGCTTGCCAGTACGTCTATATACTGACCCCTTTGGGGCTGTGGTTTCCGCAGACTACGATTACGAGGATCCAGGTGACGGCTACTACGTGGAGTTTGACGAGGCTGCTGACGAGTAGTTAGCGGACCCGGGCAGGATCCGAGACATCGTGGATGGGCTCCATCTTTATTTCAGTTTCCGGCTTCTTAAGCCTATTTGGATTTTGTCTGTACTCAGACCCCTTTGAATGCTTCCGCTGAGATGTAATGATGCTATGTTGGGACATGTGTCCTCTGGATGATTGTATTTGCTATCTCTGCCCTAGTGAGGTCCATTTGCAACTTATTCCTGTCTTTTGTGTCGTAGAGGCATGTTGTGTTATCCTTTTGTTCAAAGCCGTTGACGTACCATGTGTGTATGGTATGAAGTACGTCAATGGTAGTGTCCTGATTTCTACAGGATAGTTTACATCGACGGTGAACAGTAGCGATGGGTTGTCACACATAAGTGTTGGCCTACTCGTAAGAGGACGCGGGTGCCGTAAAGCCCCGTAATCCCATCAGAATACTGTTCAGTTCGTACGGTGAGTATCCTATAGAAGTCCGGGTGCGACATTCAAGGTGTTTTATACTTCTGTAGAAACTCCTTTGTATATTTATTTTCATGTGTTAGTTGTGCCAAGTAAAGTTTCTAGTGAAAGTTGGAGTTGGTTTTGGATTTCTGCGCAGGAAACCGATTTCTGCAGTCCACTGTAAAAAACGCATAATTCACAGAAAGATCAAAATGACCTGAATTTTTTTTGCTTCGTCCTCAGATAATTCCTAAACTTTTTTGTTCTTTACGTTTTTCAATTTGAGAAACTTAAGTGGCTCGAAAAAATTCGTCTTTACAGACTTTTCTGGTTTTGACAGATTCTGCCTTTTTACTTGCTTTCTCTCTTTTACTATGTCGAGTGGATTTCTTTGCTTCACGAAACATCAATGGCTGTAGCTAATGTTTAAAAGTATCAATAATGCTTGTTTCCATGCAGAACATGTGAATTTTTAATTGTGCACTATCCCTCTAATGCGAATTACATTGAGTGTGGTGTGAAGGAAGTTTTCAAGGGTCAAGAGAAGAGGGTGATATAATGTGATCAAGAAGAGTGCAAGGTAAAAGCTTGGGGATGCCCCCGTGGTTCATCTTAGAAAATTATAAGAAGACTCAAGCGTCTAAGATTGGGGATTCCCAAGGCATCCCCTTCTTCATCAACAATTTATCAGGTCACTTCTAGTGAAACTATATTTTTATTCGGTCACATCATTTGAATTTTTTACTTGGAGCATATGTTTGTTTTTATTTTTTATTTTGTTTTTCTTGCTGCAATAATATTGTTGGAACCTAGCATTATTTGTGTGGGAGAGATACACGCTCCGCTTTTTCATATGAATACTCGTTATGCTCGTATTCTTAGTTTTTCTTCTAGTTGCTGCAAATTTCCTGTTTAGCTCCTGTTTTTCATGCATCTCTTATTCAGAGATGTTAGTTTTAGTAGAGTTATGTTAGTTCTCTCTTGTTTCATTGCTATATCTCTTGGAGAGTTTTTGTTTACTATAAAATGTTTGTTGTTCGAAAGCAGTAGTACAGTTTTCGTGTTTATAACGGTGCAAATAGAAGCTTGTATAAACCGTGGCTTGACTTTTTCATGTCATGCTAGATGTTATTTTAATTATATGCTTAGTAGTTGTTATTGTGGCATGAATTGTCTCAAATACCTAAGAGTTCTTATTGTTCCATTGAAAGAATCATGAGTTGTTTTTTTCATATTGAAGCATGAATTTGTGGTGTTCTCCTTCGAATGATTTATTTGGTTGACTTGGCACATGCTTACACCATGTTTATGACTACAAACCAGTCACTTATAGCCTCTACGATCATTTAGTTTTTGAACTTTTAATACCCTTTATGCTTTGATTAATAATGGTTTTTCCCTATGCATGATTATGGCCATTATTTCTCTCTTGATTTGTCGCTCCAAGTCGTTTGCTAGCCTCCACCTGTACTGACTATGAGCTCTACTCGTGCATCCAACTCCCAAAAACCAAAGTTTGCCTAATGTGTCCACCATACCTACCTAGATTTGGTATTTAAGCGCCACTCCAAGTAAATTTCTCATGTGCTACCTTTAAAACTTTCAAAATTATTGCTGTTTTGTGGTCCTGTTTTAGCTCATGAGGACGTAAATAGAGAATCTTTATCTCACTTGTTGATTGGACTTTACACACCTAGACTAGTGGCTTCATCCGGTTATCCAAATGATAGAAGAGCTGGCAGCGGGGTGCCCATCCCCAAAATTGGTTACTATAAAATTCTCTTCACTATTTTTGCCCCTGATTTATCAGTCAAAGCATAATTGTGTAAACAAAAGAGAAAGAGGGATGAACTTCTGACCCAGTTGTGTCCTTCAATGGGATCCTCTCTTGTGAAGTCTAGTTGGCTTGTGACGTACTGTATTTTCTGTTTACCATTCATTGACATAAGCATACACCTCTCGAAAAACTGTTTTCAATACTTCTGTTTAATAAAATAAAAAGCTCTAGCACATGAGTTAATCCCTGCTTCCCTCTGCGAAGGGCCTTTCTTTTACTTTTATGTTGAGTCTCCATCTTCTAAATTTATGCACAGTTGAGAGAGCATAGGTGCCATTCTGAGTTTAATGTGCATTTGTCCCAGAAACATTATTAATTGATTCATGATGTGTTATTATTTTCTCTCAAATTATCTGTTCTAGTCATCCACTTGAATTTTGAACGTGTCATGTCATTTATGTTTTTCCCCACTCTTAAGGACAAGCGAAATATCACTTTGCTATATTTTCTCTATGCTTGAAACAAATGAATAAATTTCAAGTGCATTATTATTCATGATCTTTTATTCGTGTTACTTTTCATGATGCAATGTGATTGCTAAGTTTCACTGTTAAAATTATAGCTATCATGCTTGTGTTTAAAGTACTATGATCTCATCTATACTTATGCATTTACAATTTAGATGATCAAGTTTATGTTGGTAGCATGTCACCTCATAAATTATTTGTTTTTTATCATTTACCTACTCGAGGACAAGTAGGAACTAAGCTTGGGGATGTTGATACATCATAAAGGTATCCTTAATTTCTGATGTTCCATGTTGCTTGCATGCCTTATGCTACATGTTTTCTTTACACTTTATGCCATTTTTATCAATTTTATGGGACTAACCTATTGACAAGATGCCATAGAGCCAGTTCCTGTTTTCTACACCACCATGCCCGCCTCCGGGATGATGCGTGAGTAGTTCATCCTTGGACTACGGGTCCATAGCAGTAGCTAGATGGTTGTTCTCTCCTCTTTATACCTCATGTTTAGATCTTGTGAGCTGCCCTACATGATTAAGATCATCTTATTGTAATGATACATGTTGTGTTTGCTGGGATCTGATGAATATTGAATGCTATGTCTCGTGATTATCAATCTATCATGTTCTTTTCATGTGTATGTTATTTATGATCTTGCATGCTCTCCGTTGTTAGTAGATGCTCTGGCCAAGTAGATGCTAGTAACTCCAAGAGGGAGTATTTATGCTCGATAGTGGGTTCATGCCTCCCTTTCATTCACGCTCGAGTGACAGAAACGTAAACGTTTGGGGGATGTGTTGTTGCCATTAGGGAGAAAACAACAATGCTTATTATATGGATGATATTATTGTTTACATTACACACTTTTCTTACTGCGATTATCTATTGCTTCCAACTTAATACCTAAGGTTTGCTCGGATGACATTCTGAGGGTGGATTATTAGTCATAGATCCAGTTGGATGACGGTCTATGTATCTTATTGTAATGCCCGCATGAATCACATAGTAATCATCAATCATGTCATGCATATGCTCTACGGTGCAACCTTTATATATGTCAATTGCCCAGCTGTAATTTGTTTACCACACATGATATCCATGTGTCTTGGGAGAGACACCTCTAGTGAACTGTGGACCCCGGTCCAGTTTCCCTCATATTGATAATACAACCACTACAATCTCTATTTTCATACCTCTGCTACTATTTTACTATTTCCATCACTGTTCTCTTTCATCTACTGCAAACAAATATCATTTTTCACATGGTACGTTTAACCTCTTTGTGTTCATCAAAACCGGTGAGATTCACAACCTCCTTGCTTCGTTGGGGCAAAGTGATTTGATTGTGTTGTGTAGGTTCCACGTTGCTTCTGAACCGGTAGTGCGCTATGCCACCTCAACTGCATCAACCTTCGGAAGTGATTTCTTTCTCCTACTGGTCGATTCAACCTTGGTTTCTTTCTGAGGGAAACTTACTGTTGTGCTCTTCATACATTCCTCTTGGGGTCTCCCAACGAACGTGTGTTACACACGCATCAGAGGGAAAGGCAGGTGGTTCTCAAATTCAGGGCCATCCGGCCCATCCTCGAGATCTTGCGCCTCGAACATCTGCACTAATTCACAGCCGGCGTGAGGCACCGGCAAAAGGAACCCCAAGCGTCCGCAAAAGAAAGAATGAGGCGACAAAGGAGAATCACCCGAGGAGGCAGCCGGTGGTGGGCATATAGCACCCAGCCCAAGGACCAGCCAGGGATGACCTTCTTCTTCATGATCACCCGGAGTCAGTCGTTCAGGCCCTCCGTCTTGAGGATGCGGGTGGATAGGCGGGTCGGATCGTACAGGCCGGAGTAGGGGCATAGCTTGTGCGACCGCACCAGAAGCAGCCACACCCGGCGGGCCAACCGCATGAGCTTGAGGTCACGCCCCGTCATGGCCTGCAAGTCAGCGCAGCCAGCCGGGCGCACATCGTGGCGAGGTCGTCGGTGTCCTTTCCAATCTTCACTCCCCCCCGGCTCTTTGACGGCGAGCTAGATACGTACCGGGGGAGGTTGATGCGGTCCGTCGGCGCCTCGCCGACTTTCCTCTCCGTGTTGCGGGCGTAGAAGATCAACCGATGTCTATCCTTGGCGCTCTTCAGCGTCGTGAACTGCGGCATGTTGTTGCTAGAGCGTTTGTAGAAGATGGTGCTGCTGCAGGCCCCCTGCCGATCCAGAAGAAGAACTACCGACTCCAGAGGGCCACGGTTGGCCGCACTCCCAGGTAGGACTCGCAGCCGGCCGCGAACGCCAGGAGCTGAGAGATGGAGTTTGCTCCCAGGTCATGCGGCTGGAGGATATACTCGTCCAGGAGCTCGCGGGAGAAAGGACTCACGGGTAGCGCCATCCCACGGTCTATATGCTCAGAGAATATCATGAGCTCCCCTTGGCGGGGCATTAGCTCTAGCTCCCTGCCGGGCGCGCGCGCGTTGACTTCTCCGGGCTTTCCCAGGTACCCCTCCCTGGCGAGGCGAACAAGATCGGTGGAGGTAATGTTGGACCACCGCCATGTGACTTCGGAGCGGTGCGCCATTACCGTGGCGTCGACATGCGGAGGTGAAGGCGCGGGACAGGCAATTCCGGCGGAGCACGGGGAGGAATTGGGAGCGAGGAGGCAGAGTGACAGAGCGAGAGTGTGGAACCTATCCGGCGAGGGGTTGTGCCCCCTTTTATAGCGGGAAACCGCCGTCTGGCCTCCAGCACAGAACCACTGCCACGTGGGCCTCTCCCACACCCGAACCTGAAACTTCCACGCGCGACAACAAAAGATCCGGAAGAAAGAATCGAGGCGATGACGCCTCCGCAGAAAAACGGTTCAAAATGATGGGACGTGGCCCACGTCAGGCACGACCCCCGTCGTGACGTCATCTGGTCAGCCAGCCCCAGCGGAGTGGCCGAGACGACCCATCCTGCGCGACCCAGCCGGCAGAAGCAGAAGCAGAATAAATCAATTGCACGGGGAAGAACACGTAGAAGCCTTCTTCACCGTGGCGGCTCCAAAAGCTCCAACGTGCTTGGGGTCTACTGTCGGGGGGATTGACCCCCGATTAAGCTAATTATAGGAACAAAGCAATGCCAAGAAGATGGCCGGCTGATTTGGCCCCTTGCCAGGCGACTACAGTTAGGCCCGCTGGCTACGGTGGCTGGTCCTAGCCGGCTGGAGGCCCCAACCGGACGTCTCTAACATGCAAGGACAAGCATGGGCTAAAGGAAGGCATGGATTAAAGGGAGATGTGATGGCACACACCATGTCAACTGTATTTCTACTGGAGGAGTATGCGGTCATACCCTTAAACTTTGGCCGCCTGTGTCATCGTCAGTATTCTCCATGCCGCGTCCCATCATGTACCATGTAGCCATACCAGGGCAGTTGTACAGTGTGTATGACCCTGAGAGGGTCCTAGCCAGCTAATCGTACAGCCGGCCCCACATGTCAGTCAGACTGCTAGCACCTATATAAGGCAGTCTGGGACACCCTTACAAGGCGCTAATTCCTCTAGAGATACAGCTCCAGGAGCTCATTGTAACACCCGATATCACACCTCATAGTTCATCCTTCCAGGAGTAAGGACCTCACCCGGCTGAGGTCTCGAACCTAGATACATCGTGTCTCTTGCATGCTTGTGACCCATCCCGATGTTTGCGCCCTACGCCCCTCCGTAAACTCCATTGTTAGCGCAATGGTGTTGTCGTGCATAATACGACGACAACACTATCTCAGGAGGAATTAATAAGATGAGATTAATATATGAGAATTTCTAAATATATTATGACAGATTGGAATAGTAATTCTAGAACAACCTCAAGAATCTTCCCAGAAATCTTCCCGCCGAAGTTCCTCCTTTCCTGTGGGTTGCTTCTCTTGCAGAATGCCTTTGAGGAGATAGGAAAATAAGAAGATATGATGGTCTAGATAAAGTAACAAGATCTATATTAAGAGTTAGTTAGGATTTTTAATCTCCTTCCATATACTACTCATTTTGTTTCCCATAAGATCTGTACTTGTTTCATATATGCTTGGTTTTACCCAAATTTCAGCTCAATTCCTCTTATAGAGGTTATAACTTGTTGTTATTCCATTAATTTTATCCAAAGTTATTTTAGTTGTTGAACGTTGGATTTGGATAGAAATGTGGAATGCTTGTGGAATGATAACTTTAAGATAGTAAGTTGATCAAATGATCCCTTATTGAATTGAGATCTCATATGCTCATTTGTGTATTATGAATGAGACAATGATCATATGAATGTTATTGGAGTTTAATGATTTAAGTAATAGTCATTAGTTGTATCCAAAGTGTCATGTTATTACTTGCTATTCTTCTCGTTATTATTTTGAGATATGTTCATATTCCATTAAATATTATAAGATGATTTGTATCTTCAATATCATCTTGTGAGTTTAGTCGTATGTCCTTTTCCATTTGTGTTCTATTTGAAAGATGTATCAAGTGGAAAATGAACAATAAATTGGATTCCACTTGACATGTTCTGAAAAGATGGATAACTTAATTTGTGGAAATAGGATCTCATGAATGATCAAAATATATGTGGATGATTTAGATTCTATTTGAACAATATATTTTCCCTATGATTGAATTATGCTTAAAGTGTCGTGAATAAAGACAGGTCATTGACAAATTTTTAAATGACTCGACAAATGATTAAACTTTAATAACTGGTTGTTTTAAAGATCATATCAGAGTCTGACACACTCTCGTTGATGACCTAGCTCTAACTCATAAATCAAAGAGAAACCTCGATCATTTTGCATTGCATAATTTAAGGCGAAAAAATTACCAGCATTTTTAGATGCATGCTATGCAAATGCACATATTATATTTAACCCCTTTCTACTCTCTAAAATACGGGTCGTTACCTTAAAATCAACTTCGTCCCGAAGTTGCGGCTTCTCACGTGTATGAGTAGGTGTAAAGCACTTCTTCCAACATTGACTCCTCTTGTACTTCCAGGTACTATTCACATGCATAATCACTCTTCCCCTTAGAATTTTCTAAGGAGCCTCCTTTCATCTGACCTTTTGTTAGTTGATATTCATCTAGTTGTATACATTCATTCTCAAATATCAACCAGATCTTTTTTGCTGAATGGGACTGCTTTCACTATGTTTTTTCCGCTCAAACTTCCAACATGTATGCCTATGGTCTCTCGAAGAACACAGGGTACGATAACTTGACTCTAAACTAGAATAGGTTGTTTGTTATCTTGTAGCTATCTTATCATTATCTCTCCTATACCTTCATCAAACTTATTGTAACACTCTTGGTCAAATTTGCCATGTTCCTTCATCATCCCGTGTATTGGGAAAATAAGCCTTGATATCCAAAGATGTTGTAGAATGTGGTCCATCCCCATCTATGGATGCGTTGACTTATGCCTTTTGGACTTTATTACCTTCATGAGTTGTCTTTGATACGTCATAAACGTATCCTTAATTTCTGATGTTCCATGTTGTTTCCTACATGTTTGCTATACACTTTATGTCATTTTTATCGATTTTCCGGACTAACCTATTAACAAGATGCCACAGAGTGAGTTCCTTGTTTTCTGTTGTTTTTAGTTTCAGAAAAGTTGTTCGGCATATATCTCGGAATTGGAAAATTTGAAGCCCGGAAGTCCGAGAATTCATGAAGGTTCCACGGAGTCCCAAAGAGGCCCGGAGGGGGGCCACACCATAGGGCGGCCCCCTGGCCGCGCGTGTTGGTGGTGTGGGCCCCTCGGGCCTCCACCGCCTTCGCCCTTTCGCCTATTTATACCCCCCAATACATCAACCCTAAAAATATACCACTTCATCCCGAGAAACACCCGAGGCCGCCCTCATCGTCATCCCGAGATCGGGAGGGTTCTAGAGCTCTCCCCGGCACCCTGCCGGGAGGGGAACTCATCACCGGAGGGGTCTACACCACCATGCCCTCCTCCGAAGTGATGAGTGCGTAGTTCATCCCTGGACTACGGGTCCATAGAAGTAGCTAGATGGTTGTCTTCTCCACTTTGTACCTCATGTTTGGATCTCGTGAGCTGCCCTACATGATCGAGATCATCTTTACGTAATGCTACATGTTGTGTTTGCTAGGATCTGATGAATGTTGAATGCTATGTCTTATGATTATCAATCTATAATGTTATCTTCATGCATATGTTATTTAGGATCTTGCATGCTCACCGTTATTAGTAGATGATCTGGCCAAGTAGATGCTAGTAACTCCAAGAGGGAGTATTTATGCTCGATAGTGGGTCCGTGCCTCCTTTGCATCTATGCTCGAGTGACAGAAACATGATGGATGGAGCATATGTTGTTGCCATTAGGAAGAAAACAACAGTGTTTACTTAGTTTACATTGTTTACATTACACACTTTGCTTACTATGATAATCTTTTGCTTGCAACTTAATACTCAACGTTTGTTCGGATAATATTCGAAGGGTGGATTATTAGTCATAGATGCACTTGGATGACGGTCTATGTATTTTGTTGTACGCCCGCATGAATCACATAGTAATCTTTATGCCTTGCATATGCACTACGGTGCAGCCTTCATTTATGTCAATTGCCCAGCTGTAATTTGTTCACCACACATGTTATTTATCTTTCACGGAGAGACACCGCTAGTGAACTGTGGAACCCGGTCCATTTTCTCATACTGATAATACACATTGTTTCCATTGTTTCACACTGCTTTCATACAGCTTCTACCGCTTTCATACTATTTTCCACTCCATACGTTTAACCTCTTTCTGTCCAGCAAAACCGGTGAGATTGACAACCTCACTGCTTCGTTGGGGCAAAGTGATTTGATTGTGTTGTGTAGGTTCCACGTTGCTTCTGAACTGGTAGTGCGCCCTGCCATCTCAGCTGCATCAACCTACCGAAGTTACTCCTTCCTCCTCCTACTGGTCGATTCAACCTTGGTTTCCTTCTGAGGGAAACTTGGTGATGCACTCTTCATACATTCCTATTGGGGTCTCCCAACAAACGTGTGTTCACACGCATCAAGCACTTTTCTGGCGCCGTTGCCGGGGAGGAAGAGAATTTCTGCAAGGAGAGTCTCTCACTTCCAATCTATTAACTTTGTTTTAGTTTTGCTTAGTTTATTTTATTTTGTCTTGTTTGCTTCTCTTTATCAAAAACACAAAAAATATATTTCTTATTCTAGCTATAGTTTTATTCCTCTTTTTAGTCTTGTTAAAATGAGTGTTCCCGAAGTTGAAGTTCATTCTCTTAAGCAAAAAGGTGGAGAAAGTTTGAAATATACTTGGTATAGGATAAGTGATGCTCATCATAGATGCACTAAGAAATATTCCAATTTAATCCTTATTAGGAATTTTTATGTTGGTATTACTAGCTGGTATAGGTATGTTCTAGACACTCTTACAGGCGGTAATTTTCTGGGAACACCTGCTTTGGAAGCCTGTAATTTAATTGAAAGTTTAGTTGGAACATCACCTACTAATGTTGTTAAACTGAGATAACTTTAGATGATGTTATTAAAAAGCTAAACTCTATGGAGAAAAATTTGCCAAAGTTCCTTGATAATGCTAGCAAAGTTAATGAATCAATAGTAAGTATCAACAAGAAAATCACTGTTTAAGAAGCTAGCAATGTCCATGATAGCCAAAACATGAGGATTGGTAAATTAGAGGAGGCTATGGAAACTTTGAGCTTAATATTTTCTTCACTTAAGTTTAAAAGGGAGAAACCTTCTGTGGGAAAAGAGAGAAAAAATTATGTATGTCCCCAAGGTACCTAAACCGAAATCCCCTAATGTGCCTAAAATTAATTTAAAAAATTAGTGAAACTAAAAGTGATTTGCATGTTGAATCATCTTCAGGGGTGTCTAAGGTACCCATTGCTACAATTGGGGTTTTGGAGGAAATTATTGATTTGGATGCTTCTTCACTTGAAAACACTTGATTCCACTTTTCTGGGCCTAGCTAAAATGCGTTAAAGAAAAGCACTTCTTGGGAGATAACCCATGGTTTTATTTTTGCTTTGTTTTTCTCTGTTTTCTTTGAGTCAAGGGGTTGTATACTTATGTATAAACTCCTTTGTCTCTTTATTTTCATGTTTTAGTTGTGCCAAGTAAAGTTTCTGGCGAGAGTTGGAGTTGGTTTTGGATTTCTACGTAGGAAACAGATTTCTCCTGTCCACCGTAAAAAATCGTATAATTCCCAGGAAAATCCGAATGACTTGAATTTTTTTGTGCTTATTCCACAGCTAATTCCGTAACCTTTTTGTTCCTGAAGTTTTTCAATCTGAGCAACATAAGTGCCCCGAAAAAATTCGTCTTTACAAACTGTTCTGGTTTTGATAGATTCTGCCATTTTTCTTGCATTTGCTCTTTTATGATGTCAAGTGGATTTCTTTGCTTCACGAAACATCAGTGGCTGTAGATAATGTTTAAAAGTATCAATATCACTTGTGTCCTTACAGATACCATGGATTTTTGATTGTTGCACTAACCCTCTAATGCGAATTACTCTTTGAGTGGGGTGCGAAGGAAGTTTTCAAGGGTCAAGAGAAAAGGGTGATATATGTGATCAAGAAGAGTGCAAGGTCAAAGCTTGGGGATGCCCTCGTGGTTCATCCCAAAAAATTATAAGAAGACTCAATCATCTAAGATTGGGGATGCCCAAGGCATCCCCTTCTTCATCAACAATCTATCAGGTCACTTCTAATGAAACTATATTTTTATTCGGTCACATCATATGAAGTTTACTTGGAGCGTATGTTTGTCTTTATTTTGTTTTCTCTTGTTTTATTTTGTTTTCCTTGCTGTAATAATATAGTTGGACCCTAGAATTCCTTGTTTGGGTGAGAGACACGCTCCACTTTTTTGTTTGAATACTCGTTGTGCTCGTATTCTTAGTTTTTCTTCTAGCTGCTGCAAAAATTTCTGTTTAGCTCTTGTTTTCTTTGCATCTCTTATTCAGAGCTATTAGTTTTAATAGTGTTATGTGATTACTATCATGTTTTTTTTCTGTAGTATTTAGATAGTTTTTGTTAAAACATATTTTGTATGGTGCTTGTTGGGAAAACAAATTGCTGCTTGAAGTAGAATTTAGAATGGTGCAAGTAGAAGCTTGTATAGACTGTGGCTAGACTTTTTCGTATCATGCTAGATGTCATTTTAATTATAAAGCCTAGTGGTTATTTAGTAGCATGATTAGTCTCAAATATCTGAGAGTGTTTAATGTTCCATCGAAAGAATCATGAGTTGTTCTGGTTTATTGAAGCATAAATTTGTGGTGTTCTCCTTTGAATGCTTTATTTGGTTGACTTGGCGCATGTTCACACCATGTTTATGACTATGAACCAGTCACTTATATCCTCTATGATCATTTAGTTTTTGAACTTTTGGTACCACTTATGCTTTGATTAATGATGTTTATGTCGCTATGCATGATTATGGCTCTTCTGCTCTCTTGATTTGTCGCTCCCAGTCTTTTGCTAGCCTCCACATGTACTGAGTATGAGCTTTACTCGTGCATCCAACTCCCAAAAACAATTATGACAAATTTTCCCACCGTACCTACCTACATGTGGTATTTAACCTCCACTCCAAAGTAAATTGCTCATGTGTTACCTTTAAAACTTTCAAAATTACTCCTGTTTTGTGCTCCTGTTTTAGCTCATGAGGACGTAAATAGAGAATCTTTATCTCACTTGTTGATTGGACTTTCACACCCTGGACTAGTGGCTTCATCCGCTTATCCAATTGATAGAAGAACTGGAAGCGGGGTGCCTAGCCCTAAAGTAATACAACAAATTCTCTTCACTATTTTTGCCCCTGATTTATCAGTCCAAGCATAATTGTGTAAAAAAGAGAAAGAGGGATGACCTTCTACCCAGATGCGTCCTTCTATGGGAGCCGCTCTTGTGAAGTCTAGTTGGCTTGTGACGTACTGTATTTTATGTTTACTATTCGCTGACATAAGGATACACCTCTCTTAAAAATGTTTTCAATACCCTTGTTTAATAAAATAAAAAGCTCTAGCACATGAGTTGATCTCTGCTTCCCTCTGCGAAGGGCCTTTCCTTTACTTTTATGTTGAGTCTCCATCTTCTAAATTTATGCACAGTCGAGAGAGCATAGGTGTCATTCTGATTTTAATGTGCATTTGTCCCAGAAACATTATTAATTGATTCATGATGTGTTATTGTTTGTTCTCTAATTATTTTTTCTAGTCTTCCTCATGAACTTTGAAGGTGTCATGCCATTTATGTTTTTCCCCACTCTTAAGGACTAGCGAAATATCACTTTGCCATGTTTCCTCTATACTTGAAACAACGTATATCTTTTGATGCATTGTTATTCATGATCTTTTATTTGTGTTACTTATGATGATGCAAGGTGATTGCTATGCTTTATTGTTAAAGTTTTATTATCATGCTTGTGTTGAAGTTCTATGATCTCAGCTTACATATGCTTTTACATTATTGATGACCAAGTTTATGTTGGTAGCATGTCACCTCAGAAATTATGTGTTTTTATTGTTTACGTACTCGAGGACGGGTAGGAACGAAGCTTGGGGATGTTGATACGTCATAAACGTATCCTTAATTTCCGATGTTCCATGTTGTTTCCTACATGTTTGCTATACACTTTATGTCATTTTTATCGCTTTTCTGCACTAACCTATTGAAAATATGCCACAGAGTCAGTTCCCTGTTTTCTGCTGTTTTTAGTTTCAGAAAAGTTGTTTTAGAAATATTCTCGGAATTGGAAAATTCGATGCCCAGAAGTCCTAAAATTCCTGAAGGTTCCACGGAGTCCCAAAGAGGCCCGGAGGGGGCCACACCATAGGACGGCGCGCCCCCTGGCCGCGCCTAGGGTGGTGTGGGCCCCTCGGCCTCCACCGCCTTTGCCCTTTCGCCTATTTATACCCCCCGATACGTCAACCCTAAAAAGATACCACTTCGTCCCGAGAAACACCCGAGGCCATCGTCATCATCATCCCGAGATCGGGAGGGTTCTGGAGCTCTCCTCGGCACCCTGCCGGGAGTGGAATTCATCACCGGAGGGGTCTACACCACCAGGCCCTCCTCCAAGGTGATGCGTGAGTAGTTCATCCCTGGACTACGGGTCCATAGAAGTAGCTAGATGGCTGTCTTCTCCACTTTGTACCTCATGGTTAGATCTCGTGAGCTTCCCTACATGATCGAGATCATCTTTATATAATGCTACATGTTGTGTTTACTGGGATCTGATGAATGTTGAATGTTATGTCTCCTGATTATCAATCTATCATGTTATCTTCATGCATATGTTATTTATGATCTTGCATGCTCTCCGTTATTAGTAGATGATCTGGCCAAGTAGATGCTAGTAATTCCAAGAGGGAGTATTTATGCTCGATAGTGGGTTCATGCCTCCTTTGCATATGTGCTCGTGTGACAGAAACGTGACGCACGAAGGATGTGATGTTGCCATTAGGGAGAAAACAACGGTGTTTACTTAGTTTACATTGTTTACATTACACACTTTGCTTACTGCGATAATCTGTTGCTTGCAACTTAATACCCAACATTTGTTAGGATGATATTCGGAGGGTGGACTATTAGTCATAGATGTAGTTGGATGACGGTCTGTGTATTTTGTTGTAATGCCCGCATGAATCACATAGTAATCTTTATGTCTTGAATATGCACTACGGTGCAGCCTTCATTTCTGTCAATTGCCCAGCTGTAAATTGTTCACGGCACATGTTATTTATCTTTCACGGAGAGACACCACTAGTGAACTGTGGACACCGGTCCATTTTCTCATACTGATAATACACACACTGTTTCCACTGCTTCTACTGGTTTCATGCTGTTTTCCACACCATACGTTTAACCTCTTTGTGTTAAGAAAAATCGGTGAGATTGACAACCTCACTGCTTCGTTGGGGCAAAGTGATTTGACTGGGTTGTGTAGGTTCCACGTTGCTTCTGAACCGGTAGTGTGTCCTGCCATCTCAGCTGCATCAACCTTCTGAAGTTACTCCTTCCTCCTACTGGTCGATTCAACCTTGGTTTCTTTCTGAGGGAAACTTGCTGCTGCACTCTTCATACCTTCCTCTTGGGGTCTCCCAACGAACGTGTGTTCACACGCATCAGTTTTCATTCCTCATCTTGCTAGAAACTCGTCTCTCCCTTACACGTATTCTATCTACCTCTAGATCAGTAACATCAAGTAAAGAATTGAATGTTACAATCATGACATTGTACATCAAATCCTAGCTTCATGTACCAACATAGCCAATAAAAAATCCAATAAGATCCAATAAATCCCAAATGTAGTTATATATCACACATGCAACATAAGCCCATAAATTAAATAGTACTTTGAGTTAAAAAATCTCAAGTATCAAGGCTTACGTATTATACACTACGAGATAGGTATATATTACCTTATTGTCCCATTCTAAACGACTCCTTGCCTCATTATTTACTCCAATTACCCAGATGTAATGGAATAATCCTAATACAAAGTACTCAATGAGTATTTGTTATTGGCTTAGTTTCATTGAGAACTAAACACCATGTAGGCTGAATATTCCGTCTAACTAGAACAAATGTCTGAGGAAATATATGGATCCTTCTTATAGTTGTTGATTGTACATCAGAAGTAGTACTGTAGCTCCCATCATTGCTTGTGTCTTCTCCTAATTAATTTTCCTAATAGTTACACACTAAACCTTCAATGGATCCCATTTGAAATGATTCGTAAGGGTAATGGCCTTCTTTTTGCAATTACTATAATGGGGTCTATGATTCTACACGATTACTTAACTCCAATCTACTCTCCCAACCTATCATCATCAAGGATCTCCTGACTTCTTACCAATACCGACTAACAATAGGGTGGTTCTAGTTCATAGGATAGGTTATCAATTATACCATGTAGGTAACACTGAGTTTGACATAGCTCTAGTTGGTGTTTCAATGGGTATAATACAGCCTTACGCTGGTCATATCAAGTTGAAAATAAGTATGGTAGATAGATATATACCTATAGAATAATAAGTAAGAATATCTACTCTAGTTGCGTAAGAATAGTGTATACAAGGATGGCAGTATTATTCTCAAGTGAAATAACCATCATAGTTGTAGGAATATAGATTTATATCAAGAGTATACCTTCCTATAGTCTTTCCAACCTACAAGTCTCCTAAAAGGTTTTAATCCTAAGGTCGTTTTACTCTGATACCACCTGTAGTGACCCAACACATCACTTCATGTTGTAGTGCGCAAGTCGATGACATAACATTCACGGAAGGACCATTACGTAAATATTACATCCTTCAGAGTGGTACAAAAGAAACATAGCCAGTCCAAGATACCAT
Source organism: Alopecurus myosuroides (assembly GCA_028641055.1). NCBI lineage: Eukaryota > Viridiplantae > Streptophyta > Magnoliopsida > Poales > Poaceae > Alopecurus > Alopecurus myosuroides. The sequence continues at coordinate 119,141,592 of CM054060.1, read as the reverse complement.
TATAGGATACAATTACATTCATTACAAAATCTCAAGAACACAACTTTCTATATCAAAGAAGGTCTGTGCAAAACATCAGAAGATGCAAATCATAACTCTAAGCTAAAGAATAACTCTAGCTCTAAAACTAATCCACTACGGTTATGGTTGCATCTCTAATCTAATTCTTCTAGGGTTCCATGCCCAAAAATGGACTCCTCCTACAACTAGTTAACTTCTCCTTCACTGGCATGGTTGGCGTCGTTGCTTTATCACCTAAATGGCATATGAATCCTTCTAACTTCATTGGGAGATTTGGCTTCATGTTGAAGTCCTCCTCATCAACGAGATGGATACTAACATCTAACTACTTGATGGATCCAAAGTCCAAACAGGGGGTTCAAAAAGGAGGAAATGAGTACAGTGTACTCATCAAGTTCAGGTAAATATGGATAAAGTGTTTTATGCTCTATCTACTTCCATGACCACATGTCATAGGAAAAGATGCAAGTTTTGGAAAACATTTCTTCAAAGGTCAAGTTTTAGTTTGTGAAAAATATGCCCGTCAAATCTTCACAGGTGCTAAAACTTCATGGAATTCCTTTCCTGCAGCATTCGCAACTCCTTCATGGAACATGGGGTAGCATGCCACATCTTTTTACACTCTACAGAGGTGCGCTACTTTACCCATAGGCGATCAAGACCATGTTGCACAACCAGGCTTAAGTTCCAGTCCACGCCCACTCAGGTGTGGGGCCCGATTGTTGATCCAAACCAAACCGTGCTTCTTCGCACCTCACATGCCCACCTATTTCATGCCACGCAAGTTTACCCCTGATAGTCTATCCCTCACGGTAGATACCTAGGCTCCCTGGACAGACCATCATAGACACCAGAGTCCGTGTGCATTAAGGGACCTCACCCATGTGCATGTAATCACGCAAGACCTACAACATACATCTCTGGCTGCCCGTTACATGTGAACGGGAAAATATCACAGTTGGCTTACTCACCCCCATACAAGACCTATAATTAACACGGTATTTATGGCGCAAGAACTCAGATGAAATTTGTGAATTAATCCTAGGTTATTACTTTCCAATGCAGATGGAACCTTCCAATGACCGATTCTTCTTACCATAGTTCCATCTACCAGCCAACATAATATATAGCAATTCACATCATTCAAAAGTAGCAATTAATTTGAATGGAGGTAATACTGTATAATAATTTGCAAGTACTCTGATACTGATACTTCAAAGTGGACATGAGCAAGAATGAACTTGCCTATGATAGAAGTGGTTGTTCAAACCTTTCGGGGATCTAGGGTTTGCGTTAAAACCCCGAGTTCTGAAAAATAGCAAAGTAGTCCTAGTAAGGACTACTGAAAACACTATCAAGATGATATAATGCATAGTAATGAGCATCGTGAAATACCCTAAAATACCCCAGCTCTCAAGTGTAAGATTCGTGTTATAAGATACTTCGATTTCATTAGGTTTAGTTGACTTAGAGGTGTTGTTTTACTTCTTGTGGGAATGACTTTCATCACTTCAGAAGTTGGAATAAGTTGGTTGATTAACTTCACATAGGCTTATGATGACTTGAATTCTTATGATTTACTTGGTAATTAGACATTTTAAAATTTTATACATTTATGGATTTAGTATTGTTCACTTTTATGCATGTACTAAGATAGTATATTATTAAGTATAGTTCTTCAAAGGAAAAAAAATTATTATGATTTGACAAGATGGTTAATTTATAATTATTAACTTAAGTGAAATTGAATTATTGAGAAACCTAAACTTAGTGACATAATAAAATCTTAAGAAAAATAGTGAACATAGATACTGTCACATCCTCATTTCGCTATCTTATTGTAAGGGAGAAAACAAAATTTTTGGAACCAACAAAAACTTTTTATGTTGGATATGTAAAGCATATGAACGTTTGTTCCTATGTGTAATCCCTAAGTTTAATTCCATGAGAAGCTTGGCAAGGTTGTTATCTCTGTTGATTCTTGATCCAAATATCAATATTTCAATTCCTTATCAAATAATCGTATTCATGATTTAGTTCTAAGGAGAATTATCTAAGAAAAATGTCTAAGATTTTCTCTAAGTCCCTGTCATTTCTTTCACTTTTGAACTCTTCCAATTATGGTGAAACAGAACTCAATTTCTTGCTATCTGTGTTTTTATCCATCCTTGTGGTATGTACTAGCTCATCATGCCCTAAGATCCATTTTTGAAGATGCATAGATGTTGTTTTCTTTCCTAGCTTATAAAGCAGAAAACAGGAAAACATAGAAAACAGAAAACAACAAAATCATGCCATCTTTCCGTCTTGTTATCCCTGCCCTAGAAATTTTCTAAAACTTGTTTAAAATAGTTCATGGCATGTTCTAAAATCTCCAATTTTAATTTTCAAATTTGGAATTCATTTGATATTTCTTTCATGCCTCAGATTTTTTCTATTTCTATCAGAAAACCAGGACTGAGAAATTTCTCTATGTCATTTTAACCAAACTTTCTGAAACTATGGTTTGACACTTTTTCAACTCGTTGAAACAAATGCTTCCGGTTCAAATTCGAGTTGATGATCATGTCATTGAGCATAACTGGTGTATCTGCTTCAAAACCATGCATTTTCTTCATCTTAAGATCATCCGGAGAGGAAGGTAGACAGATGCCAAAGTGAGGTGGCAGTGGTGCCGAGATATCAGCCGCTGTGGCCACCAACTTGACTCGACCAGCATTGTCTTCTTCTCCGCTCCTCCTTTTCTCCTTGTGCACGCCCTCGTCGAGCTCGACATGCAGCTACACGTGCGCGCCGTCTCCTAGCAACCTCTCCACGTCACGCGATGACACTGATGAGCTCGAGGAGAGAGCACCAACGCACCCCCCCTCCCTTATAGCCCTCACCTTGGCCTCTCCACTAGCCTCTCCGCTCATTTCCACCCCTCTCTTCCACCTACAGAGTTCTCACCGCTCTCCTCTCTCTCTGTGTGTGAGCTAGACACCAAAAGAGATAAGGAAGAGGTTGAGAGCATCACCGACATTCATGCGCCGCCATTTTCTTCCCTCTCTCCTCTCGGCATCTCAGCACACTACGCTAACACGATTCACGGTTGTTTCATTGCAGGAATGTCGCCGCCGTGAACGATACCGTCTCGGGGCATCGGTGCATCGACGATGTGCTCCAGCGTTGCTGCTGCTCCCGCAGCTACCCCTACACTACCTCAACCATCCTCCATCGTCACCGAGCATCTCCATCGAGCCGTGATGCCCCTAAGTGAGCCCCTCTGGCCTCTCGAGCTCACGCGAATGCATGCATGCGTGTGTGCGTCGCGAGGAGGAGATGGCCCTCGGCCATTCGATCCATATCCAACGGATCCGCTTGAACGCGACCGCTCCCGAGCAGCACCTCGTGCGCGCGTGTCTATGGGCTGATTTGGCCTATGCGCGTCCATCTCCCGTAGATCCAATCCATGTGGCGTTTTTCGCTGTTTTTATTCTTTTTCTGTGAAGCAGAAAACAAAAGCTTTGGTTTTATTCAAAATAAAAATGCTAGATCTAAAATTTGGCCACACAAAAAATCCCAGTGATACATGCATGTTTTCCAAACCACATGCAAGTGGCATATCTGCAATTGCTCCTTTGATAAACCCTAGGGAAAATGAAAAGTGCAACCAATCTAAAAACTTCATTTGAATATAACATCCATTTTAAGTATCTAAATGCTATTAGTTGAATTTCTCTGGATAGCCCTTCTTGATACCTAGCTATAGCACTTGGCCTTGCATGCAGTTGAGCTTCCTTTTTAAAATGGCATGCATTTTGTTAAATAGCCAGAAAGCCACTGTCTGGTTTTTATTATTTATTCTGTGATGCTTTTTGAAGTAAATCCAATTGATGAGCTTTTGTATTCTTACGGGTACAGAATCCTATCTTTGCTTGATTTTAGGACTCGTAGATTATTTTTGGTATGCATTGCAAGTTTAGGGCCTTTTTCTGCCATTTTTTATTATTGATTAATTTCTATTGTTTGATGTTTTAATTATTGTATTTCTTAATACTAGCATGTGTAGGTTGTGTATTCTCTATTAATTTATTGTTATCTTGTGATACTAGCATGTTAGAATAATTCTTGTGTGAAGCATTGCCATGGTTATGTTTGTTTTCATATGTATATGATTGTTTTCTAGTTTAGTATTTTATAGTTATTATTCATCTTTTTTGTTATTATGGCTTGTGAGATGTTATAGTATGGTTAGTATGTCTTTTATACTGTTATTTTGTCATGCCATATCTGGTTGTATAAATATTTTGTTACTAGAAAAGCATGTTATAATTAGGACTTCCTGTGATGCTTGTTATTTCTTTACTATCTTATTTTGATGTTTTTGGTATTATTACCTTGCTTTAGTAAAAATCCTCATGAGTGACCATAGGGTCATTTAGCTTTGTTATGTCATTATATGAGAGTGTCACACCCACTGAACTCATGATATTTTAGTTGAGGATTAGTAGTTTCATGTGTATTCTAGTGCTTTTAGACATGTATGTTTGGTTGATTGTGTGTATCTCTAAGTAATAAAAATTGGAGTGATGTTATTTTGTGAAATGCTTTTTGTATCTTGATTGGTATTGCAAGTTTTTTCCTTTTCTTAGTTCTGATTGAGTGTTTTCTTTTTCTTTTTCGATGTTAGAAAACGAGGAAGAAGCAGTAGCTGAGGAAGTTTATTGTCATATCAGTACCAAGGCAAGCCATTATAAATGCTTGTTGTTGTTTTACTTATCATTATTTATGATGCATTGTTTACTCCTGAAGTTTTACAAAACTTGTTCCAAAACTCATCAATCAAAGAGAAATCTCGATCACTTTGCATTGCTTAATTTATCACAAAAAATGTACACACATTTTTAAATGCATGCTATGCAAATGCACATATTATATTTAACCCCTTTCTACACTCTAAACTACCGGTCGTTACATAATGTTACTCTTGGGCACCTAAATAATGCTTTAGGGGCATCAACCATCATTTCATAACTGGGTGATCATAAAGGTATCTTACAGGTATATCTGGAAGTACCCGTTGAGTTGCATGTATCAAGACTGGGATTTGTCCCTCCATGTGACGGAGAGATATATTCTAGACCCGCTCGGTAACACACATTTGGTAATGCTTGAAAGCACGTGATTAAGGATTTAGTCACACATAATGGTGTGTTATGGAACGAGTAAATAATACTTACCAAAGACTAGATTAAATTAGGTATGGTGATACCGATAATCGAATCTCGGGAAAGTAAAATATCGTGAGACAAAGGAAACAAAATATGGTTTATGACATAGTAGTTTGGACGATAAAGATCGTCTTGAATATGTAGAATTCATCAAGGACATCCAGGTCTTTCTAATGATTATTGATCGGAGAGGAGTCTCGGTCATGTTTGCATATTCTGGAACCCATAGTGTCACACACTTAACGTACGGTAACACTAGGGTAGAACCGGGATACATCAATGGTGAGAAGAATTTTTTGGGAGTCTCGGATGTGATCCGAGATATCACGAGGAGCTCTAGAATGGTTCGAAGATAAAGTTTCATATATGAAAAGTTGTTTCAGGGTTCCGAAAAAAGTTCGGGATTTTTCCGGCAGAGCACTGGGAATATTCTAGAAGGTTCCGAGGGTCCCACCAGTAGGCCCCACGACCCGGGAGGGGCCACATGGGATCGGCGGGGGTGCGGTAGCCCCTAGTGGGCTGGCCGCACCCATCCCCAAAGGCCGATGCGCTTGGAAGAAGTGGGGGCCACGGAAACCCTAGGGCAAACTTAGGGGGCAAGACCCCTCCCCTTCCCCAAGTCCCCCTTTGGCCGCCGGCCCTAGGAGGGGCCCTTGGCCGCACCCTCTCTCCCCTTCCCTATATAAATAGAGGGGAGGCACCCAAGCCTCCCCACTTGAAACCCTAGCCCCCCCCCCCCCAATGTTGCTCCTCCCTCCTCTCTTCCGCAGTTGCTTGGCGAAGCCCTGCCGAAACTCCACCATACTTCCACCACCAGACCGTCGTGTTGCTAGAATTGATCCCATCTACCTCTCCGCTGCACTTGCTGGAGCAAGGAGGAGGAGACGTTTTGTGTCGTACGTGTGCACATCTCGGAGGCACCGTTTGTTGCGGTGCTGGTCGGCTGGATCGTAGGAAGGACGCGTCGACTAAGTAGGACTACATCGATCGTCGTTGAAATAGCACGTTCAACATATTCGTTCTTCGAGGGTACATAGATCAGATCTAGCATTCTCCCTCTCGTTTCTACCATCTCCTAGATTGGATCTTGGTTTTTGTAGATTGGATCTCGGTTTTTCGTTCGCATCTTGTAGGATTTTTTTGATTTCTATGCTACGAATCCCATCAATATTTAATTAGTTTGTATATTTAATTTACGTATTATCATCCATTTACATGTTGATTAATACTTGTCGTTGGTGTATGAGCATTGTAGTATCAAGACAATTCGTTATGACGGAAATTATCGTGACTAAATTAGCTAGTCCACCTAAATTTAAAGGGTTGTCCGCCTTAGGCTAATGAGTGAGCTTGCTAAATTGTGGACCGGCAAAGAAAACTCTAACGGGTCAGCCCCACTTAACAGTAATGGGCCAGCCCACCATATGCTAACGGGTTAGCCCATGTAACTGTAACGGACAAGCCCATCAAATATAACGTGAAGGCCTAACTAGAAATAACGGGATAGACATTGACCTCAATGGGTCATCCCAATGATTTTAACGGATCGGCCCATAGACCGTGACGGGCCAGCCCATCCATCTTAGCAAGCTATCCCAGTAATGTAAACATTCTGGCTCACATAATCTCAACGGGATAACGTATTGTACGGTAATAGGACATCCCAGAAAAGTAAAAGGCCTGACCCACTTAAGCTTAACAAGTCAGCCCATCAAGCTTAACCGGTCGGCTCGCTTAATGTTAACAGGTGTATCAAGCCTTAGCTAGGTTTATCATTTACCACATTTCATAACCGTTGCAGGAGGGATGTTGTTATTTGTTCTTGGTCTCCGTCATATGTATGTGCCACGACAGTTTTTTCATGGTTGATGTGAAGGTATGTATCATGGATCGGGGTTTCCATGGTTAAACCTTCTACCACGTGGTTTTTGCCACGGTACCCCTATGGTGATGAAAAGTTTTTTTACCACGAAAATCGAGCGCAAAAGCCCAATTTTCTTCCAGTGGCCCGAACTAAATGGTTATGCCTCGTGTTGCCTCTCTTCATTTCTCAAACATTGTTGTGCCTTGTGTTTCATTTTTTAGAAATATGTCGTACATGAAATTTTGATCATGAACCTTTTTTTAAAAAACACGAGGCAAAAGCTTTGCCTCATTATATTAGTTAAGGAGAAGGTTTAATTTATTTAAGAATTATAAGAATAAAAAGAAATGCTCATGTGAGTACTCTCGCGGCATGATGGGTCCCAAATGCTTGGCCCCGGAGATGCCCCAATTAATGGCCTCACACTTGATCTCGTCGAGGATGATTGTGAGCATTGTCGATATGTTCAGGAAGACCCGTATGTTTCTTTCATTCCAAATTTTATGAGCATGAGTAACGAAGCAAGCACCCGCTTCCTCTGGCCGAGGGAGTATACTACAGAAGTCTACCATTCCCTCATGGAGATAAATTGCTCCAAACAGCTATGTCAAAATCCGCGAGGCCCAGCCATGTCCCAAAGGTTGTCTCAAACTCCCTCCTATAAAGTTGGCAAGGCCATTAAACTCTCTCTCTCTATACGCTTCCATATAGAATCGTGCAATATGCTGCGGGAGGGGGGAAGGATGGTCGCACTGATTCGGGGACTGATTTGGGGGGGAAATTCCATGTCTGAACTGCAATATGCTGGGTCATTTTACTGCCGTCTGCCCCTCTATCAGATGTGAGACATGCAAATCCCTAGGTCATGTTGCACAAATTTGTCAGGCAGTATTACCTTGGCAGTGTATTGCTTCGATGTGTGGTTTCCAAACTCCGGGTTTGGGCTTCTTTTTCATGCCGGATGCTAGCTCTGCCAAGCAAAACAAAGAGAGATCAAGCAGTGTTGTCATCACAGTGATTGAGGGTACTGCTAGTTCACGTGACCTGGAGCGTGAGTTCAATATTTTCTTTGGTGATAGTTGGAGGTGCACGGCTAGGCCGATTGGTCCCAATCAGTATATTATGAGATTCCCTACTGCTAGAGAAGTGCAAAGTGCTGTGTACTATGATGAGAGGATGAAGATGAAATCTGTGGAGGCAACTATCATGTTATCTGTTTGGACTGCTTCCGTAGGGGCTAAGGCTGTGTTACAGAAGGCTTGGGTTCGTGTCAGTAATATTCCTCTTGACAAACGCAATGAAGCGAATGTTTTTTATGTGGGCTCGCTCATTGGAGTCTCCCTGGAGTTGGATGCATCAACACTTCACAAACCTGAATTTGTTCGTGTACTGATTGGGTGTAGGGATGTGGAGAAGATACCACCGTCTGCAGAAGCATGCCTAGGCGACAATTTCTATGATTTCTTCTATGAAATCGACAAAGTGGTGGTGGCGGGACCTCCTAAGCAAGCTCAATCTGTTCAAGTGGATAACAACACGGGTGCTCCTTCTCCAAAAAGAGCACGGGTGACTGATGGGGCAATGCCTTCTGAAGGTTTCTCTGAAGATCAAATTATTGATAGTCAGGGGGGCAGCCAAACTGATTCTGTCAGGAATGTGAGACACATGTCTGTTGGTAATGATCCTGTCGTGGAGGAACAGGAATCTGAGGATCCTAGCTATGATGACCATGAACTTCTGATCGATCAAATTGCAAGGGAGCACGCTGAAAACCAGGAGGTCTCGGCAGAAGGACATGGTAATAAATGGTTGGTTCCTTTCTCTGGGATTGCTGGGAGGAGTGGCTTGTCTGGAGATAACCCTAATGTGGAAGTGGCTATGAATGTTGGTGTTCTCGATATGGAAATTGACAATCAGATATCCCATGATGAATGGCCTCCTCTACCTACTGTGACTGAAATTTCTGATGAGGGACTCTCTCCTGGTCGTTCTGTCGGACAACAATATGTGGTACAATCGCCTGATTCTGACGAAGGGGTGTTGCATGGCTCTGATGTCACTGCTGATGTGGTGATTCCTGGCATTCGTTTCAGTGAGAGGCTGCGTGCAGATGGAAATATTAATGTGCTGGACAAGGCGTCCTATCTCTCCAAGAAGCGCAACCTGGAAGGTATTTCTACTCCCCATGATAAAAATGCTTCTGCAAACTCTTTTGATGTGCTGTCCAATAATGAAATTATGCTGTGTGCTGCTAATATGGGAGTTATTATTCCTGACAATGATTTCATGATTATTGATATGATTAGAGAGCTTGATAGGGCTAGGAATGAACTGAATATGAAAAATGACTTGCAATCTTCCAAAACAAGCCCCTTGTTTATTGAAAGTGATTCGGGGGAAGCTACTCCTTTATGTTTAGATTGGTTAAAGGATGATAGTTCTGATGGTGAACCTTTTGTTCTGGTAGAAAGTAAAAAAAAATGCGTAAACGGAAGAGTATTGTGCAATGTTCTAGACCTATGACTAGGAGTCAAAAAAAGAATCTGGGTGAGAAGGATAACACTCCCCTGGATCCTGGGAGGGTTATCAGAAATAGGAAAAAACCCACACGTTTTAAATGAAAGGAGGTATTTGGAATAGTAGGGGTGTGGGCAAAAAAGGCATTATGACTTGCTTGGTCGATTTGTTGAATGATTATTCCCTGGACTTTATTGGGCTTCAAGAAACTATGAAAAAAGATTATGATCAGAGTTTCTTTAGAGGCTAGACCCTGGTAATAAGTGTTTTTGGAACTGGAATCCTTCAATAGGTAAATCTGGTGGCATCTTATGTGGCAATAAAAGTGAAACTTTGGATGTGAGTGCTTTTAAATCTGGTAAATATATGATGCAATTTATTCTTTGGGATAAAATTAAGAAGTGCAATTGGGCCTTGGTAGTGGTATATGGTCCTGCACATGAGGAGTTTAAGTGTGAATTTCTTACAGAATTAGCCTCCTTCTGTAATGGGATTTTGATGCCTTATATTGTGGGTGGTGACTTCAATCTCCTTAGACATGTTGGTGAGAAAAATACTACTTTCCATAGGTCTCATAGTTCTGATCTTTTTAACTCGATTATTCATTCCCTGGGTTTGAGGGAAATTTTTACGCATGGGGGCTGTATACCTGGTCTAATCAGCAGGCTCAGCCTACTATGGAAAAGCTGGATCGTGTGCTGATGTCTCCTGAATGGGATTTTTTTCCTTTGGTGTCTATTATAAAGTTGGTAAGGGACTTATCTGATCATAATGTCCTCCTGCTGGATTCGGGTGAAGGGTCCCCTATTGAGAATAAGTCTAGAGAATTCAGATTTGATTTATCCTGGCTTAAAAACGATGAATTTCTTCCTACTGTTCAGAGAATTTGGAGTAATAGGGTTATGAGTGTAAATCCCATTCATATCATTAATATAAAGTTGAAACGTATTAAGAAATTCTTCAAAGGGTGGGGGGCAACCTTTTTGGTCACACTAAGAAGATAATGCTAGAGATGAAAGAGGAGTTATCTTTGTTGGAGAGATTAGAGGAGGAGGATGAGTTAACTCCTGATTTGTTCTATAGAAAAACTGAAATTTTGGTTGCTTTAAAAAAATTATATGGGGAGGAAGAGATGCAGTGGTTTCAAAAATCCCATGCCAGGTGGCTCCTAGAAGGTGATCGCAATACTGGATACTTTCATAGGGTGGCTAATGGCCGTAAAAGGAAAAATACTATGATGAACTTAAAAGATGGGGAAATTAATATTGAGGGGACGGATGCTATCCTTGAGCATGCTACTTCCTATTATAAGGAGCTTTTTGGTCCAGCCCCTGGTAACCTCATTCAATTTGAACATAATCTTTGGGATGATGATGAGAAACTTAATGGGGTTGATAATGAATCCTTAAACAAACCCTTCTCCTTGGAAGAAATCAAACATGCCCTTTTTTCCATGGATAGTAATAGGGCTCCTGGTCCTGACAACATTCCTGCTGGGTTTTATCAGCACTGCTGGGAGGTGGTGAAACTGGATATTTTTAATCTTTTCAAGGCATTTTATGAGGGTGTCCTTGAGGTACAGAGATTGAACTATGGGGTTATTACTCTGCTCCCTAAAGTTTCTGGTGCTGATAAAATTACTCAATATAGGCCCATTTGCTTGCTTAGGTGTATTTACAAACTCCTTACTAAAACTCTTACAATCAGACTTGAACCTTTCATGGATAAACTGATCAGCATCCACCAGAATGCTTTTATTAAAAAAAAGGAATATCATGGATGGGATACTTTCCTTGCATGAGATCATGCATTACACTCATGTTAAGAAAAGAACTGGCATTTTCCTGAAATTAGACTTCGAAAAAGCGTACGACAAAGTCAATTGGAACTTTCTTATTGAGTGTCTTAGGGCCAAAGGCTTCTTGGGAAAATGGTGTACTCTGGTTAGGCAAATCCTTCATAATGGTACTATTTCTGTAAAAGTTAATAATAAAATTGGGCCCTATTTCCAAAGTGCCAAGGGGGTCAGGCAGGGAGACCCCTTTTCCCCATTCCTTTTTAACTGTGCTGCTGAATGTTTAACTAAAATGGTGACTACTGCTCAATCTAATGGTTTAGTGGATGGGTTGATTCCTGACATTATTGATGGGGGGATTGCGATAATGCAATATGCTGACGACACGGTACTATGTATCTCTCATGATGAGGATAAGGCAATCAACCTCAAATTGCTACTGTATATGTTCGAGCTCATGTCTGGGTTGAAAATCAACTATCAGAAAAGTGAGTTATTCCTGGTAGGAGGGGATAACAATGTGGCTCAATTCTATTCTAACTTGTTTGGGTGCAAAGTGGGCTCCTTACCTATGTTGTATCTTGGTGTTCCTGTCAGTTTCAATACTTTAAGATGCTCTGATCTTGAGTACATCAATTCGAAATTTGTGAAAAAATTAGATGCTTGGGTTAGCCACACTGCTTCCTCGGGTGGCAGGCTTATTTTGGTTGATTCCAGCCTTTCTAACCTACCCTCCTACATTATGTCGATGTTTCTACTTAACAAGTCTTTTGTCGAGAGAATTGATAAACACCGGAGACGTTTTTTCTGGCACGGCAGTAAAAAGAAGAAGGGATACTATATGGTCAAGTGGTCGAGAGTTTGTCGTTCCAAAAACAAAGGGGGCTTGGGCATCAAATACATTAGGAGACAGAATATTAGTCTGTTGACTAAATGGTGGTGGAAACTTGATAAGTTTGATGGGATCTAGCAAAGGATTGTTAAAAAAAGATATTTGCACAACAAAACCTTGGCTAATGTGAAGAGCAGGTTCTCAGACTCACCCTTTTGGAAAGCTCTTTTAAAAGTTAAAGATAGCTACATGGCTGGTAGAAAAATCTCCTTGGGTTGTGGTAATATCACTAGATTTTGGCATGATAGTATTGGTGATAATCCTCCTTTTTGTGGGCAGTTTCCTGTTCTTTTTTCTATTTGCCAGAATCAAGAGTGTACGGTGCAGGATGCATTGGGGTGTGATATGAACTTACCATTTAGAAGGAATCTCCATGGTGACCTGCTGGATCAGTGGAGGGCAATCAAACAAAAGATGGGTGAGATGCATTTCTCGGATACTCCTGATGTGATTTCCTGGAAACTTAACAACAATGGTATTTTTTCTACCAAATCTGTATATAAATTCTTGGAGAATGGTTTGTCGGGTGCTAATAACAAGGAAATTTGGAGTGCTAAGTTGCCTTTGAAAATCAAAGTATTCCTGTGGCAGATGTTTAGGAATACTTTGGTCACTCGTGATAACATGAAAAAAAGAAATTGGCCTGGTAATCCTTTTTTTTGACAATCAATACCATATATATTTATTGTATCAAATAGTACATGGTAGAGATACATGAGCTGACTACATCGAGTACAAAATAAAGTCTAAAAAAGACGAACAAATCTTCGAGATCTTCAGACCCTTTCTTCTTCCAGAGCACAATCTTGTACTTTCCTGAAGGCAGCCGTAGAATACTGATATAGATACCAAACCAAAAACCTGTAAATACCAACGAAGTTTCTCCCATAATTTTAATTTTGAGCCGCAATGCCAAGGCTGCGAGCACGCAAGCAACCATTGAAGTAGTCAAACACCATCGGCAAGAGTACCAACACCAGTATTGCAGGGAAAAGTAACCGAACAGCCTTGTCGACGTCGTTGGGAGCCGAGAGTACGAATCACCGTCGTCGAAGACGTAGCAGCCGGGACAAATATTGCGAGGACAATACTCCTCGCGGCAACCAAAAGAAAAGATCTGAAACTGATCTGACGAAGCAAGATCTGAAGGACCATACTTAGAGAAATTTAATCTTCCAGCTCAACGGTAGGCGTCGAGAAGGAGATCTCGTCGTCGAACGAGGAGCCGAAGATCACTTATTATGGACGATGCCATCTCCATTGACGTGGAGGCCAAATCGAAGACGGCTACCAAACCCTAATAATTTATTGAAAGCAATAGTTTAACGAAAAACTCCACCCATAAATCGGGTTCCCCACCCCTCCTGACGCCGGCGAGGCCGGCCGAAGGAGGGGGAACCGTCTTATGGAGGAGGCGGAGGTGGAGGCGACGGCTCCTTTTCTTCCTGGCGGCGGAAAGCTCCTCTCTTGTCTCACAATTGGCCTGGTAATCCTACTTGCTCCTTCTGTCGTCAGTTAGAAACCCTGGAACATTTGTTCTTTTCTTGCCCCATTGCAAGATGCACCTGGGGGATGGTTGGCCAGACGGTGGGCTCTCAAACCTGTCCTAATTCTCTTTGGCGGGCTATGGCATGGTTTTACTCTAATTTTCCTGATGAGGAGCAGTATTACATGGTTGGTTTAGCTGCTATTTGCTGGGGTATTTGGAAAACCCGTAACAGAGTAACTTTTGACAAGCATGTTATGAAATCACCTTTTGAAACTTGTTATGTAGCGGCTTCGCTGATGATGTACTGGGAAGGTATGCAGAAGGAGGAGTGCAAGGAGGTCTTGATGTCGCAAGCTTCGAAGCTGATGCAGGTGACGGCTGAACTCTACCCCCGTGCTAGAGGAGCTAGCAACGGGATCAGCCCGATGAACACTCTGATGATCTCTGGCGCTTGAAGTCGCCGTTGGAAGCGCGTTTTGTGCGATCTATTGATGTTGCTGGTTGTCGTTTGGTGCTGCTGGTGTTTCGCACCTGGAACTGTTCTTGTTTTCCGTTTTGTTTGAGTACTCCTGGGGTGTGTTCCCTTTTATGTTTAAATGTTGAACTCTAGGTGGCAGCAGGTTTTCGCCCCATAGTGGGTTTTTTCGAGCCGAGAAACTCACAGTGGGTTTCCTGCAGCTACTCCAGCTCGCTTCCCCACCCCCCTCCCCCCCCCCCCCCCCCCCCCCCCCCCCTTTCTCCGTCGTACTTTGTATTTCCGTTTTTAATAAAAATGGAAAGAGGTGTGAGGCCCGGTTGGAAAGAAAAAAATATAGAATCGTGCATCCGAAAAATTGGTTAGAGCTTGAAGCGTTTTGCAAGTGGGCACCAGTATTTGAGGTCTCGCCGCCATCGAGGCTGCTAACCAAACGGTAAAGCACAGAAACAGCCAAGTACTACACGGTAGACGAGTGCATAAAACAGGTATACCTGAAGACGTAAAGCAGGAGAACACCTATATATACACAAAAAACATTCAGAGAGGATTTTTCACTGTACTGGATCGGGTCCCAGAAATCAAACCATCTCCCATAGCAGCAATGAAGCAGCGGCAGATATGTAGCTGTAGAATCTACACCTGTTCAACACTTATAGCTGTAGAATCTACAGTACCTAGCTAGTACGTACTGCGTGGCGTTCAACTTGGAATCAGCTTCGTAGACGACTCATGTGGAGGAATCTACCGAGTTTTCCACACGGAGCGACATGGATCCGTCTGGGATTTTTTTCCTGTTTGGTCTTATTGATGGCGTTAAATACGCCGCGCGCAGAAAGCACCTCACTGTCGGTCTCTGGGGCACGCGCGTGCGCACATGCCGCACGCACGCGGCGAGATCGGTCGTCCGGGCGGGGATGCCGCAGGACGGACGGTGCGTAAATTTGATCCGCCGGAGTACGTATGGAATCGTTTACCAGCCAGTTAAATTACCCGGCCGGGATCTATCCATTCAAGTGCCGCCAATTAAACCAAAGTACGATGGAGATAATAAGCGAGCATTCCGGCGCGCGGATGGTCTGACGGATCCATAGATCTCGCACAGTAGCGTGACGACAGATACTTTCAGCGACCCGGCCGATCGATCGATACAGTGATACACGTAGTACTTAGACTCGAGGTGGTTTGAATGCGATCGCACTTACACTACTATAGCGTGCAGTGAGAGTTAGCTATCGTACAGCTAACCCTGCAGGCCCCATCATTTATTTGGCAAATCTATGATAGTTGCACACCCCAAATAATAAGATCGTCAGATGTTACAAGTACGGCGCGCGCGCTCGGCGTATATTTATTCGTTTGTTTCTGCGCGCGGTGATGTTCCTATGCGCTTGTTACGTACGGGGAGGAACAAACATGCGTGCATGGGTCCTCTGATTTCGAGCGTACAGGGCTGGGGAATTGTTGCTTTCGTCGACCTGCTGCCAGAAACGATCCTCGCTCGCAGCCATATCGCCAGGAACCAGTACGCACATCTGTTTCTGGACACTAAACTGCTCGGACAGCGAAAGCAACTCACTCACCAGCTCCTAGCTAGCTGCTTGCGCGTGAAATGTTCAAACAAAGAACTGCACGGAGACATGGATCTGCACGCACTGTTTGCGGTACATCGCCTCGATGAAGCATGAAGCAGTTGCTCTCTTAGTATAGTAATAGTAATAGTGTTACTGGAGAGGTAAGGAAATCCACAGGAACAATCTCCAGCATCACGCCATGTGCATGGATGGAGACAGGACGGAGACCAACCCCTCCATCGATCGGACGGAGTTGTAAGTAAATGTGGTAAGTGGTCGCACACATAATGCCCAAGGAGCGGGTGACCTGCATACATAGATCGCGAACGCCCACCACACCACCACTGCTCCCACTGTGCATGGATCGTGGCCGGCTGGCCCCCGCCGTTTCCGTGGCCTGCTCCAACTACCGACACTCAAAATTGCACCCAACCCACGAATTGACCGTCATATTACCACCCGATCCTTCCTTATTTCTTCCTTTCTTGTACTGACAGCATACGGCAGTAGACTACGCGTTGTTATCTTCTGCTGACTGCAGTGCACACGCACACGCATACCTAGGGCATCCATCTACACCAGTGCCGCGGATTTGATAAGGCTGGTCACACTGGGGAGTAACATAAGCTAGTAAGGCTGATCACAATGGGGAGTAACATAGGTAGTAACATACACATTTTTCTAAACTATGTTAGACTAGCCACAATGGGAGTAACATAGGTGGTATCATAAGTGCCACATAGGCAAAATAGATGATGTGGCACACAT
The DNA here is from genome assembly GCA_028641055.1 of Alopecurus myosuroides. Classification (NCBI taxonomy): domain Eukaryota; kingdom Viridiplantae; phylum Streptophyta; class Magnoliopsida; order Poales; family Poaceae; genus Alopecurus; species Alopecurus myosuroides. The sequence continues at coordinate 119,124,984 of CM054060.1, read as the reverse complement.
TTAATGAGGAGAGAGGTGCTAGTGGTATCATAGGTAGATACCGTAACATAACGCTTTCCAAGACAAGATAAGTCTATGAGCTAATAAATATACTAGTATATGATACCACAAATATGTTACTATGCATTGTGGAAGTGGTAACATAGACTAGTATCATATGCATGATACTAGTATATGATACTCCACATTGTGACTAGTCTTACTACCTCCACAATGGGTAGTAACTAAGAAGTGGTGTCATGCAAAGCCGCATTTATTATGTTGTAGACTCATATTGCATAGAAAAGTGTGATGTTATGGTAACTAGCTATGTTACCACACTCCTCTCTCACCTCATTAAATATGTGCCATGTCATCTTTTTTGCGTATGTGGCATCGATGTTACTACTGAAGTAACTCCCATTGTGACCAGCCTAACCTACACACTTTCCTATACTATGTTCCTACCTCCACAATGGGGAGTAACATGTATGTAGTGTCATGCAACGATGCAATTATGAGGTTATAGACTCATTGTTTCTTGAAGTGTGTGATGTTCCGGTAACTTAGCTAGTTACCCCAAGCACCTCTCTCTTCATTAAATATGTGTCACATAAGCAAACTTGTGTTGGAGTGTGTGATGTTACTGCTAAGTTCCTCCCCATTGTGACCAGCCTAACCAGAAGACCAGATTCCGTGTACAGACGAGATGATTTCTAAATTAATGATGTGGACATGCATGGGGAAACGACCGGTGAGTCAAAGGGCCCAAGAAAAACTAATGCTCCGAGGGTACACGTCACTGAATTCATCCGCAATTGATAAAACTGACAATGGAAAGCCACTATAGAACAAATCTGATTTGATCGAGCAGGGGGAGAATAAGGTAGCATGATGCCGACAAGGAATATGATTGTATAATGATGATGACACTAACAACGAGCCTTGGTTCACTGACGGACGCCAATAGCTGTTTTGTTTAACGAGGAGGATGTGGATGTGACTGCACTGCATACACACAGAAGGAGCTAACACAGGAGAGGAATTTGATCGTTGATTTCTTTGTATGGCAGGCCAATCGGGATGTAACAGCATGCAAGACTGGGGCAGTAAACTGTAAACTAGATCGATTCGGACAGAAGGTTTCGGTCTTACTTGACATTGCAAGGCCTAGCTAGAGCGAGCCATGTGAAGTGCACTATTTGAAGGGATCCTCTCCTACTTCGACAACATCTACCCTAGCTAGGGCTTAAATTTTAATTACCGGAACGGCAAAACTTTCAGACTAGCAGCTTACATGACCAAGAGAGACCCTTCTCAGAACCTCGCAAACACTGTGCCCCGTACCCTAGATCTCATATTTAACACACTATCAGCCGGTGTCCTGATTCTACTACTACTACTATACCACCACTGCTTGAAACGCCAATGGCAGTGAGCATGTATGTAGGTCAAGACATTAGACACGGACGCCTCTTGAACTCCGGGGCATTTAATGGTTTGTCCCCGGTCAGAGTGCGGTCACATCCTGTTGAGGATTTTGAGAGCCATTCGTGGCCAGGCAGCGGCGTACAGAGGCCGTCCAACAACAATTTACTCGCCGTGGTAGTACAGACCAGTGTCCACTGCCTGCTGCATGGTATGGTCATGTAAGACTACACGAGGCTAGATGGATCGGAACCGAGCATCCGGTGACCGCACGGAGCCGCTCCAGCAATTTCTGCCATGAACATCAACTGAGCTGATGCGAGAGGAAAATGTAGGAGGCCAAGCTTTGACTCCACAGGCCCACTCTACTCGGGCCACTTACGGCTTTCAGACACCACATGTAAGCTAGCACTGGACAGAAGTTAGATGGGCAGACATCAAGGCAATTGTTGGATTCCTGCTACAAGATTACTGCTTGAATTAGGCGACGAAAACAAGTTGGAATCCACGGTCTTTTCCGCATTAGGACACGGAATATTGATCTTTCGACAATACCAGTAATGAGAGAGACTAGAATGAATCTAAACGAACTTTAGCCCATACGCACTTGCATTTTTATATGATGTATACCTACGCCTTAAGGCTGAGCACTTTGCAGATTTGGAAGCTGGATCTTTAACGTTGGGATGACGCTGACATGGTAACCGAATTGAACACGGAACAGGCAGTATTGGCTCTTGACAAAGCTTCAGTCAGCACTAGGCAGTTAATCATCATGGACACCAAAGAGTGGCAGCAAAGAGAATCCTTCTTTTTAACTTGTCTTTAAAGACATGCTATGATTTGATGGCATTGTGTTTTTCTTTGAGAACATACACAAAAGAATGAAAAGAGAACTGAAAAAAAGTTGGAACAGATCTCAAATCTTTCCTCATGAACCCATCATAACCTTTCAATGGAGGAATAGCCTCTTTGCCCATGTAAAGCCATAATAGCCGTGCAAATCATGCCAAACTGTCGTGCTAATGCTTCTTCTAGACCCATGGCGTTTTCAGAAACTCAACAGATGGAGCAAAATGATGGTGGCATGGGTGAGTGGGAAGTATTTAGGCTGCACCGGGCTATTTTGTCCTGTCCTAACATCACAACATAATTTATTATACTATATGCAAACCCAGTGATACGATAAGAAGCATCTTGCCTAATTTGCATATTTTGACCAAGTATAAAGACAAGAAACAGTACGTCGTTCTCCCTGGAGCCGCGGACTACCTGGAGACTTGCTAGGAACGCGCAAAGATAACTTTACTTCCACAAACGATAATTAGTCAAATAACCTACTTAGCCAACAGACCATTACTTTGAAAATTGGCTAAGCAAATATTGTATCGTACAGTTACAGAAGAAAGTAAATCTTATATGCCAGATTTTAGTAGAACAGGATCTAACATCTATGATTTGAGACTGAACTGATCACCTTTATTCCTTCGGTTACACCCACTTTCAACAAAACACGGTTGATTCGAGCATTTACATGGGCTACGATATACAATATCACAGAGAATCTACTTTGTTGCATATGAAATATAACAATTAGTTATGCTAGTGATTTCTAGTCAGAATCAAGTTATTAACACATCTGGAAACAAATGTACCTCTGCAGTAGTAATTACTTGTCAGCATCAATCAATCCATTTCTTTTCAAGTGATTAACACATCTGGAGACAAATATACTAAAAACAATAAAGGCATAAGAATAAGAAATTTGGTCACCTTGATGACCTGAGAATAGATGAAAAGTTGGAAGACAAGTAGAAAGTTGAATGACTCATCAGGCGATGTGAGGTATCAATTTCATATTTGCATCTGAGCGTTCTAGGTACATGTGTGTCTATGGAAAAAGAATGAAGGAAACGGTAAAAGTTATAGACTAACCTCTTCACAGTGAAAAGCCTAGAAGAAAGGAGATAAGTGAACATGTACAACTAAAGAACATCAGATACTGTCTGCCTACTCTTTTGAGATCTCGTACCACAAAGGTGACCTGGTAATAAAATCAAGAATCCAGCCACGACAGTGCCTCCATTGGAGGCCTGCGCAAAGAATTGCTTCTGAACCATCCATTACCAACTGACCTACCCGCAAACTGGAAACCTTGGCTGGAAGGAGTTGTCCGCTTCCAGAAGTTAAGAATGATATTTGTTAATATACGTGGTGTTAGCACAAATTGCCTAGTTACGCTTCATTGAACATGCTGACTAGCCAAGTCACTCTCCTCCTGGAATCTACAAGAGATTTCCAGCTCATGGTTCCCGCTGGAAAGGGATGGGCCAAGAATTTTTAAGCGCTTTGGCCCAAGCTCTGCAGATGGAGATAGGTAGTTGCATCCATTAGGTTTTTGGCTGGAAGCAACTTCATCCTGCACAATAGTTGCATCTAGTTGATGTATCATCTTCAATTTGGTGGGAGCTATCGAGTCATCTCCATTGCCAGAAATGAAGCCACGACAATGTTTAGAATAATGGGTATGGACAGGATCATTTTTGCCACAGGATACTTCCACTAACTTCTGCTGTTGTTTGTCATCTGCATGGATTTTCTTTAACCGTTTTAATACCTGGAATTGGGAAAGAGGAGATGCAGTTAGCAAAGACAAGCAGTAAATGTGAAGCTAAATATTGAATATTTTGCAGAAAATATTATTGTTCATTAGTGCAATTGAACCATGAAATGAACTTGATGTTCACTAAAGAGGTCTAGCTACAAATTATGAACAGACATCCTTTTTAGCAAGTCGCATTCAGATTATGAAATGGCTATAAGTTGTCAAATGCAAATCCTTACAAAATTTCTTTTCAAATTGAGTAACCATTTTAGTATATTCTGTACTGAAGTTAACCACTTAGGCCCATTAGGCAAACAGGTCATAGTTTGATTGCCCAAGCCACACAGAAGATTACCATGCTGTGAAGGTGACATAGAATAAGAAAATGGTGTAAAATGTTGTTTTTATAAGGAATGAGTAAAATATGTACAACAGTGTTATTGAAGTTACAGAGCAAACATACTAGTGAGTAGTGACATCAATTTATAAATGCAGAGGCAAGCAATATACATAAGCACCATCACAGAAGTATGCGTACCTGATTCTCAGTGAAACTACTTATTGCTGCATCTTCTGTATGCCTTCTCTCGGGAGTTATGCCAGACCTTCTCTTCACCCGAAATACCTCATAGTCAGAATCATCAGTATCTTCTGCAGCCAATTTTTGAGAAGAGCATGTTTGATCAGGTGCAGATGAAGGATATGCATTGATGATTGCAGTTTCAGAAGTAAATGCATTCTCAGGACAAGAGCTAGAGAAGATTCTTCGGTTAGAACTTGTGCACTCCTGCAAATATGAAGTAGTATCAATACATTTCAGTTGTCCCAATACAGTGCAGCAACATAAGAAACACAGGAGTGAGCCTTACATCACTTTGTGTAGAATACTCATGGAGCCCAAAAGAAAATGTTATTGTTGATGTAGCGGGATATGGTTTGTTCAGATCATATCCAAGAACATGCGTCTCTGAACTGCTATGAACTTCTGGAGATGCATCCATGAGAATCTTGCAGTATGGGAAGTATTCGGGATCATGATTAATGCTGTTGAAGTAAGAATATGTGTTACTAACATGAGACATTTGCTTTCTGACTGCATCGACTATTCCATTTTCTTCCTCGAACTTCTTTGACAAGGTCTCCAACTCAAAGATATCTTTCCTCACAAATACAACACGATCCGAGCTACAAGGGCACTTCCTAATGTCTTCCTCTTCAAAACAAGGCAAACAGGTGAAAAATATGCCTCAAGACAGCTTGATATCCGCACTAAATGTTAAGAAGTTCTTACCATGAGAAAGACAAATTGCATCAACTCTGCAGTTACACATAACATGAGCTACATAGCAGTCACGTCTACATATGCCACAGAGAACTGTGGCATCAATATCTGCTTTATAGTGTGTGTGAGCTCCCATTTTCATAAGTGACCAACGGACACAATGCTGGAGCCGCATCAAATGCACAAAAGGGACTTTCATACAATGCTGACTGTGCGTCTCTCCAGTTGATGTTTTCATATCTTTGTAACCAGGCATAGAAAATTCGTGAGCAAGAAGTGTCTCTTTACAAAGAAGTTCCTCATAAGGCAGTAATGGTATCCTCTTTAGAAGAGCATAGCGTTGACTAGCCATTGCTCCAAGAGGAAACCATTCACCGACAGCAAAATTCACTGCCTCGCCACAATTAAAACCTGACATTTTTTATAAACATTACCCAGTGTTCATAATTATCCAATAAAATAGACATTAGAGATATCAATAAAGGTTGGAAAATTACTGGCATCAAAGTTGCAAAAAATTCTCACCGTGGCTGAATCCTGAATGGTACGCTCGAGGAAAAGTAATCACAAATTCTCCAGGTTTCTGTACAGCTCTATAAACTGGAACATGATGATGCAGAAGAATATTTGGAGGGAATATTGTAGTCTTCCCCAAAAGGATATCAAACGCTGCAGTTTCCCCTTCACCTGATAAAATTTCAGGATCATATACATGCTCACGCACCACTTTCTCAAAATCTGGAGCAGCTTTTCCTGGAACCGCATACCATGTTTTTGGGGCTCCACAATGATGGTAATTAATGCTGCAAAATTATAAATCATATTAGAATAAACAGAAGGTTCAGTCTGCAGCATATTGAGAAGTGTACCGAATGGAAACATGGAAAAACTACTAATCATGAACCTGTACAAGTAATGGTCTTCCACGTGCCAGGCAAACATACTAAAGAGCATTCCGATATACAGCATTGGATCAGTTACTCCCTGGAAATACAGAAAGTAAACAATAGTGAGTACTCAACAATAAAGTCCGGGATTCCATTGATACAGTATACTCACTGGAATTGCTGTTCTCAGAAGACGTAAAATTGATTTGGATAACCGAGAAAGTTTCTGGATCAAAGCACAATGAAATGTTTAAACATATCAATAATAAGATCATATAATTCAGGAGAAATAAACTTGACAAACATATATTGCAAACGAGCGACTGTGTACCCCCATACCAGACCCAACCCATACAGCAAAAAGGGAATGTAGAGCAACCGTACATTTTAGAATTGTGCGACTTCAAATATACAAGTGCCAAAGAAAATTTTACCCAGTGAGGTTGCTACATAAATAGTTCTAACTCTTCTAAGTATTGTACATGAGAGAAGTACCTTTAAGTTCCATTTGCTTCTCCCAAGTTGGTCAGTAGGAGAAGAAGAGAAAGCACTACCATCAATATCGCATGCATACTCAACAGATTCCATCTTGCCAAATGCCATTTCATGCCAAAATTCCTCTTCCATATACCTTGGTGGAAGACAGGCAGAACTAGAGTATCTTCGAACAAATCCTTTATTTGCCATCTTCTCAAAATCGCGAAATGTGTACTTTCTGTCCGTAGACTCATAAGTTATGCAATTTTACATGAAAAACATAACTATGAAGCACTAACGCACTATCAATAGACTAACAGACCTTCCACTCATGAAGAAAGCAAACTTATCATCCATGGACCATTCAGCAAGACGAAGAGGCTGCACTCTGGTAGTAAACTTCAGCCCATTTTGTTCCTTCATAAGTACAGCACCAACAGGTACAGAAGCACATATAGGTGAAATAATCTTGCATATACCTGGCAAATCGCACATTTTCTCAGCGATTTTTCAAGAAAAAACGCAACTGCCAAATGATTTGCTTTCACTTCTGCCAAAAGGTTTCCTAAGGAAATGCTTGTTTTTGCGTGTACCTCATCTATTTAATGCAGGTGCACAACACTCAAACATAATTATGATAGATTTCACGGTGCAATCATTATTATCATAGACAAGCTCAACTGGAGGTGTGGCATGATTTGGTCTAATATTATTATAAGAGTAAAAAATGTGAAGGGAATACCTCAGAAGAAGTACTTCAATTGCTTTACTTTTATATTGGAAAAAATTGAACCAGAGGTTCTTAAATTTGTGCAGTGGCATCACTTAGGTCTATAAACTTTAAAACCATATGGGTCCCTAAACTTGAACGTTTGCCACTTAATTTAACTTTGAAGTTGTAGGGATGATACCATCAAAAATAAAAAGTTGCAGGGATGGTTAGCACCTGGGTGCAAATTTATCTTTATTTTATTTCATGGGATCACATTTGACATTCATTAGTTCTCCACCTGTTTACAATCAAATTTTACCATGCCCTTGACCTTACTGGAAGAAAATAATCACACAAGAACTAGTAGAACACATACCATATTTTGCAGCAACAGGGGCAATTTTGCTGAGATACACTAATGGATCCTCAAACTCCTCAGCTGATGGAGAAAACACTGGACATTCTGGAATCTGATCAATCCAATCTAGGCTAGATAGATCAAACTTCTTCACTCTGTGCTTCAAATAAGGGTCCCTTGTGGGCACTTCCTCTCTTTGTGATGCATCACGACTCCTTCGTAACCTTTCCCTGCATGACACAGGTTTCAGAGCAGCTTCCTCATTCCCTGCCATTGTCCTGAAGACATCAACCCCTTGATCCACAAACCCTGAGCTTACTGGCTGGAAGAAGCCATCCTTTATGTCCCCGGCTCAATAAAATGTGCCTCCACTCGACCTGTATACACAAAAGAATGAGTACTCATCCTGCTAGAACATTTTTTATGTATACTCCACGTTACTAAATTATAGCTAGAGAAGTGACCTACTGAAACAAAGATGCTTCACTAAAGTGAAGTTGACAGGATTTAAAGATTCATCTCCAGTGAACTAATGTAAATGGAATACTACATCCAAAAGGAATGTAAACACGCATGTGTCAATTGTGTGCTCATTTTCTGTACCATTCTATAAGCCTAAAGGTACAATCTAAAACGTGGCCAACGGGGGATCCCTCCCTTGGTTTTACGTTGTTAGGTAGATTTGACTCCCGGTTTATTCGAGCGCACGCAGCCGAAGCTGGGACTCGAACCCGGGCGTCTTGGCGCGCACTCGCAGCCTCTAACCACTGAGCTAGCACTCAGTTCTCACTAAAGGTACAATCTTACTGGATTGTTCACACAACAGCAGCCACTGTAGCCAGGCAATTCCCAAAAACCCGAAATACATGTAGTAGGGTGCTAATAAGTCAAACCCTCCTGCTGATCCCTGAACCCAATAGCTCAGTTCCATCTCAATCACAATTCACAAAACGCAGAAAAAGTTCCGACAACAGAGGTCAAATTTCTAAGCAGACGACTAATGAATCTGTTGCCAAATAAAGCACCTAGTGACGTAGCCCGGGAATTCACATCTTACAGTCGGTAGTTCCTAGAGCAGAAACTCACAATAGAAACACACGCAAAAATAGCAAAGCTTAGGTGGTCAAATCTATTTCCCTGCCATAAAACTGGTCAAATCTATGGAACAGTTAGAATCTGGAAACACCTCAATCATTAGCACAAGTATAAATTGTGTACCATATTAAGCTCAGTTCTACAGTTCTACCATAACATACCTAGAGAATGCCCGCAAATTGAATGATCGAAAAACATCTGAAATCGTGCGCTCGCACATACAAGCCTGAGATTAACGCCTAAAATCGCCAGCTCTCGAGCGTAGTTAATCAAACAGCTCTAACAGCCATAATTTAGCACAAAAACACCAACTATGAGATGGAATCCACGCGATTAGTCGTTGGAACGGCGGAATTAGCCTCTCTGAGCAACTGCACTCACAATTGAACACGATCGAAGCCTCAAAACGACAAAGAAAAATCACCCAAAAAACTATACATAAAAATGTCAGGACAGGCGCGACGATGCGATTGTTACAACTAATAATCGAAGGTTCCACGAATCCACCTAGAGGAAACCAGCCAAAAAACTCCAAACACCTGCTCCTGAAACAAATTCAACCACCCAGGGCCAAGGGGGGGCGCACCCGCCCCAATACCGGATTCCCAATTTGCAGACGGAAAATCACTCACCGTAGCATTCCGTCCGACAAATGCCTCAGACCGGGACCCACATTCCCCTCGAGGACCTTCTACCGGATCCCCGCGCTCGGATCCGAGCCCGCCACTGCCCTGAACCAGCGCGGAGCTAAATGATGACGTTGGTTCCCTGCGAGGCGTAGGCGCCGGAGCCGAGGCTGGGGCAGAGCGAGAATACCAAGCACCGAGGCGGCGCTCCTCCGAGCTGCGGCAAGGGGTAGGAGGACCGTAGGAGGAGGAGAAGGTGGAGGCGAGGGTGCGGAAGCGGAAACGAAGGAAGGGAAAAGTGCGGGTGATATTAATACGGGATAACTACCGGTGCTGTGTCTCTGTGGCGTTTGGGCCTCTCTAATCCCCGGGATTATTGTACACTTTCGCGGATTAGAGTTGAATTTTTTATGGCCTTAATTTTCTGGTAGATGGGGTGGTTGCTAGCCAACTTGTCATTGGAGGCCATCGTCACGGGTCTGTCCACTCCGGTTTCCAGCGCAACGGTGCCAATTACTGTTCTGCCCCCGTTGCTTCAGGTGTGCTACGATGAACTGTGCACGAGTTTTGCAGCAGTACTCTCTCCGTCTTAAAACAATTGACTTTTAGACTTATCTAGATATAAATATACGTAGACGTGTTTTAATGTATACATACATCCATATTTACATAAAATTGAGTCGATTATTTTGAGACGGAAGGAGTATATGTGCAGATTCATTACGGCCTAAAAGAGAGTGGTGTGGAGTTCCGAGGATGACGGGGCATCGGCGTTGTTTTCCTCCCTGAAGGCGTTTGCCATGGAGCTCCGTAGATACCCGTGTGGTGCGTTTGGGCCCTCAACGAGAAGTCCCTAGTATCGAATCTCCGATAGGTGATGGCACTGGCTACACCGCGACCTTCTTGGAGGGGTCGTCTTGGAGAGCCCATTCAACTGCTAATGGCACGTGTTTCTCTCGTCGTTGGGTTGGTGGATGTCGGGCGGTAGCCCCGAGTCGAGTTTTGCGAGTCGAGATTGTGCCCTCGGAAACCATCATGGGTAGGCAATTCATGGGGTTGATATGTTACTGGCGTGGCTTAGGTGGCAATCTTGTGCCGCTAAGTGTGGCAAGGTTGTCGGCGATCGGTGCGGTGCAGTTTGACTTTACGTCGGGCGGCGGCCCCGGATGTTAGTGCGGTGGTCGTGGTCTACTTGTGTTTTGTCCTGTGTAGCTTGCGTTGTGGGTAGCTGGGTTGAGAAGATTGGCGGCTCGAGCTCGTGCAGGGGTACGTCAGGACGGCGGTCTCGGAAGGTGGTATTGGTGGTCCGCTCGGCATGGCGAAGCAGTTGGATGTCGGTACGGCAGTCCCGGATTTTTGGCATTGTTGAGGACGCCGACCTCGTGTCGTGTGGGTGAAGAGGTTGCTCTTGATGTTTTGTCGTCGGCGGCACGGTGGTATAGCTTTTCTAGAGGGTTGATTTTTCATCTTCACTGGAGCGCCCGTGTCAGCTCCTCCCATAGCAGTCACGGTGTCTTCTCTCGGTTTTGGTGGGAGATCGTCCTAAATTTCTCCTTGTGTGGCATAAAATATTTTATGTGGAATTTCTCCTTTATTTTTTGACTTCATGCAGACATAGACATAACAGGTGCGTGGTAGCGCGATAACACCAAAATCCCAACATCTATGCATGAAAAACATTGACTAAAACACTCTATAAAATGGACGCATCAATCATTCATAACGAATATGGAGGATTACAATATGATGTTTCCTTAGAAGTTTAGGCGGCGAGTTGGTGTGTCTAGGTTGAGAATTGTGGCCTAAAACAGGATGATTCCATTGTGCTGGAAAAACCATGCCCTAAGGTCGCCCCTGGGCCGACTTTATAGTAAGGCGGTCTAGGGTTAAAAGGAAAACCAAGTCGATTCATGCACTAGCGTAGCCAGGATGTTGGCACGTCCCGGGCCGCCTTCGATGCACTCTAGCTACAGTTTTCTACTGTAGCTACATGCAAGCGTATGTTCCGGTTCACGCCCCAGGCCAAGGCCAGGGCAGCCTGGTCTTGGCTACGCCTCTGGATTCATGTGCAGAATCCTAACCTAACGTGAAAGGGCTTCTACGTGGCTTGTACTCCCAACTAACATGCGCCGGTTGGCTTCCACTTTGGTCACCTGGCTTGGTCCTTTTTATACCATTTAGATCCTCCCCTATCTTGGTCTAGGTCAGTACTTAGAGCATCTCCAACCGTCCCCCAGGAGCCCCCCAGGACCGCTTTTTCTTTGTCGGCACGCCGTTTTTCGCCCAATCGAGCCCCCAGGACGTCCAATAGAGTCGGTTTGGGATAAATTGTCGCCCGACGAACCCAGGCCAAACTCAGCGCACCGGGGGCTGCTGGGGGCTGCGGCAGAAGCGAAAACACGTTTGTGGGTCAGCATAGTCAGGCGATGGGCAGATTTTCCATGCCCAGTTTCCCCTCCCGCGTCGCATACCGCCCATTCCCGCTCTCTTTCATGCCGATGTCGATGACACCCCTCCACCCCCAGCCGCCGTGCCGCCGCTAGACATCGATTTCGTCGCCGCAACTACCCGTTGTAGGCACGCCAACCTCCCTCTCCCCTATGGTCGAGCTTGCCGACTTCTGGCGAGGCCACAGGCATCCGACGCTCCACCATGCCCGTGAGGTGTTTGGAGTTTTTCCTGTTCGGCGATGGACTCCGGTGATGAGGAGATGTTCGCCGCTCTAATGGACGAGGAAGCCGAGACAGCTATGGCCGACGACGAGCACCTCATGTGCCTTGCCGCTCTGGCTGCCTTGTTCGCGCAGAACGCGCAGCCCCGGCGAGGTGGATCGAAGCTTGGTCACCGGAAGAGAAAGCAGAGGCAGCGGGTAGAGGGCTACTGTATTCTCTACGCTGACTACTTCACCGATGCTCCATTGCACGGCGAGGCAGTGCGCCCTACCATCTCAACTGCATCAACCTTCTGAAGTTACTCCTTCCTTCTACTAGTCGATTCAACCTTGGTTTCTTTCTAAGGGAAACTTGCTGCTGTGCTTATCTAACTTTCCTCTTGGGGTCTACCAACGAACGTGTGTTACACGCGCATCAAGCACTTTTCTGGCGTCGTTGCCGGGGAGGAACAGAATTTCTGCAAGGGGGTCTCTCACCTCCAATCTCTTTATTTTGTTATTGTTTTGCTTGTTACTTGCTTTATCATGCTTGCTAGCAATGTTTGATGTCTCTGAAACTAGATCTTATAGGCAAGGTGGGTTCACGGATACACAACAAAAATATTATAAGGAACACCGCTTGTCACAAAAAGGGATACACTTATAGGAGCAAATTAATAAATTGCATGACTATGCTAAAAACTTGTGCTCTACTTATAATGTTACTTATTGCTTTGATAAATCTTGTTGCTGTAGGAGGTATAAACACCTCCCTTTTCAATGTGAGTATAATGATGATGTTACCATATCTTCTTATGTTAAGGGAAATTATGACTTTGATGATGTGGAACAAATTAAGAAATTTATTGCTTGGAAGGGTGCATTCTAAATTGCTTATTTTCTTGAAAATTTTGATGATGCACATTATAAATGTGAGATTTATGATATACTTGAATATTGCTTTGATAATTATAAGGATTGTAATTACTACATACTTCAATATATTAATCAATTCTCTCCCCCAAAGGGAGAGACTAATGCCTTGCAGGAGCCTATGGAAGAAGAAATTGCTGAATCTGGAAACTCATTGGATGAAAAAGAGGAGGAGAGTGATGATCAAGCGGATTAAGAATGGAGCTACCCATGTCTACCTCCCAATGAGAGTAACTCTTTAACTCACAGTTGTGATGATCCTATTGATTCTTTTGAAATATCCCTTTTGATGAAGTTGATACTTGCTATACTTGTGACATTGATATACTATGAATGAAACTTGTGAGAATTATATTGCTACTGTTATTTATGATAATCCATGCTACTTTGATAAATCCTATGATAATCCCCTATTTATTCCAACTATTGATATGCATGATAATGAGGAAGTTTGTTTAGAAATTTATATGATAATGCTCTAGATGATGGTCCTATGTTACTTGATGTTATAAATTATAATGCTACTGAAAATAGGATTGCTATAATTTGTCCTATACTTTTTAAGAGTGACCAATCATCTCGTTTCGATACTGCTAAAAGTGGAAAAAAAGAGGAGTTGATTTTAGATTTTGATCCCACAGTTTTGGAGCTTGATATGAATTGTGTGCTTTTAGACCATGACAAACATGCTTTATGTGAAAATTATGTTGTTGAGTTTGTTCATGATGCTACTTAAAATTATTATGAGAGAGGAAAATATGGTTGTAGGAATTTTCATGTTACTAAAACACCTCTCTTTTTGTTGAAAGTTTTGAAATTGCTCTTGTTCTATACCTTCTCATGATTTCTAGTTTGAGCTTCTTTAATTTATTTCTTTACAAGATTCATATGCATACGAAATAGGTTGGACTTAAATTTGTATTATATTTTCTTCTTGATGCTCTCTTTTGCTTAATTCATATTTCTTATGTGAGCATTTTCTCCACTTGAAAACAGTTGATTCCACTTTTCTGGGCCTAGCTAAAAGGCGTTAAAGAAAAGCACTTCTTGAGAGATAACTCATGGTTTTATTTTTGCTTTGTGTTTCTCTGTCTTTTTTGATTAAAGGGGTTGTATACTTCTGTAGCAACTCCTTTGTATGTTTATTTTCATGTATTAGTTGTGTCAAGTAAAGTTTCTAGCGAAAGTTGGAGTTGGTTTTGGATTTCTGCGCAGGAAACAGATTTCTGCCGTGCACTGTAAAAAATCGTATAAAATCCAGAAAGATCAGAATGATCTGAAATGTTTTTTGCTTATTCCTCAGCTAATTCCGAAACTTTTTCGTTCTTTAAGTTTTTCGATCTGAGAAACGTAAGTGCCCCGAAAAAATTCGTCTTTACAGACTGTTCTGGTTTTGGCAGATTCTGCCATTTTTCTTGCATTTGCTCTTTTACGATGTCAAGTGGATTTCTTTGCTTCACGAAACATCAGTGGCTGTAGATAGTGTTTTAAAGTATAAATAGAACTTGTGACCATACATAACCCATGAATTTTTATTGTTGCACTAACCCTCTAATGCGAATTACTCTTTGAGTGTGCTGTGAAGGAAGTTTTCAAGGGTCAAGAGAAAAGGGTGATATAATGTGATCAATAAGAGTGCAAGATCAAAGCTTGGGGATGCCCCCGTGTTTCATCCCAGAAAATTCTAAGAATACTCAAACATCTAAGCTTGGGGATGCCTTGGGCATCCCCTTATTCATCAACAATTTATCAGGTCACTTCTAGTGAAACTATATTTTTATTCGGTCACATCATATGAAGTTTACTTGGAGCGTCTGTTTGTTTTTATTTTGTTTCCCTTGCTGCAATAATATAGTTGGACCCTAGCATTCTTTGTGTGGGAGAGAGACACGCTTCGCTTTTTCATTTGAATACTCGTTATGCTCGTATTCTTTGTTTTTCTTCTAGCTGCTGCAAAATTCTTGTTTAGCTCCTGTTTTTCTTGCATCTCTTATTCAGAGTTGTTAGTTTTAGTAGATTTGTGTTCGTAGTCTCTTGTTTCATTTCT
The DNA here is from genome assembly GCA_028641055.1 of Alopecurus myosuroides. NCBI lineage: Eukaryota > Viridiplantae > Streptophyta > Magnoliopsida > Poales > Poaceae > Alopecurus > Alopecurus myosuroides. The sequence continues at coordinate 119,109,905 of CM054060.1, read as the reverse complement.
ATATCTCTTGGAGAGTTTTTGTTGTTTGGTAGAAAATGCTACGTGTGGTAGATGGTATAACGAAAGAGCTTGCATATTCTTGTAGATCGTTAAACTGTTTCACTTGATTATTTGCTGTTATTTTGAGGTACTAATATGCTTAATGGTAAACTTACTGGTCTAGTAGAGCAAAAACAATTAATGATTGGTCTAGAAGCATGAAACTGTGCCACACTCAAATAACCAGTTGATAGGATAATGGTATATGACTTCCTTTGCTGATAGCAATCGTAATGGCTTTTTGTTACACGCTACGGTCGGGGTAGCTAACAGTGACTTTTAGAATCTTTTTGTTACCCTCTTGGAGTGATTTTCATTATGCCTTGTGAGACCATTATTTTATTTAGAATCTTTTAACTTGTGAGTTCTATGTTGCGGTTTTCTGGCACTTCCACCATCCATATTTGCTAGTCTCTTCGGTACTGTGCAGTGCTCATTCTCATATTGAGAGTTGGTGCAAACTTCGTGAGTACATCCAAACCCCGTGGGAGAACTTTGTTCATCTACGCATAAGCCAAAAATTATCTTCCTCAAAAAAGCCACCATACCTACCTACCATGGCATTTCCATAGCCATTCCGAGATATATTGACATACAACATCCATCATCATTATGTTACTTGTCATGCTTCCTTGTTATTTTGCATACTGCTACACTGGCAGGAGAATTTAGTTTTATTTACATCAGAGATATTTAAGTTTGAGTTATGAGTACTAAAAGTGTGTTGATTCATTGTAAAATAGAGTGTTGCCCCTACTAGTGAGGTTATATATCAAAAAAAGAAAGAAGAGAAAAAGCCCAAAAAGGAAAAAAAAAAGGAAAGAAAGAGGCAAAAGAGAGAAAATAAAGAGAGAGGGGGCATCATTACTATCATTTATTCCACACTTGTGCTTGTTTAGCATCATTACTTCAGTTTGGAGAGAGTTTCATATTATGACTTGCATAAGTATGTGGGGAACTTACATTATAGAACTTGGCTTGTATATTCCAATGATGAGCCTCCTCAAAAGAGCTCTAGGTCTTCGTGAGCAAGTGAGTTGGATGCACCTCCACTAGTTCCATTGGAGAGTTTTCATACACTTATAGCTCTATGTGCATCCGTTGTGTGGCAATCACTACTCCTTGTATAACTTCGGTTGTAATTCCTCTTGTGTAATGATCACTTTCAGCTGTGTGAGACTTTCTTCCATTGACCATCCAAACCCCCCATAATGTTCTTTTAGCCACAACATCCTGGTGTCAGGAACCAATACAGAACACTCACTTGTTTTGAGTGCACAATTATTTGAATGATTTTCCTACGTGCATATTGTTTTCACTTGACTTGATCCTAACAGGAGTTGTTGTGAGAGTTTGATGGCTTGGATGATTATATTGTTGTTCTTGAAGCTTAAATCATCTTTAGTACACTTTGCACAGTGGATTGTATTTTAGTATTGATTCATTGAAAAGTTTTACTTTATTTTTCCTAATGGTTTATGCATTAATCTATTTTGATATCAACTATATGTTGGCACGCGTAGAGATAAACGAAAACTTTTTCCTACGCGATACGACCAAGATCTAGCCGAGGTAGAAGGCCACGAGTATTACCACTAGACGCGCAGGTGCGGATTATCGATGTAGCGCGTCGGGTCGGGGCAGTGCAGTCCCACGATCCGGTCCGGCCGATCCAATCCCTCGAACGTCGAAGTGCTGAACGTACAGCACCTCTGCCGGTATCCACACGTACGAGGAGGAGCTCCGACGGCGGACTGCTAGGTCCGGTGCGGCGGCTGGACTGAGTGGGGCTAGGGTTCCCAACGCATGGGAGAGTGGACTAACGTGCCCGCTGGGCAACCTGCGCCCCTCTTTATATAGCGTATGGTAATGGGCTTCACAACACTTGTGGCCCATTCCCTCCGTGAGTCCGACTCACTAACTCAGTCCATTTCCGGTTCAGGTCCAACCCAACCAATGCTTGCTCCCGCTCTTAAGTGTGCGACCCTGCAGGCTCATGGCGACATGGACACGATTGGAGTCCTACTCCCAATCGATCAATCGGTAGCGGCTCCTAGCAGAACGTGCCGACTCCCAAGTCCCATTGAGTCATGACGACATACCTTTCAATGCGATATTCATCTTAGTCCCTTTTGCCTCACGATATACCTTGTCGAGCTATAGGCGATTTATCGTCATCCCTTAAATAGCTCAACTCTCTTCTCGATCCGTGATATGTGATTCATCTGACTAACTCTTTAGTCAATAGACACAGTTAACACTTAACTGAGTCGCGCATGGCCATGCTTCCTGAATCATATCACTCGAGAGGGCCCAGAGAATATCTCTCCAATCGGAGGGGCAAAATCCCATCTTGATTATCCACATCACGCAGCTTGCTTCTCATTCGACCCGAACTCTGCCTTTATAGTTGCCTTGTCACAGAACAACGTTTGACAGAACCTAAGTCGGTGATCCACAACTCGGATTGTGCGACAAGCTCATGTCTAAGGATTACATTGATTGAGACTACAAATGACGACTTGATCGTTGCATCTCAATGTGGGTCAGTCCGACTTGCTAAACTCTTTAGCCAAGTCCGTGAACGTTGGAATGGCATCACCATGCCCATGACAAGTGGAACCGTGTCATCAGCCAACACTCACATTAGTCTAGGGTGTGTGTCCAGCACAACCTAAAGGACCAAGGACAATCTAGTATGAACAACATGAATATATAGTTCCACAATCGAATCACATATTCAATGATATATATCAGATGTTCAAAACAAGGACAACTTAATAACTTTATGAATACAGTGGGAATTACATCATACATGATTGCCTCTAGGGCATATTCCCAACACTATAAACCACAGCTGAAAGATCATCTTCCGTTTTGATAATTAATGACAACATACCTATTGGACTAATGTCTATTTGTTATATATGAAAATGCCCAGTTTCATCAAGTATACAAACTCTATGGGTTACAAAATTGTTTGGAATGAAAAGAGCTCGAAGAAACCATGCTGGAGAGCTATTTTTGTATGCAGCGAAGGCTCCGGTGAAACCACCGAAACCTCCGCCCCATTCTTTTTCCAGCACAGTTCAGGCGCGGGCCTCCGGTGTTGGGTCTGGTGTGGCCTCCGCCAAAATGGCGTTCGGGTGGATAGAGCGGAGGCCAGAGCGGAGCCTCCGGTGGATCTCCGGTGGGCGGAGCCTCTGCCCTACAGGATACATCGTGAAGGAAATGGACTGCACATTTGCGCGCATATGAAGACCACCGGAGCCTCCGGTGGAAACACCGGAGCCTCCGGTGCTGCGTGGACTGCGCAATGGCCACTTGGGGGAAGGGGTATTTAAAGCCTTCCCCTACCTCATAAATGCATAAGCTTTTCCCATTCTCTCTCCTAGCCATTAATGAAAGCTTCAACCTCCTAGATCTCCCTCTCCAACCACCCAAACACTCTGAAACTTTGTGGAGAGCTACAGGAGACCTAGATCCGTGATTCCACCAAAGGAATTTCAAATCCATCCACCACATCCTAGTAGATCTAGAATCCTACTTGAGGCCTAGAAACCTTAGTAGATCTTGTGCTTGTAGCTTCCACCTTGTTGCAAGAAGCTTCGGATCCGTTGATAGCCTCCATCCATCTTGTGGAGTGTCCTAAACCTTGTGTAAAGGTTTGGTCAACGCCTTCAAGTCGACCTCATAGTGGAAACGATAATCTCCCTCATCGGAGAAGATCAAGGAGAATAAGGTGTGCACAACCGTGCTATTGAGGAGCGCCTAGGTGGATACCCACCTCTCCAACGTAGACGTACTTCTCTTGAGAAGGAACTACGGGAAACATATCCTTGTCTCCTTGTTTACACTTGTGGTTTATCTTGTTGCCTTTCGTTTTACTTTCGTCGTGTATCTTATCTTGTATCACTTAGGTTGCTCACCTAGTTGCACATCTAGAGAACCTTACTTTATCTTTCTTAGCCATAATTAAAAGGAAAATAAGAAAATTTGGTAGTCAACCTATTCACCCCCCCCCTCCAGTTGACCATAGTGCACTTTCAATTGGTATCAGAACATCGGCTCTTGCTAAGGGCTTAACCGCCTAAGAGTATAATGGTCAATGAAAATGAGCCCGATGGTTCTAGTGCGGAAATCGCCAAAATGGCCGACACTATAACTAACCTACAAGAAGCGGTTGGAACCCTCCAAACCGAATTGTCCAAGGTTAGATCTAGTGTTGGCTCGGAGGTTTCTAGCATAAAGAAAATGTTGGAGGCCATGATGGGGAAAACCAAGGAGCTCGAGGAACCACCTCTCATCGCCGATGATATTAGCTCGGATGATGAGTCTATTCCGGACATCGCCGAAATGGAAGCTAACATTGTTTTAGCCAAGGAAAAAGACGATAAAAAGGCTAAGAGTGGTGGGAGCTCCGAAGGCTCCAAGTCTCATTCGGCTAACGGTTCGGGTTCTAACTCAAAAGTACCACCACCTCCCAATTATGAAACTATCCATCCTATTGCCACAATGACACATATTCTAGATGTTGGACTTCCTCCCATGCTTAACACTAACGAATTCTCTTCTTAGAAGTTCGATATGGAGTCTCATATTTCAGGGTCTTGCACCGCCTTGTGGAGAAGTGTTCTCCATGGATTTCATCCTCATGATGCAAGTAACTTGACTCCAAGAGAAGACGTGGAATTTCAACTCAACAAGACCTCTCTGGTCACTATCCAGAAGGCTCTCCCAAGAGAACATCTTGAACACATCTGCGGTATTAAGACCGCCAAGGAGGCTTGGGATAAACTTAACACCTTGTTTCAAGGAAATGCTAGCATTCAATCCTCCAAGTATGATGTGGCTCTTGACAAGTCCGAGAACTTCGTTATGCTTGAAGATGAAAGTCCTGAAGAACTATATAGAAGGGTTTTCACTCTTGGCAACCAATTGAGGGACTTTGGGAAAGAAGAGATCTCCGATGAGTGGATCAAGAGGAAGTTTGTCAAGGCCATAACTCCTTTCGAGAAGAACCTCTCCACTAACATTCGAACAAGATCGGACTACAACTCCCTCAACTCCATTGGTGTTCTTAGTGAGTTCATAGCCATATCCCTATCTCACAAGAGCATGGATGATGCTCTTGCTCGCTCAAGAGGAGTTGGAAAGTCCCCCAACCTCGCCTTGAAGTCCAAGGCGGTTGCTCGGATAGAAGAAGTGGATGGGGACAATGAGGATGATGAGGATTATGAAGATACATACAAGGGTGCTCACAAGTGCATTTCTCTTTCCATGCACGGCTATTGGAAGAGATGGGAGGCTCACAAGGCCGGTGCTCCTAGACCCTCAAGAAACAAGATCTACAAGAAGAAGGGGGAGCGGCCAAGGACATGCTTCAATTTTGGAAGTGCAAATCACTTCGTCAAGGAGTGTCCTTTTGAGCCAAGAGAAGAGAATGAAGGGAAGCTTGTTCGTAAGGACAAGAACAAAGCTCCACAAAACAAGAATCTCGCGAGAAGAGTCCCAAGGCCTCTATATGTTCAAGAAGGCCCCACATTGGAAACATACTACACCGGAGATGAAGGAGAAGATGAAGTCGTAGGTGTGGCCCACGTCGCCATAGCTACGACTTCCTCTTCATCGGTCTCTCTATTCAAACCCCCCAATGAGAAGGCATTAGTCCGACCTACATGTCTCATGGCAAAAGCCACCGCGGTAATATCTTCCACCTCCAAGTCTATTGCTACTAGTTCTCCCTCATTATTGGATTGTGTTGAAAACATTGTGGATGATGAGGAGACCAAGAATCTTAGCTCTTGGCTATGTAGTCTTGAAGGTGAAACCAAGGAAAAGGTAAAGTACCTCTTGAGGCAACTTGATGATGCTAACTCTCTCATAGATGAGAAGGAAGATATCATCGCAACCTTGGAGAGCTATGGTAGTGGTCATGAGAATCATGACAATGAGCTTGTAGAAGCTCTTGAGAAAGAAAGATCCTTGAGAGACTCTCTTGAAGAGAGACTATCTAGTTTAGAAGAAACTTATGCTATTAGTGTTTCCAAACTTAGGAAGGATAATGAAAAATCTCGTGCTTTACTTAAAATCTTCGAAAAAGAAGAGTTGAAGCTAGGGATAGCTCATGGGGAACTTGTTGAGAGTCATGGAAAACTAAAAAAGGAGTTCACGTCTCTTAAAGAAATCCATGACAAACTCACCATATCCCGAAATAAGCTCCTAGCTCAACAATCTAATAAGCAAGTGACTTTCTCCTCTAATAGTATTGTTATCATGCCTACCTCTTTTACTACTACTAACATTGTAGGAAGAGAGAAAATTCTCAATGACGTTATAAGCTCTCAAGGGGCCAAGAAGGGAAAGGAAGGACTTGGCTTCGTTGCCAAGTCAAAGAAGAAAACCAAGAATGCCACCTCTCCCTCTCGGAATGTTTTCTTTGTGAAAGAGGGAGAGGTGACCAAGGAGAAGGATACCAACGCCGTGGTGGGTGATGATACCTCTAGGGGGAGCATCACTCACAACGACTTTGCCGGAAAATATAACCCCTCTTATGTTATTATGAAATCTAGAGATGGTCATGTTTATGATAAATACGTTGGTACTTATTATGGTGATTATTATCATTGGACTATTTGGGTTCCTAAGACCCTTGTTAATAACAAAAGAGGACCCATTGAAGGATGGGTACCTAAATCAAGAAATTGATCTCTTGTAGGGAAGTGCTTCCGGGTTGGGTAGATGGACGGTGGATAGTGGTGCATCCCAACATATGACCGGAAGCAATGACGCAATGAGCAATATTGAACCTCGATTATCTCATCTCAATTGCGTCACTATTGGTGACAATTCCGAACTTAAGGTATTGGGACAAGGCAAGGTTGCTATCTCAGATGATGTATCAATTGAGAATGTTCTCCTTGTTGAGTCCCTTGGTTATAACTTGATGTCCGTTATTCAACTTGCAAATTGTGGTCTTACCTCTTTCTTTGATAAAGATAATGTGATTGTCACTTGGGAAACAACTCTTAAAGTAGCCTTTGTTGGGTTTGTCGAGAACGACATGTATGTAGTGGACTTCTCTAAAGGAGACACGTGTGTCGTGACATGCCTAATGGCTAAAGTTGATGTCGGTGGCTTTGGAATCGCCGGTTAGCCCACACCAATATGAGAATGTTGCATGACCTTCAAAGTGGCAATCATGTTCTAGGACTAACCAAGGCTAAATTTGCTAAAGATCGTGTGTGTAGTTCTTGCACCTTTGGAAAGCAACATGGAGAATTTCATCCAACCAAGACTAATATCTCCACCACAAGAATACTTGAGCTCATTCACTTAGATTTCTTTGGTCCGCTGTCTTATGATAGTCTTGGAGGAAAGAAGTATTGCTTGGTGATTGTGGATGATTATTCAAGATATTGTTGGGTGTATTTCTTCAAGAGGAAGAGTGAGACTCAAAAGAGAGTCATCGAGTTTATCACTCTAGTGGAGCGCCAACACAATGTTTCCATATTGACCATTCGGAGTGATAATGGTACGGAGTTCAAGAACTATACCGTTGAGGGATTTCTTAGTGAAGAGGGCATTTCTCACCAATACTCCTCTCCCTACACCCCTCAACAAAATGGTATTGCGGAAAGGAAGAACCAGACTGATGGATGCGGCTAGAACAATGATTGTGGAGTTCTCTTCTCCTTATAACTTTTGGGCTGAATCCGTCTCCACCGCTTGTCATGCTACCAACCGGTTATATCTCTACAAGATCTTGAACAAGACTCCCTATGAGATTCTCACGGGCAAGAAACCGGACGTATCTTACTTCAAGGTCTTTGGTTGCAAGAGCTTCATTCGCAAGAAAGGTAAACATTTGTCAAAATTTGAGACCAAATCTTACGAGGGTATTTTTGTTGGCTATGCCACAAATGCTCACGCCTATAGAGTCTACAACAAGTCCACCGGACAAGTTGAAGAAGGTATAGACGTGGTGTTTGATGAGGATAACTGCTCCCAAGGGGGGCATATAGATCATGGTGTTGTAGGAGATGCAGTTCCTCCTATCGTCATAAGAAGAATGGGGATTGGTGAAATAATTCCCATTGAGGGTTACCGGATGACGGAGGGAGAAGGACTATGCCCCACTAAAGTGGAGCCATTGACTACACCCATTGATACACAAGCCACCCAACAATATGCATCAAGCCCTCAAGCTAATGATCAAGGTCAAGCAAGTGATCAAGGCCAAGATAATGATCAAGGCCAAAATTCTCATGAAAGTCATGATCAAAGTCCCATAATTGTTGAGAGAACTCAACCTAGTGGTGATCCTTCACCCACTAATGATCAAGGCCGAGATGAAGATGGACATGTCTCTGATGAAGAAGGTGATTCTCAAGCAATATCCAAAGAATCTTTGGAGGATATACTAGCTCGTAGAGCAAAGAGAAGGCTAGATAATCTTGAACGAGCGGGTCACACGGAGGACAAGATACTTGGGCAAGTTCGTGGAAGGGTTGTCACTAGGAAGCAATTGGCGGATTTTAGCAAGGCTCGTGCTTTTGTCTCTTTCATTGAACCCAAGAAGATTTATGAAGCTCTCGAAGATCAAGATTGGCTTGAAGCCATGCATGATGAAATCAATAACTTCAAGCGCAACAAAGTGTGGAAGTTAGTGCCAAGGCCCAAGGTTGCAGGAATGTTATTGGCACCAAATGGGTGTTCAAGAACAAGCAAGACAAAGATGGTATCTTCATTCGCAACAAGGCAAGATTGGTGGCTCAAGGGTTTTCTCAAGTCGAAGGTGTTGATTTCGGTGAAACCTTTTCCCCCATAGCTCGTCTTGAATCCATTCGCATCTTACTTGCTTATGCATCTCATCATAATTTTAAGTTGCAACAAATGGATGTTAAGAGTGCTTTCCTAAATGGTCCCATTAGTGAGTTAGTATATGTTAAGCAACCTCCGGGTTTCGAGGATCCCAACCACCCGATCACGTATATAAACTCGATAAGGCACTCTATGGACTTAAACAAGCTCCACGTGCGTGGTACGAGCACCTTAAAGAGTTTCTAGTGGATCGTGGGTTTAATGTTGGTTTAATCGATCCTACCCTCTTTACTAAGATGGTTGGAGGCGACTTATTCATATGTCAACCCTATGTGGATGACATCATCTTTGGGTTTACTAACACTTTGTTCAATGAAGAGTTTTGCAAGCTTATGACCGTTAGGTTTGAGATGTCTATGATGGGAGAATTGGAGTTTTTCCTTGGCTTTGAAGTGAATCAATACCATGAAGGAACCTTCATCAAACAAGCCAAATACACTCAAAACATGCTCAAGAGATTCAACATGCATGACGCCAATCCTATGAAGACTCCCATGTCCACAACCACTAACTTGAAACCCGACCCCAACGGTAAAGAGGTAGACCAAAAGGTATACCGCTCCATGATTGGCTCTTTGCTCTACCTTTGTGCATCTAGACTGGATATCATGTATAGTGTAGGTAAATGTGCAAGGTTTCAAGACTCTCCGAGGCAAAGTCATTTCGAAGCGGTGAAACGAATCTTTTGATATTTAGTTCATACCCCAAATTTTGTTCTTTGGTATCCCAAGGGTTCAAGCTTTCAGCTCATCGGGTATTCGGATGCGGATTATGCGGGAGAGAAGACGGATATAAAGTCCACATCCGGGGGTTGCCAATTCCTTGGCCGCTCCCTAGTATGTTGGTCTTCAAAAAAGCAAAACTGCATTGCTCTCTCCACCACCGAGGCCAAGTATATCTCCGCGGCAAGTTGTTGTGCCCAATTTCTTTGGATGAGGCAAACCTTGAAGGATTATGGTATTCATTTTTGACAAGGTGCCTCTTCTTTGCGACAATGAGAGTGCTATCAAGATCGCCTACAACCCCGTTCTCCACTCCAAGACGAAGCACATTGAGATTCGTCATCATTTTATTCGGGATCATGTTGAGAAGGGTGATATTGATCTCTCATATGTATCCACCAAGGATCAACTTGTCGTTATCTTCACGAAGACCCTTGATGAACCAAGATTTCGAGCTTTGAGGAATGAACTAAATGTCATCGATTCTTCCAACTTCACTTGAGACCTTGCATATGTACCTTCATTATATGTGTTATTAGGTTTGGATGTAGGCATGGACATAGGGGGAGCGTCACTCAACTCATGAGTATACACTCCTCTTATTATGCAAAAATCAATTCATCATTGCATATCTAGTCAATTTGTGACTTATTGTGCTTAACTGTGAGTAGTACTCTTGGATACAAGATATATCTTCGCGGTGCCAAAGTACACACTCAAACATGGTGGCTTAGGCCACTAACCTCCTCCCCTCGGAGTTGTTTTTAGTTTTTGGTTCTTTCCTGAATATCTTATTTACCCTTGACAACTTGTGCGGGTTCGGCTTTTATTTCTTTTGAATCTTGCGAATCCCCTCGAGTAATGTCTCTCGTATGACAGTTACCATATTCCAACCCAAGCTCCCTTTTCCCAAAACACCATTCCAATCTTAATGCTCTCGTTTTTTGTTCTTGGCGCGTGAAAACTGGGTCTGGCGGAGGCTCCGGTGAAACCACCGGAGGCTCCGCTGCGCCTGTCCACCGGATCCCACCGGTACCTCTGCTGGTGCGAAATTTGCCCAGCGTATCCGTACCGCACTACGCTACGTGGACAAGGGGCGGAGGCTCCGGTGAAACCACCGGAGCCTCTGCCCGTTGCGGTTCTGCGGGATAAGATCTAGGGCGAGCCAGGTCAACGAGATCCCAATCTCATTTTCCTCCACTCGCCCTACCTCTTCTTCCTCCAAACCGCCGCCACCCCCCAAGTCTCCGCCGCCGGGAAGGGTGCTCCACCGCTGGGAGACTCTCCTCCTTGCCTTGGACCACCCCGGGACCTTCTTCCTCCTCTCCTTCCACCATGGATGCGGGTATGTTTGCTCTCTCTCTCTCTCTCTCTCTCTCTCTCATCTATTTGATGGATGGGGAAGCACTAGGAGCTACATGTTCTTCACATCTAGATGCGTGGATTTGGATTTTGGGAGTAGGAAATCACGCGTACAAAACCTAGAAACCTAGATTGTAAGTCTTAGGCTTGAATCACTTTGGTTCTTAGGGTAGATTTGTTCATGTGCTCTACCCTTTGTTATTCAACCCTAATGCTATTCATATCTTTGTTCCTTGGATTTGTGCGTCACATAAACTTTAGCATTACCTTTTCTTCATGCTTTTCTTGCTATCTCTTTCTCATAGATGCATCCGGTTCCAAGGGCAAGGGCAAGGGCACTCGCACCAAGAGCGTGGCTAGTCGCAAGGCTCCAAGGGTTGATGAAATCGAGGAAACATTGGAACCATCTCAGCCCAAGCGCAGGACGAGATTCCCTGAGATTCGCCGGAAAAAATCAGCTTCTCAAATGTCCGAGGGAGTGTTCTTGGCACAACGTCGCGAGAACCCATATATTATTGAATGCAACCGTCTGATGCCACAGTTCCGGGGAAAGGACCCTCGATTCCACACCGTCTTTCAAAGCCAAATTTATCATGAGATCTTGATGAGGAAGCCCAAGGAGAATGTTGCCCCTCAACATGCTATTAATTTTGGGCATATGGAGAGGAATCCCAAGTACTTTGGAGAGGCACTAGATATTGTTGATGGACTTGGCCTTGCTCCCATTATGCAAGTCCAACAATATTATGATGAAGGATTGGTCTTTGAGTTTTTGGCCACGGTACACCTCGCCAATGAAATAGAGCGTCATCTTATTTGGATGAACAAGGGACAACAACTGACTATCAAGTGGTCTGAAGTTGGGGTTCTTCTTGGCGGTTACTCGAATCATGGACCTTTTGCCGGTGGTGAGGAGTTTGACAGTGGATGGTTCCGTGTTCATGCCACCAATACTCAATCACTCTCCAAGGATCAACTCACCCCTCTGTATCACTGGAAGAAAATTTGCTGTTGGGTTTGTCAAAGGTCTCTACCCCACTTATGATGTTATGCTCCGCATCTATCGAGAGACCATCAACCCAAATGCGGGGAACATTGATGAGATCCAAGGCTTCCTCAAGAATCTCATGCTTCTTACTCATGAGAAGCGGCTCTCCGGTCTGACGCAGAGGCTCGATGTGCTTGACTATCTGTGGAATGAGTTGTGGCATGTCGTCATACAGAGGAAGAATGCTTTCTTTGGGCCTTTCATCATGAAGATCATCTTGAGTGTGTGGGAGAACAAGTTCCCGGACGCTCCTCTTGATGATAGTAATTGGATCCCACATACAGAGAAAAGGCTTCTCATCAAGGACCACACCGAGCCTATTGTGCATCCCACTCCTGCTGCTCGCAAAGGCAAGGCCAAGCCAAGGATCATCATTGATGAAGAAGATGAAGAAGAGGAAGTTGGTCCCTCTCGCCCTCCTCCATCTGACAATGCCTTCAAGTGGATGGAAAGGGCCATCAAGAAAGTGTTCAAAGTGAACAAGAAGATTGAGCAGCATCAATGGGAAGTTCACTATGATAAGGAGCTCAAGCACCGCAAGGCAGCACAGGCAGAGCGTCAGTTTCGTCGTGATGGTGGCGAATCTGTGGAGTCCCCGGTGCTACCTAGCATCACCAACTGGGACAAGTGGCAAGCCAAGGATTCAGCGGGGAAGCTCATCGAGTGGTCTGACGAGGAAGCAGGAGAAGAGGTCACCAGCTCTCGCCGCCGTGCCCGCCCTCCGAGCATGGATAACTCCTCCGAGTGATCTTCGGGCCGTTAGCATCGGTCTCCTCCCTCTTTTGGTATCTTGGTTCCAAATGGGGAGAGATATCTACTTAGGAGCGGGCATTTGCATGGGATCTCTCTCAAGCGTGTTTTCGATTTGCATCTTTCATCTTGCTTGAGGGAGTTGGTTATTTGAAAACTTCGTTTGTTTAATTATTGTGTGTTGTGAACCTCGTAATGCATTATGTGAGCTTGTGAACTTAGTACCTTAATTATATCACTTGTTGTTTGCTCACTACTATATTTGTGTTTTGCTATCCATATTTCTTAAATTCTCTCAACATGAAGGGAGCATATCTCTAGGGGGAGCTCTGTTCATGTTGTGTGAGCTATAGTTATGCAAATAGAGATGTTCATCAATTACCAAAAAGGGGGAGAATGAAAGATCATCTTTCGTTTTAATAATTAATGACAACATACCTATTGGACTAATGTCTATTTGTTATATATGAAAATGCTCAGGTTCATTAAGTATACAATCTCTATGGGTTACAAAATTGTTTGGAATGAAAAGAGCTCAAAGAAACCATGTCGGAGAGCTTTTTTTGTATGCAGCGGAGGCTCTGGTGAAACCACTGGAACCTCCACTCCATTCTTTTTCTAGCACAGTTCAGGCGCGGGCCTCCGATGTTGGGTCTGGTGTGGCCTCCGCCAAAATGGCATTCAGGTGGATAAGAGTGGAGGCCAGAGCGGAGCCTCTGGTGGATCTCCGGTGGGACGAGCCTCCGCCACAACCACCGGAGCCTCCGCCCTACAGGATACAACGTGAAGGAAATGGACTGCACATTTGCGCGCATATGAAGACCACCGGAGCCTCCGGTGTTGCGTGGACTGCATAACGGCCACTTGGGGAAAGGAGTATTTAAAGCCTTCCCCTACCTCATAAATGCTTAAGCTTTGCCCATTCTCTCTCCTAGCCATCAATGAAAGCTTCAACCTCCTAGATCTCCCTTTCCAACCACCCAAACACTCCGAAAACTTTGTGGAGAGCTAGAGGAGACCTAGATCCGTGATTCCACCAAAGGAATTTCAAATCCATCCGCCACATCCTAGTAGATCTAGAATCCTACTTGAGTCCTAGAAACCTTAGTAGATCTTGTGCTTGTAGCTTCCACCTTGTTGCAAGAAGCTTCGGATCCGTTGAGAGCCTCCATCCATCTTGTGGAGTGTTCTCAACCTTGTGTAAAGGTTTGGTCAAGGCCTTCAAGTCGAACTCATAGTGGAAACAAGAATATCCCTCATCGGAGAAGCTCAAGGAGAATAAGGTGTGCACAACCGTGCTATTGAGGAGCGCCTAGGTGGCTCCCCACCTCTCCAACATAGACGTACTTCTCTTGAGAAGGAACTACGGGAAACATATCCTTGTCTCCTTGTTTACAGTTGCGGTTTATCTTGTTGCCTTTCGTTTTACGTCCGTCGTGTATCTTATCTTGTATCACTTAGGTTGCTCACCTAGTTGCACATCTAGAGAACCTTACTTTATCTTGATTAGCCATAATTAAAAGGAAAATAAGAAAAATTGGTAGTCAACCTATTCACCTCCCACCTCTAGTTGACCATAGTGTACTTTCAACAACTTTTATTCATTTGATCCTAGTTTACATGATTTACATTACTATGATGATAAAGTTTATGTTGGTAGCATGTCACCTCAGAAATTATTTGTTTTGTCGTTTACCTACTCGAGGACGAGTAGGAACTAAGTTTGGATTGTTGATACGTCATACACGTATCTATAATTTCTGATGTTCCATGTTGTTTTGATGCCTTATGCTACATATTTTCCTTACACTTTATGTCATTTTTATCGATTTCCCGGGACTAACCTATTGACAAGATGCCCGAGAGCCAGTTTCCTGTTTTCTGCTGTTTTTTGTTTCGCAAAAGTTGTTCAGGAAATATTCTCGGAATTGGAAAATTTGAAGCCCAGAAGTCTTAGAATTCCCGAAGGTTCCACGGAGTCCCGAAAAGGCCCGAAGAGGGGGGCACACCATAGGGCGGCGCGCCCCCTGGCCGCGCCTGGGGGTGGTGTGGGCCCCTCGGGCCACCGCCTTTGCCCTTTCGGCTATTTATTCCCCCGATACGTCAACCCTAAATAGATACCATTTTTTCCCGAGAAACATCCGAGGCCACCGTCATTGTCAACCCGAGATTGGGAGGGTTCTGGAGGTCTCCCCGGCACCCTGCCAGGAGGGGAATTCATCACCAGAGCGGTCTACACACCGTGCCCGCCTCCGGAGTGATGCATGAGTAGTTCATCCCTGGACTACGGGTACATAGAAGTAGCTAGATGGTTGTACTCTCCACTTTATGCCTCATGTTTAGATCTCGTGAGCTGCCTCACATGACCAAGATCATCTTATTTTAATGCTACATGTTGTGTTTGGTGGGATCCGATGATTATTGAATGCTATGTCTTTTGATTATCAATCTATCATGTTATCTTCATGTGTATGTTATTTATGATCTTGCATGCTCTCCATTGTTAGTAGATGCTCTGTCCAAGTAGATGCTAGTGACTCCAAGAGGGAGTATTTATGCTCGATAGTGGCTTCATGCCTCGTTTTCATCTGTGCTTGAGTGACAGAAACGTGACGGATGGAGGATGTGATGTTGCCATTAGGGAGAAAACAACGATGTTTACTTAGTTACATTGTTTACATTACACACCTTGCTTATTGCGATTATCCGTTGCTTGCTACTTAATACCTAACATTTATTCGGATGATATTCGAAGGGTGGATTATTACTCATAGATGCAGTTGGATGACGATCTATGTATTTTGTTGTAATGCCCGCATGAATCTCATAGTAATCTTTATGTCATGCATGTTTCTTTATATGTCAATTGCCCAGCTGTAATTTGTTCACCAAGCATGTTAGCTATCTTTTATGAAGATACACCTCTAGTGAACTGTAGACCCCGGTCTATTTTCTCATACTGATAATACAACCACTGCTACTGTTTTCACGCTGCTGCTACAGTTTTCATATTGTTCTCATACTATTTTCCACACCATACATTTAACCTCTTTGTTATCAGCAAAATCGGTGAGATTGACAACCTCACTGCTTTGTTGGGGCAAAGTAAATTGTTTGTGTTGTGTAGGTTCCACGTTGCTGGTGAACCGGTAGTACACCCTACCATCTCAACTGCATCAACCTTCTGAAGTTTCTCCTTCCTCCTACTGGTCGATTCAACCTTGGTTTCTTTCTGAGGGAAACTTGCTGCTGTGCTCATCAACCTTCCTCTTGGGGTCTCCCAACAAACGTGTGTTACACGCGCATCGGGCCTCACTTTCGAAGAACAACGATTCATCGATCTGGACGGACTCAATTTGTTTCGGGTCTGTCAACTTCACCAAGCACTCGCCGATATCGCGCCCAGTATTTGACTCCATCGATAGAAGCATCGACCTCATGTTTGGTGACCTGAACTTCCCCGCGAGTCGCACGGGGGTACTACGCATGCATGACTCTCCTCGCCTTCAAGCGACAGAGTCGATCGCGCCAGGAATGGAGATTCTACCGCTGTAACTCGAGGAGAAGGAAAACTTCAAGCACACCTCCACTTCGCCGCTATGGTTAGACGATCCAAGCACTCTACCTCAGACAACGAGAGCGATAGCGAGGACCTAGCCGATCCAAGCAAAATATCAGACACAATTGATGAATGGAGATGGCGACGAACTCGAGGAAGATCCACTGAAGTCCCTGCCACCCGAGGATAAGGACCCGAATGACGATGGTGACGGACTTGATGGGCTTGCTCGGTCCATCGACTTTGGGTCCGCAGCCAAAAAACAGGAAAAACAAGCAAGACCGCCCTATGATCCACGTGTCAGCTGAAACAATGGAGCTGGTCATGACCTTGGTCGAGCAGGGGGCGCCCCCTCCCGAAGGACGACACCTCAGATGAGTGGACAACCTACCGCTACGTGTTGAGCAGACAGAGAAGGAAATTAAGCAAGATACGTACGGGCCTGGACAGTGCACATCATGCAGGAGCAGATGCAGCCGAAGTTGTAGGTGAAGGAGTGCAGAAACCAGCTGCGCCCAAGTGACGATCCCGCACTAGCAACATGACAGCTGACACCATGGGACGAACTTGAAGGGCGCTAGACCTTGAGCACCACCCAAAGAAACCTAACCCTCCGGAGAAGATAGTACCCAGAACTCCGTAAGAGAGGCTCCTACAGGTGCAGACGTACCTGATGTCAATCTAGCCAACGTCAGGCGACACTCACGAAGAGGTTCACGAAGAGATGCTGCAGGGCCTGAACATCGCAAGTGCGGAGCTAGGAGAGAAATCCGCCGCACGAGCAGCAGCTGCACCCGCGGAGCTAGCGCCTGACAAAGCAAAGGCCAAGCCAACCCGCGCACCACGCTATGAGCAGGACCCGAGGGATGCGCGCAGAAAAATCGCGCAAAACAAAGTAGACATGCTACACAGAGAGCGAGCCGCGGAAGAAACACAACCCCGAGCTAACAGGACCCGAGCGGAGCACTCAAGACACAGTTCCCCTGACTCAGACGAGGAAGAACTCTGCGGGCCACCCTGCTTCACCCGCGAGATTCGCCAGGCTAGTAAGCCAAAGCGATTCAAGATGACAGCTGAGACCCAAAATACGACGGCGTCCAAACGGCGGTGGAGAAGGTCTTGGTGGCTGAAATTGGAGGACCAATGTTGACGGAGGTGGTCTTCGCTCACTTCTCAGTGGCCGGTATTCGGATCCAATTCAGATATGGTAACTATGAGCCTGGTGTTTGATGCCTTGTAGAAGCAACCTTGGCTAGTGGGGGCAGCAGCACCAGAGAAATTCAATTTCGGTGGCCCTCCTCGAGTGTCATGTCTTGACTTTCAGGGTGAAAAACCTAATGCGTGATCTTTATTGGTTGTGTCTGCCAATAGCCTGAAGACATTGTTTTGAGAGCTCAGAATTTGTCGAGGGCGAAAACCTATGATCTTGATCGGGGGGTCGCTTTTGGATAACCATTTTTTTTCATTCCGGGTGTTGTCTTTGGTGGTGGTTTCTGGGGATCCCGCTGCGAGGATTTGATTACCGTGGCGGTGCAATTTTTTTCATTTTCTTTTTCTTTTTCTCTTTAGGCTATGTGTATCCATGATGTCATCTATGGCATTCTGCTGGTGCAAAGACGGGACGTAATTAGTATCTTCACGATATTAATATATTCGGCTTTTATCTAAAAATTATTACCTCGGGAGCACGTTGTTTTTCTTCCCCACGTGTTGGTATCCGACAACTAGTAACATTCCGATTCCCTTTACCGTTGTCTGATGGTGATGATTTCTACATTCGAATTGGTAAAAGAACATTGCGGCGCAATATGCTGGCCGAAAAATTTGCCTGTCGGCAACGAATCCTCTCATCCGTTGCTATCAACCGTACTTTGGCACATCTGGCCTCTGGGTTTGTAATGCACGGTCTCCGTTCAGAGAAAACAACTTACTTGCCGAACGCGTTATAACCACTCTCGTAAGAGAGTTTTTTGGCTACCACTTGGATTACAGGATTAGGAACGGGAGAGTAAACTGTACACGATCCTCCTTTAATTATCCCGAGAACACATTGCACATCTGACTACGATTTGTTCGCTTTACGCAACATAGCTGCTGGTAGAGTCTATTTTCTCTTGATGATCAAGCCAGTTGACTTTAAATTGGATGGCTCAGTCAAATTCTCTCTCTTATTTTAGAGTACACATGTCAAATCCTCAAGGACATGTACTTGTATTCTTCGCGGTGGTTAGGGCATATATAGCACTAGCACTGTCATCGAGCAGTTAGTCACCCCTTTTTGTTGCTTTCAGTAGGTTTTGTCCCTATAAAACAAGGAAAGATTCCATAGTTTGAGCAATAGGGAATGATTGAACTGAAAGCTAGCGGCATCTCCGCGCATTTGATGTGTTCCCTTTGCCTTTTAACTTTATTGATTGATCACGCAGTCAAGCTGGCGAACTCATCAGCAGAAAATAAAATCCAAAAGTAGGCTTTTCAGTTTAATATCGTCCATTGACTTTGATCCACTCGGTTTTTATTCCCCTCAATGTGTTTCATATGGTGCTCAAGAAAGCTGCATCAGCTATCGGTAGTGGTTCAGCCAATGGATTATGAAAAGTGCCACTACTTTGAGAATTAATGGAGGCTGGTGACGAGAACAGCTGCAACAACCGGGAGCTTGTTCCGACAAATATAAAAGGCTGTTTAGTTTAATTGACCCCGTTGCTACACCGGGATTTGATCTTGCATATACTGTATATCGTTCCCCTTTCGAGATCGTAGTACCCAAAAGTAATAAAGTTGGATAGGATGATATATAAATAGTTCCTTCCCGCAAAAAATAAAAAAATATGTAGCGCCTGCTTTGTTTCCCTGCTCTCTTTTTTTGTTTGATAAAGATAGTTTTTATCAACTCAAAAGATCACAACAAGATGATACAACCAAACGGGTTACACCCGGTCATTGCATAAAGATGTACACAAAAAAAAGAACATGAAAAAAATTAGCATAGTTTTACGAGCAACAAAAGAATAAAATAGCCTAATGCGGCGGAGGAGCAATGCGTAGATTATGTCGCCATCCATGTTAGGTGAAAACCTGCTTGCCTGCTCGCTTCTTTTGATAACAACCGTCATGAAGAGTTCCTTACAGGGGCGGATCTAGGCCCGGTGCTACCGGTGCTCTAGCACCGGCCAACAACATTCCACAATGAACAAAGTGTGAAGCATTTTCCCCATACACATGAAGAATCCATCCACCCAGCAACGTCCACGATGATCTAGCACCACCCATATGTCATTTCCAGCTCCGCTCCCAGTTCCTTATGCTACCGATCTGTTTTGTTTTTCTACTTCCTATATACCATCCGAGCTTTTCGAGCTCTCAATAGACTATCTTGATATGTCATATTTTGGTTTCAGTGCACCGGCTGTGTGCATCAATTTGATGCAGAGGCCGGGACACTGTTCCCGTTTCAAAAAAAAAAAAACTCCATTCTCTTTAAGCACTAGTAGAAAACAGGGCATTGAGCCAAGCACAATGGAACCGGATGTGATACAAACCGGTTCAAAAGGGTCTGTCCCCTGAGCCCCACCCATGCAGCAAATGGCCGCAAGACTTTTAGGACCGGTTTGTAACACAAACCGGTCCTAAAGGCCTTGCGGGTCATTTGCTGCAGGGAGGGGGGCCAGGGGCAGACCCTTTAGAACCGGTTTGTATCACAAACCGGTTCTACAGGTTTTCTCATTTTTTGCAGCTACTGCGGGTCCCGCTGTCATATCCTTTAGAACCGGTTTGTAACACAAACCGGTCCTAAAGCCCTCCCCTAAACCCTACATACCACCCCGAGCTCAGCTCCATTTTTTCCAGCTCTAGCTCAACTCCATTTTTGCTCTCTCCTTCCTCTTGTGAGGTCTAATCCATCCCCATTTTTCTCCACCATTTGTCAAGATTGTTGGTACCCATCGGTCCTACGGTTAGCATCAACATTCCCTCTTCCGGCATTGCAAGTTTTGCTCGTTTTCTTGCTCATTTCATTTTTGTTGTGCTAGCTAGGTGTTTGATGAAATGCCTAAGCTAGAATTTGTTATTCATTTTGTTATGTATACAAATTGATGCAATTTGAGCTCAAAATTAATTATGATTTGTGGTTTTTTAGTGTCGCGCGCCTTGTCCCCTTCCTCACTGCCGTCGATCGCCCCATCACCGACACAACCTTGGTGAGCCTATTGTTTTTATTTACCAAAACAAATTTTGATTTGTATGATTTACGTATATATTTACTTGTATATAATTTTCTTATTGTGTAAGATTTTTTTTATATACATAGCGCCATGGTTTTGATATCCGTCCCCGTTGGCCCTCGTCCAGTCTATGATTCGGATGTGGTATATTATCTTTTTTCACTACATATTTTCATTTCCTGATTATACGACAATTACTTACGCCGACCAACTTGACATATATATTTTTATCTAGGAGGTAGTGGAACCGGAAATGCCAATCGACCCTATTGTTGAGAAGTTATACTTAGTTGAACAAGAAAATGTTGGCTTGAAAGAAAGATTGAAAAAAACTGAAGAAAGGTTGGAAAAAACTGAAAGAGAGAAGATGACCTTGGAAAAGGTTCTTGCCGGTGTCGTCGATGGTCACAAGAGCGAGATGGACGCAATGCGCCTGAATATTAGAAAGATTAGGAAATATGCAATTAGTAAAGAGACTTGGTATCATTATGCCGTCGGGTCAATTGTTACCTTTGTTGCGATTTTGATCGCATTTGTTGTTGTTTTTAAATGCATTAATTAGAGAGAGTTTTTATGTATGGTTTCAGTGTGTATTTTTATGAGAACTATATATGTATGGTCACTATACGCTAGTTTGGTATTAACGTGTGATGAACTTTTTGTATTAATTAATTAATTTAGTCATGATGATTTAGCATAATGGTTGTTGATAAATTTATATAATGCAGATGAACCGGCAATGGATGTACAGTGATCGACGTCGTCCCGAATTCCTTAATGGCATGCATAGTTTTCTCAATGTGGCTGAGAAAAACAGGCAGAATGGATTTATTTTTTGTCCATGTAAAAAATGCCAGAATAAGAGGAATTTCCATAACTCAAGAACCATACACACCCACCTGTTGCAAGAAGGCTTCATGCCCAGTTATTTTTGTTGGACCAAGCACGGAGAAAGAGGGGTTGTAATGGAAGACAATGAAGAAGAAGAGGATGATGATAATTATCCTATGTTCGGTGAACACGGTGATACTGAAATGGGGGAAGACGAGCCTGAACTTGAGGACATTGTTGATGAGTCTGATGATGATCTTCGTCAGGTCATTCGTGAAAAACAGATAAACTGCGCAAGTGAAAACGAGAGGTTAAAGTTGGAGCGCATGTTAGAAGGCCACAAAAAATTGTTGTACCCAAATTGCGAAGATGGCCAGAAAAAGCTGGGCACCACCCTGGAATTGCTGCAATGGAAGGCAGAGAATGGATTATCTGACAAGGGATTTGAAAATCTGCTGAAAATAATGAAGAAGATGCTTCCAAGAGATAACGTGCTGCCCTGCAGTACATACGAAGCAAAGAAGGTTGTCTGCCCTCTAGGATTGGAAGTGCATAAGATACATGCATGCATCAATGACTGCATCCTCTACCGCGGTCAGCACAAGAATTTAACTGCCTGCCCGGTATGCGGTGCATTTCGGTACAAGATGAGGCGAGATGACCCTGGTGATGTTGAGGGCGACGATCGCCCTAGGAAGAGGGTTCCTGCCAAGGTGATGTGGCATGCTCCTATAATACCACGGTTGAAACGTTTGTTCCGAAACAAAGAGCATGCCAAGTTGCTGCGATGGCACAAAGAAGACAGTAAGGAAGACGATATGCTGAGACACCCCGCTGATGGGTCGCAGTGGAGAAACATCGACGATAAGTACGAGGACTTTGCACGTGACGCAAGAAACTTAAGGTTTGGTCTGAGTACAGATGGCCTGAATCCGTTTGGGGAGCAGAGTAGCAGTCATAGCACCTGGCCCGTGACTCTATGTATCTATAACCTTCCTCCTTGGTTATGCATGAAGCGTAAGTTCATTATGATGCCAGTGCTTATCCCAGGCCCGTCGCAACCTGGCAACAACATTGATGTGTACCTCAGGCCACTGGTTGATGAACTTTTAGAGTTGTGGGCTGACGAAGGTGTACGTGTGTGTGACGAGTACAAACAAGAGGAATTTGACCTACGAGGGTTGCTGTTTGTAACCATCAATGATTGGCCCGCTCTTAGTAACATCTCAGGACAGTCAAACAAGGGATACAGCGCATGCACACACTGTTTAGGCGAGACTGAAAGTATACATATAGGCAAGAATGTGTACCCGGGGCATCGTCGATTTCTTCCAGACATGCATCCCATAAGAAAGAAAGGAAAGCATTTCAAAGGCGAGGCAGATACACGGAGGAAGCCAACCCTCCCTAAAGGTACTGATATATATGACATGGTCAAAGATATAAAAGTAACCTTTGGTAAGGGTCCTGGCGCACAATCTGTTCCGAATGACGCCGACAACCACGTAGCCATGTGGAAGAAGAAATCTATATTCTGGGAACTACCCTATTGGAAATTCCTAGAGGTTCGCTCTGCGATCGACGTGATGCACGTGACGAAAAATATTTGTGTGAACCTGCTAAACTTATTGGGCGTGCATGGGAAGAAGTCGAGAGATACACCAAAAGCACGGCTGCACCACCAACGTATGCACGAACGAGACGACCTGATGAATCCAGAGAATTTCAAAGGTCCTGCCAGCTACGCTCTTACCAAGGAAGAGAAGGAGATCTTTTTCCAAGTCCTGAGCAGTATCAAGGTCCCGTCTGGCTACTCGTCGAACATAAAAGGAATACTAAACCTGGAAGAGAAAAAGTTCCAAAACCTAAAGTCTCATGACTGCCACGTGATCATGACCCAGTTACTTCCGATTGCATTGAGGGGGCTTCTGCCAGAAAACGTGCGAGTACCCATTGTGAAGCTATGTGCATTCCTCAATGCAATTTCTCAGAAGGCAATCGATCCAGCAACTCTACCAAGTTTACAGAAGGACGTGGTCCAATGTCTTGTCAGCTTCGAGTTGGTGTTCCCACCAACCTTCTTCAATATTATGACGCACCTCATAGTTCACCTAGTCCAAGAGATTTCCGTTCTCGGTCCTGTATTCTTACACAATATGTTCCCCTTTGAGAGGTTCATGGGAGTCTTGAAGAATTATGTTAAAAACCGTGCTAGGCCGGAAGGAAGCATGGTCATTGGCTATGGAACAGAGGAGGTCATTGAGTTTTGTGTTGACTTTATTCCTGACCTGAACCCGATCGGTGTTCCTCAGTCGTGCCATGAGGGGAGACTGCGTGGAAAAGGCACGCTAGGAAAGAAATCAACAACATGTATGGACGAGCAATCTTTCACTCAAGCACACTACACAGTTCTAGTTAATTCCAGCTTGGCGGCTCCATATATCCAGGAACACACGGATATTTTACGCTCGAAATACCCGGAGCAACCTGAAGATTTCATTGCTAAAGAACACGCGAAGACTTTCGGCGGTTGGTTGCAAAGACGTCTCATTAATGACAACATTGTTGAAGATGAGCTATACTTGTTGGCCAAGCAACCATCTTCGACTATATTGACCTTTAAAGGGTACGAGATAAATGGTAACACATTTTACACGGCAGACCAAGATAAAAAGAGCACCAACCAAAACAGTGGCGTCCGGTTTGATGCAAAAGACGACACCGGGGAAAGGGTCACATACTATGGTTACATAGAGCAGATATGGGAACTTGACTACGGACCTTCCTTTAAGGTCCCTTTGTTCTGGTGCAAATGGTTCGACCTGTCAGGCGTGAATGTAGACCAGAAGTACGGAATGACAACAGTGGATCAGAAGAATCTTGGGTACGACAATGATCAATTCGTCCTAGCCAATGATGTGGCTCAGGTTTTCTATGTGAAGGACATGTCTAGCAGACCGAGAAAAAGAAAAGATAAGGAAGCGAATACATCAGACGATGAGCCAAGACACCACATAGTTCTTTCAGGGAAAAGAAACATCGTGGGAGTCGAGGACAAGACAGACATGTCAGAAGATTACAATAAATTTGATGAAATTCCTCCCTTCAAAGTCAAAGATGATCCAAGCATTCAGTTAAATGATGAAGATGTTCCATGGTTATTACAGCGCAATCAGAAGAAAGGCAAGAAGAAAAATAGAAACGGATCATCTCTTTAGTCCCGGCTGGGGACACCAACCGGACTTAATGGGTTAGGGTTTCGTTTGGACCAATCAGATAGAATCACACGGATCGTGTGTTTCTTTCAACCGCTTGTGAGCCGTTGGATCCGGGATGTGTTTCTTTCCAGCGGATTGTGAGCCGTACGATCAGGGCTACGGTGTGTTTCTTTCGAGCTGTTGTGAGCCGTTGGATGAGATGTTTCTTAACCGTTGGATCAAAACCCTAGCTCAACACTTTGTGAGCCAGAGGACCCTATATATAGCCCAGCTTCATACACCGTTCAGTTCATCTCGCAAATACAAAACATCCGGATTCGCCAGCATACGCCCTGCTGTGCATTTGGTATGCATATATGCACTCAGTAGCCACTGCAGGGTTGTATGCTGGCGATACCGATTGTTTTGTTCTACACCCCCCTTTAAGGTTTGATATATCATATATTCAGTTCATCGAGCAAATACAAAACATCCGGATTCGCCGTCATACGTCCAGCCGTGCATTTGGTATGCATATATGCACCCAGTAGCCACGGTTGGGCTATATGACGGCGATACCGTCTGTTTTGTTCTACACCCCCTTTAAGG
The DNA here is from genome assembly GCA_028641055.1 of Alopecurus myosuroides. NCBI lineage: Eukaryota > Viridiplantae > Streptophyta > Magnoliopsida > Poales > Poaceae > Alopecurus > Alopecurus myosuroides. The sequence goes on along the minus strand of CM054060.1, from coordinate 119,084,682 downwards.
TTTGATACATCATATATTCAGTTCATCGAGCAAATACAAAACATCCGGATTCGCCGTCATACGTCCAGCCATGCATTTGGTATGCATATATGCACCCAGTAGCTAGCCACGGTTGGGCTGTATGACGGCGATACCGTTTGTTTTGTTCTACACCCCCCTTTGGAAACAGAAATAAGAAGAAAAGAAATGTGCGCCCCCCCTGTACAGGCCTTTAGTACCGGTTGACGTTAACAACCGGCGCGGGAGTTCACGCGTGGCGCGGGAGTTCACGCGTGGCGCGGGAGTTGTGACGCGTGGCCAGGAGGGCGCGGTATAAACTGTCGCGCCTCGAGCGCGTCTTCTCCTCTCCACGCGCCCACTCCTCTCCACGCACCGTCGCGCTTCCACAATGCCTCCGAGGAGAAACAGCACCACCGGCTTCCGCGGCGTCCGAGCACGGCAGAACGGAATGTTCAGCGCAGATATCCGCTGGGGGGACGACCGCATCCCCCTCGGCTCCTTTGCGACGGCGGCGGAGGCCGCCCGCGCCTGGGACGCGGCGGCCTGGCGCCTCAACCGCCCGCGGTCGCTGATGAACTTCAACGACTGCCACACCGTCTGGGAAGCGGAGGCCAGGGCTCCAAAGCCGCATATCGTCACTGCCGCCGACCACCTCCAACTCCGCCACCGCGCGTTTCAGGGCCTAGTCGACGCCATGGAAGACCGCGTCGTCCGCGAGTATTACCGGAACAACCCGGGGGAGGAGAGCGCCGACGAGGAGCTCTGGCAGACCCGCGCGACTGAGCGGGCGGAGCGCCGCCTCGAACGCCACCTCGCGTTAGATGCCGCTCGGGAGGCGAGGACGAATGCGCTGCAAGAGCTTCGTCGGGCCGACCACGCCGGCGAAGTCTGGGCCTCCGACGATCCGAGGTGGGGGCCTATCTCGGACATATCATCATGCACCTCCGACGACGAGGAGGAGGTCACCGACGAGTTCGACAACGACGATGACCCGGAGGAGGTCAGCGACGAGTTCCCCGACGACGACGACGAGGAGTAGTGTTCGTCTGTTTTCTCTTTTTTAATAAAAGAATTTGTATTCCGGTGACACTGCGGCGTGCTAGCGCGTCTGTTTTCTGTTTTTAATAAAAGTAACCTTCTGTTTTCCATGTTTTATAAATCAATGTAAAAGAAAACAGGGAAGTGAAACAAAAAAGAAAAATAAAAGAAAAAAAATCTACATGTATGGTATCTCGCTAAATCAATCTATATATATGTATCCACGATATATATGCTCGATGCATCACTTGCGCTCTCACTTCTCGTTGCCTTACTCATTACCCACCCTAACTTACCACAGGCGCATAAACTTCAGTATGCGCCTGGGGTAACATTACCGCAGGCGCACCGTGGACGAATGCGCCTGGGATAACAGTACTACCGCAGGCGCACAGTGTACAAATGCGCCTGTACCACAGGCGCACGGTATAAAAATGCGCCTGGGGTAAGTGATCAAATTTTTCCCATTCTACACCACATTTTATATCTTTGTTTCTGATTTTAGAACACAATCATATCACATTCATAACATAGAATCTTACGATCACACATAACACAAACATAAGTCTCACAATACTAAGATATCCATTAATTACATACTAAGATATCCATTACATGCATATATATCGAACGCATACATCTATGACTCCGTCGAGTAGATGCGGAACAACTCGTAGGAGACGTATGCATCTATGGCTGCATACTTGACGTTCGTGAAGTCCAGTGGGTTCTTCTCCCATAAAAAGTGATTCTTTCGGGGGAAACCAGACTTCATGGTTTCGTAGCCCTCGTGGATTAAGGCAGTTGCCATGCGAGCCATCCCGGTCCTTGGCCCGTTCAATTGGATAAGATCCTGAAGATCAATGTAGTGATCTTCAGGTATCACAATACCCAAGCGCATCAACTTCGGACGGTCTTGCCTGATGTCAACGCTGCAAAAGTCATATCCCATGTTGACAAGAAAATCAACAAGGGCCGGAGAATGCTTTGAACTACTGCAACAACAAAAATTTCATACGTGTTAGATATTGCAACACATGTATTCTTCACATGCAAGGACAAATAGAGATTGGTCAAATGCGCAAGAGGACCGGGGAGCCTCTCGCAACTGTTGGTGTAGCACACCTCGAGTTGCTTGCCGCATGGTGCGGGACCACGGTATATGTCCCAAACTTCAGCCATGGTGTGCTTGGTGGAGGAAGATCAAGAGAGGAAGAAGAGAAGACAGAGGAAGAAGAGAGAATACAGAGAAACAGAAAGACTCGCGATCGGGAACTGTAGCAATAAAACCGCCGCGCGCGGGAGGCGAGCAGTTTGTACAGAGACCCTTTAGCACCGGTTGTTAACACAAACCGGTGCTAAAGGTCTGTACAGGGCGCGCGGTCTGAATGTGGCCCCAAGTACAGACCTTTAGCACCGGTTTGTGTTAACAACCGGTGCGAAAGGTCTTTCGCACCGGTTGTTAACAGCAACCGGTGTTAAAGGTCTGTAGTGGGGCGATATATCCAGGACTTGTGAAAAATTTTCGTCAGTTCTTTCGCGCGTCTTCTCTCGTTGCACGTACGGCGAAGCCCTGCTCCGGCCGCGTCTCCGTCCGCCTCGCCTCCGTCCGCCCCGACGTCGCGCGCTGCCCTCTGCCTCCGTCGCCGTTGCCGTCGCCGCCCTCTGCCTCCGTCGCCGCGGTCGATCCCCCGCGGCCCCGCCTCCGTCCCGCCTCCGCCTCCGCCGCCCCGCCCTCTCGCCCCTCGCCGTCGCCCCGTCGCCCTCTGTACACGCGTAGGTAAGATTTTTTTTTTTTACAATTTTGTTTAGTTTTAGAATTTTTAGAGTAATTAGTGCTAGAATTTTTAGAGTTAGTGTTAGTGTTAGTATTAGTGTTAGTGTTAGAAATCTTTAGAGTTAGTGTTAGATTTTTTTAGAGTTAGTGTTAGTGTTAGAATTTAGTGTTAGAAATTTTTAGAGTTAGTGTTAGATTTTTTTTAGTGCTTTAATTTGTTTTTACAATTTTGTTTAGTGTTAGAATTTTTGTGTTAGAATGTTGTGTTAGAAGTTAGTGTGTTAGAAAATTTCATCGTTAGTGTTAGAAAATTTCAGAAAGTTAGAATAATTGTACTAATTAAGTTAAGAAATTTTACTAAGTTACCATTTTGTTCCTGTTTAACTTTCATTTTATTTCTGTTATATTTCTCAATTTAGTATTTTTTTACTAAGTTAGAAACACTAAGGTATTTTACTTAATTATGGAATATTTACTTAGTCCGGGCATGTTTTTAGTTCATGTCTCTGTTGGACCCGCCGGGCGATGTCCGGGCCTGGGCCCCGCCAGGCTGGCACTGGGAGCTCCTTAGTACCGGGGCACGCGGCTTGGTGAGAAATCCGGGTGACGTGGTCGACCCGGATATTCTTTGGTGGCCATCGCGTGGGCCACGCTCGGTGCGGAGAGAGCCGGCCCCTGAGGAGGTGGTACAACAGCGTATCAGGGAGGAGGACGAGCACGTCCGTCGCTACATGTACTAGCTCGATAGGCAGTATAGCAGCAGTTGGTCGATTATTAGGAGGGTTCCTTACCACGTGAGCTATGACCCTATGAGGGTTCCTTATCTATGGATGCGTAGCACCCGTGACTCAGCACCCCGCGGCTTAGGACCCGGTCGGAGTTAATTATTTTGAGAGATGTCACGAGACTATGTATAAGTGATATTATTCGATCGTGATGTATTAGGGTTAAAAAAATTAACCCGAGCTATGTAACTCTTGGTGTGTCCAGAACTATTATTTCATTAATATGTCCAGAACTATTATTTTATTACTGTCCGATGAAATAATTTCGCCAAGTGCCCGATGAAAATTTCGCTAAGTGTTCTTCATTTTATAAATTTTACTAGCAGGTGTTGAGCTATGGATCCCCAAGAACCTGCACATGATCCGCACGCCGATAAACTCGCGGGAATGGGTGAGGCGGAGAAGGAAAGATTAATGTGCGAGATGATTTTTAATAATGCAACGGCCATATATCGTGATGACGACGGTGGACAGGCGTTTAGCAATCAATTTTTGAACGACTCCGGTGACGGAGATCAGAATATAGAAGATGTAGTAGATGATGACGACGACAACGTCGAGGATGAAGAAGTGCCCTCCAGAACAAACTCTGCCAATGTATATCTCAAGTCACTGTTCACGCAACAATTAATTTGTATTGCACTTACTAACGAATCATTATTTTCCCGTTTAGGCGCCCTCTAGAACAGCTAGCGCAAGTACTGAGACAAAGTCCAAACGAGGCCCGGCCGCAAGGTTGAAAGATACCGCAAGGTTCTCGATCGATACAGTTGCTGCTGATGGCAAACCACTGCAGCCCCCAGAAACTTATCGCAAATTCGTAAATCAGTGCGGAGTTGTTGTAAGAGACCTGGTCCCGATCAACTTAATAGAATGGAATAAGCCGAAGACCGGGGCCAACGTTGGAGCTAGTTATGTCGATGAAAGATTGAAAAAAATTCTTTGCGAAACGCTATGGCTAAATTTCAGCGTAGCGAGCGATAAGAAGAAGAAAGTCGAGCAGTGGGCTTTGAAGAAGATGGCCACACAATTCCAGAGGTGGAAGAAAGAACTGTGGAAGAAATATAAGGACGAAGATCCAGTTTTCACTGGGAACCTAGTGAAGATAAGAGACGCTTGGGATGATTTTAAGGCGTACAAGAAATCGGGTGTCTTTGCATCCCGATCGGCCACAAATTCGAAGAATGCGAAGAAGAAGAAATATCACCATATTTTGGGGTCAGGTGGCTACATGACTGTCCTGCCTAGGTGGCGAAGCTATGAAGCTGCGCTTGTGAAAAGAGGTATCATTCCACAGACACATGACTGGCCCGATAGGTCCAAGTTCTGGTTGTTCGCGCATGGGGCAACGTTGGACGCTGAGACTGGGATGATTGTTGCTCAGGGACCATGGTCGGAAAAAATAACAAAAGTCGTAGCAGACCTAGAGAAGGCAATAGAAGCTGTTCGAAAAGGAACTTTTGTTCCCGATAGAGAGAACGACGAGCTGACGAGGGCACTCGGGAACCCCGAAAAGTGGGGACGAACACGAGGCTTTGGAGCGGATACCCCGTGGAGCCAAGGGTTTGCAGCGGACATTGGCACTTACAGAAGCCGTGATAGAAGCAAGAAAAAGGCGATGGAACGGCTATCGACATTAGAACAAAAGGTGGATTTTCTCTTGAAGAAAGGGGGACACCCTCTACCTGACACTGAAGAGGAGGTAGAACATCCTCCTGCACCTGATCAGCTGCAAATAGAAGACAATCATGTAGCAGATGCCGTCCCATCTCAGCATAGAAGCAGCGTTGGTTCCACGCACATGCAGCTAGAAGACGGTCGTGCAGTCGAACCGTCGGCGCCTCACTACCCCGTGGATGATATCACGGAGAAGACAAACTGTGAGATACATATGCCAATGGGGAACATATCCTTCAGGGTGGCGTCAGGCTATGCTTTACCGAATCAACCTGGAGCAACCTACCATGGTGGTCAGATTCCAGCATCCCATGCTCGTGTCGGGTTGTCAATAATTACGCCGGGATGCCATTCAATTGAGCTCCATATTCCTGGAGGTGAAGGCGAGAAGACACTGGGAGAAATGGAGCTTGGTATCATATTGTGGAATAAGAAACACATCGTGTTTCCTAACTCGGCGCCAAGGCCACCGACTCCTCCAGGTACAAATGCACCATATATACCTCCATCAATTACTGAATGTTGCACCACATGTAAGCTTATTTTTAATAGTTTTTTCACTTTCGTACAGAGAATGCACGACCTCCAAGTCCACCCCCCAACGAACCTCCAAGTCCACCCCACAACGAAGATTGGGAGCCCGAGGCCGAGGGTCCATCGCCCGTGCACTCCCGTGAGCCGACGGATGCGCCCACTACGGGTATGGCAAAGCAGAAGCTGAAGTTCAGAAGAAACGGGACTCCTCCCAAGAAGAGACCAAGGAAATCCAAGAAAGTCGAGACTCCGCCGAAGTTACCAGGACTGATGACTCCGGGGGAACTAAGCGATGTCGTGAAAGCCAAAACCAGCGCATGGTTCACACAGTTTCCCCGGAAGCCCCCTCCAGACACGTGGAAGGAAACTCTGAAGGACATCCCAAAGTGGAAAATTGAGCGGACCATCGACAACTTATATTATCCTGCACCGTCGCCACCGCCGCCCCTTTCAGACTATGAACGGTACATTGAGAAGACGCACACCGCACAGAAGAAGCAGACGGAGGAGATGAAGCAGGCGGAGCAGACAAAATGCGGGAAACAAGTTCCCCAGCTCGGACAACAAGAAGCACGGTCAATTGCCCCGCTCAAGGTCTTATCTGACCAGGCTTCAGTGTCCGGTCCACGCATGGACGACGTGGGTTACGCTATTGCTGATGTGGTATATACATACAAGCCCGGGCACCCTCTGGTCGAAAATCCTACTGATCTAACAACCCAACTACGGAGTTTACATGATTGGTACTTGGAGGCCGCAAGGCAGGAGAGAGACTGTATCATGGCTCAAGTTCAGGATCAACACTACTTCGGAGATTACGGTGTCGAGCTTGGGTTCGATGATTTCTTCCAGATGTACAATCAACGTGCCCTCGACAAGTCTATCCTCAGCTGCTACTGTTTGTAAGTGATTTATTTGTGTAATTTAATTATTTAGTTAAGCTCGCGTTCGTTGCCCGTATAATTATCACTCACGACATTCTTTTTGTACGCTACTATGCAGAATGAAGATTCGTGAATGCAGACTGACAGGAATCTGGGACTTTGGGTTCATTGACCCGTATTCGTATCATCAAAACACAGTAGAAATGTTCAACAAGGATACACCGGATGATTTGCTAAGGTTTTTGAAGCGACAAAGTACCAAAAAAGAAATACTTTGGCCCTACGGATTCAAGTGAGTGTTACTGTCTTGTAGACATTCCATTTTGCTTACCTGATGTTAAGTGTAATTGATGAGTATGCATGACTGCGTGTGTACACGTGCGCAGCGGCCACTTCATATTGTTCATCATTAGAATCGATAAAGGACAAGTTGAAGTCTGTGACTCGTTAACCTGGGGCGCTGACACATGGAAGACCGCGCGTCAGATGCTTCAAAAGTATATATATATCGGCCTCTTTCGTTCATCGGCCTCTTTTTCGTTCATTCCCTGATATCAAGTAAGTAATAATTAACTCATCTATTCATTTTTCTTTTGTCGTCCAGGGTTTGGCAAATGTTCATCAAGGAAGAACCCGGTACATGGGCAGACATTCTCCACTTTCAGATTAACAAAGTAAGTAGTACTACGTACCCTGATTTAAATACCATTACCATTCTCTTGATTATTATTAATTTGACTGAATTATGTTTCTCGTATATAGAAAGTCCCGCAACAACCACAGGGAACTGATTATTGTGGATACTACGTTTGCGAGTTCATTCACAGGACGATCAATGAGAAATCCCGTACTAGGAGAAATCTAGAGGTACGTAACCGAATCTTCACAACTTTATTTATGTTGCCATTAATTATGTTTAGTTTTGTTCATAACTTAATTGTTTTCATCTACTTCTTTTCAAGATGGCACGAAAGCGGGTGCAACTCAAACCAATCGACCGTTGCAAGGCTATTGCAGAGGAATTGGCAGGATTTCTTCTCACGCAAGTCATAGCAGAAGACGGAGAATTTTTCCATCCTATGAACCAATTATAGCCAGCTCCCTTCTCTATGCAAGTATACAGCTATTCAAAACGAACTTCAGATTATGTAATTCTCGGTCGATTACTTCGTGTTACATGTATATATATATATGTACTTTTATTTGGTGCATCAACATTTAACCGCAAACACGGAATCGGAAACACTTAACCGCAAACACGGAATCGGTGTTTCCGGATACGTATTTCCGATTACGTGTTTTCTGAAAATACGTATTGCCTTCTTTAGAAACGGAAACACGTAAACGGAAACCCTGAAAATACGGAACACGCCCTAAACCCTAAACCCTAAATACGGAATTGGAAACCCTGAAAAGAAAAGAAAAAAAAAGAGAAAAAAAGCTTTAGGACCGGTTGGTGTTACCAACCGGTTCTAAAGGTCCTCCGCCTGCGCGCGCTCTTCCGCGCCCACGTGGAGGCCTTTAGAACCGGTTGGTGACTGACCGGTTCTAAAGGGGGGGGGCCTTTAGTCCCGGATACGTAGCACCGGTTTTGTATCCGAGTTCAAAGGCCCTTACAAACCGGTGCTACTGGTCTGTTCTCCACCAGTGAAGTACATGGACATGTTGTGGTTCATTGTAGAGAACAACCATCACATGGATCAAGCCCGTGAGAGATTGCTGCAAGTGGCTCCAAGTGTGTGCACAAATAGATAACCTGTAGCGTAGAGGGAGAATTATTTTTATCAAAAATAACATCATTCCCATAGAGACACAGCAATCAACATAAGGCTGCCGCTCCCACGAGAATATGTTTTCTTTATAAGATGACAATATTCTCTATAAAATGACGAATGCCTCGTACCTAGTTGGCAAACACGTTAGCAATAGACCATGGTTGATATATATGGTTGATATATGTTCGACGCAACCTGAATAATAGACCAAGCTACAAGAGAAATTTTACATTCAAAAAACAAAATAAAAATTCCCCGAAAAGGATGTTGAAACCTTCCGTATCTACAGCCAGAAGATGCGTACCATCTTTATTTATTAAAAACAGGTGCTTGGCGGCAAAATGCACATTTCTAGAACCATGCAAATTTTTATGCCAGATTGTCCTTTGTCGAGATGACGCTCCATTTTAAATGCCAAATCAAGATACAAGTTTTAGTGGGATTTTCATCCGCCCAAAATTTCTTATTATTAATTGGTATCGAATTAAACATGCTCCCTCCGTCCTAAAATAATTGTCGTTGAAATGAGTTGAAATGAATGTATCTAGAACTAAACTATATTTAGATTTTTTTTATAAAGGGCTTTTATTACTTAAAATGTTTAAGCATTACACCCGGCCTCTGCATCATAGTAATACACACAGCCGAAATCCAAAACTGAATGGAAAAATACGACAATTCTAAACAAATCCATCGGATGTAGACTGTCGATGCTATGAAGCTGCTATCTGTAGATCAAGCGGCCATCCATGTGGGATAAAAATATCCCTCGCCACCTGCTCCAGCCGTGCACACGCCTCCGTAAAAAGGCCTCGAAACTCCCCCCGCTGTAATTTGGACCACAAACGGAGAATACCTGTGCATCTGAATAGAACCTGCATTTATCATTGAAAAATATTGTCATTTCTATATAGCCAGAGCGACCAAATAACGGCTAGCGCTACTACCCTAATAATAGTCTTGAATCGTTTATCCACCCCATTTAACCAGTTGCTGAATATATTCGCAACGGATGTAGGTTGATAAAGGTTCGAAGCCATTTGGATAGCGGACCATATAGAACGCGCAAATGTGCAATCAAAGAATAAGTGCTTAATCGTCTCATCGTGAGAACAAGAAACACACTTAGAACTCCCATGTCAATTACGTTTGACAAGATTATTCTTTGTGAGTATGACCCCTTTATGAAGATACCACACAAAGATCTTAATCTTTAGCGCTACCTTCATACGCCATACATTTTTTTAAATATCGACTAACATGTCTGATTGGATCATAGCCCTATACATGGAATCCACTGAGAACTTCCCGTTTTTAGTGATTTTCCAACAAAACTCATCAGTGCCTGGTGTTAGGGTAACCGTACTTAGCCTATTAACCAGAGCCTGACAAGAAATAAGTCTTGGCCCGATTAAATCTCGTCTGAACGTAACATTAGGAGGTGATGTTTGCATGACCGTAGCCAATGTATCATCCCTATGTCGCGCTATAGTGTATAATGCCGGATACTGTTCTCTGAGTGTGCTATTACCTAACCACTTGTCCTCCCAGTGTCAGAATACGTAGCGGAACCGATACCTCGTTGGAGGCTCGGGTTTCGTGTTATATGGGGAGGAAGAGCCCCTCCCGTGGCATTACAAGGGGCCCACGTATAGTCGGTATACTATACCGTATTATACATGGGTAGTACAAATACATTCAATACCCTCCCTTAATCTAAACTCGGAAGAAGATTTAGATTACGTCTAAACTCATGAAGATTTCTAACCGGAGGAGCCTTTGTAAAACCATCAGCAACTTGATCCTTGCTTGAGATGAATCTGATATCTAGCTTCTTGTTTGCTACCCTTTCACGAACAAAATGAAAATCGATTTCAATGTGTTTTGTACGAGCATGAAAAACTGGATTTGCTGATAAATAGGTTGCACCAAGATTATCACACCAGAGACAGGGTTTTTCTTTCAACTTGACTCCCAGTTCATTCAGTAGTGCCTGAACCCAAATCAACTCTGTTGTAGCATTAGCTAGTGCCTTATATTCTGCCTCTGTACTGGAATGTGAGACTGTAGCTTGTTTCCTAGCACTCCAGGAAACCAAGTTTGGTCCTACAAATATTGCAAACCCACCAGTGGAACGTCTGTCATCAAGACATCCAGCCCAATCTGCATCAGAGAAAGCACTCAAGAGAGTAGATGAAGATGGCTGAAAGGTAATACCAATGTTGATTGTCTCCTTAACATATCTCAGAATCCTCTTAACAGCTGCCCAATGAACAGTAGTAGGAGCATGTAAATACTGACAAACTTTGTTAACAGAAAAAGCTAAATCTCGCTGGTAAGAGTAAGATATTGCAATGCACCAACAATACCGCGATATGTTGTATTGTCATCAGGACCAAGTGGATCCCCTTCATTAAGAGAGAGAGGTTCTGTTGAAGACAATGGGGTCGGTGTAGGTTAGCATAGATCCATACCAACTCTGAGCCATCATTAATTTTCTTTACCTCAATACCAAGAAAGAAATGAAGATCACCAAGATCCTTGATAGCAGAGTTCTCATTTAGATCCTTCAGCAGAACTGCAATGGCATGATCTGAAGAGGTTGTGACAATAATATCATCAACATATATCAAGATATACATGGTAACATCTGGCTTTTGAAGAAGAAACAAATATGTATCTGCTTTAGAGGAGATAAAACCAAGATCAAGTAACTTGGAGCTAAGCCGAGAGTACCAAGCTCTAGGTGCTTGTTTCAATCCATATAGTGCTTTGTCAAGTTTGCAAATATAATTTGGAGCATTAGAATTCTCAAAACCTGGGGGTTGCTTCATATAGACTTCTTCCTCTAGGACACCATGCAAGAAAGCATTTTTAACATCCAACTGACGTAGTTTCCATCCTCTAGAAACAGAAATAGACAGTACTGTTCTAATGGTGGCAGCTTTGACAACTGGACTAAAAGTATCCTCATAATCGATGCCATATCTTTGCTTGAACTCTTTTGCAACAAGACGAGCCTTATACCTATCAATCGTACCATCTGCATTTTTCTTGATACGAAATACCCACTTGCAATCAATTATATTTCTGCCAGAACTAGGAGCAACTAGATGCCAGGTTTTATTTTTGAGCAAAGCATCATATTCCTCCTCCATTGCTTTGCGCCACTTAGGATCCTCAAGTGCATTAGCCAAAGAGTGTGGTTCATTAGCAATTGCAAGCATACTATGTTTAACATAAATATTTGGCTGTTTTCCATAACGTAACGTGCCATCTTTGTAGTCTTTTGGTTTTTTATACCTTTTTGGAGTCTGGTACGAACTCCAATCACACCTGAGCAGCAGCAGCACCGGACACAGAAGATCCTGGGCGGCCTTCTCCCCTAGAATACCACTCGGGATCGGAGTCACTGCTAGTGGCAGCAGCATCGGGGCTCGATCCGGTCGGAGACGTGGCAAATGGAGAGGAGGGAGCATCTTCCGCAGGTGCTGACTGTGTGGGAGACAGCGACCCGCGTGGGCGCTGCAGGGGTGTCGGGGACCCGCGTGGGGCAGGTGGGTGATGGCGGGACGTGTCGTCCGCAGGTTGGTGCGGAGGAGGATCGGGGGAGACATCGCGCTGACGCACGGGCGCAGGCTGGGAGGACGTGCCACCACCTGGAGCTTCCTCGGGATCGGAGGCAACAGGGCCTACAGCGGCAGACGTATCCTCCTCGGATCCAGCGCCCTGTTCGTCGTTTTTCGGCGGGGTTATTTCATCCTCCTGTGAGCCATTTTCTTCACCATTTTCACTGAAACTTTGATCATCCGAATCATCTTCAGAAGTACTATCATCTGGATCATTTGTTTGCTGAATATCCTGAACATTGTTAGTAACAACATGAATAATAGGAAGCGGCATATGATCATCAAGTTGTATATCCTCAATAGCATTGGTAGATGGAGTCTTTGGAAGAAGAAGAATTTCATCGCGAAGACGTTTTCCAGCATTAGGATGTAATTCAGAGAAGGGAAAAATATTCTCATGAAAGACGGCATCTCGAGAAATATAAACTCGTCCAGTGGAGACATCTAAACATTTGACACCCTTATGACGAGGGCTATAGCCTAAAAAAGACACAACGAATGGAACGATAGGCTAGTTTTCTTTTGTTGTATGGGCGGAGATTAGGCCAACATGCACAACCAAATATACGAAGGGAATCATAGTTTGGTTTCATATGAAGAAGACGTTCTACTGGAGTTTCAAAATTAAGGACCTTGCTAGGAAGGAGATTAATGAGAAATCTGGCTGTAAGAAATGCTTCATCCCAAAATTTGAGTGGTATGGAAGCAGGAGCAAGTAAGGCAACACCAACCTCAACTATATGACGATGTTTGCGCTCAGCTGAACCATTCTGTTGATGTGCATGTGGACATGAAACATGATGAGTGATGCCAATTTTCTGAAAGAAGCCATTTAGCTTTTCATATTCTCCACCCCAATCAGTTTGCATAGTGATTATTTTCCTATCAAACTCGCGTTCAACAAAATCTTGAAAGTTAAGGAAAACTTGATAAACACCCGCACGACTTTTGAGTAGATAAATCCATGTAAATTTTCTGAAATCATCTATAAACCTTACATAATATAGGTGTTTTCCGACAGAAACAGGTGCAGGACCCCATACATCAGAGAAAACTTGTTCCAAAGGAACAGTGGAAACATTAGATGATACAGGATATGGCAGCTGATGACTCTTAGCCAACTGACAGGAATCACAAATGTAAGAGTTTATTTCTGGGGTATATGAAACCTGATTTTTCCTAAGAACTTGTTGAACGACAAATGAAGAGGGATGTCCTAAGCGGCGATGCCATGTGGATGAAGATGACTTTATTGTGATGAATGCTTGTTTTGAAGATCCAGTAGACATAGGTACTAGAGGGTAAAGACCACCATGGCACGACCCTTTAAAGAGAGTTCTTCGCGTGGCCTGATCCTTAATCAAAAAGAAGTAAGGATGAAATTCAATGAATACATGATTATCAAGTGTAAGCTTATGAACTGAAATAAGATTTTTTGAGGCATTAGGAACATGGAGAATGTTGTTTAGATGTAAATTGCTATGAGGAGTATGCAACATTGAATAACCAATATGACTTATAGGCATACCATGTCCATTTGCAGTGTGCACATGATCACGTCCTGTGTACTTGTCCTGGGTGGTGACCTTGTTCAGTTGTCCTATGATATGATCTGTTGCACCAGTATTAGAATACCAGTTGGTATCTACCCCATATGAAGCAATGGCAGCAACTTTCTTGTTGGGTCCCTCATCATCGGAGCCTTCTCTGCGTCTAGGTCCATCTCTAGGTCCATCTCTGTCTCTCTGATCCCTCGAACCAGATCTGTCTCTCGGGTCATCCTGACGATGCCACCAACAGTCAGAGGCCGGGTGACCATGTATTTTGCAGATCTCGGCCATGTCCACGTCGACGTCCTCCATCATCCTGGCGCCTATAGTCACCATCACGCCTGTAATCATCGCGGCGCCTATCATCCTATTGTGCAGCATCATCTCGGCGCCCTCCATCATAGTGAGCATCATCGCGACGGCGCCAAGAGTCATCACGGTCACCCCGTCCGCGATCACCACGGTCACCCTGCCCGCGGTCACCGCGATCACCTTCCCGCGCACGGTCGCCACGCTCTGCGGACCTGCCGCGGTAGTATCCACGTTGGCGATCTTCAGATTCCCGGCGATTGTAATCACATCCTCCATCACGACCAGTGTCACGGCCACGGCGAGCAACGATGTTTGCAGAGGAGGTGAAGCCACCGGTTTGGCCAGTTTCAGCAAGCATGTCTTGTCGTGCGTCATGAGCGCATATCTGAGCATAGAGATCATCAAGGGTGATGGAATCATTGCTATTCACAGCCGAGACAACGGAGTTGTAACTTGCATCCAAGCCATTTGTGACATAGCCTATCATCTCATCCTCCTCTACTGGCTTCCCAATTGCGGCCAGCTCCGAGGCGAAGCTTTTCATCTTAGCCAAGAACGCGGCGGCTGTGAGATCATTTTTCTTTGTTCCATTGAGTGCCGCGCACAGTTGATTTACCTTGGACCTAGAGTGCACATTGAACATCTTAGTGATCACTGCCCATACCCCTGCTGCAGTGTCGATGCCAACAACATGAGCTATAATCTCGGGGGAGAGCGAGTTGAGGAGCCAGGTGAGGACAGCTTGACCCCGGGTCAACCAGGTGGTGTAGGCGGGGTTGAGAGACTTGGATTTATTTGCATCTGTACCTTCCAGGAACTTCACCGGGGTGGCTTCAGTACCATCAAGGAGCTCGAGAACTTGGGCACCACGGAGCGTTGGCATCACCAGGGTCTTCCAGAACAGATAGTTTGATCTCGTCAGCTTCTGCGTGGGTGGATTCCCCAGGGTGGACAGAAACGTTGGAGTAGCAGTAGCCATTGCCGATGACTGGTTTTTCCGATCAGGGATCGTGTGAGGGCTTGGTGGGGGGTTTCCGATCTGATAACTTCAAGATCGTGTTGGGTTTTGTGTATGTGGCTTCCGATACAGAGATCGTAGGAGGGTTTTGTGGCTTCCGATCGAGGTGGTGATCGTAGGGGGTTTGTAATTTCCGATCAAGAAGATGATCGTAGGAGAGGATGTTGGGTTTTCTGGATTTCTGATCTGAGATCGTATGTGGTGGCTAGGGTTTTTAGAACATGGAGAGCATTGGCTCTGATACCATGTCAGAATACGTAGCGGAACCGATACCTCGTTGGAGGCTCGGGTTTCGTGTTATATGGGGAGAAGAGCCCCTCCCGTGGCATTACAAGGGGCCCACGTATAGTCGGTATACTATACCGTATTATACATGGGTAGCACAAATACATTCAACACCCAGAACCGTATCTGCGATCCATCCTTAATCTTAAATACCCCATAGCGAAAAAACAAATTTTTTGTTCGCCATAAGTCCAGCCCAAAAGTGTGAATCACCAGGTTTCCACATAACCTGTGAGACTGCTTTCGAACCTATGTATTTTCGTTTAAGGAGAGTTTACAAAACACTATCTTCGGTTAATAGTTTGAACAACCATTTACCTAGTAGAGCTGAGTTCTTGACTTGTAAGTCATGAATACCTAGCCCCCCTATTCTCTTGGGCGACAAACTACATCCCATCTGCCGAGTCGATATTTCTTTTTATCGCTGTCACCCTGCCAAAAGAATCTTGATCGGAAATAATCCAATCTTTTCAAGACTCGTAACTGGAAGAATGATATCATATACAATACCATATTAGATACTACTAAGTTAATAAGTACCAGTCTTCCACCAAGTGACAACAATTTCCCTTTCCAATTAGCAAACCTTTTCTGCAAACGTTCTTCGACTTGACACCATTCTGCATTAGTCAACCTCCTGTAACGTATTGGTATTCCCAAATACTTAATAGGAAATTGACCTTGCTCGCATCCGAATAACTCGGCGTACTGTGCAACATCATCCTGGGCCTCACCAAAGCAGAACAATTCACTTTTATGTAAATTAATTTTTAATCCGGATAATTGCTCGAACACCGAAAGGATTAGTTTCAGGTTCGACGCTTTCTCTAAATCATGTTCTATGAAAATAATCGTATCGTCTGCATATTGAAGAATAGACAATCCCTCATTATCAAGATGTGGAATTACTCCCTCAATTTGGTCACTTTGCTTAGCTCTTTCAATCATGATCGCTAACATGTCTGCCACAATATTGAACAATATGGGCGAAAGCGGATCACTTTGTCGTAAGCCTTTCCTGGTTTGGAAGTATCGGCCAACATCATCATTGACTTTGATAGCTACACTATCTCCCACCACAAAACTGCGAACTAGAGCACACCACTCTTCTGAAATCCTTTGATTCCCAGAGTTTGTTGGAGAAACTCCCAGTTCACCTTATCATAGCCCTTTTCAAAGTCTATTTTAAGAATTACACCATTTAACTTTTTCGAATGCATCTCATGTATGGTTTCGTGTAAAGTCACGACACCATCAAGGATATTTCTACCCTGCATAAATGCAGTCTGCGTATGTTTTACCACATGATCTGCCATCGAATTCAGCCTAATGATTGCAACCTTTGTAAAGATTTTGAAACTAATGTTGAGAAGTCAGATTGGTCGATACTGTTGTATCCTTTCTGCATCTAAAACCTTAGGTAACAAAACGATTTCCCCAAAATTAAGACGATATAGCTCTAGGTGTCCACTCTGTAAACAATCAAACATCTCAATGAGATCATCCTTAATGTCCTCCAAAAAATGTTGGTAAAACTCTGTCGGACAACCATCTGGGCCAGGTGGCTTATTATGCTTCATTTGAAAAATCGCCTTCTTTATATCCTCTTCCGAGAATGGAGCATTAAAAAAAACGTTTTCCTCATTGGAGACTTGGGAAATATCATCCGTGCGGGTCTCGTCCATAGTAATAGTACTTACTTCAGGAGTCCCAGACAGATTTTTATAGAACTTTGTGATATAAGTCTTGAGACACTCTTGTCGCTCAATCAGACCTTCATCGTGATGAAGAGAATGAATCCGTTTTTTTCTATGCCTTTCGTGGGCAACATTAATGATAATTATTTTAAAACCAAGCGATTTTGAGATGGAGGGAGGGAGTACATAGACTTTGACTTGACCCAAAAAATGCCATTGTTTTGCAATTTCCATCAGAACATGTCGTGTCCAGCGTCAGCACCACCGCATTAAGACGCAGAATCAATGCATTTCCAATGCAGCAAGCGATTCTCTGCTAGCCAGTGACCGGCAAGAATATATATACACACCACATGACACATCTACCTGATCATCGTCAGCGCTTGTGCTCCACTGCTCCTCGTTAGTTGAGACGTTGCTTGATCCATCTTTCCCTTGTTCTGGAAATGATATTGCTTGATCTTAAGTGCCATCCTTTTCCTTGTCCTTGGCACCGATCGCTCGTCCGCTAGCTCTGCCCGCGCGCCCAGTCGTGGTGACAGCGACGTAATCTGGCCTGCAAGGCCCATAGCTATCGATCTTCCGATGCGACATCTCCATCGCCAATCTCCCGTCACCTAACTGACCTAGCAATCTAGCACAGTTTTCTCGAGGCCTCGACACGAGGCTAGCTAGGTTCGGTGAAGATTTCGATTTCGCGTGCAGCTCGATCGGCACAGTACAACATACATGCATACCGGTGCATGGCAAGCTAACGTCAGCATGCTGAGCAAGGTGACAAGGTAGGAATAAGAAGATTTTCTTACTATCGATTAGCAACAGGATCAGGTGGGCAGTCATGCGAATTGGCGTCATCCAATCAGTGCGAGTGCAACAAAACATGGGGAGTTAGGCCTGCCCATCGCCTTTGACAGATTGACGGTTTGACCAGCCCGGACTAAAGTTCTAGCAACGTCCACGTCCTCCCTCTTCAGATATTACACTATCTTTTGACGCCGGCGAATAAGCGCTTTCACACCCCAAAAGTGGCTTGAAGGTAACACTAACGTGAACGGCGTGCGTCCGACCTGCTTGGCTCCATGATTCTGGCCAAAATGCTACACTTATACCCATGCACATCAATTATATATGGGTCTAAATTGACAACGCCATGGAGAATTTAGAGATTTTATATGCACGTTTGGTACATGTTCTGTTCGATCGGGCGCTGATGACTAGCATGCGGTCCCATGGAAAATATCGGCAGGGGCACACATTCATACGTGATGGAATCACAAGCTCGAGCCTGCCGTGACGCTTTCAAGCTTTCGACATCAGAAGTCCATGTCGTAGTAGGAGCACGACGGACGATTCCCAGCTCACAGATACGGATTTCCGCACGCCACAGAAGGGCGTAGCGTGGGATATCAGTAGACAGGGTTAGTGTAAGAGAAGTGTGGCATTACACTCTTCCTCCTCTTATTCCTCGATCCGAGCGCATTCGGAGGGCGGGGAGAAGAAGCAAAGCGAGGAACACGATGAGACCTGACGAACGAAAGGAAAAAACGGGTACAGCGAATAACTCGGGCCTACCGCGAATTGGGGCCTTCCTGATGAACCGCGAGGGATGTCTTGCCTTTGCCACTTCGAGAGAGCGCTTGAGATCACCACGGCAAAAGTTGGCTTGCTTTGTCTGCCTGGTCAGTGGTCACGCTCGGTGCCATACCGCCATATCGTGCTTTCGACCTATACTGGCCCAAAGCTGAGCGCGCCAGGGGCCCTGCCCGTAGAAAATTAGGGTTAGGAGCTATTCGGTCTACCCTCTATTCCTTAGCCTTATCGGTGGTGCCGCTCACAATGCATATTGAGGCTAGAGGGTGGGACCTTTATATAGACTCCAAATTTCAGATATTTCAATTTGTTTCTAGATAGGACTCGTGACTTGTTAAATCAACCACTATATTTAACAGCCAGTTACCGAGCCTATTACTGTTAAACAATTAGATCCCAAACACGCATGTGTGAGTCATGCGCCGAGTTCGAATACAAAATCAAACTCGCAGGGTTTAACAATCCATAGAGCCAACCCTACGGACAACCTGGCATTCCACTCTATACTGTTTCCGGGTATAATTCCAGCGTATTAATACACACTGTGTTTCAGTATAGCCATATCGGCTTCCTCAAGTATATTTCCTTAAGTACAATTTCGCATCAATTATTCCATGTTATTTCCATGATATTTCCACATTAAAGTTTAATTCCGGACAATGCAGTAGCAATTCAAAATGTTGTAAGCCATAAATTCCTACACTGCCGACTACTACGCTACAGGATGCTATGATTTGGTTGGTAAGACGATGGCCCAGAGCAAAAATCCGTGCGTACCGCGTGGGACCAAAGAAAAAGATGAGAGATGAGAGAAGGGAGAGAAAGCGGATGTACCCAAAGGCACGCATCATGCATGCGCGTTGGCAACCGAAGAACACAGCGACGCGAACGATTCGCTGCAGAGCGTGCCTGGAGCTGGAGACTGGAGAGCATAGCAGTGTCGCGTAGCCACTAGCAGGGACCGTCCAATTTAGACGGATTTTCTTGCTGAATCCCGTAAGTCTCTCTTTGTTTTTCAGATGTTCCTTCGTCTGAAAAAAACTTCAGAGGTTTCTTTTCGGAGATTCAGTTCAGATGGGCTACCTAGATCACTCTGGCCCAAGGAAATTTAGGGCCACGAATTGTCAAAGTTTTCCTACGGGATTGCTCGGAACCGCCCAGCCATCTGTACCGACAAATCGCTCGGGCTAGCAGGTCGGTCCATTCGCCTAAAAACGAGATAAGTCGGCCCGTTATAAGGAAATTGATTAACCACCAAGCCCACGAAACAGTTCGTGTTTTCCGTAAAAAAACCGAAACAGTTCGGTAATCACTAAGGAAAACATTTGGAAAGGAAATTGCATGCTGAGGTCGCTCCAGGTGTCAGCTTCTCCTTCCGCGCGGTGCAGTTGGATGCGTGCATGCACGACATGTGACAGCACGAGAGTTTCGGTAGGATTTCTCCTTCACGAATATACACATTTATTTTTAAGATTCGTTTAAAAAAAATGAAATATCTTAAGAACAGTTTCTCGAACTTACGAACCGTTTTCATAATTGAGATCCTCGCGTCGAGATCTTCAAAATTAGATCTTATGTTGATGGGGGTTTGAGATACTTTTTTTCATACTTTGTACTTCCTGTTGTGTTTACTTTATACTTTCAGTAGCAACGTGTATATCTAGTACTCTCTCCGTTCCATATTCGAAGACTCTCAAATAGATGTATCATGTACTGTCTATTCTGTTCAGTACGTACACCGTGTGATCTGTACTGATGTGCATCTCAGTTTTGTTGTACACGAACGAAACCCACGTGGATTTGGGATGCGCATGGGAAAGGAAAAAGTCTATTTTAAATCCTGAAGTGGTTGAGCTCTGGCGGAATGAACCCTGATGTCCAAATCCCTGTCGATTGCACCCTATTCTTCTCATTCCTAGTCTAAATCGAACCTTGACGGTGGTTTGAGGCTAACATGCACTGACGTGGCGAAAGTCATCGGGATTCTGAGTTGTGGGGCCGTTGCGCCCACCGTTATCTTCTTTTAACCGCGCAATTGGGGAGCAAAGCTAGGGTTCATCTGCGCGGTGAGAACAGCAGAGCAGGGCGGCGGGAGGAGAAAACAGAGCGTGGCGACGGTGGATGGCACCGGCAGCGGAGCGGGAGATGTCGTGGTCGTCGAGTGCTTCTGGCGCCCCCGGATTCCGTCGAGCTACAGGAAGGAGCGGGGGCAATGCATGGTCGCCGATCCGCTACCGCGAGGACGCCATGGCGTACGAGCCTGCCATATTCTGCTATACGGAAGCAATTAAAGTCATCAAGCAAATAAATTCATCCAAATGGATGGTCTAACAAACAAATAAATTTATCTAAATTGCCATGAAGCAATAAAATTCATGAAAATGCTATATGGCACCAATTAATGAAAAATTCATGTAAATTCATGAAAAATCATGCAGTGCCTCAGTTGTGCTCTTTTTCTTGGTAGTTTCTGTGAGATGTGCATTTTTCTTCTTCCCTCTCTCATGATTTTTCTTGCAGCCTGGCCTGTTGTGTCCAACATCTCCACACATGGAACATTTAATTATGGTCCCATGTTTGCTCATTTTGTGGCCAACTGGAGGTTCTGTTTCTTCCCTTCTCCTATTATTTTTCTTAGCACTTCCTGGTATTCTCACATAGCCAGGGCCCAGGAGCTTGAGGCTTGGGATTTGGAGACACAAGCCACATCTCCTCACCTTCTACTGGCTGCAGGCAAGGCTCATATATTTTCTTGAACACTCAACACAGTAGTAAGGATCAATGTAATCATTAATGTTGTTTTTGGACTTGTAAATAGCACTAATGGCATGGTGGCAACGGAGACCAGCCAATTGGAAATACCCACAAGAGCATGTCCTTGCTGCAAGGTCAACAATGTTTTGCCTTCCTCTTCCATTGATATTCTTCACTTCATATCCATTTTCTCCATTCCAAATCACCTGGAAGAATTGTGTCCAAGCAATTGATTTCTTCATCTTCTTAAATATACCAGGGCATATTTTCCATGTCATTTTCTCACCCTTCTCCTTCTACTCTTGAATTCTCACAAATATTTTCTTCCTAATCTTTTCTTGCATGGAAATAATGGAATAGAACCTAGCATCAAAAATTGCATAGTTGAATTACTCGCATAGGTTATTGTCAATTGACTCACAATTTATTCCAATAGGGAAAATAGCCTTTGTGCAATGCACTGGCTGTGTCTTCATCATGTCCTGAGCCCCTGGGTCTCTTGTGCAAGCTTGGCCTTGTAATACTAGGAATCTTGCTTGTTGGAAGCTTTGTCAACAACCCAAAACTTTTCATGAGCTATGCGCTTTTTCCTCCAGTTAGCATATATGTGCCTCGCACACATCCTATGCTCTGCAGCTAGGAGGTAGTCCTTCATGGCATTGATCAGGCCCTTCTGCTGGTCAGAGATGACACCCACCCTTCTCCATTGTTGTTGATGTCAAGATCCTTGATGAGTAAACCATTAAACCATTTCCAAGTTTCATTTGTTTCCTGCTCAACTGCAGCCCAAGCAATTGGATACATCTGATTGTTTGCATCCCTACCTATGGCACACAATAGCTCACCCTTCACTGCCTCTTTGAAAAAGCATCCTGATACGTCATAAAAGTATCCTTAATTTCTGATGTTCCATGTCGTTTTCATTTTGTTTCCCACATGTTTGCTATACACTTTATGTCATTTTTATCGATTTTCCGGACTAACCTATTGACAAGATGCCACAGAGTCGGTTCCCTGTTTTCTGCTGTTTTGAGTTTTAGAAAAGTTGCTTTGGAAATATTCTCGGAATTGGAAAATTCAAAGTCCAGAGATCCTAGAATTCCTGAAGGTTCCACGGAGTCCCGAAGAGGCACGGAGGGGGTCACACCATAGGGCGGCGCGTCCCCTAGCCGCGCCATGGGGTGGTGTGGGACCCCAGGACTCCACTGCCTTTGCCCTTTCGCCTATTTGTACCCCCGACATAACAACCCTATATATATACCACTTTTTCCCGAGAAACACCCGAGGCCGTCGTCATCGTCATCCCGAGATCGGGACGGTTCTAGAGCTTTGCCCGGCACCCTGCCGGGAGGGTAATTCATCACCGGAGGGGTCTACACCACCATGCCCTCCTCCGAAGTGATGTGTGAGTAGTTCATCCCTGGACTACGGGTCCATAGCAGTAGCTAGATGGTTATTCTCTCCACCTTGTACCTAATGTTTAGATCTCGTGAGCTGCCCTACATGATCGATATCATCTTTATGTAATGCTACATGTTGTGTTTGCTGGGACCTGATGAATGTTGAATGCTATGTCTTCTGATTATCAATCTATCATGTTATCTTCATGCTTATGTTATTTATGATCTTGAATGCTCTCCGTTATTAGTAGATGCTCTGGCCAAGTAGATGCTAGTATTCCTCCTTTGCAGCGGAGCTCGAGTGACAGAAACGTGACGTATGGAGGATGTGTTGTTGCCATTAGGGAGAAAAAAAACGGTGTTTACTTAGTTTATATTGTTTACATTATAGACTTTGCTTACTGCGATAATATGTTGCTTGCAACTTAATACCCAACGTTTGTTCGGATGATATTCGGAGGGTGGATTATTAGTCATAGATGGAGTTGGATGACAGTCTATGTATTTTGTTGTAATGCCCGCATGAATCACATAGTAATATTTATGTCTTGCATATGCACTACGGTGCAGCCTTCATATCTGTCAATTGCCCAGCAGTAATTTGTTCACCACCCATGTTATTTATCTTTCACGGAGAGAAACCACTAGTGAATTGTGGACCCCGATCCATTTTCTCATACTGATAATACACACACTGCTTTCATACTGCTGCTACTGCTTTCATACTGTTTTCCACACCATACGTTTAACCTCTTTGTGTTCAGCAAAACCGGTGAGATTGATAACCTTACTGCTTTGTTGGGGCAAAGTGATTTGATTGTGTTGTGTAGGTTCCACGTTGCTTCTGAACCGGTAGTGCGCCCTACCATCTCAGCTGCTTCAACCTTCTGAAGTTACTCCTTCCTCCTACTAGTCGATTAAACCTTGGTTTCTTACTGAGGGAAAACTGCTAATGTGCTCATCATACCTTCCTCTTGGGGTCTCCCAACGAGTGCAAGATCTGCACCATCACATCCATCAAGTCTTATCACTTTCCTACATCTAGCCTTGAAACCTTGCTTGAGTGCATTGAAGCAAACATAAAAACTCTGGAATATATTTTGGTGAATTGTTGTTGCGTCAAGACACACATCAACAATGTTTCCTGGATTGCTCCTAAGCAGCTCCAATTGGTAGTCGAACACTCTAGTATACTCATTCTTCATGCCACTCGCTAGTATGAAATGCTCATACCTCTATGCAATCAACTTAGCAGTCACAAGCTTGTTCACTCTGTTCTGTGCACATTCATAATGATCATTGAATGTGATCACCTGAAAACTTGATGTTCTTGACCTCTTTGTAGCATATATGAGCCAAGGGCATTGAATGCGATCACCTGAAATCTTGATGTTCTTGACCTCTTTGCAGCATATATGAGCCAGGGGCAACCATCCTAGCCACACTTGGCCCTAACTCTATCACACTCTGATTTCATGAATCTGATACTCCTCTTTGTAACCAGACCATACCATCTCAAAGCTTCGCAAAGCTTGTTCTTGCTTCTAAAAACCATGATCAATGCAAAGTGTGGTACCTCAGTGTAATTGTTGTACCTTACAAACCTGCTCTTTTTCTTAACTAACTCCCCATCTGAATCTTCATCATTAGCTATAGTCCTCATCAGAAGAATCATACTTCCAGTCATATTATTCTCCTGCTATTTGTTGCTCCATGTTGGCAATAAGGTCAATGGGCACTGGACCTGATGCATCTCTTCCAATCCAGCTCTTTCTATCTCTTGTTTTTTTTTCTTGAACTTCCTAGCATGCCTCCTGAGATCCACCACTTCTGAATCTTCTCCACTATCATCACTATGT
The DNA here is from genome assembly GCA_028641055.1 of Alopecurus myosuroides. NCBI lineage: Eukaryota > Viridiplantae > Streptophyta > Magnoliopsida > Poales > Poaceae > Alopecurus > Alopecurus myosuroides. The sequence continues at coordinate 119,060,118 of CM054060.1, read as the reverse complement.
GGAGTGTACACCAAGTCACTATCTGAACCTGAACGTGAATCTTCCTCTGCATCCACTCCATGCCCTGCAGCAAAATCTTCAACCCCTGCTGCAACAACTGTGTGTTGAGTTGGATCACACACTTGGGAAACGGGACATTGACTGATTAATCTAGAATCTCATGCCCTGCTGCAACTGTTTGATCCTTTTTCCTAGCATTGCTTCTTGAATGCTTAAGTGGGCTGCTCATAACTTGTCTAACCACACATGTTTCATCAGTGATAAGAACATCTGTATCAGATTCAGCAGACTCTGTAGTTGTGACATCAGGTTCAGAATCTGTCAAAGCAACTATATCATCCTCAAAGTCACTGACATTGCTACTGTTAGCACTATCTTCTTCTCCATGACACTCTACATACACATCTGCAACTCCACCAACATCTACATAATCTTCCTTCTGAAGACATTTGCTGTCATCATTGAGAAATATGAGGCCATTCACCAGTTCTTATCCAGGAATCAAAAAAAGAAAATTTCACTGATTCCTTAACTGCCATGTGATCCTTCAAAAATCACTTCACTTCCTGCAGAGATAATTTGTCATTTTCTATATCTGACATAGCTTCCTCTCCTCCAACATATTGCAGATGAGGGCCAATTTTGATGAATTACCCACCCAAATGGAAATAGACATGCAAAATCTCGCTCGGATCCATGATTTCACTGAAATACAGAAATAATGCGCATATAAATAACCTGTACTGCCGCAAAAACAATCAACATATACGGCTAAATTGCAAACAAAAACTCATCTTTTGGCTTCCCCGCAAAAACCACCCCTAAAATCTCACTAAAACCCTAACCATACAGGCGCAACCAGATCCTAAACTCCGAGCATCAAACGAGGGCATCGAGGTGCTTACGTTCAGTTGTTTTGCGCCACCGTGCCTTCACGATCGTCGCCATTTAGTTCCTTCACCCCCGGTCACCATTCTTGTTGCGCGAGAAAGAGAGGTGGAAGACTGGGAGGCACGGAGTGGTCGAGGTGGAATTCTGCCCTCCCGTGCCCTATCGAAACAATACATAAAGGGCTGCTATGCCTCGTGGGCTGGTCCGAACGTGCGACATATGGGAAATTCTGGGCCGGCCCAGTCCATTTGCACCTCACCAGGTCTGCAATGAGGACATTCCCCAGCGTACACTGCCATGTCAACAATCCCCGTTTGGCAATCCACCTCAAGGTTCGATTTATATCGGGAATGAGAAGATTATGGTGGAATCGGCAGGGATTTAGACATCAGAGTTCATTCCGCCGGAGCTCTACCAGTTGAAGGTTTAAAATAGACTTTTCCCCGTGGGAAAAAAACACGCTCGTGAGGGCTTCCGTTTTTTTTTTTGAGAATAACCCAGCTCTTTATTCATCTTTTGAAATAAGTACAAGAATATAAAGCCCCTCAGGAGGGGTAGCCAACCAAACATGCCTACCAAGCTGCAGCGTGGTACCTAATCGTGCAAGTTTATGAGCTTCAAAGTTTGCAGTGCGATTTTCATGGCGGAACACCACTCCGCCCCTACTTCTTGCCATCGCCTGAATCTCCTTTAGGATATGACTGTAGAGGGATTGAGATGCGCCTGCGAGCCGCGCAGGGGGCTTGGAGTGGCACATGCTCGTTGGAGTACGTGGATTGATTATCTCGGAAACACGCAGGTGTGCCGGTCGCAAGGCTATCTGACCTTCTAGAAGGGAAGCCTCTTGACACACACAACGAGCACATTTTCCTTTTCCTCCTTTTCTCTGTTCTATGTTTTTGATCTTTAAAATATTTTGTCAGTGCAACCACAACAGCAAGTGCCCTTCCCTTCTTGGTTCGTTCGTTCATTCATGCGCTCACCACACATCGAGCATCTTTTTCTATCTCCTCCCTTGTTTTCTCTCTTGTATGTTTTTGTTCCATTCGCAGCCTTTATTTGTTACGTAAGCAGTGAGATTTTTTTCCAACAGAAAGTTCCTATATGTTTTATGTGGACTAAAATTTTGTCCATGCGTTAGTTATAATTTATTTAGTTCCATGAGAAGTAAAATTTAAAATTCTTCTCACCAGTCGTTGTTATATTTTCAGTGAGAATTATATTTTCTTCCACTTAAGTAAGATGTTGTTCTGCTGCTAATTGTTGTTTGTTTCATGAGCACTAAATTTTCATCCCACTTAGCAAATTGTTACTTTTTTTGTACTCATGAATTGTTTTGCTCCCACCAATTTTTTTCCACTTAATGTTAGTGCGTTCTGCCTGTTGTCGCGATTTGCTCTGTACATATTGAATTTTGTTTCACTTAGTGATTGTATTTCATTTATGATCACTGAATGAATTTAGTGCAATATTATTTCAACTCACATTTGATCCAAACATGCCTCAAACTTTGTCTCACCATTGAATTACATCTCTATCCAAATAGATGGTGTGGTAACTACTAAGTACGATCCAACATGCAGTGGTGGAGAAACCAGAACTGAGGGATGTAGTCAGATTGGATCAGATCAGATTTTTCCTCTACCATATTTTCTCAGTGGATTCGTATAGGAGGGGATAATGATCGGTTGTGGATTCGGAGATTGATACATGTGACTATGGATTTGGAATGGAAATGGGGTGCACTTGGGGCGAAAACTGTCGAGGTATGCCGAATGGGTACCCCCCCGGCATGTGATAAAGCCGACATGTCTGAGTGACCCATGAGCTGTGACGCAGGAGGCCTCACAACAGGGCCCAACAGGCCGAAGCACAAGGCTGAGGATCTACCGCCTAAGGAAGGATGAAGATGGAGCCCAATGAGTGTTCGGCTTGGTGTACAAGTCGGACGAGGATAGCCTCCCTAGTCTAGAGTTCTGTTTGTGTATGATTAGGATTAGTCAATTAAGCCCTAGGTCTGGCCGCTTATATAAGTCGGTCCGCATGGAGCCTCAGGGCTACTACATACTACACAACTACAATGTAACTTGTGCTTGGCTATTTTCCATTATAGTGATTTATAGTAGGACGTAGGGTACGGTTGTTGTACTAGTGCCTAAACCTAGGTAAACCAAGCGCGATATCGTCACCAAATTTGCCTAAGTCATCCCCACGTTCTACTATCGGGATATGGCAAACCAAGTCCCGATACTCCAATGGTTGGCGCCCACCGCGAGGCCAGCGACATCCGAAGTCTCGTTCCAGGCGGGATCTCCCGGCGGCATCGATGATACCATCACCGTCGGCACCGTCATCAGGGGGAACGTCGGCTACGTCACCAACAACAGAGCGTACATGTCGGATAATAACCTGATGGACAACGCCCACATCATCCCCATCAATCGCATCCACATGTTCATCAATTTCATCGCCGCTGCGCTGGATCTGCACAGGGATGGCAGAAAAAAATTCCCACCCTGTTGAATGTATGCCCAAAAGGCAATAATATTTATGCATATATTTCATAATTATGATTCATATTACTATGCTATAACTAACGTGGTTCCTAAATATGACATTCGGAGGAAAACTCACGCTCACATGTAGTAACATGAACACAGAACTAGACCCTGGTCTTGCCATTTACGACTAATTCATTGAATGTTTGGTGCCTATATTTTCCTGGTCATGGACATTGTTTATTTGAACATCAATGAATAGCATATTGTTGGAAGGGAACAATATGGCTGGGTATTCACTAAGTAGATTGATATGTGATATGTCTCAAATGTATCTATAATTTTTGATGCTCCATGCTTGTTTTCTACCAATTGCCACATGTTTTATTCACACTTCATAGCATTTTTATGCATTTCATGGGACTAACCTATTAACAAGTTGCCACAGTGCCCGATCTAGTTTTCTTCTGTTTTTCTATTCCAGATAATTACTTAAGGAAATATTCCCGGAATCGGACAAAACAAGTACCCAACCTCCTATTTTTCCCGACACGTCAATGGAGTACAAAGAAGAGACAGAGGAGGGCACCGAGATGGCCACACCATAGGGTGGTGGGGTCCTCCTGGCCGCGCCACCACATGGTGTGGGACCCCCGGGCGCCCACCGACATCGACCTTTAGCCTATATATTCCCCCCGACGCAAAAACCCTAAATTAATCAGCATCCATCCACGAAAAGTTATGTAGCTCCGCCGCCATCGAAGACAAGTTTCGCGAGACAGAAATCTCTGTTCCGACACCCTGCCGGGACGTGAAATTTCCCGTGGAGCCATCTCCATCGACTCCATTGTTATCTTCATCTTCGTTGCTCACTCCCATGACGAGGAGAGAGTAGTTCTCCCCCGAGGCTGAGGGCTCCACCGGTAGCTAAGTGGTTCATCTCTCTCTCCCATGGTGTGATTTTTATGTGATCATGAGCTTTGTAATCTAGTTAAATAAGTAGATGTTACTCTTCATCTATTATGATACTCAAGTGGTTTTATTAATGTGAACTCCGGAGTCATCTTGTCCCACGGTGTGAAGGTGACAGTGTGCGCACCGTGTGTGACTCTTAGGCTAAAGGTTATAGAACTACTTATCATGAGTTATAATTTGTGTTGGATGTTTCTATGAAATTGTGGTGTTTTTATGGAACCATCTAGGACGCTCAAGGTGACAGTGTGGGGTTACCTAAATGAGGAATGCAACTTTAAGGTGTGCTTTTGTAGCCCTACGCGGTGAATTGGTGTTCGTTATCCAACCGGAGAGTAGTTCAGTGTAGCCTAGTGAAGAGAAGATATTTATGTATTCAATTATGATATCATTTTTGAGAGTGTCCACTAGTGAAAGTATGATCCCTAGGCCTTATTTCTAAGCATTAAAACACCATTTACAACCAGTTTTGCTACATGTTTGCTTGCTGCCATTTTTATTTCAGATTGCAGTTACCACTTATAATCATCCATATTACTTGTATTTCGCTATCTCTTCGCCGAACTATTGTAACTATATGTCTGAAAATTGTATTAGGTGTGTTGGGGACACAAGAGAGTCTTGTATCTTAATTGCAGGGTTGCTTGAGAGGGATATCTTTGACCTCTACATCCCTGAGTTCGATAAACTCCGGGTGATCCACTTAAGGGAAATTTGTTGCCGTTCTACAAAGCTCTGCACTTGGAGGCCCAACACTATCTACAACAATAGAAGCATGCGTAGACATCAATATGCTAAGAGATTCCACTAAGACGTCTTTATCCTTAGAATCATATCTCAGCCTGGTTACATTACAATGCATCCTTTTACCATGAGATTATTGGGATAATATATGGAGGTTTTACTTTGGTGCTATCAAGTGTCAGATCGTAAACCGGGTGAACAAAAAGGTAGCTACTGGGTAATTCTAAAGGAATATATTATCTTGATGTTCTGAGATGGGAAATACTCCTCCGTAAAAACAGAGATACGTACCTAGCCCCACTCGGGATTCTTGATATCCATAAGTTCTACAGACAATGCATAATGATGATACATCATGTGGGATATCATAATACAACAACGAGAAAGAGGAAACTTACCGGATAATGAGACAAGACAAAGGTATACGTGAACTAGAGATTGTTTCACAGCAGTACCTGAATCCATAGTCTCGGATAAGTTCGGTATCGTGAGTAATAGGAGAATTGTATAATAGCCACCAGGTTCAACAGTTTATTCGGATAATATGTGGGACTAAATATGAGCATCCATGGCCCCTCTATTAATTATTTAAAATGAAAGTGTTTCAAGTTTCATGTCCACACACTAACGAACCTGTAGGAGAAACACACTTAAGTTTGGGCTGATTTTTGTGTATATCAGTAGGTCCGCATCAACTAGGAGTATCATCACAATGGTGTTTCTGCGTGATAAATATATTTTATATATCGGAAAGAATTTATAATGAGGGCACTGGATGTCCCAGAGTAATAGAAACAGTTTCTATTACTGCCTAAATTGAGGCTGCTGTCGAGTTCTAGGGAATGGATTCGTTGTAGGGGATGCCATATCCCGGAGGTAGAGAGAGTGGGGGAAAGCATGGGGGAAGTGTTAAGGACTAAGACTCAGAGCTTTAACCCAGGTTCGGGTTTGCCGGATTGGCTCCCTACTTCCTGGAATATCAATTATAGCGGCGGTAGCCGAGCACAGGTTGCAAGTACCTAGGCTAGATCGAGTCTGCCCTAGGGTTTATCTTGTCCGGCCTTATATAGGAGATCTAGATCGAGGCTTATAGGAAGATAGACCGTCCAAAGTACTAAACCTAACATCTACGTCATCCGAGTCTTAACCTAACTCAGATGGGCTTGTGGGCCGCCGTCTGGATGATGTCCTACGATTCACACCACAAGGCTACCCCATATGGCCTCCTGCCATACTACTTTGGGCCAGACTCGTAGTCCAGCCTTGCGGATGCCGGATGATACCCTATCCCGGATATCCGGGACAATAGCCCCCGGAAAGGTTTAGGAGCATTCCACCATTGTTTTCCGTCAAAACTGGATGGCGGATCCTTGCTTCTGAATCTTTCCCGGTCAATCTTATTTTGCAGAGCAGTCCGTCATTCCGGCTAAAGCCGTACAAACTTGGTCAAACTTCTTCTGCGTGCGCTCTGTCCCAAGCAGAAGGATTTGACGGTTGCGCTACTCCCGTGTCATCCACCGCACCCACCAGCGCAATAACTTCCTGACAGAAACGGCAGGAGATATAATCATCACGCATATTCTGGCGTTAGACCCGAGAGGGTCATGCGGGCGTGGTAACAGCAAGCGGGCGAAACGTAGTCAATGTGTGTTGCGTGGCGCCCATCCAACGGGCGTGACTGTTGGGTGCACGTATCTCTTCACTAGGGCTTTAAATAGTCCCGACTTTCCCCTTTATTCCTCCTCACCCTACCCTCGAGACTCCTGCCTCACAACACCCACCAAATACCACTGAGAAGAAAGATCCGCTCCGGTGACAAGAAACAGTGACGCTCCACAGAACTTCCTTCCTCAATGGCTTCTGGTGGATCCTCTATGGGCGGAGGAAACAAGATGGCGACGGAGCAGAGAATTGTTGCGGCAACGGCCAATCTCTGCCCCGTAGCTCCTTCATCGCATGCGTTCACCGAGCCACAATCTTTACACGCTGCCGTCTGCTTCCTCATCGGCAGCGAAAAACAAGGCCGTGGTAGAAGACAAAGAGGTTGTGGGAGCTTTCCAATCGGGGATGGAGGAAGAGCCCACCGCGGAGGAGACTCCATAAACGAAAGTTAAGTTTGGAACTTGGTGTCGAGTTTTATGCTCCTTAACAAGGGCATAGAGCCTACATTTTGTTAATGGATAAGTAAACAAAATGGATGGATACATCCATGAAGGCTTGACTTGTTGACAAGTTCAAGGGAATAACTACGACGAGATTTTATCTCCCGTAGCATGAGTTTTATGTTTACACGGATTATTCTATCAAGCACTCATAACTTGTCTACAAGATATTCCAAGTGAGAATATTTAATAAGGAATATGCTAGAAGGGAATGCAAGTTTTAGTTATCCATTCCTGGAACTAAAAGAAGGCATTCAAGGAGTTGGGATCCCCACCTAGATGAAATGATCAAAGTTTTTGACATCATCAAGGATGGTGAAGAGGCTCGAGGACTCAAAAAAGTTAGTGGGAGCACTAAAGGATATTTCCATTACTTTATGTGAACAAGTATTGCTAATTGAAAATATTATTGACATGGTAAAATGTTTAATTGAAATCCTATATCAATAAAATAACTAAGGATAATGTAGTATAAGTATTTCCACCTTGGAAGTGGGTAGGTGAGAAACGTTTGAGTGTAAATTTATAATATAACTTGTCTTCATGGGACAGAGTGTGGTTCTCGTTTTCCATCACTTTTTTATGTTGGATCAAACGTGTTAAAATCATAGTGCTAATTTGTTGAAAACAACAATTAGCATCTTGGTGCAAACCAAGGGAAGGATTTCTTCTGAAATCTAATACTTATGCGAGGCATGTCTATTCATAGTGAATGGAAAAAGAGACATATGATCGGCGATATGTATGAATGATTAGATTAGTAATGTACGCCATAATATGTACACAAACCAGATATGAATTATGTTCTAAATGTTATGAACATAAACCAAATATGATCATGTTGATGATCAAGGAGAAGATAACCTTACGAGTCAATAAGGTACACTTCATAGTTGTGATAAATGCAAAAACAAATTAGTGTAAATTATTACACTAATAAAGGGTTTATTGCATAATCCCAAAAAAGCAACTTAGTGTCAATAAGGTGGCATTGTGAGATGAAAGAAACTACATGATTAAACTTGGAGGGAAAATTCCGAAGTTTGACACTCTGATAGAATCCACAACAATAGCAGTAAGATGGGATACACTTTGAAAGTGTGAAGATTAAATGTTTTGATCCAATTTCTTTAAAAAAACTCGATAGGCTACTTTACAAAAGGTGCATCAATGTTGCGAATAACAGACTGCCATCTTATTTAAAGCACCAAAGATTTAAACCACAAGGATCATTTGTGATCAAGGGAGAAGTGATTCTAGAAGATACGAAAATTACATGGATTTGAAGTTTCAGATCAAAGGACAGATTCTACACCATAATCAACACCGCGATGCCATTGGGTGTTGAGCTAAGGAATCAGATTATATTTTCTTGTGCAAGTGGGAGACTATTGGATGTATGCCCAAGAGACAATAAAATACATAAGTTTCATGATTAATGTATTATGTTTTTATGATATAACTGCTATGGTCACTAAATATGAGATTTAGAGGAAAACTCATACCCACATGTAGAAACATAAGGACACCGTTATAACCCTTTGTAATGTCTCACAAACAAACTCATTAATATTAGATGACCATGTTTTCCTGGTCATGGACGTTTATTATGTCAATATTAATGGGAGCACAATATTGTTTCAACATTATGGCTGGGTAGACCCAAGTAGTTGTGACACTACGAGATTAGTTTTGCTAAATAGTAACATCACATGATGGTCATTTTGTTTGCTTCCTTAGACCATGAGAATATTCAATGATATTTACCGTAAGGATCATTTTGGTATAGTCAAGTATCAAACCGTAAACTAGGTGATCAAAAAGGCTAACACTGGATGGTCACGAAAGTATTTATTCATTGTGATAGTTCAAGATTGGTAATTACTCCTCTAGTTAATAGAGAGATACATCCAGGATCCACTCGGTGAAATAGTATCGGTAAGTAAGTACGCGCAGACAAGGACATGACACTAGTCATGGGGATACTATGACAGGGTAACGAGTAAAAGGAATCATATCGTATATCGGAAATATTTTGATAAGGTGATTAAAGAGTTTAATCGTAGTCTTATCATTTATCTCGTCCCGAGGTTTTGATTGGTATCGCAAAGTAATAAGAATTTACTTAACAACCAACAGGTCCAATAGTTTTTCTTCGCATAACTTGTAGGAATTAATATGGACATCCACGGTCCGATGTTAATTATTGATTAGGAAAATGGTTTTCCAATCATGTCTACTAGTTATCGAACCTGTAGGGGTCACACACTTAAGGCGTCAAAGTCTATTGTTTGCATTGGTTGGTTCGTAGGAGAGTATCATTCGTGTAATTCCGACGGGATATAATAAATATTGAAGAGATATTACAGAGGAAGTGAGATGTTGGAAATATGTTTTTATCATCAATGGGTAATGTATATGTCATTACAATATCACATAATCAAGTCCGGTGTCAATCGGAGTCGTTTCGGGTAAGTTACCATAAGAGAGAAATAATGCTGGTGTAGGCAGAATGTTATATGAGATATAACGGAGGATATGAGATGTCACAGGATGTCGGGAATATGTTTGTGGAATCTTTAGATATGGTCGATGATTTTATCTATAGGGGTCACGGGGTTTCGGGGGAGTTTCCATATATGGGCGTAATTCCGGAGGGGGGAGGGCAGATTTACTCCTGTGGGCAAACCCTAATTTTAGGGGATGCCAGGTGGTACCCATGGTCTCACAAAGTGCATTTGCTTTCCCTGTGAGTTTTTCCTAATTTATTTGATAAATAAATTAATGGGGGAAAAAGGAGGAGGGGGGTTGGACTCCATCGAGGAGTCCAATCCGAAATCTCCTAGGGAGATTGGTGCGGCCAAGGGAGGGGAGGGAAAACCGACCTCCTCCCCATGGCAGGTGCCCTCCCTTGTCCCACTATATAATCCCCACCCCTCCTTTCTTTTGAGACACACAATTGGCTTTCGTGGCTCTCTCTCTTTCTCTCAGAATTACAGATCTAATCAGAGAGCTTCTAATTGAATTAGAGCCTCTAATTATAACCTATCTAATTGGATTAGAGCCTCGAATTAGAACATCTCTAATTGAATTAGAGCTTCTGATTAGAGACCCTCTAATTGGTTTAGTGTTTCTTCTAATTGGTAGATGATGACTATCACTCTCGATTAGACCTAGCTCTAATCTCTCTCCCTCTCTTTTCCATGTGTTGGGACTTCTCCACCTCAATTGCAAACATGCAGTGTCTAGTCTTGTACGGCGAAATGCTGTAGAATTTTGGCGGACGTATGTGTGCGAACTCTTAGATGGGTAACACGTGATACCCTCACTCTGCTGAATCCAGAAGGTGGGATACGGGGAATCGACAACAGTCCCACCCTAGGCTTAGACGTGGGACTCTTCATCAGACATCACCAACATCGTTATCGACACTACATCCGCGCTTCGTGTCGGTAACGAATCAGATATATCCATGACTTTACCTGCATAGTAGATCATGTGTGTTACGTAGGACGGAAAATTTTAAAATCTACTACATACACCAAAAAACAACACCTATGCCTAAAGGCCGATCTCCTGTCGTAGCACTGAGTTCTGGACGACAGAGTGCTGGCAGGTTGAAGCTCTAGACGCGTGGATACCAGTAGATAGATCATATCTTTGATCTTGAACGTGAGAGCGGGGAATGAGCAACATTCTCACCTCTAGGATTAGCCTCTTCATCAGACTACATCGACATCTACTTTCGCTACAGGTGTTAGTGAGCACTAAATCTAAGCTCGTAATTGCATCTTCATAGATTGATCTTGGGTGTTACGTAGTCAAGCGAAATTTCTTATTTTCCATAGACGCAAACCTTCATATATCATATATATATATGATGCTTGTTTGAATTATCCCTTGTGGATAAGATTATGGGACACATACTGTTATCATTGTACTAGTCCGGGAAGTGCCGGCAGAGGGTGGTCGATTCCCGGCCTTTACCTTGTCGAACCATATCCATGAGTCAACCGAAACAGGGCCACCCCGTCAACAGAGAGTTGGCCACCTCCTGACGGCACCTGTTCTGTGAGTCGGGAACAAGATCCGTGTACGTCCATCACTTGTCCCGGTCACGACCTAATTTTCTCCAAAACATTTTCCAACTCACACGCAGATGGAAATCTCAAACTACGTGGCTCATGGATAAGGTTAAACAAGTTAGTTAGCCGGGCGGGGTTCATCGGCCCACGTGTGGCTGTACGCTCAGTCTTGGCTCGAAGGCGAGAACTCGCTCCTAGGGGCATGAAAGGACAAAACTCCACAACCCATTGTGGCCTCACATCCATGCCGTGATTAGTCAGGTTATCAAATATAACTCAAATCACAACAATCTAACATAGTAGATTCACGCACTGACCAGATTCATCAACCGGATGGATCAGATCACAACTAGGCATGGCTAAGCAAGACTCATAGGTTTTAGCGGAGCGCGCACAAAAAAACCTATAGCTTCTAGGAGGAGTGGATCAGGATATCTAGATTATGCAGTATATAGGAGAACTCTATCTACTGACATCAAATAGTTTGGAACCGAATGCAAAGTACGAGATTCAAATCACTTTGAAATCATATATGAGCAGATAAGAGGTTATGCTTGCCTTGGTTATAAGAAAACCAAATAAAGTCTTCAGGAATAAGTGCTTGACTTGTCGGTTAAGATCAAGTATTCGTCATGGAACTGTTGTCCTTCTCTTCGGAGTCACGTTCTACCGAGGGGGAAACAACACCGAAACAAGAAGAACAATCAACCATGGCATCGATGCAATGCGCAATATGTATGCATGAGCAAGTTAATGCACTGAAATAAAGCCCTAGACATGAAGATAGGGTTGCTAGGGTTCGTATGACAACTATGCAGTTTTACTGAAATTAACCCGAAATAGACCCCGGAGGGGGTTTCGGGCGATTCTGAGAGGGTGTACTATTTTAATTGCTCAAATGGGTTTAAAAACATCATAACTAGGTTGCATTTGTCATTTTGAGCATTTTGGTATATAACTTTTAATTTTCTAATTTTCTTGAATAAAAACTTATTTTTCTATTTTAAAATGTTTAAACAACATTAAATAATGTTCAAAATTCAACTTTGTCAAACATGTATGAAAGGGACATATTCATGTAGATTTTATTTTTCTGATCACTCCCATATTTTTATTATATTTTTCTGACTTATAAAACAGAAGTTATTAATTATACAAATTTATTCATTTCTTGGAAATAATAACCATTTTCTGGAAATTAGGAAAACTGGATTATGACGTTAGGCTTAGGTTGGGATGACGTCATCAATGGCCTAGCAGAGGCTCTGTTGTGGATGAAATCGATCGATCTATTGATCGATTCGCGAATCAAATTGCATGGTGAGCTAGAGGAGGCTGAGGCAAGCCTGGGGGTGGTGGCGGTTCGCCGAATGGCCACCAGAGTTGGCCGCCGGCGACCATACCGCGGCGGCGGGGCACGGACGACGGTGGTAACGAGCTACGGTGCACGGGAGGGAGGGTAGAGGTGACGGGGCGGCTCACCGGAACTCCACGAGCGGGATGGCCGTGTCGGTGAGGCAAAACGAGGACAGAGGGCGGCGGGATCAGGCACGCCGGCCGTCGGCCGGAGTTAAGGGAGACGGCCCGATTCGCCTCCTCCCGGGCGTCCCTGCATCCGAGACTGTACGTGGAGGAAGAGGATCACTCAGCGGAGCTTCAGAGCTAAAAGGGGGACCACGGGGTGCTCGGAACGGCGGCGCGCGAGGGCGGCCGGAGGCACAGTAGGGGGTAGGGTTTGGTCGCAGGAGACAGAGAGAGAGAGGGATTTCGAGGGGAAGAGAGAAGCAGCACGACATCCAGGTGGTCATCCTCGCGAAGGGGGGCGCAGGCAGCTGCGTGGCATCGATGGCGGCATGGGAGACACGCAGGTGCTCCTACTGGCAGAGGTTGAAGAAGACAATTTTGCACAACACCCCCCGAGAAACTTTGGGAAATTACAAAAGAACCCCTTTCTATTTAAAAACAGAACAAAAACCATTGATTTGAGGGCCTTTTTGCAAACAGAAAATTTGGCAAAAATACTTTTTGGAAACCTCACAAAATTTCCAACAAAACCATGTTTTGCTTTGGTGTATTTGAAATATTTTTCAATACAAGATTTTGGAACCCAAATTAAGTACTTTTTGTGAGATTTTCTCAAAGCAATTTAAATTGTTTCAACATGGTTCAAATTGTTGTTTCATGCATGTATGAGATGAACACAACACCACACACCCTATTGTAGCAAAAATTGGGATGTTACAAATCTACCCCCCTTACAAGAATCTCGTCCCGAGATTCCCGAAGGAGAAGAAAGAAGGAACACCGGTTTTGAACGATCTTCTCGAACCTTACGGTTCTCTTCTGGAAGAGGTAGATCCGTAGCATCTTGAAGTATTGTTCGGCTACACATTAGGTGGAAGGGAAAACTCTTAGGAATTGATCTTCACAAAGATCGAGTATCTCATGGATAACTCAGGGCAGGAATGTTCATAAAGAACTGTTGAGTTATCGTGCATGAAAAACATCAAGATAACGGAGGGGATAGAAGAAGGTTTCAAGGTTTTGGACGATGGTTCTTGAATGGATTTAGAATATGATCTTTGCACAAGACTTTAAATCCTTTTGGGGAAGAGAGGTTGAACAACTTGTGATATCGAGGTTTCTTCAAACAAAATACCAGAATGGGGAGGATGATCTTGAATATCACAATGTATTATCTGTAGACGAGGAAGAACACGAGAAAACACTGTTACCGTGCGTCAGAGAAAATTTGATACAGGATCATGTTCACTCTTCGGAGTGGACACAGAAGATGAAGGAACTTTTATTCCGTCAAAACTTTGTCAAAGATCGGAATGTTACTTCACGACAGGATATGAGTAACCAAAAGATGTTGTAACACCGTAACAAAGAAAGAATCCTTGGTCACACCGTAAGGATGAACAACCAACGAGGATTGAAACACCAGAAGGAATAGGGAATCTCTTTCCTATGGTGGATTTGACGTAGCAATACGTTTACCACATGGTTAAGATCCCATGGCCGAGGTAACTGACAAACTGACACAATGTGTGAGATGAACAGAACTTCAAGTATAAACAACTTGAACAAGGGAACTGATCAATGGAGGTTACGAAACACCACGAGATGGTTCTCCTGATGAACTTGATTCCACTAGAATAAAGGTTTGGAGGATCAACAAAGAGACATTGGAAGAATCAACTTCCCGGTTCTGCTGGATGTACTAGATACCGACAGAAGGCTCACGACAAGCCTTCTATAGGTCATTAAGTGAATGTAAAACTCCGGTTTGGAAGAACAGTGAGGAAAACTTGTTGGAATGAACCACACCAGAATTCTTACGGAGAGTGGCTGTTCTTACGGATACAAGGAGATATGACATTAGGCCTTCCGGCTAATTGTGTCAACCACCACATCAACCATGCTGGATTCTGAAAAGACCTAATTCAATACCCTTGCGAAAACACCAACCATCGTTGCTTCTTGAGATTCAGCTCTGGTTAGCGGAATGAATAACTAAGACTCAACGTGTTTGATCGAAGAGCTTGCACCATTTATCAACGAGATACATTTGCTAGATTATCAAGATATGGACTATGATGTCAAGCTCAAGAAGATGAGCGAGGTGGAAGAACTCATGTATTAGCAACTTGCGAAAGACAGTTGCACCTACATGGACTACTTGCAATGAAACACATCGGAGTCCTTGTTGGGGAGATGGTCACAAATATAACGAAGTTCTTGGACTTCTTCTTTCACGAACGATCAGTCAGTGGTTGGGTGTGGATACAAAACTGGTTCAATAAATGGAGGTAACAACCTTCCAACTCAAGAACAGTCCACACAAACATGACTGACTTGGGGTTATTCCCTAAGGAACAAGAAAACTCTTCTCGAATCCATGGCGACAACTTTCACCAAGAGCACATGAACCCGAGAAAGTCACTTCGAACATTTAGAGCACAACTTCGTGATGACACAAATATGGTTCTCAAAAGTGTAACATCCCAATTCTGCTAAACTAGGGTGTATGGTGTGTGTTCATCTCATACATGCATGAAAGAACAATTTAAATCATGTTTGAAACCAATTTAAATTATGAATTCAAATGGTTTCAAAAAATCTTACAAATGGTACCTATTTTGGTTCTCCAAATCTTGTTCTGAAAAATATTTCAAACACATCAAAGCAAAACATGGTTTTGTTGGAAATTTCATGAGCTTTCCAAAATCTATTTTTGGCAATTTTTCTGTTTCCAAAAAGGTCCTCAAAAGGTTGTTTTCTGTTCTGTTTTATAATGGAAAAGGACTTCACTGCAATTTCTGGAAATCTTTAGGGGGGTTTTGTGGAATGTTGCTTTGTCTTCTTCCTCAGACCAGAACAAGCACCTGCGTGGCCTCCATGCCCCGTCGATGCCACCTCCTCCTCCCTGCCTCTCTCTTCGAGTGGATAGGGGCAAATAGACGCCCTGGCCTTTTCACTATCTCTCACGCAGCATCCCCTTCCTCTCTGTATTCCTTGCTGTGAACAACCCTAACCCTACTGTGTGTGCGTCCGGCCGCCGTCGAGCGCCGCCAACTCCGGCCTTCCCCGCAGAAATTGGAGCCACCACCAGCCTCGTCGTGCTCTCCTCTACTCCCTCGCTCACTCGCGTTCGCGGGGACGCCCCGGAACGGCCGAATCGGGCCATTCTTCTCCGAACCCGGCCGCCGGTTGCCGCGCTCGCCGCCGGCGTTTCCAACACTGTAACATCCCAGTGTTTGGGAGGTTATAAGGATCTAAATTTAATATGTGCATTTGCAAAGCATGCATCTAAAAGTACGGGAAATTTTGGCGCGAAAGTTTAAACGAATCAAAGTGACCAAAGTTTCACTTGACATGATGAACGAGGTCTAGTCCATCTAGTCAGGAGTTCATTTGGAGTGATCTTTATAACATTGTATCTCTACAAACTAAATCATTTGATAAGACAAATCATAATTGGTTATGACCAAAACCAATTCTCAACAACCTTAATCACAAGTCTTTGAGTTACCTGGGATAACTCACTAGGTATCTAGAACTCAAAGAGGGGTGAGTATCCAAATCACACAATTGATACTCATACTTCCACCAATGTATAATACACAAATGAACCATCTCATAAACAGAGATGTTATGTCCTCTCAAACAATAACTTCTTAAGTGATCAACCATTCACATCATATCTTTTCAAACTATTTAGTAACTACTAAGTTAACCTTCACAAGTAGATAACAAAGTTTCAATAGAACACAAGTGATACAAACAAGTGTTAACTCAAAACCCACAAGTGGGAAATGACATAATAATTTTATTAACATATTTATCGAATATGTACATATCTCCTCAACCATAAAATAAGTATCTAAAAGAAGAAATTAATCTTCTTAAACTACTTCTAAACCTAGATCATCACATATGATCTTTCCAAACCTCTATATCTGCATTATGAATGCCAAAGTTAATAAAGAGAAGGATATAAAGTAACAACATGACACCTAAGAAAAACAACTAACAACTTTGATATAAATCAGTAAACCCCAATCATCTTCTCATGATCATTGTTTCAATCATCTTATACAAGTGAGCATATGAGATCTCAACACATTAATGAACCATTTGATCAACTACTATTAAGTCATCATTCCATAAGTATTCCACATCTCCACTCAAAATTCAATAATTCAATAAATCAAGTATCTCTGGATACAAGTAATGAATAACAAAAAGATATAACCTCTATTAGAGGAATTGGATTGGCAGCTAGATAAAACCAATCATGTATGAGACAAGTATTTATACTATGGGAAGAAAAACAAGAAATGTATGTAAGGATAATAAAAGCATGAAATAACTCTTAACCTAGATCTTGTTATGTTGCTAGACCAATGTATCTTGTTTCCCAATCTTCTCCAAGTTATTCTGCAAGAGAAGCACCCACAAGAGAAGAGGAACTACCACAGGAAGATATCCAAGAAGATTGTTTAGAGTGAGCTAGAAGTGCTACTCTAAGCTATTATAAGAGTACTTGGAAACTCTTATAACTTGATCTGATCATATTAACCCTCTTGAAATTGTGTGATACTCCAATGTTATTATTATATAGAAGTAGTTTGGTAACAAGCCTGTACACCTTGTTAACAGATCACTTTTGTATACTCAAACAATTGAGTGTCATACACAAACAAACATAATGTTGAATAACCTAGTACATCTCAGTCTCTTGTATATGAAAAGTAATTTGGGGACAAGCCTTGCAAACTTGTCAACTGATTCTTCTTATATGCTTAAGGCTAACTGATGTCATAAACTACACCTACACTCCTTTTATCACCAACCAATAGAAATAATAACACTAAGGAAACAAGAAATCACAATATAATCATCTAAGTAAAATCTTTGCTTGGAATAACTGTTTGTTTTCACCACAAGGGTGAGATAATTGAAGTTGGAATCCCAGAGATGATGTTCCTTGCAAGTGACAAAGGCAGTACCAGAAGACTAGTGGCAACTAGAGAGAAGAATATCAATCAACAGAAAAGCACAGGAAGCAACACTGCATCAGTAAGGAAGCATAAGAAATTATCCAGTGAATGATTAGGTATTATTAGAGAACCTATAATTTCTATTCCTTGACAAGCTCATCTGAGATGAGGAACTCATAATGATATCTTTAATGGAAATAATTATCAAGTATAAAATGATAACCAACCATTGCATCCACATGTCTTATGATATGTGGAGGTTAATGGAAACAAGTTTAACACCTTGTTTTCCAGATCAACCTCATCCATAAGACCAATGTATAATAACAAAAATCCATCCATACATGATCATACAATTTATTACATGTTATAAAATCAACAAAGGGTAATATCCATAGTGGAACCTATGTGGAAAACAGACAAATGAGATTCTAAAGCCACACATGTTTCCATTTAAGCCAGTACTAAAAGCAGCAACATAACTTACAGATGACATAAGGAACTCTCCACCAGGTTTAATAAGAAACCTAAAGATGAAAATAACAAAGCCACACAAAGGAAAATGAATCTATTCATTACCTAACACCCTTTGGTATGTCATGGAATAAAATACCATAATGGGGTGCATTTCATTACTATATATAAAAACACTACTCACTAGTGTTACCAAACCATTTTTCCATAAGGGGGTATACCTAAAAGTGTCCAACTATGATACACCACCTTGGTATCCACAAGATGGGAGTGTGTACTTTTACTAAATATGCTTTGGCATAATTTTAAGCTATTAAATAAATTAAAAGAGGAGAAAACAACAAAATCACTTAATCTATCACCTTAAATAAAAATTACAAATATAATCCAAATTCACCAAAACAAAACATGGTGAGTTGTGAAATTTGACAAGGAATTCAAATATATTTTTTATTAATTTTTTTGTTCACAAATAGGCCCTGAAAACAAAGGTTTTCTTCTCAATTTATAAAACAGAAGGACCTATATGCAAATACCAGCAACTTCAGGGGGTTATTGAAAGGTTTCTTTTCTTTCTTTCTTCTTCAACCTTGAGACAGAAGGACAGTGCGTGTCGACGCGGGAATCGTCGCCGTGCCACCTCATGTGTGCTTCCTTGCCTTCGGAGATAAGATTGGGGAGACGTCCTCATCGAGCGCTCTCTCCCCATAGTCATCTTGCTCTCTCTCTCCCTCGGAGCTGTGAGGAAACCGAAACCCTAAAACCTAGTTCATCGGCCGCCGTCAATCGTCGTCGACTCCGGCGATCCCCGAGCAAGCCGTGACCACCACGAGCTCCGCCATGGAGTGCTCTACCTCTTCCGCAAACGTCGTTTGCTGGGAAGCCCCGAAGAAGACGAATCGAGCCATCTTCTCCGATTCCGGCCGCCACGGGGAATACCT
This sequence comes from Alopecurus myosuroides, assembly GCA_028641055.1. Lineage (NCBI taxonomy): Eukaryota > Viridiplantae > Streptophyta > Magnoliopsida > Poales > Poaceae > Alopecurus > Alopecurus myosuroides. The sequence continues at coordinate 119,040,842 of CM054060.1, read as the reverse complement.
CGCCGCCGGCGATTCCGACGATGTCGTGCCTCAACGACAACCCCACCGTGCTCAGGGTGAGCCGCTGCATCTCTGGATGCCTTCTATCCTTAATTTGGTCGACTAATTTGACGCATGCACCGTGCACCGTCACTCGCCGCCGCGCCGGTGATCGCCGGAGTAGCTCCGATGACCATTTGGTCACATCACCACCACCGACACACTCGCCGTCGCCTCCTCTAGCTAGCACAACACACGGGATGCTCCAATTTCTTCCAAATCGCACAATTGCGAAGCATCTGTGAGGATTGGGAAGTGGTGACCTCACCTGTGATGTCACCATGACGTCATTAGCCCATTTTCTTTTATCTTTTTGATTAAAAACTGGATATGACACGTGGGACCCACCTGTCACTTTGAATTCTGGCAGAAATTAATTAAAACTATTAATTCCATAACTATAATTCTGTAAATAAGAAAAATACAAATAATATATCATATTAATCAGAAAAATAAAATCTATTTGATCATGATATTTTCAAATGAATTTGTTAAAGTTTAAAATTAAACATTTTCCTTAATTAATTAAATCATTTAAAATAGAGAAAATATTAAATAATTCATAAAATCAGAAAAATACAAGTTATATACCAAAATGCTCCAAATGACTAATGCAATTCATCTATGATGTTTACAAAGTCATTTGGCCAAGTTTTAATGTGTGCAATGTTTTGCCTAGTCATTTAATTCATTTAAAATTAATAAATTAATAATTATTCAAATATTTTCAGAAAGCATTGAATAATATACCAAATTAAAGATAGAATCATTTCCAATTCAAATATGTCAAACATAAAACACTTTGTTGAATTTATAAACTTGTTACTCAAGGTAGAATGGAATTTGATAATAGACTATTATAACCATAAACAACAGTCACAAACATTATTTTCTTTATTAATAAAACCTCATGGTTTCACACCAACTACAACCTATCATCACAAGTTATTAAGAAAGTGTTGAGATGATAGAGTTAGATGTATTACTTCATTTCCAAATAAACTTGATGTCCTTAGCTCTACACTTTTGAACATAAAATCAAACCTCTTTATTATCTTTTTAAATTGTTGTTCCCCATATGATATAGTTTTCTCATTTAAACATGTGATAACCATTTCTAACCCAAACATAATAACAATTGTTTGTTAAGTAAAAGTGAAACACATGTAAGTCTAAAAGAAGTAATAACCCCATCACCATAAGTAATGAAACCATTCACCTAAACACATGTGTGATTAAGTTATCGTATCGATCATAGCTTACACTTGTGAGCTGGGGTGTTTTCCAGGGTATTTCACGATGCATCTCATTACTATGCATGTATCATCTTGCCAGTGTTTTCTGTAGTCCTTACCGGGACTACTTTGCTATCTTTCAGATGTTTGGATTTCTCTACGCGACCCTCGAACCCTGAAGACCTGGATTATTATTATGGTTATTTCAAATCTCAGGCAAGTTCATCACTTGTTCATATCCTTTGCAGTACTTCATAACAAACTAATTGCAAAAACCCTATCGTCTTATCACCTACTCTCAAAAGAATGCATGATCCTATTTTTATAATAATATGACTAATTGAATGACTACCCGAGTGGTAGTGTTCTGTTTGGTGGGCGGATGGAACCATGGTAAGATGAATAGGTCAAAGGAAGGTTCCATCTGCATGGGAACGTATTACCTAGGAATTAACAACAACTGCCGTCAGGATTCTTGCGCCGTAAATTCGCGTTGACCATGGATCTTTTGTGGGGGGGAGTAAGTCAGCCGTGATACTTTTCTCGTTCGCATGTCAACGGACGCGCCAGAGACGTACGCTGTAGGTCTTGCGGGACTACATGCACATGGGTGGGAGCCCTTACGTCCCACGGACTCTGGGGTCTATGAGTGTCTGCCAGGGGCGCGTAGATCTCCATCGTGAGGGGTGGAATCAGGCGTTCAACCTGCTGGCAGAAATGGGTGGGCATGCGTTGTGCGGAGAAGCACGGTTTGGCTTGGACCAACTACCGGGCCCCACACCTGAGTGGGAGTGGACAGGATCTCGAGCCTGGTTGTGCAACATGGTCTTGGTCGTCCATGGGTAAAGTAACGCACCTCTGCAGAGTGTAAAAGGATGTGACATGTTACCCCTTGTTCCGGGAAGGAGCTGCGAACGCCGCAGGAAAGGCAACTCCATGAAAGTTCTAATCCTGTGAAGATCTGGCGGGCATAGTTTTCAGAATTAAAAGCAACCTCTTGAAGAAAGTTTTACAAAACCTTGCATTAGCTTATGACTCTTTCAGGTCTAAAGCTGTAGTTAGTGCATCAACCACCCACTATATATCATGAACTTGCTGAGTAACGCTCGTTACTCATTCTATCCCGTTTGATCCCTTGCTTAGAGTTGAAGCCTATGGAAGTCGTCATCGTGAAGCCATCTTTACCTTATGAAGCTAGGTGGAGTCTTATACTATTTATCCAGTAAAGCATCATCACCAACAACGCTGATGGAAGAGAAGCTATCAAGGAGTAGGTAGAGTCCATTCTTGGACTTAGCAATTACAAGCCATATTTTAGGGCTGACATCAGCCGTAGTGGATTAGTTCTGAGCTAGAGTTCTTCTCCGGCTCGGAGCTTCGAATTGCTTCTTCTGATGTTTCTTTTGCAGGAGATCTTCTTGATTCATTAAGGAGGTTCTCAAGATTTTGTATTGAGGTTTGTATCCTATAGCTTTGCCTGGTCCCGCTGTGTTTCTGTTGTACTACTCTGAGGGATGTAATATTCACGGATAAGTCCTTCTGTGAGTATTATGTCATCGACTTGCGCACTACACATGCAGTGGTGTGCTGGGTCACCACAAACACCATCCCGCCTCCCCGTCTAGCACGGCGTGACCACGGTGAGCCACTGCACCTGCTGGTGCCCTTGCCTTGCCCCATCCCGCTCTGCGTTATTCCGGCACCGAGCGCCGCCAACCGCCGCCGCCATTGATAGCCGCCGGCAAGCTCCGGTGACCATATGGTCTGTCCTCCGCCACCATACGGTTCCCCTCGGTCTCCTCCATCTCGTGAGACTCTCCGTTCCAACCAATTCCCTATGGATCGATCAATTGCATGTTCAACAGAGGGATTTGCCTCCGCGTGATGTCACAGTGACATCATGCTGATGTCATATATTCCCGGTTATTTAATTCCAGAAAATGAACAAATTTGATTAATTAATATCTTCCAAAATATTGCTCAGAAAAATAAAGTAAAAATATGGTTGTGTTCATAAAAATGTAATCTTTCCAAATATGTTATTTTCACACATTTTTGAGAAAGTTGAAAAATGACCTTTATTTAATATTATTTAATCATTTAAAATAGAAAAATAAGTTTTTATCCACCAAATTTAGAAAATTAAAAGTTATATACCAAAATGCTCAAAATGACAAATGCAATCTATTTATGATGTTTTCAACCTTATTTGAGCTTCTAAAATGGTACTCACTTTCAGAATCGCCCGAAACCCCCTCCGGGTGTATTTCGGGAAAATTTCAGTAAAACTTCTTAACTGACATACGAACCCTAGCAACCCAACGAACATGTTTAGGGCTTTATTTCAGTGCATTAATATGCTCATGCATACATGTTGCGCATTGCATCGATGCCATGTGTTGATTGTTATTTCTTCTTTTCGGTGTTTGTCCCCCTGGGTAGAACGTGACTCTGAAGAGAAGGCCAGCAATCCAAATGGCGAATACTTGATCTTAACCGACAAGTCAAGCACTTATTCCAGAAGATCTTCATCTGGTTTTCTTATAACCAAGGCCAGCATAACCTCTTATCTGCTCATATATGCTTTCGAACAACATTTGAATCTCGTATTTTGCATTCGATTCCAAAGTATTTGATGCTAGTAGACATAGTCCACCTATATGCTGCATTGCCTCTATACCCTGATCCACTGCTCCTAGCCGCCATAGAATCGCTTGTGCGCATCGCCAGTGCCTCATATCTGCTTCGCTTAGTCATACATGTTTGTTTACCTCTGCTCCATCCGGTTGATGAACCAGAGCTGCGATAACCTAGTATGATATGATGACGTGGTGAGATGAGGACTGTGTGGTTAACTTGACTAAGGCTTGGACGGGAGGCCACTTGGGAAGTGGTTGTTCGTTCCGTACTTGCCAACCTTAGGAGTAAGGTCTCGCCGCGGAAACCAAGACTGAGCGTGCAACCACACGCGGGGCCTAACAGACCGCGCTCGACTAACTAACTTGTTTGGATCTATCCGTGAGTCACGTAGTTTGGGATTTCCATCTGCGTGTGAGTCAAAAACCTTTGGAGGTGTTTAGGGCGTGACCGGGACAAGTGATGGACGTACACGGATCTTGTTCCCGACTCACAGAACAGGTGCCGTCAGGAGGTGGCCAACTCCCTGTTGACGGGGTGGCCCTGTTTGGGTTGACTCATGGATAGGTCTCGACAAGGTAAAGGTCGTGGCCAACCACACTCTGCCGGCACATCGTCGGAATTGTGCCAATAGCTTGGCATTAAGAGTCGGATGGTACGTGTGGGTAAAGTGTACCACCCTGCAGGGATAAATCTTTCGGAAAGCCATGTCCACGGTTATGGACGACTTGGTGAAAGTCACGGGGTCATAGATAATTTGAACGTGGCGTAAAAGATGTTGGCAATGTTTGAAGGGTGTCTCCCCGGAGATGCCGGGAGGGGTGATCCTTGTAGCATGTGAGGTGTTGGAAATGATGTTGGTGGATGAAAAGATGATGATTTCAGTAGTGAGTTTCTCATCTGTTTTGAAAACCTTCTATGAGACGTGCTATTCTTCCTTGACCTGGAAAACAAAGATTGCTTTACGCAAAACAGCCTTCATAAAACCCTTTCTGAAACCAGCAGATATATAATAGGTTAACTAAGTCTTGTTGAGTACCTCCCGTACTCAGGTTTGCTTAATTTTGGTTCAGGTAGAGTTTGGCACATCGGTGGTGTTTCAACGTGGACATCGACGAGTAGTTTGGGGTTCCCAGGTAGCAGCCTGGAATCTATGGGCTGGGACGTCGCCTTATGTTGCGGCCTCTTAGGCCTTTTTGGTTCTTGTTGATTAGCAACATAATTTTCCTTCCGTTGTCTGATGTAATGTTGGGTCATGTGACCTCTGCTTGTAAGCTATACTCTAGTAACACCTGCTTAATAAAGCTTCATGTTTAGAGTACTGCTTTGATCGGTTGTTGGTTTCGAGCTCATTGTTATACAGTTTTGGCTATGCCTGCATAGTTGTCGCAGTCGAGGGGTTGTGGAGCCAATGATCCATGTCCGAGCCCGCCTGTCGATTTGATCGGCCTGGGGCGAGGTAACCCCAGGAACCCTCGATTGTTGTTGCACTTTCTGGACACATAGCATCTCTGTATAGCTTTGGTCCCGTTTCCTTCAGTTTCATTCGATTCGTGGACGCTTTGATATGCATAGTTGGTTATGACTAGCATGGATACAAGGAGTAGTAGACTGGGGATCCGGACTACGTGCCGATGAATCCAGTCTGCCTGCCGTTGTTTGTTGCGGCCGGGGCTGGTAACCCTGAAGCCCTTGTGGGTCCATGTCTAGGAGCACATAACAGTATGTATATCTCTGGGTCCGGGGTCGTGACAAGTCATGGTATCAGAGCCGGACTGCCTGTAGGAAAACCTTACTACTTGGTCGATGTTGAGTCTAGTGATTGTGAAAACTACTTTGAAACTTCAAATGGTTGTGAAAAACCTTCTTAGGATTCTTTTTACTCTGTATCTGGTATCGCTCTAAACTCTGGGTCATCTTACCTGTTTTGATTTGAAAAGGTTTTGCTATCTCTTCGAGTCATTCAAAACCTAGGTGCCTTCTCTGGCAAGGACGTCTTTCACCCAAGTTGACCTAGTGTTAAAGTTTCTAGAGTCGTGTGTGTTCCATCCTCTGTTACCTCTTAAACTGGGAGATTTCCTTTCCATTCTAATCCCTCAGAGCTGTGCGGATTCCACATTCCTACATGTTTCCTAGTTCTATATCCTGAACCTCGAGATCTGCTTTCCATCTCGAATGTATCCGTCATCTTCTGCTCAAACTTTTCCGGAGCTATCGCTGTCTTTTGAAAGATACTTCGTGATTGCTATTCGTAGTGTCCTTCAAGGCACTAAGATAGTAGTATTCCTTTCTCTTGGTTTCTAACCTTGGACTTGAACCGAAGGTCCCGGAATGTGCTGAATTGTGGTGAGTTGAGTCATGTGGTTTCATAACCATGTGATGCTCACGCTATCAGTACATGATGCTGACCTTTAACCCAAGTTCTGTTCCTTTGGATCCTGAAGAATCTGTTTTACCTCAGGGTGGTTAGGAAATTCCAACTCTCATAGCCGTAGGCTTTCCTTTGGAACCAAAAGAGATCACAACAAGAGTGATCATCATGGCTTCCATATCTTTCTACTTGATTCAGTTATACTAACTCTTTTGCATGGGTTTTACAACTGAGTACTACCCTGTGCAATCAACATGATCTCTGGATTCTCCGGAGCATGTTCCTACCCTCCAGTTGCCTAAAATCTCCATTCGTTGGTTCGTACACCAAGTTGCCAATGTGTGTTGGATTCTTCCAATGCATTTGCTTTTGTTTCCCGTCATAACGTTCCACCTTGGGATGTCAGGAGAAACAAACTCCAGAACCTCGTTCATCTCTAGGAACAGGTCAAAGTTTTGTAATCCACAGATTGAAGAAGTTTTATCAACTTCTGTTCTGTTCTACCTTTGAGTATCACACTCTTTAATATCAAGAGGTTGTGTTGAGTTTCATGTCCTTCTTGATGAAGTGATGCTCCTACACGTCTCCACTCCCCCTTCTCCAAGCTTGTGTTCTCGAGAATGCTAGTTGTGCATTGATGTGTACCAGGTATTCTTAGCAATTCTTATTGCTTCGAAAAATCTAAGAACCATATGTATTCTTCTTAGCACTACTGGTCACCCAGCCTCTTTTTGAAGTTAACTGTGTTACCAAACCCGTCCATTCCGGTGCATATCCTCGGTCAGAGAGTTAGGTTCATGCCGAAGCTCTTATGTTCATATCAGTTGCTTTGAAAAGCAAGAATTTCTTCCAAACTCCAAGACATACCGGTAGGTTGTGATGTTCTGGTTGTCTTTCTAGAAGTATCACCAGGTTTTACCTGACCGTGATGTCTAAACGAGGGGTAGTTTGAACTACTCTTTTCTCCAAGAAACAGCGCTGGATACCCCAGATTAGTTAGTTGAGCTTAAACAACAACTTGGAGAGTTGAAAGACAAAAGCTCATCCTAACTCGATCCTTCGTTAAGGGATGTCTAGTTTCCTTCGTGTTGAAGCTAAATAGTATCTCCTTCGTGGACATGCTATCATTCTACCCTTGATTTGGTTTGGGCTATCGCCAAATCAAGATCAGATCCAAGGATTATCTTGATGGTGCTTCTATTCATGGTGTTTTGCGGAGTACATCTTCATGTCCTATGGTCTGACCAATATTCTTCCTTGTTCATATAGCATATGAATCCCTCTTCTTGGAGTGTTTTGATGAGTGTGTTTGCGAGCCCATCAATGACATTCCTATTTTCTCCAAGTTGCGAGAGGCTCATGTTGAACAATCGGCACTAATGTTGGAAACTCTCGAGAACCATCTTTGTGTCATCACGAAGTTGTGTTCTCGATGTTCGAAGTGACTTTCTCGGGTTCGTGTGCTTTTGGTGAAAGTTGTCGCCATGGACGCGAGTAGAGTTCTCTTGTTCCCTCGGGAATAATCCCAGTCGGTCATGCACGTGTGGGGTGTTCTTGAGATGGTTGGTTGTTACCTCCATTTACTTGAATAAGTTTGCATCCACACCAAGCCACTGACTGATCTTTCGTAAAAGAGAAGAAGTTTAAGAACTTCGTTATCTTTGTATCGTTTCCCCAACAAGGATTCCGATGTGTTTCTTTGCAAGTAAGTCATGTAGGTGCAACCGTCTTCCACAAGTTGCTAATACATGTGTTCTGCAATCTCACTCATCCTCTTGAGTGTGACATTGTAGTCCGTATCTTGAGAATCCAGTAAATGTATCTCAATTGTAACCGGTGCAATCTCCTAGATCAAACATACCGAGTCTAAGTTATCAACCCTCTAACCAGAGCTGAATCTCAAGCAGCAATGATGGTTGGTGTTTTCTCCAGGGTATTGAATTAGGTCCTTCCGAAAACCCGGCATGGTTGATGTGGTGGTTGACCCAATTAGCTGGAAGACCTAATGTCATATCTCTTTGAATCTATAAGAACAACCACTCTCTGTGAGAATTCTTGTGTGGTTAATTCTAACAAGTTTTCCTCACCGTTCTTCCAAACCGGAGTTTTACATTGACTTGATGACCTACAGAAGGCTTGTCGTGAGCCTGTTGTCTGTATCTAAAACATCAAGGAGAACTTGGAAGTTGATATTTCCAATATCTCTCCGTTGAACCTCCAAACCTTCGTTTTAGTGGAAACAAGTTCATCAGGAGAACATCTCTTGGTGTTCTGCCGCCATCGATCAGTTTCCTTCTCAAGTCGTTGGTACCTGAAGTTCTGTTAATCTCACACATTGTGTGAATTTGTCAGTCACTTCAGCCATGGGATCTTAACCATGTGGCGGATGTATTGCTACGTCCAAACCACAACAGGAAAGAGAATCCCTATTCCTTCCGGTGTTCCAATCCTCGTTGGTTATCCATTCTTATGGTGTGACCAAGAGTTCCTCTTCCACTACGGTGTTCCAACATTCCGTGGTTATTCATCTTCCGTCATGAGGTAACCTTCCGATCTTTGACAAAGTTACTGACAAACTTTAACGGAATGAAAGTTCCCTCATCTTTCGTGTCCACTCCGAAGAGTGAACATGATCATGTATCAACTTCTCTCTGAATCACGATTACAGTGTTTTCTCGTGTTTTCCCTCGTCTGTGGATATTATGTTTTGGTATCCAAGACAATCCTCTCCATCTTGGTATCCTGTTTGAAGAAACCTTTTTGTCACAAGTTGTCCAACCTTTCTTTTCCAAAAGGATTTAAAGTCTTGTGCAAAGCTCATATTCTAAATCCTTTCAAGAACCATCGTCCATAAACTTGAAACCATCTTTTTATTCCCTCCGATATCTTGAGGTGTTTCATGCTTGTTAACTCAACAGTTCTTTATGAACATTCCTTTCATGAGTTAGCCATGAGATACTCGATCTTTGTAAAGATCAGTTTCTAAGAGTTTTCCCTTCCACCTAAGGTGTAGCCGCTGAAGAATCTTCGCAATTGCTACGGATCAACCTCTTCGAGAAAAGAACCGTAAGGTTCAAGAAGATCGTTCAAAACCGGTGTTTCTTCTTTCTTCTCCTTCAGGAATCTCGGGACGAGATTCTTGTAAGGGGGTAGATTTGTAACATCCCAATTCTGCTAAACTAGGGTGTATGGTGTGTGTTCATCTCATACATGCATGAAAGAACAATTTAAATCATGTTTGAAACCAATTTAAATTATGAATTCAAATGGTTTCAGAAAATCTTACAAATGGTACCTATTTTGGTTCTCCAAATCTTGTTCTGAAAAATATTTCAAACACATCAAAGCAAAACATGGTTTTGTTGGAAATTTCATGAGCTTTCCAAAATCTATTTTTGGCAATTTTTCTGTTTCCAAAAAGGTCCTCAAAAGGTTGTTTTCTGTTCTGTTTTATAATGGAAAAGGACTTCACTGCAATTTCTGGAAATCTTTAGGGGGGTTTTGTGGAATGTTGCTTTGTCTTCTTCCTCAGACCAGAACAAGCACCTGCGTGGCCTCCATGCCCCGTCGATGCCACCTCCTCCTCCCTGCCTCTCTCTTCGAGTGGATAGGGGCAAATAGACGCCCTGGCCTTTTCACTCTCTCTCACGCAGCATCCCCTTCCTCTCTGTATTCCTTGCTATGAACAACCCTAACCCTACTGTGTGTGCGTCCGGCCGCCGTCGAGCGCCGCCAACTCCGGCCTTCCCCGCAGAAATTGGAGCCACCACCAGCCTCGCCGTGCTCTCCTCTACTCCCTCGCTCACTCGCGTTCGCGGGGACGCCCCGGAACGGCCGAATCGGGCCATTCTTCTCCGAACCCGACCGCCGGTTGCCGCGCTCGCCGCCGGCGTTTCCAACACCATCCCGCCTCCCCGTCTAGCACGGCGTGACCACGGTGAGCCACTGCACCTGCTGGTGCCCTTGCCTTGCCCCCTCCCGCTCTGCGTTATTCCGGCACCGAGCGCCGCCATTGATAGCCGCCGGCAAGCTCCGGTGACCATATGGTCTGTCCTCCGCCACCATACGGTTCCCCTCGGTCTCCTCCATCTCGTGAGACTCTCCGTTCCAACCAATTCCCTATGGATCGATCAATTGCGTGTTCAACAGAGGGATTTGCCTCCGCGTGATGTCACAGTGACATCATGCTGATGTCATATATTCCCGGTTATTTAATTCCAGAAAATGAACAAATTTGATTAATTAATATCTTCCAAAATATTGCTCAGAAAAATAAAGTAAAAATATGGTTGTGTTCATAAAAATGTAATCTTTCCAAATATGTTATTTTCACACATTTTTGAGAAAGTTGAAAAATGACCTTTATTTAATATTATTTAATCATTTAAAATAGAAAAATAAGTTTTTATCCACCAAATTTAGAAAATTAAAAGTTATATACCAAAATGCTCAAAATGACAAATGCAATCTATTTATGATGTTTTCAACCTTATTTGAGCTTCTAAAATGGTACTCACTTTCAGAATCGCCCGAAACCCCCTCCGGGGTGTATTTCGGGAAAATTTCAGTAAAACTTCTTAACTGACATACGAACCCTAGCAACCCAACGAACATGTTTAGGGATTTATTTCAGTGCATTAATATGCTCATGCATACATGTTGCGCATTGCATCGATGCCATGTGTTGATTGTTATTTCTTCTTTTCGGTGTTTGTCCCCCTGGGTAGAACGTGACTCCGAAGAGAAGGCCAGCAATCCAAATGGCGAATACTTGATCTTAACCGACAAGTCAAGCACTTATTCCAGAAGATCTTCATCTGGTTTTCTTATAACCAAGGCCAACATAACCTCTTATCTGCTCATATATGCTTTCGAACAACATTTGAATCTCGTATTTTGCATTCGATTCCAAAGTATTTGATGCTAGTAGACATAGTCCACCTATATGCTGCATTGCCTCTATACCCTGATCCACTGCTCCTAGCCGCCATAGAATCGCTTGTGCGCATCGCCAGTGCCTCATATCTGCTTCGCTTAGTCATACATGTTTGTTTACCTCTGCTCCATCCGGTTGATGAACCAGAGCTGCGATAACCTAGTATGATATGATGACGTGGTGAGATGAGGACTGTGTGGTTAACTTGACTAAGGCTTGGACGGGAGGCCACTTGGGAAGTGGTTGTTCGTTCCGTACTTGCCAACCTTAGGAGTAAGGTCTCGCCGCGGAAACCAAGACTGAGCGTGCAACCACACTCGGGGCCTAACAGACCGCGCTCGAATAACTAACTTGTTTGGATCTATCCGTGAGTCACGTAGTTTGGGATTTCCATCTGCGTGTGAGTCAAAAACCTTTTGGAGGTGTTTAGGGCGTGACCGGGACAAGTGATGGACGTACACGGATCTTGTTCCCGACTCACAGAACAGGTGTCGTCAGGAGGTGGCCAACTCCCTGTTGACGGGGTGGCCCTGTTTGGGTTGACTCATGGATAGGTCTCGACAAGGTAAAGGTCGTGGCCAACCACACTCTGCCGGCACATCGTCGGAATTGTGCCAATAGCTTGGCATTAAGAGTCGGATGGTACGTGTGGGTAAAGTGTACCACCCTGCAGGGATAAATCTTTCGGAAAGCCGTGTCCACGGTTATGGACGACTTGGTGAAAGTCACGGGGTCATAGATAATTTGAACGTGGCGTAAAAGATGTTGGCAATGTTTGAAGGGTGTCTCCCCGGAGATGCCGGGAGGGGTGATCCTTGTAGCATGTGAGGTGTTGGAAATGATGTTGGTGGATGAAAAGATGATGATTTCAGTAGTGAGTTTCTCATCTGTTTTGAAAACCTTCTATGAGACGTGCTATTCTTCCTCGACTTGGAAAACAAAGATTGCTTTACGCAAAACAGCCTTCATAAAACCCTTTCTGAAACCAGCAGATATATAATAGGTTAATTAAGTCTTGTTGAGTACCTCCCGTACTCAGGTTTGCTTAATTTTGGTTCAGGTGGAGTTTGGCACATCGGTGGTGTTTCAACGTGGACATCGACGAGTAGTTTGGGGTTCCCAGGTAGCATCCTGGAATCTATGGGCTGGGACGTCGCCTTATGTTGCGGCCTCTTAGGCCTTTTTGGTTCTTGTTGATTAGCAACATAATTTGCCTTCCGTTGTCTGATGTAATGTTGGGTCATGTGACCTCTGCTTGTAAGCTATACTCTAGTAACACCTGCTTAATAAAGCTTCATGTTTAGAGTACTGCTTTGATCGGTTGTTGGTTTCGAGCTCATTGTTATACAGTTTTGGCTATGCCTGCATAGTTGTCGCAGTCGAGGGGTTGTGGAGCCAATGATCCATGTCCGAGCCCGCCTGTCGATTTGATCGGCCTGGGGCGAGGTAACCCCAGTAACCCTCGATTGTTGTTGCACTTTCTGGACACATAGCATCTCTGTATAGCTTTGGTCCCGTTTCCTTCAGTTTCATTCGATTCGTGGACGCTTTGATATGCATAGTTGGTTATGACTAGCATGGATACAAGGAGTAGTAGACTGGGGATCCGGACTACGTGCCGATGAATCCAGTCTGCCTGCCGTTGTTTGTTGCGGCCGGGGCTGGTAACCCTGAAGCCCTTGTGGGTCCATGTCTAGGAGCACATAACAGTATGTATATCTCTGGGTCCGGGGTCGTGACAAAAAGTTTCCAATATTGTTGCCATTTGTTCAGCATGAACCTCTTGCAACTTGGAGAAATAGGAATGTCATCGATGGGCTCGACAACACGCTTATCAAGACGCTCCGAGAGGAGGGTTTCATTTGATATATGAACAAGGCAAGATATTGGTCAGACCAAAGGAAATGAAGGTGTACTCGGGCAAAACACCATGAGTGAAAACACCATAAAGATAGTCCTTGGATCTTTTCTCGATTTGACGATAGCCCAAATCAAATCAAGGTTAAAATGATAGCATGTACACAACAGAGATACTATCATGCTTCAACACAAAGGAAACTAGACATCCCTTAACGAAGGATCAAGTTAGGCGGAGCTCTTGTCTTTCAACTCTCCAAGTTGTTGTTTAAGCTCAACCGACTAGTCCAGGATATCCAGCAGGGTTCCTTGGAGGAAGGAGTAGTTCAAAGTACCCCTTGTTTAGACATCACGGTTAGGTAACCACCAGGTGATACTTCTAGAAAGACAACCAGAATATCACAACCTAGCGGTATGTCTTAGAGTTTGAAAGGAGGCTTGCTTTTCAAAGCAACTAATATGGTCTAGAGAGCTTTGGTATGAACCTAACTCTCTGACCAAGAATGTGCACTAGAATGAACGGATTTGGTAACCCAGTCTACTTCAAATAGAGACTGGGTGACCAGTAGTGCTAAGAAGGATACGTATGTTTCTTAGATTTTCACAGCAATAAGAATTGCTCAGAATATCTGATGCACACATCGACACACACACCCAACCTTCTCGAGCATTTCAGCTTGGAGGATGGGGGAGTGGAGACGTGTAAGAGCATCACTTCATCGATGAGGCCATGAAACTCAACACAACCTCTTGATATATATGAGTGTGATACTCTAAGGTGGAACAAAACAGAAGCTAATGAAACTTCTCTAATCTGTGAATTACAAAACTTTGACCTGTTCCTAGAGATGAACGAGGTTCTGGAGTTTGTTTCTCCTAACATTCCAAGGTGGAATGTTTTGACGGAACACGGAAGCAAATGCATTGGAAGAATCCAACACACATATGTAACTTGGTTCCGAAACAACGGAGGAAGATCTGAGAGCAACTAGAAGGTAGAAACATGCTCAGGAGAATTCCTAAGATCATGTTGACTGCACAGGGTAATACTCATTTGTATAACTCATGCTAAGAGGAGAAATATAGCTGAATCAAGAACAAAGATTTGGAATTCATAATGACCACTCTTTGTTGTGATCCCTGTTGGTTCCAAAAGAAAGCCTATGGCTATTGGAATTGAGATTACCTAGCCATCCTGAGGTAGAACAAATTCTTCAGGATCCAAAGAAACAGAACTTGGGTTAAATGTCAACATCCTGTACTGATGGCATGAGCATCACCTGGTTATGAAACCACTTGACTCAACTCACCGCAATTCAGCACATTCCGGGACCTTCGGTTCAAGTCCAAGGTTGAAAACATCGAGAAAGGAATAACTACTATCTTAGTGCCTTAAGGAACAATATGAATAGCAATCACGGAGTATCTTTCCAAGAGGACAAACTTAGCTCCGGAAGTATTTGAGCAAAAGAGGAAGAATACATTCGAGATGAAAAGCAGATCTCGAGTTTCAGGATTTAGAACTTTGAAATATGTAGGAATGTGGAATCCGGACAACTCTGAGAGATTAGGATGGAAAGGAATCTCCCGGTTTAAGAGATAACGGAACATGGAGCACACACGACTCTAGAACTTAACACTAGGTCAACTTGGGTAAAAGACGGCCTTGCCAAAGAAGGCACCTGCGTTTTGAATGACTAGAAGAGATAGAAAAACATTTTCAAATCAAAACAGGTAAGGTGACCCAGAGTTAGAGCGATACCAGATAAGGAGTAAAAAGAATCCTAAGAAGGTTTTTCACAATCCATTTGGAGTTTCAAAGTAGTTTTCACAACTCTAGACTCAACATCGACCAAGCAGTAAGGTTTTCCTACAGGCAGTCCTGCTCTGATACCAAGACTTGTCAGACCCCGGACCCAGAGATATACATAATGTTATGTGCTCCTAGCCATGGACTCACAAGGTCTTCAGGGTTACCAGCCCCGGCCGCAACAAACAACGGCAGACAGACCGGATTCATCGGCACGTAGTCCGGATCCCCGGTCTACTACTCCTTGTATCCATGCTAGTCATAACCAATTATGCATACCCAAGCGTCCACGAATCGGATGAAACTGAAGGAACGGGACCAAAGTTATACAGAGCTGCTATGTGTCCAGAAAGTGCAACAACAATCGAGGGTTACTGGGGTTACCTCGCCCCAGGCCGATCAAATCGACAGGCGGCTCGGACATGGATCATCGGCTCCACAACCCCTCGACTGCGACAACTATGCAGGCATAGCCAAAACTGTATAACAATGAGCTCGAAACCAACAACCGATCAAAGCAGTACTCTAAACAAGGAAGCTGTATTAAACAGGTGTTACTAGAGTATAGTTTACAAACAAATGTCACACGACCCAACATTACATCATACAACGGAAGGCAAATTATGTTGCTAATCAACAAGAACCAAAAAGGCCTAAGAGGCCGCAACATAAGGCGACGTCCCAGCCCATAGATTCCAGGCTGCTACCTGGGAACCCCAAACTACTCGTCGATGTCCACGTTGATTCACCACTGAAGTGAGGAACTCCACCTGAACCAAAATTAAGCAAACCTGAGTACGAGAGGTACTCAACAAGACTTAGTTAACCTATTATATATCTGCTATCTTCAGAGAGGGTTCTATGAAGGCTGATTTGCGTAAAGCCATCTTTGTTTTCCAAGTTGAGGAAGAAACAGCACGTCTCATAGAGTATTTTGAAAACAGATGAGAAAGCTACTCAACTACTGATATCATCATCTTTTAATCCACCAAAACATTTCAGCACCTCGTGCTTCAAAGATCACCTCCTCCAGTTGTTCCACACTATCTCATGCTACAAGGTAACCCCTCTCGGCATCTCCGAGGAGGCATCCTTCAATCGTTATCAACAAGTTTTAGACATTCCGTTCAAGTTATCTATGATCACAGAATCCGTCACCAAGTCGTCTTTAACCGCAGACACGGCTTTTCGAAAAGATTTAACCCTGCAGGGGTGTACAACTTTACCCACACGTACCAACCGACTCTTAGTGCCACCGGGTTGGCACTAGTCCGGGAAGTGCCGGCAGAGGGTGGTCGATTCCCGGCCTTTACCTTGTCGAACCATATCCATGAGTCAACCCAAACAGGGCCACCCCGTCAACATGGAGTTGGCCACCTCCTGACGGCACCTGTTCTGTGAGTCGAGAACAAGATCCGTGTACGTCCATCACTTGTCCCGGTCACGACCTAATTTTCTCCAAAACATTTTCCGACTCACACGCAGATGGAAATCTCAAACTACGTGGCTCATGGATAAGGTTAAACAAGTTAGTTAGCCGGGCGGGGTTCATCGGCCCACGTGTGGCTGTACGCTCATTCTTGGCTCGAAGGCGAGAACTCGCTCCTAGGGGCATGAATAGGACAAAACGCCACAACCCATTGTGGCCTCACATCCATGCCGGGATTAGTCAGGTTATCAAATATAACTCAAATCACAACAATCTAACATAGTAGATTCACGCACTGCCCAGATTCATCAACCGAATGGATCAGATCACAACTAGGTATGGCTAAGCAAGACTCATAGGGTTTAGCGGAGCGCGCACAAACAAACCTATAGCTGCTAGGAGCAGTGGATCAGGATATCTAGGTTATGCACTATATAGGAGAACTCTATCTACTGACATCAAATAGTTTGGAACTGAATGCAAAGTATGAGATTCAAATCACTTTGAAATCATATATGAGCAGATAAGAGGTTATGCTTGTCTTGGTTATAAGAAAACCAAATAAAGTCTTCAAGAATAAGTGCTTGACTTGTCGGTTACGATCAAGTATTCATCATGGAACTGTTGTCCTTCTCTTCGGAGTCACGTTCTACCGAGGGGGAAACAACACTGAAACAAGAAGAACAATCAACCATGGCATCGATGCAATGCGCAATATGTATGCATGAGCAAGTTAATGCACAAAAATAAAGCCTTAGACATGAAGATAGGGTTGCTAGGCTTCGTATGACAATTATGCAGTTTTACTGAAATTAACACGAATTAGACCCCGGAGGGGGTTTCGGGCGATTCTGAGAGGGTGTACCATTTTAATTGCTCAAATGAGTTTAAAAACATCATAACTAGGTTGAATTTGTCATTTTGAGCATTTTGGTATATAACTTTTAATTTTCTAATTTTCTTGAATAAAAACTTATTTTTCTATTTTAAAATGTTTAAACAACATTAAATAATGTTCAAAATTCAACTTTGTCAAACATGTATGAAAGGGACATATTCATGTAGATTTTATTTTTCTGATCACTCTCATATTTTTATTATATTTTTCTGACTTATAAAACAGAAGTTATTAATTATACAAGTTTATTCATTTCCTGGAAATAATAACCATTTTCTGGAAATTAGGAAAACTGGATTATGACGTCAGGCTTAGGTTGGGATGACGTCATCAATGGCCTAGCAGAGGCTCTGCTGTGGATGAAATCGATCGATCTATTGATCGATTCGCGAATCAACTTGCATGGTGAGCTAGAGGAGGCTGAGGCAAGCCTGGGGGTGGTGGCGGTTCGCCGAATGGCCACCGGAGTTGGCCGCCGGCGACCATACCACGGCGGCGGGGCATGGACGACAGCGGTAACGAGCTACGGTGCACGGGAGGGAGGGTAGAGGTGACGGGGCGGCTCACCGGAACTCCACGAGCGGGATGGCCGTGTCGGTGAGGCAAAACGAGGACAGAGGGCGGCGGGATCGGGCACGCCGGCCGTCGGCCGGAGTTAAGGGAGACGGCCCGATTCGCCTCCTCCCGGGCGTCCCTGCATCCGAGACTGTACGTGGAGGAAGAGGATCACTCAGCGGAGCTTAAGAGCTAAAAGGGGGACCACGGGGTGCTCGGAACGGCGGCGCGCGAGGGCGGCGGGAGGCACAGTAGGGGGTAGGGTTTGGTCGCAGGAGACAGAGAGAGAGAGAGGGATTTCGAGGGGGAGGTGAGGTCGGGGAAGAGAGAAGCAGCACGGCATCCAGGTGGTCATCCTCGCGAAGGGGGGCGCAGGCAGCTGCGTGGCATCGATGGCGGCATGGGAGACACGCAGATGCTCCTACTGGCAGAGGTTGAAGAAGACCATTTTGCACAACACCCCCTGAGAAACTTTGGGAAATTACAAAAGAACCCCTTTCTATTTAAAAACAGAACAAAAACCATTGATTTGAGGGCCTTTTTGCAAACAGAAAATTTGGCAAAAATACTTTTTGGAAACCTCACAAAATTTCCAACAAAACCATGTTTTGCTTTGGTGTATTTGAAATATTTTTCAATACAAGATTTTGGAACCCAAATTAAGTACTTTTTGTGGGATTTTCTCAAACCAATTTAAATTGTTTCAACATGGTTCAAATTGTTGTTTCATGCATGTATGAGATGAACACAACACCACACACCCTATTGTAGCAAAAATTGGGATGTTACAGTTATACTCTAGGAAACATGAAACCCCTATTTCCCGTTCCCTTCTGTTTTAGGAAACTTCACGAACTCAAATGGATCTGGAATTTTTGGTGCGTTAATATTTATGGAAGACAAAGATTATGACACAAAGACAGAGGCTAGACGATATTGGAGCACCCATATGTAACCTATGAGAGGTCACCCTCGGCCAACGCGTCGAGGGGGACATTTGGCCCCTCGGCAGTCCGATCACCTCCATTCTTTCATGCACGCCTTCGTTTGACCTCAAAATGCCTATATAAATCCTTGCTTTTTCCACTTCGGCAGGGGCAGTGCCACGAGTGAAACACCGAAATAGAGACATAAATTTAGCCACCGGTGGAGAATTGGAGGGGGGACCTCCATCGCCTCTAGCACTCAGCTAGTCAAGCTCTAAAATTTCAAGGATTTATACTTTAGCCACCAAATCCACCATTGTAATATTTGTGATGTCATCAAATAAAATATCACAACGCGGGACGTAGGGTTCTTACCGACACTGGGGCTAGATAGATCATGCCTCTCAATTTTTCGCTTTTGTTCAAGTTCATCTACGAGATCTTTATGTCGCCGTACTCATTTACCCCCGCATACACCATAAAATAAATTGTGTTTCGACGTCGACCATCTCGACTTTGCTTTACTAATCTTAACTTCAAGTTAGTTTACATGTAGAAGATATGCTAATTTATGTCAAGTATTAGCTACAAAGACCATTTTGTCCCTAGCTTGTAATTGGAATTTGCACATGCTTCCAGCAGTATTTTGACGGTCAAGTAATGGAAGGACAAATCCCAGAACTACAATCAATTATTTTGGAGTATATCTAGAAGGCTGGAAAATTTTGACATGCTGTGAAACCAATTGATGTTGAGAGACAAATAAAAAATTCTTCTCACATCTCATCAAAGTCGCTAAATGAATTTATAATGCATGGCCAAAGTCATATTGTTGAATGAAAACTATAAATATCATAAGCCAAGAATCGACAGATATACACTTTTCAGTCCGATAGTTACAGCATCTTATACATATCATTTATGGCATGGAGGGAACTCATCAGTTCGGTTGGATGTATAGAGTAGTAGGTAACAAATGTAAGGTAAACACAGCTTACCACCACATAGATCTTGAACCACGCAGATGAAAAAAAAGTTAGGTACAAGAAAATGCCTGTCGAGCTCACTATTGCAAAAAAGTTTGCAAGGCATGTTAGTGTGGATATATCTCCTTCAGCTCCTTCATCAGGGAAGTGACCTCGGATGGAAAAATCTGACAGAAGTTGATCCTTTTGTCTGAACCTATCTATCATCCAATCAGCTACTTCATCTTCTGACGTGGGGACATTCTTGAGCTCAATAGTTCTGATGTGGATGTGGACTTCCGAAGGATCGATGCCATATACATTGTCTAGAAAATCAGGTTGTCGATGCTTATATGCCATCGTGACGTCGTAAACTGCACGAACCAGCATGTCAGATTTCAAAAATGAATAGTAAAAAACAATGTTGCACAGAGTATATTTGTGTGTGGAAAAAGAAAAGAGCAGTTCTACGGGTTTTTTTTTTGGATTTTTTTTTAAAAAAAATCCAATGTAATTTGTGTTCAGACTTTAGAGTTTCAGGAATTCAACACCACACGTTCAAGGTCCACATTACTCTACAATTATTCGGAATGCTACCGCCTGTACATTTGTCCAACTATTTATTTGAATCGGAATTCTATAACATTAGTAACATGTCCTTTTTTTTCTTTGAAACTCATACCACGTTTCATTTATCGCATACTCCCTCCTTCCATATTATATAATTTTAGAAGGAGTGTATCTATCACTAAAATATGTCTAGATACGTTTATTTTAAATTCATCTAATATGGAGCGGAGGGAGTATAATATGTACATCATTCACCAATGACGAGCAAAAGCTCATGGGAATCCTCCAGCCAGGAGCTGCAGGACCCTTGAGTTGCATGACATGTCCGGTCTGTTTCGATCGCAAAATATACCCCTTGTTAACTAAATCAGATCTGTAACAGACCATTCAAGTGGATAAGAGCAATACTGATTCTATGGCACAATCATGTGTAACAGTTACCTATACCTATACCTAATCTACATCTAATAATAAAAACATTAAAACTTCTTTCAAAATTTCTTCCAACATAAAATTGCCGATTTACACTTCCACCAAATGAGATAATACTCACCCCTGTGCGTCCCGACCCCCTGACTGCCCCGCGTTGCCCTCATCCCCATCTCCTCTGAGACTCCACGCCAAACCTCCGCGGCTTCGCCTATCCTCCATAGCCAGTCACCTCTGCTCTAGTGCGGAGCTTGGCGAGGAGGCACCCCCGGTCTACCCTGCTTGCCGCCTCCAGCCTCCCCCGAAAGCCGCCACCTACCCCTAGTGCAAGGCCTCCTGTGACACTACGCTCGCCCTGGACCAGACCCCTTCAACGCTACCGCACTGCTCCAAGACCTGCTCCACCGCCGCTGCCTTGGACCGGTCGTACACCACCAACGCAGCCGTATCCTCTTACCTTCCGCTCCCCCGGTAAGGCCATCCCTGGCCACAAGAGAAGATCCTGCCACCAGGAGTCCATGCCGCCGCCCGGGGGAGTCCACTGGCCATCCCCTGGGCATAAGAGAAGACCCTGCCACGGGAGCTCATGGCGTCGCCCCGGGGAGTCCACCTCATGTTCGCTGCATCCAGCCGGGTCCGGCGCCGCCCCATAACACGCGATGCCCCTCTTAACAATCCCTCCCTTTCATCTGAACTTTTTTGGGCAGCATAGAATTGCCCCTCTCCATCCTCTTAACTTCTTCAACATCGGGTCAGGAACTGCCCCGAGCAGTGGAAGAAATTGACAGAGGCGGAGGGAAAAAAAGTGTAGCGCTGATGTATCCATGCAAACCTAATTGTGTCCGATCTTGCGGACACTGTGCCTGCAAGTCGCACGGAATATGTTGGTCGCTGAAGTGTGCAGGACGAACAAAAAACGAGGTTATTGTCCACCTGAGTATGTCTTTTTGGTACGTACATCTACTTACAATATGCATAATGGGGAGTAACATGTATGTAGTGTCATGCAACGATGCATTTATTAGGCTATAGACTCATTGTTTCTTGGAGTGTGTGATGTTCCGGTAACTTAGCTAGTTACCACAAACACCTCTCTCTTCATTAAATACGTGCCACATAAGCAAACTTGTATTGGAGTGTGTGATGTTACTCCTAAGTTCATCCCCATTGTGACCAGCCTTATGGCTGTGGGGATAAAACTTTAATTTACGCAACACCATAGTTCCAGTTATCATCAGACAATTAATGTTTTTACCTACTCAATGAAACTTAAGAATTAAAACCTGACAGTAGAGAAACAATTTTACTATTCGCGAAAAAAGAATTACTGTGACATAAATATGTTCTACTAATCGTAACAAGCTACATTCTATATAATGATGTTGTTTCACGACTATCATATGCATGACATAAGGCATGGAGTAGGCCTTTCTAGATGTGGACTAGACAAAGGAAAACAAAGAGTAATACCTCTTGACGGTGAAACAACAACTGCAGAGAAAAAGCTACTCCCTCCGTTCACTTTTATAAGGCATTTCAATTTTGGCCATATACGTTCTAAAGTGAGTGAATCTAGACTTATTTTATACATAACTCACTCATTTTACTATGTATGTGGTAAAACTTAAGATAATAATAGTGTGTCTTATAAAAGTGACAGTAGGGAGTACCATTTTTTATGGCAGCATGACCTGACCCGACAAGAAAGCGACCATAATTCTAATTCTAAGGGAACTTGTGCTTGCGCCCTGTCAAGAACGTTTTCTCCCATCGAGAAAAAACTGATTTTCTTTTTCACGAGTATGCCAAAATGGTAGGCCGTATTCATAGAAGATAGAGAGCAATGGTAGGACCGAGGCAACAGAGAATAGGAAACGCCCTCCAGCGCACGACCTAACCCTCCAGCCGCCGCCCTCCAGGCGGCTCGGGGGAACGCCGCCGCCGCCGGCCGAGCCTCTCCCTCGTCATCAGCGCCCGCCTCGTCGTCGCCCGAGACCCCGTCGGGCTAAGCCCGGGCGGAGTCCATGACGGCGGCGGCGGGGATTCTCCGATGCGGCGGCATCTGCGAGGCGGCGGCGGGGTCGATTCGCGGTGGCCGTTCCGAGGCGGAGACGGCGGTCACGATGGGGTGCCGGCCCCGAGCTCCAGGCGCGACGACGCCCTGGTCGCGGCGGCGGCCATGGCGGCCGACGGTGGCGGCCGGGCGGCGATCCTTGCCGGCGGCGATCCTTGCGCCGCCCTTACCTCCTTTCCCTTGGGTGCAGGTGGGGGCCTTCCCCTTCGGATTCCGGATTGGAGGTTGGTGGTGGCGTTTTGGTCGACGGGTTGGTGGAGGCGGGCGTCTTCTTCGTCGGAGATGGGCTGCGTTCGGCGGACCTCCGGTTGCATCTCCGGGGGAAACCTCAGATCCCATCGGGGTCGAGCGATGGCGGTGTCCCAGCGTCGTATTCCCTCTTGCGGGCATCGCTTTGGAGTCTTCCCCGGTTGGAGGGACCAGCGGCGGCGGAGCCGAGGTCGTGGCAGCCTCGACTCTCCAGGTCATCGGATCTATGGATCAGGATCTGCAACGGCTTGCGGCGGGGAGGAGGTCGATGTCGGCAGCTGATGCTGCGTGGCAGTGTGGTTGCTTGCAGCTGGTCTAGAGGCGGCGCGCTGGCCGCAATTTACTCGCTGCGGTGTCGTCGACAACGCAGGAGTTTGGAGATGGGGCGGCGGCCCGGCTTCTTCGACGGTGGTGGTCTTCGTGGTCATGTGGATGATGCGATGGCTGATCTTTGAGATGGTGATGGTCTCTGGCTTCGTAAGTCACATTCGATGGCGGTATGGGACGTTCTCTTCTGTGGTTGCATAGTTCTGAGGCTGGCGGCGGTATGGGACGCCCCCTCCATTTCGAGACAGGGTTCTATTCGACGCAGTAGGTGCTACGCACGACGACTTCAGAGGAGCTGCCAAGTCATGCGTGGCCGGCGGTGGCAATATGCCTGATCCTGGCAGGTGCTACGCACGACTTTTCTCCGAGGTGTCAAGTCATGCCTGCTGTTGTTGATAGAAGGTGGTGTGACAACGGCTAGAGGCTGAGCGGTATGTGACGTCATCGGCCTCCAGTTTCTCCTCCAGTGGTATCTGGCTATTCGTTGGCCGGAGAGGTGGTGATGGTAGAAGATTTGGTATCGAGTTTACACACTTCGGTGGAAACATCTCGGGCGAAGTTGACACGCGCTTGCGTCGTTACCTTGCCGAAGGTGATGGTTCGAAGTTTGACTTTAGGGATGAAAATCCCGAGTTCGGTCTTTGATCGAACTCGCCATCATCGGCGCACATGTGGCTTTTCCTTCTTGAAGGCTTCGTCTAAAAGTTGTGTATGTATCTTTGCTTTTATCTTTTGCCATTAGTTTAGAGGTAGTATGAGGGAGGTGTTGTTGCAAGGCATGCGGCCTCAGGTCTGTTTACTTTGTACTTTTTTGATTCTTATATTAATAAAAAACCGGTTGTGTGCATCAATTTGATGCAGAGGCCGGGACACTGTTCCCGTTTCAAAAAAAAAAGAGCAATAATTACCAGGACTCTGTACATTGTAAGCAATGTGAGAGTCGACCACACACATGCACCTCCGGCTACCTAAGCCTACTCTCGCAAAACGTTGTTCCTCCCTCCAGCTCTAGCACTCCTCCATATGGTTAACTCCTCTCCTATACGGTCTATCAACTGTTCTGATCTGTTGTGTTTGCGAAAACGCATGCATTTCATTGTTTCCACAGACTCCAAGAGATCAAAAGCACCCGCGTGTCAAACCCCTGCCTTGTGTCATTGGGCACCCTTTCTCTATCTGCTCGAAATCCACCACTCCTTGAATTCGTGACATGCATCCGAATCATACTTGCCTCGCGTACATGCAGTGCACGAGGATGTGGTCTACGTTGTCGTCCTTAGCAGGAGTGCGTGTGTGTTCGTGTTCCCCACCGGCGCCAGGGAGATGAGGTATAGGTGGTGTCTTTCCTCTTGATTCATCAGCATGTCCGCGTAGGATTTGTTTGGCACTAGACTATTTTAGGGTACTGTATTAGCAGGGATATAATCCTCATAGGGTTTGGGTAAAACCCCACATCCACCCAATCCTATCAAATCCCCGTTTATCCCAATCAAGCTAGAGGGAGTGGATTTGATACGAAAAATACAGAATTTGAGAAATTTTAGAGAAAAGTGGGGATAAACTCTGCCAAGTAGACTTGAACCAAACATGTTTTAAGAATATTTAGGGATTTAGTGTTAGATCAGGATAATCCCCACCAATTCCAAACTACACTTGTACCGAACAAAACCGTAGGGAAAGGAGCAGTGATGTTGTTGGGTCTTTACTAGGGCGCTGCAGGAGTTCGTGAGGGTCCTGTCGCTGTCGCTTCTAACAGCAGCATACGGCGAGCCTGTGATTCCATCTACGCCTCCGCCCCCATGTCCAGGTTGCTATGGCCTATTTTCCCATGGAGGAGCTGCATTAGGCTGGTGCCAATGCACCGCCTACTATTCACGGGCTATAGCCCCCGCCACGTCACCTTCTCTCACCACTATCACCCCACTCTCACGGGCACGGTGCCAGTGCACGGGCTATAGCCCCCACTACCATACTCCTCTCCCCACTATCGCCCGCGTTATCGCCCCCATTGGCACCGCTACCGCCCCTCGCTACCGCCCCGCCACCGCGCTACCGCCCCGCCTGTGCGGGCGGCAAGCCGGGCGGCAGGGGCTATAGCCCGGGCGACAGCCCCACCGCCCGCCGCCGCCAAACGCCCGCCGCTACCGCCCCCTATCGCCCGCCTCCGGGCGGTAGGGGCTCTACCGCCTCCTCCTCCAGCCCGCAATGGCACCAGCCTTAGGGGTTGAGATCTCTCGCACTTACTCGGTGTCTCTGTCTGTCCTTTCCCTCTGGATCTGTACCTAGGTTCTTATTTTGGATGCTTTCCACGCAGAATCAGGGCAGCGAGCTACATACTTAATGATTCAGATTTCAGAGACAGTTTGACATCAAAGAATGAGCTCTTCCATGGCATAATACTTGGTCACGTCGATGCTTCCGGGATAAAATAAATACTCCTATCCGTTTCGTCCAAGCCCAGGGGCTTCAGCTTCAGGGAGAGATGTTAGCATAGAACTACCACTTTACGGGCAAAATTTCGGAAAACTACCACTTTATGTTCTGATCGCATGAAACTACCACATTGCGTTTTCGATTTCACAAAAAGCACTAAACCTTCTCTGCTAGCAGATTGACAGCGAATCTGACAGGTGGGACCCATTTGTCAGGCTGATGTGGCAGAAATTTGCATAGCTGGACCCAGGCCCACTTGTCAGCATAATAAAAAAAGCCAAAAAAACCAAAGAAAAAATGGTCATTTTCTTCCGTGGCGCAGCCGGCGGCGCTCCGCCCCGCCCATCTGAATCCCAGCCAGGGGCTCGACCGGCAGCACTCCCCCGTCCATCCCTGCATCCCCGCCTAGCACGCTGCCGGCGGCGCTCGTCCCGCCCATCCCCTGGCCGTCCTCAGAGGAGGATACCGCCGGCGCCGACGACCTGCTCCACCTCCGGCCGTCGCGGGGCACACCGATTCTCGCCCGCATGGTGGAGTCGAGCCGCGCAGCGGGCGCCTGCGTGGAGACCGGCGGCGCACCAGCCAGGGCCGAGCGTGTGCCCACCGGCGCGTCGTGTGTGCGTCCACCGCCGTGCTCGTGTGCATGTGCGTGACCGCCGGGGCGGCCGAGCAAGTGGACGCCGGCGCGGCCGAGCAGGTGCGCTCGTGTGCGTGAACGTCGGCGCGGTCGAGCGTGACTGCCGGCGCGTCCGTGTGCGTCCCCCGGAGCGGCCGGGCGCGTGGACGGCGGTGCGCTCGTGTGCGTGACCCGCCGGCGAGACCGTGCGCATGTCCGTCCCCAGTGCGCCCATGTGCGTGAATGCCGCCGTGGCCGTGTGCGTTCGCCGGAGCGGCCGAGGACGTGGACGCAGGCGCGCCGAGCGGGTGTCCTTCCGTCGGTGCGCTCGTGAGCGTGAATGCCGGCGCGGCCGTGTGCGTCCGTCGGCGTGGACGCCAGCGCGCTCGAGCGCATGTTCGTCCGTCCGAGCGCTCGTGTGCATGAATACCGGCCCGGCAGTGTGTGTTCGTCGGCGCGCTCATGTGCGCGAACTGGCAGCGCAGCACAACCGGCGGCTAGCTGGCGGACGCAGCAGCAACGACGAACCAGGAAGGCGAGCGGCGACGCTCGCACGCGGCTGGCGCAGCGGCGAACGCACGCGGCGGAGCTAAGCTAGCACGCACAGCCAGCGAGGCAACGCACGCACGCCTTCTAGCTCGTTTTTTTTTTTTTTTTTTTTTTTGATATTTTGGTTTTTTTTTCTTTTCCTTTTAGATTTTTTATTATTAAATGGGCTGACATGTGGGCCCGAATGGTGCCACATCACAAATTTGAAGGCCCACCTCGTCAGTTTCGGTGTCAATTCGCTTGCAGACAAGGATTAGTGTTTTTTGTGAAATCGAAAATGCAATGTGGTAGTTTTTTGAAATTGAAACGTAAAGTGGTAGTTTTACGGAATTTTGCCCGTAAAGTGGTAGTTCTATGCTAACATCTCGCTTCAGGGACGATGGCAGCTTCGGTGGGAGTCTGCTGATTTTTTTTCCGTTGTCAGGTACACTCGTGCTACGCCACAACAAGAGATGATTTTGTTTCTGATGTGTTCCAGCTTCTTCAGGATTTTAGCTGGAGTTCGGTTGAGCTGATGGTAACATCATCAAGGATGGATGGTTACCGATCCAAGCTCTCAAAATATGAGCCAGTCCAGACTATGGAAAAAAAACATAGAACCACACCAACCAACGGATTCAGAAAAAAACGAAGCTACAGGTTCAGTACCACTGTGTTCAGGTAATTTTATACACTTGCTATGGCTTTGAAAAAATTCCAGTTATCCCTTATAAAATGTGGAAATTTTGTATCAAAACATCAACACATACTGTGATTATACAAATCTGTCTGTTTCCTACTTCTGATTGCTTATAGGTTTACTAAAAAACATTTATTTTCGAAAAGGGGCTATACTCCAGCCTCTATATCCGTTGATGCACATGACCATATAATTGCTAAAATAGATCAACATAAGATGCGCTTAAATTAAGTACATCAAAACAGAACAAAGGCAAAATGACTCTTTGATGATTCGTTCTGATTAGTTACATATTATACCTCTACTTCAGCATTTCTGGTTTCTAAAGTTGGTCCAAGCCGAGCCTGAACAACGCCTCACCGCCGACGGCCCGATATATATTAAATTAAAAACATATTCTAAAATAGTATATTAAATAAAGAATAATAATAATGACGACGTATAAAAGAGTAGATCGAAAAAATTAAAGATTAAGACAAAACAGCAAACTTAAGTTAGGATTATGCGGGTCGTTTGACTTTGGAGAAAAATTTGAGTTCCTGTTGAAGTTTTTTGATCAATTCTCTCGTTGCAAACGCATGGACATGTTTGCTAGTATAACTAATATTCTTCATATTCAACTCAAAAAATATTTTATAAAATTTATTGGTTTTAAGAATGTCAACACTCCAACAAGAACAGAAATCCTGACACACAAGGATTGGTCCCTGTAGATTCAGAATTACTACTCTGCTGGTAATGAAAAACAAGATGAATCTTTCGCAGATAATTTTAAAATATTGCACTCCATGGGTTGCTTACCTGCATCTAAGGAGCTCCTAAGCTCTTGCAAACAAATAATGAACCCCTTTGTTTTCGGAAGAAGGACATTCTCTAGTATAGGCAGGCCATGCTTGACAGCATATTCCTGACTCTTGGTGCACTTTTCCTGACTAAGACAGAAGCACCAATATTCAACAAAGTATTAAGGAAGAAAGAGCAAAATAATGCAATAACGCATGGCACAAGCAATAGAATGATGGAGCAATTCAATATGTAAAAGCTATTCGATACAACTGTCTAGTTTTCCCATCAATAAACTTCAAGAAATGCAAAAGAAAAAACATATCAAATAAAATTACAATCAAGCATGACAGTTACGTGAATAGACAAAAAATCTTACGTATAATCCGTGCCTTCTGGGAAAACTGCCAACCATAGAGGATCCCTGGGGTCCTTAAATTTTGATAATCTGTTCTGAATAAGTCTTTCATCAATCTCCCATTTTCGTTTTACTGGAATAAACTCAAAAATATGGAATGCCCAGCTAAAAACAGGTATTTTCATCAAGCTGCTCTTTAGGATATACTTGATATATCCCAGTTGGCCTTTCCTCAACGCAAGATTCCACAAGTACATCCAGTCAACCTCGGTCCTGTGGTTAGCGAATAATAAAACACGCTTTGCTGGAGGCACACTTTCACCAGAGAAAACTACTTTGGTCTTGTTTATTTTCTCAAACAAAAATGGCCACAGTGATAACCACATTCCAAATAGAAAGGAAGTTGTCTTTCGGCTGTAATGCACGCTGAACAACCGTAGAAGGAAAGTACTTACAGGAGCTATGTAAACTATCATCAGGAATGCTGTTGACAATATGGTTCCGACACATGCTATGCCACGGAACCGTCTCATGGGAGTCAATGGACGGTGCTTTGGTCCCTTGTTCAGAATAGGTGATCCTAGGAACTGCAACTGCTTTTGTTCTCCATTGACATGCTGACGTTGGGAACCACTTGAATCATTCATGTCCTATGAAAATAAATTTGATCCTTAAACACTATTCAAGATTCAGCGCAGAGTTAAAACGCAGCACTGCTCAGACTATCTAAACACCATGTTCGGTAGGAGAAACGAGAACTGAGAAAACAAAACAACATAATTGATCAAACATGAGAAGACTAGTGATATTTAAGAGAAATGAGAAGGAGAAGAGACTTTAGCTCGAGGAATTAAGATGTGATGATTCAATTTGTCTGTAGGGAGATGGTAGCAGAGACGATCATGGAGATAATAGCTTTGTCAGATTTCAATCTTCACAACAAGCGGAAGCTCAAAAAGGGATACATATCTTGGAATAATTGAGGCATTTTAAGAACTATCCGTGCAAGAGGCTCAAATGAAAAGAGTGAAAAATAGAGCCTAAACTGCACAATCTAGGAAAGTGAAATAAGAGAAGAGAAACAAAATAGCTGACCATAATATTTTGTCTGGGACTATCTCCTGAAGAGAACTCATCTCTAGCAGTTTTGGGTTAGCGAAAATTGCACAAAACACAAAAATCAAACAACTTTGCAGCTAGTCCTAGTTCTTTGTCTATTAAGTTGTGACTCGCCCAAAACATTGATTTAGAGGCTTAACATTATCTGACATGCGGGCTCATAACTAGTGTACTGTATTTTTATACTGTATACTTTAATTATATGACAATTTAAAAAATACAGCATATCCTATGGTGAAGTATGGTACGAGTTTTGCATTTTGGAGGCCAGGTAATATGTAACCCGGTTTAAAAAAAATTAAATCTGCTTTGTTGTTTTTTAAAAAAATTGGAAAAAAAATCTAAATATAGATAAAGTCGAGACCTACAACAACTGTGTAAATTTTTAATTCAAAATTGATATTATTCTGTGCTATAGAAAACGATAAATGTGGCAAGACTTTAATTTTTTAACCTATGCACTTACACAGATCTGGAATTTGTTCTTTTTGCTGAGGACAAAATATAACGAATATTTGATAGAAAATTTATGCAGTGATAGATCTCGATATTATGACCACGTGAGAATTTTTTTTCGATTTTTTTGAAACAAAAAATACAAACTCAATTTTCTTTCGGAATACCAAGCTACGTTTTAACTTTCCGATAATGGTGTACGACAATTATACTCGCCGAACAATATAAAATATTTTAGCATTAACATAAGACAATGTATATGTATGTAATAGATAGCATCAACACACCATACAGTGGTATATACGGTATAGAAATAATGTACAGTGATCATAATAAACGTGTCATAATACACATGTCAGATACCTATTAAGTTCCTAAATCAATGCTTTTGGCTAGCTGCAACTTATTAGACAAAAAATGGGGCTAGCTATAAAAGGTTTTTAATTTCTGTGTTTTGTGCAACTTTGCTATCAAAGCATGGCGTTGTCTGCAATTTTCTCTTTGGGTTATGAAGGCTTAACTAACTTGATATGTAAGCAAACTAAAGATAACGACTCATCTCTAAGTTGATTCTAGACCCTTTCTTGTTCTTGCGTCTAAAGTACTGGCCCCACATGACACTGAGAGAATGAATGCTTGAGCTAACGAGGCTAAAATCAGGGATTTTCCACTCTCAAGTTTCATGTGCTAACCAACGATTTCAAAAGACCGATCTAACGGAAAAGGCTAACACAATCCACTTATACACTTCAACACCCCCTCACATTGACAGGAAGATAAGACAACATGTGTAAATTCGGAGGTAGGGCTAGACAAAAATCTCGAAGCTCGGCGAGTCTAGTGAGCGCTCGGCCGCTGACTCGTTTGAGCTCGTCTCATTTTCTTAACGAACCAATCTGAGCAGCAATTTTTACCCGTTAACCTAACGAGTTAAACGACCGAGCTTGCAAGTTTCGTGAGCTACTCGTTAAGCTTGGTAGTATCATGATTCCTTTCACTGTAGAGAATTTTTAGGTGACTCTGATCGCTCCTGGGTCACTGGACGGGCTATTTGCCACATTCACATCTTTCTTGTCTTATCATCTTCTCAATTACGGGGACCTTGATGGATGCATCTATGTATGTTTATAATTGTACGCTCGTGATTGTGTTTCCTGATTCCTTTTTTTTAACGAGCTACTCGGGAGCGTTCGCGAACATATAACAAACCGAGTCAATCTTTATATTTATATTTAGCCCGTTATCCTTGATGAGCTTAACGACCCGAGCCTTAAAGATCACGAGTCCTAACGAGCCAAGCAGCTCGTTAGTCTCATAGGTATGCCTCAAGAGATCAATACATGGACGGAGGGACATCAACAATTTTTAGCAAAATTGTGCGCCACACAGGATTCGAACTCGAGACCTTGGCTCTGATACCATGGCAAGCTCCATGTGCTCGACAACGCAACCAAAAACCGATCTAATGGAAAGGGCTAACACAATCCACTTATACACTTCAACATCCACAAGGGAAAAAATACAATTATGAAAGCAAGAAATGTGACCTTTTTCTTCATACTCATACTCCTCTGTTGGATTTGATAAAATAAGATTTGGTTCCATCTTGTATTAAGAGATTACGAGACAATAAATAGGAGTTACCACGATTACTGAGATGAGATGAATCGATGGTTCTGGCTGTTTGGAAAAGGAGAAGCGAAACTATGCAGCTTCAATTAGTTTGTTTGGGAGATGAGTGGATAATGCAGTCAACCTTTTTGAGGCATAAGATGATACTGTGAATGGATAGTAATATGCTGGATATGGCTTTGTAAATGACATAATTACACAATTGCACTTGGATGGCTATAATTTGAATCCTACTTCTAGTATTAAAAAAAGGTGAAAATTGCAAATTAAACAATATTTATAGTGGTAGTTACCCAAAAAGAAAACAATATTTATAGCGGTCTTTTTGATTTGTGAAAGAAATGGGAGTTTATGTGAGCTATTTCTCAGCCAATATCTCTAAGCCAACGCTTCGAACTATCTTATCTAAACAGTTAGATTCTTGCAAGTGCAAAGTGATGTGAAGATCAACATCGAATAAGTATGGATGTTGACTAAGAAACAGTCACTCCCAAAAAAATCAAAGCCCCGGAGTCCACATCAATCAAACAAAAAAGAAAACAGCTTGTACCAATACCACCAATACTATTTATAGTTTAGTACTCCCTCCGTATCGAAATGTAAAATGTTTTAGCGTTTTCTAAAAAAGACATATCTATGTCCGTTTTGGATACGTTTTGTGTAAAAAACGCTAAAACAACTTATATTTCGATACGGAGGTAGGATATATCATGACAAAATTTGAGCTTGTGTACCTTTCAGCCAATCGGCAAGAGTAGTACCTGACCTAACAATTGTTCACCTAACTAACAACAGGTACATATATATCGACTGAACTTTAACAAACGAGTGCTACCAAAACAAGGAATAACACTTGGATAAAACAATTGATCAAGATCAGAACGATGCATATCAGACGGCAAACACTTTGAGTCAACACTAAATTCTCGGAAGAAATAACGAACACTTGGGACGTCCTGACTCAACGCCTAAACTGGGTCAATACAGCAGTAGAGGGTACGGGGGGAGGCACTAACCTTTTACGTGCAGAACAGGGATCTGCGCTGGCCAGAACTATCGACGCTTGAGGCGGACGGATCGGTGGTTGGACTGGGAGAGCACGGTGAGACAGAGGTCGGGTCGAGGTGGTGGGCTGGTTGCCGCGAGGGTGGAGCTCGTGGGATGGAAGGGTAAGAGGCGCGGAAGGAGCGGATGGGGAAGGACGAGGAGGCCGGTGTTAGATTGATCTCCCGCAGGCCCAACGGCCTGCTGGACCCTCCCTGGTCAACCGCGCCCTGATCGGGGGCGCCCAACCCGTTATGGTTGGTGGGCCCCTGTGCCAGCGCTATATTAACAGTGGTGGGGGCCGGGGCACAACTCACGAGGTTGATCGTTGCCACAAACCCCACCGATATACCAAAACCGATCTAGGGTTAGCGCTAAGGTACGGGAAGCCTCACCACCGCCGCCACTCTCGTCACCGACGACACCATGTCCAACACCGACGTGCCATCGTCGTCGAAAGGTTCAGAAGGTGGTTTCTCTCCCCTCTCTATCTCTCTCTCTCCCTCTCGGTTTTTTCTCTCGATCTGAAACACTAATAGTCATCACAGAGGCACCACCGTGATCCATCTAGACCTACCTAGATCCATAGAGTTTCAACATTGGTATCAGAGCTTTGCTGTTAGGTCTAGTTGTTCCACGGTGCAAAGAAAAGCAAAAGTAAATCCCACCCGCAAAAGAAAACCCTAACCCTTGACAGTGAAGAGAAGGGGGAGGGGAAAAGTTGCTCACCGGCAACAGTGCGCCGCCCACCACGGCCGCGCCGCTCCTCTCGATCCCGTGCGCATCCTAGGAGGCGCGGGACGAAGAGCCGCCGGGGAGGAAAGAGGAAAAGGCGCCGCGGCCAATCCGTCGACGGCGGCGCGCCTGCTGCTAAGGGCAAACGCGCTACCGGCGAAGGGGAGGCCACGGCGCAGCCGTCGCAGTCCACCGGTCTTCCACCGCACGGGACAGAGAAGAATCGAGGTGGGCGCAGCTGCGTCCCTCACTCGCAGAAAACGGAGGGGGCGGTGGCGCGAAAGAACAGAGAAAAGGGGGGCGCCTCCACGGCGCTCGTCGCCGCCTACGACAGAGGGCGCGTGAACGGCCGGCGGTTGGCGGCGCAAGCCTAGGGGCTCGCTGCGAATCGCGGAGCAGAGGAACAGAGAAGGAGGCGCTAGGGGAAGGGGAAAGAATGATTAGGGTTTCCCCAGGTTTTGGCCGCTGCCTCCTTTTGTTCTACCGAAAACGACGCGTGGCCGTCGGATGCACAATGAACGGCCGGATCGAAACCCTAGAGCGCCGGCTGGGCTAGCAGGCCGAAAGAAAGGAAACCGGCCGCGCGTGGACCGGCCGCGGGCCGCTGTTTCGCGCCGCTCGGGCGAGTTTTGGCTGCGAACAGCCAGCCAGCCACAGAGCGAGCCGTGGGCCGCTGGGCTTCACCCTGAGCTGCTCAGGCTGCGCGCGCCAGATAGAAACAAAACGCGCGCGTGCGCGCGACTGCGTGCCAGGCCGTGGGCCGGGCCAAAGTCAGTTTGGCAGTTTTTCTGCCATTTTTTTTTCTGGTTTTCTGTTTTTTCTTTTACAGAAGCAGAATTAAAGTATTTTGGTCCATTTTTTTTGGGCAAATTTGTTCTAGTTTTTTCCTACTCAATTCTTTCCAACGAAATTATTGTTTAGGGAATACAAAAGTAAAAGAAATATTCGTATAAAGTATAAAGAGTATGAATTATGTATTCATGTTTTCCGCTGCAAATTGTATAAAAGTGCTCTAAAGTGAGAATTAATTATTTTTAAGAGCATGTTAAAGTGATAGTTATGATTTATGTTATTAAATAACCAACGTTGTTAATAGCATTATCATGATTAATTGTTATAGTGTCATATATGCTTTTATTGCTATTTTCTGCCCAACGGTGATATAGTCATAATTGCATGAACAGTTGTGTGTTATAATTTTAACCAACGTTGGATTTTTGCATGCAATTGTTGTTATTTTTCTCACTTCATTGTGGTTTTCAGGCGGGTTCTACTTGATGACATGCATCAAGGACATCCCGACGCTGAGAGGCGACAACTACAGTGAGTGGAGGAAGAAGGTGGAATTTGCCTTCATCTGTGCAGAGGTTGACTGGGTTGTGGACACTCCACGGCCTGTCAAGCCAAAAGAGCCTGTTAAAGAGGCAACTGATGATGATGCTGCATGGGAAAAGAAGAAAAGAGACCATGCTCCTTTGGAGTTGGCATATTCTATTGAAAACAGAAAGTGGCAAACAGCCAATAAAAAGTGCATGGCATTTATAAAGAATACAATTGAGAACGCAATCGTGGGCTCAATTGCAGAGTGTGCTTCCGTTACGGAGTACTTAGAAAAGATAAAGAGCCAGTTCACTGGCTCTTCAAAGGTTTATGCCACCCAGTTGATCAAACAGCTGGTAACTGAAAAGTACACCGGAGGTGCACATGGCATCCGGGAGCACATACTGAGGATGAGCAACATGGCTGCGAAACTTAAGCCCATGGATGCTGATCTTGAGCTCAAGCCAGCACTGCTTGTCCATCTGATCATGGCTTCACTACCAAGTCAGTTTGACAACTTTGTGATAAACTACAACATGGCCCCTGAAAAGTGGGATGTTGAAAAGACTATTGCTATGTGTGTTCAAGAGGAGGACAGACTCAAAGCCTCACATGGTGGTTCTGTGAACTATGTGAGGGATAATAAGAAAAGAAACTATAGTCAAAGCAATACTGGTTCTCCTTCAAAACCACATGGGAAAGGTCCCCAGCAGCAGCAGCATCAGTACCCACAGAGGTTTTTTCCAGTGGACAAAGACACTTGTCTCCACTGCAAAAAGACTGGCCATTACAAGCAAGATTGCCCAGACTTTTTAAAGTACATAATGACAAAGAAAGGTAACAATGTTGTTTCCTTTGTAAATGAATCCCTGTATACACAGTTTTCCAAATCTACATGGTGGATTGACTCAGGTGCAACTGTTCATGTTGCAAATTCTTTACAGGGATTCAGTTCGACCCGGAGCACGCTAAGAAGCGAAAGATGCATTCAGGTCGCTAATGGAGTTCAAGCAGACGTAGAAGCTGTTGGCAACATCTCCTTGGAGCTTGCTGATGGTTTCACTATTCTGCTTAGAGATGTTTTGTTTGTTCCTTCACTACACAGGAACCTTATCAGTGTATCACGCTTAGACAAAGACAATTATGAGTGTTATTTTGGACATGGCAAATGTGCCTTATGGTGTAATAATATTCATGTAGGGGTTGCTTACCTCCACAATGAGCTTTATTTATTATCTTTGCGTGAAAAAGTTTATTCTGTGTCTAAAGTGAATGAGAAAGAATCTGGGTCGAATAACGAACAAAAGAAAAGAAAGAGAACTCATGACTCATCGAAATTATGGCACTGTCGCTTGGGCCATATTTCGAGGGGGAGAATAGAAAGACTAATCAAAAATGATATTCTTCCACCGCTAGAGTTCTCAGAAACAGAGCAATGCATAGATTGCATTAAAGGAAAATATGTAAAGCAAATTAAAAAGGGTGCAAACCGAAGTACAGCAACACTGGAAATTATTCACACCGATATTTGTGGACCATTTCCTGTGAAAAGTGTGGATGGTTATGACTCGTTTATAACGTTCACAGATGATTACTCCCGATATGGATACATATATCCAATTAAAGAAAGATCTGAAGTGTTGGATAAATTTAAGATATTCAAGGCTGAAGTTGAAAATCAACATGATAAAAGAATAAAGATAGTGAGATCTGACCGTGGGGGGGAGTACTACGGCAGACACACTCCATATGGCCAAGTCCCTGGACCTTTTGCAAGGTTCTTACAAGAGAATGGCATAGTAGCCCAGTATTCAATGCCGGGCGAACCTCAGCAAAATGGAGTAGCTGAAAGGCGTAACCGTACTCTTATGGATATGGTGCGCAGTATGATGAGTTATTCCACTTTGCCATTGGGATTATGGATGGAGGCACTTAAAACCGCCATTCACATTCTCAACAGAGTACCGAGCAAGTCGGTGCCCAAAACACCGTACGAGCTGTGGACAGGAAAAGTTCCATCCCTACAGCACCTCAGGGTGTGGGGGAGCCCAGCTGAGGCAAAAGTGTTTAATCCAAACATTGCAAAGTTAGATACCAAAACAGTGAGTTGCCATTTCATTGGCTATCCTGATAGATCAAAAGGTTATCGTTTCTACTGTCTAGACAGATACACAAAGTTTGTAGAAACGAGACATGCGGTCTTCTTAGAGGACGAAATGATGAGGGGGAGCATGGTAACTCGGAAAATTGATCTTGAGGAGAAGAGGGTGTGTGCACCTAATCCGATGATTCAAGAGCCGTTTTTCTCGCTACCTGTTGTACCTGCATCGTCAACCCCTGAGGTTGCGGTGCAAGCACCTGTTGTGACTCCAACCATGACAACTAGAGGTGAAGATTCGGAACCTGCTCGTCAGGAGCCGACTGAACCCGAAGTTGAGCATGAAAGGGAGGAGCAGCAGTCTTCTCAAGAGGATGTGCCAGAAGTTGAGGCACGACATGAACAAGAGAATGAAGGCCTCAGAAGGTCTACAAGACGTAAAAAGTCAGCTATTTCTAGTGATTATAAAGTTTATAACACAGAAACGGCTTATAAGGAAGGTGATCCCACCTCATATGAAGAAGCCATGAGAAGCCGTCACTCATCTAGATGGGTGGAGGCTATGGAAGATGAAATGAAATCGATGAGTTCCAACGATGTTTGGGACTTAGAGGATATTCCCAAAGGAGCCAAAACAGTAGGCTGTAAATGGGTCTACAAAATAAAGTATGACTCTAATGAGAATGTAGAAAAGTATAAAGCACGTC
The DNA here is from genome assembly GCA_028641055.1 of Alopecurus myosuroides. Lineage (NCBI taxonomy): Eukaryota > Viridiplantae > Streptophyta > Magnoliopsida > Poales > Poaceae > Alopecurus > Alopecurus myosuroides. The sequence continues at coordinate 119,003,006 of CM054060.1, read as the reverse complement.
TTGTGGCAAAAGGCTTTACACAAAGAGAAGGGGTAGATTACAATGAGACATTTTCTCCGGTCTCATGTAAGGATTCCTTCAGAATCATAATGGCACTAGTTGCACATTTTGATTTAGAGCTACATCAAATGGATGTAAAGACGGCATTTTTGAATGGAGATCTAAAAGAAAAAGTCTACATGAAACAACCCAAGGGGTTTATCGTGGAAGGCAAGGAAGATAAAGGATGTCGTCTAAAGAAATCTATCTATGGATTAAAGCAGGCTTCTAGACAGTGGTATCTAAAATTCAATGATACAATAAAGAGTTTTGGATTTAAAGAGAATGTTGAGGATAACTGCATTTATGCAAAGTTCAAAAGTGGGAAATACATTTTCCTAATCTTGTATGTGGATGATATCTTGCTTGCTAGTAGTGATGTCAGTCTTCTACGAGAAACAAAGAAGTTCTTATCCTCGAACTTTGATATGAAGGATCTTGGTGAAGCCTCATATGTTTTGGGCATAGAGATTCACCGAGATAGAACGAATGGAGTCTTAGGACTATCGCAAAAGGCATATTTTGAGAAAGTTCTCAAAAGGTTTAATATGCATGCGAGTTCTGCCACACCTGCTCCTATAGTCAAGGGCGATAGTTTTGGGAAATTCCAATGTCCCAAGAACCAATATGAGATCGATCAAATGAAATCAGTACCATATGCTTCGGCTGTTGGAAGCTTACAGTATGCACAAGTGTGCACTCGTCCTGACTTAGCTTTTATCACCGGGGTACTCGGTAGATATCAAGAGAATCCAGGCACAGAGCACTGGAAAATGGTAAAGAAAGCATTGCGTTATGCGCAAGGCACCAAGGACCTCATGCTAACATACAGAAAGTCTGATTCCCTAGAGATAAGAGGGTATTCAGATGCTGATTTTGCGGGAGACAAAGATGATAGAAAATCCACGTCAGGATACGTGTTTACTCTCGCAGGAGGAGCTATTTCGTGGAGAAGCTCCAAACAGTCAATAGTTGCATCATCCACGATGTATGCAGAATTTATAGCATGTTATGAGGCCACGGGGCAGGCGATATGGCTAAAGAAATTTATACCCGACTTGAAAGTGGTAGATTGCATTAGCAAACCACTAAAGATGTACTGTGACAACCAGCCCGCAGTATTCTATGCTCACAACAACAAGTCGAGTAATGCTACAAAGCCAATAGAAATAAAGTATTATGTTGTGAAGGATAAAATCCAGGATCAAACTATAAGTCTCGAGCATATAAAGACAAAGGATATGCTTGCGGATCCGCTAACGAAAGGCTTACCACCCAGTGTGTTCAAAGATCACATAGCCGGCATGGGTTTAATGGAAAGCCTATGATCCCTGGATTGAGAGAGGGCCGAAAAGTAACAGTTTTTTGTTTCAAAACAGAAAGGTATATTGTAGCTGTCTGATTCTATCGGCAATTGAGCTGTGACGATGAAACATGCTCTATGTATCAATATGTGATGAAACAAGTAAAAGTAAAAGGTATAAAGATAAAAGTAAAAGTTGAGATCAAGGGGGAGAATGTTAGATTGATCTCCCGCAGGCCCAACGGCCTGCTGGACCCTCCCTGGTCAACCGCGCCCTGATCGGGGGCGCCCAACCCGTTATGGTTGGTGGGCCCCTGTGCCAGCGCTATATTAACAGTGGTGGGGGCCGGGGCACAACTCACGAGGTTGATCGCTGCCACAAACCCCACCGATATACCAAAACCGATCTAGGGTTAGCGCTAAGGTACGGGAAGCCTCACCACCGCCGCCACTCTCGTCACCGACGACACCATGTCCAACACCGACGTGCCATCGTCGTCGAAAGGTTCAGAAGGTGGTTTCTCTCCCCTCTCTATCTCTCTCTCTCCCTCTCGGTTTTTTCTCTCGATCTGAAACACTAATAGTCATCACAGAGGCACCACCGTGATCCATCTAGACCTACCTAGATCCATAGAGTTTCAACAGCCGGCACTCCGGTCCGGTGAGATGGTGAATGGAAAGCCCGCGCAGGGAAGAGGTGGAGAGAATGAGAAGCAATCAAACCCACGGACCAGGTTGGCAGCCTTGCCTTTGTTTGTCCTGCCTGCCCCACCACGGCCATGTTTTCCACCTGATGTGACGTTTGGCACGATCAAACTTGACCGGCCGCAGATGTTCTTTGACGTGGACAACGCGTCCGCCGGATGCGGGTACGGATGGCAATGGTACTCCCATTAGATCCCGCTCGGCATCTCGTCCATCCGTTAGAGCATCTCCACTCAGCGCCCTCCGTTGTCGTCCACAGGGGCGCCAGAAACGACTCTTGGGGTTGTCCGGATGGGAAGCCGGCGACGCAGCTCCCCACTCGCAATCCCAAACAGAGCCTCCAAAAAATTTCAAACAAAATTCAAATTGAAACTTCGATTTCATTCAAATTTTAGGAAATACTAGCATAGGTGTTCGTGCGTTGCAACGGAATCAATAGTATCGTGATTAGACGAAAATCAAAGATAACCAAATGCTGAAAACAATTATGAACAAAGAAGTAGCACGGTAATATAAGTTGATTCAATCCAAGGATAGGTTATATTCAAAAACAAAAAACATTATTGTTTTCTACCAATTCTTTTCCAACACACATTTATATTACCAAATATATGTTCTTTCACACTGCATAACACAACTATGATGTCAGTACAAATTTGTACACAAACACAATCATATATATTCTTTTTTGTACAAGGGGTGGGGTCGAGAGACTCTGTTGCTGCATATTATAACACCACGTGGCATGTACAATTCGCACAAAGGCCTTTTTCGTCTATTGGCTTGAAAGACGTAAGATTTGAAGAAAAGGCCTATGCTTTAAAAAAAACACCCTAGAAATAGAAGAAGAAAAACAATCAGATCTTAGGGCGCCTCCACTACCCGTCGTCGGCGATCTCCAGGCACGCGAAGCACCAAGATCGGAGCACGTTGAGGCACTCGGACTCTCCCTTCTGGTGAAAAATCTCTGACGTCGGCAAACTCGACGCAGCCGTGGACGAACCACTTAGTTGCATCGAGAAGTCGAGCTCCGGCGCCGGATCGAGCAAGCCTTCGTCGTGGAGGTTGAAGATTGGCCACCTTCTTGGCCATTAATCGCGGCAGTGAACAAGACCACCGCGTGTGGAGCTCCAGGGTGCAGTAGAATCCACTCTGCCAATCTTGAGGAAGAATAGCAGCACCTCCTCCTCTCCTCACCACCACGACCTGCCAGAAGAATACGGCACCACATCATCTCTCGATCTGCAGAGTAGGTGTTACGGCAAGCGATTTTATTGAATAGCTTCGTCCATCTTCAATCCCGCAGGAAATCCACCATGGATTCAACCTACGGAAGAGAAGCGTACTGGCTCCCGCGCCGCTGCGAGTCGCCGGATACCAGCCGAGGAGGAAGAAAGACGCCATAGAGGCAAAACCTAACATGAAGGCTAAACAGAACCTACAACTACTATATATGTGCAAACCTAGCTACGCATCCGCGTCCATGCCGAGTAGCGACGCCGCCGGAGAGGAGTGGGGAGCGAGCCGCAAGGAGGTTGGAGAGCTTGAGACGACTCTCAAACGAAAGAGCCGGTTGGCCAGCCGGAGCTTAACTTAAGCTGTAGCTTTGTTTGCCAATGGAATAACAAATTGAAAAAATACCCATGGAATTTGAAAATGCATGCATGGTCATAACATTTTTTCATATTCAGAGTGTGTGTACCGCATCGATGTAATGTTGCATGAAAGCACCTTATTCGTGTCCACTTCCTGGATATTCCCAGTCAGAGTTCACCAGTAACATCATTCATGGAATCTAATTTAGCATAGCCAACATGCCCAAAAATTGATCTAATACAGTATCAGCTTCACTTGGACGATACTGGTTCGACTCCTTAATTGATGCTTGCAAGCAATTAAAAAGCCACCTGCTGCTTTGCGTTCCTCCGACCCACATACGGGGTGTGAGCTCAACTTGTAATGACGTAGCGGGAGCATAGCACGTCGGTGTAAGGACATCTTCTACGGGGCTGCTCATTTGCGGACCAAACTGGTCCGCATTTTGTCTGTTTGAGCAGCCGTCCGGCCCAGTGTCCGCGCGGATTTGGGCCCTGCACCCTGCGGGGCTGCTCATTTAGTGGCCCGGACCTATTTTTTCCTAAGTTTTTTTCTCAATGATACTTTGAGCCTAAAAACAAACACAATAATAAAATACGAGTTATTTATTACAAATTTGACCGTTCAATAAGAAGAGAAATAAAGTCTTAATTAAAATTACAAAAAAATCTATTGGTTTCCTACGAAGTTCCAGATGTGTTACACCAAATCATCCCGAAGTGTGCGATGGGTGTCCTGATCACGCAACTCGTACTGGAAGTCGATGAAATCCTCAAATGTTGTCACTCCTGGCTGGGGCTCCACGTTCTCACCCTGAAACAACCAGTTCTCGTCGTAGACGCTGTCATCGCGCTCATCCTCTATGATCATGTTGTGCATGATCACACAAGCAGTCATCACCGACCACATAATCTCCGGGCTCCATGTTCTAGCAGGGTGGCGAACAATAGCCCATCGAGATTGAAACGCACCAAAAGCAACTGCCTCGAGAATAACAGTGCACTCACCAACATGTCCCTTGTACTGCCCCTGCCAACCAAATGGGCAGTTCTTCCACTCCCAGTGCATACAATCGATGCTTCCAAGCATCCCAGGCCACCCTCTGCTCTCGTTGATCGACAACAGCCGCTGAGTGTCGGCAACAGTCGGTTCCCTCAAGTACTCCGGGCCGAAGACCTGAACCACAGCTTCACAAAACTTGTACATAGATTGCAGGCACATGGATTCACTCATACGCAAGTATTCATCAACCAGATCACCAGCTACTCCATATGCAAGCATCCGAATTGTCGCGGTGCATTTTTGATAAGAAGTGAAGCCAAGCTTACCGGTGGCATCGGGCTTGCACTTGAACCAATCATTGTAGTCGAGCACACCGAGTCGAATACGGTTGAACAAGTCCCTTTTCATCCGAAAACGGCGCCGAAATAGCTTGGCCGTGTACACCGGATTGGTTGGGTGGAAGTAGTCATTCCACAGCTGCATATGGCCGGCCGCTCTGCCCCTTTCCAAACCCGGCGCACGGCTGGGAATGGACCCTCTGAACACCGGCCGCAACCTAGCGATGTGGTCATTGACCACGAGAGTGGCAACGAGGATGTCGCTCTCGTCCTCGGAATCGGACTCCGACGAGGAAGAGTACATGATCACGTTGTTGAAGAAGAACTCGTCGCCGCTGTCCGCCATTTTTCGGGCCGAGGTCGGGGCAGGCACACGGCCGAACACCTTGTGTGCGTCCGTGGAGGCGGGGGGAGGTGGACCGGGCGGTAGGCAGGCCGGCGAACCTCCTGCGGGACAGGCGGCGGCGTGGCGGCGTTGGTGAGAGGTGGGGGGAGGTGGCCGTCGCCGGCGGGGGGTCGAACGGCGGTGGTGGTCGCCAAATCGGCGAGCTAGCGGCGGCGAGGTGGGTCGGGGGCGGCGGGGGGGGGGGAGGAGGGGACGTTCTGTGCGGGCCAGGGGAATGTGTCCACGGGACACTTTGTTGTCCGCGGGGCTGCTCAAATCTGGACCAAATTTGGTCTGGATTTGAGCATCCGGGGACAAAAAACGAACCGCGGTCCGTATGAGCAGCGCCGCAGGGGTCTGGTTTCGGTCCAGGCTGCTCAAAACGGACCGGTCCGGGGCAAATGAGCAGCCCCGCTGGAGATGTCCTAAGAACGCAACAGACGATGGGTTCAAGAAGTGTAATCGTGCCCACGTCCAACAGGTTGGACGGTCGTGTGTGCCTGGACGACGACGAATCGTCCTTATCACACTCCTTCCCGTCCCGCTCTTTGCACGGCTGCCGCCAGCTATGACCGGGTTGCGCCCTACTGCCCTGGGCGGCCACCTACCAGCGCCACCGCACCCACATAGACGCTTGAGTGCAGCCGCCCTCAGTTATCTGTCCGGCGTCGGCCTGGCATCTCCCCTCGCCTTCGGTCGGGCTTCGCTAGCCTCGCCCAGAACAACACGACATGTCCCAACAGGTGGCATCTCTCCTTGAATGGCCACTCGATCTCCCGTGTGCGTTCCTGGCCTGCGCTTGGCACAGGTCCATGATCATGGAAGGAGCTATGCTGCTACTCAGTACTCACGGATGGGCGTCTCCAGTGAAGTCAACGAGTAGCCAGTCCGGTTTCATGTATTCTCTGATCAGATTAAAATTAAAAACGTGTTCTGGACCTTTTGGTCGAGCTGATCAACGGCAACAGAAGAAGATTGACATAGGCGTGCCACAGCGGTCGATTCATGAGGCCGCCTGACGGAGGAGCAGAGCACGCGTTGTGAGAGGGAGCCGCCACACGCCGGACGTCCTGCAGCCCCTTCTAGGTCCCTATCAACGCCCAAGGATGACGCGTTGAAGAGATCTGCCGTACCAGTCGTGGCGTTGCCGCTGGAGTGTCGTCGAGGACGCAGCCACGGGCGCCGCCGACTGTGGTCACGTTCGGGGTCATGGACGAGGACCAACGGCACGGCGATTTCAACTCATGGCGGAGGAACGGCGACCTCAACTAATCGCGACATAGAAATCAATAACCGACTATATATATTGTTGTGAATCGTGGGTGTTGCAGGGTTATGATTCTGTTGGATTTTTATTTGTGAGAGAAAAAGATGAGGACAGTCCCGCCGGCTCGACCTCGTTTCCTATTGGGTTCCTCTCCAACCCGCTGGTATCGTTAGCAGTCGGAAAATCCGGTTTTGTTTAGCCATAGGCAGTAGAAAACGTAAAGCATGACGGACGAAAACATAAACCGACGACGGACAAAAATAGAGAGGAGGAAACCTTCCTCCCTTTATGATTAAACTAGTTGAATGCCCGTGCGTTGCTACGGAAGTGCACATATAAATATCTGTCTTATGTAATGAAGGTAGTTATAATTTTCTTAAAGATCTAGTTATACATTGTAACAAGTCGTTCACCATTTGTATATGCTGGAACAATAGGTAAATCCAATAACTTACCGTAAGGACGGAGTGACACAACTTCAGTTGGCAATCTTCGGAAATGAGGAAACTGGTCTGTGTGGATAACCAGATGCTCTCGTTGACCCGGGAGTTGTGAATTTGATTTTTGACAAAATTGATGCCAATAATTTTTTTGGTCTATGTAGCTTGATCCGTTTCACAAAAGGAACAGCAACAATAAATTCATCTATATCCTGATCATCGATCACCGATTGATCTTGATAGGCATAAACCTCTTGGTCAACATCAGAAGGGCCCCATCTTGACGGGGAGTGAAGAAATATTTCTCAAAGTTGGTATGTCCTTCATCTATGTCAACATAGGAAGGATAAATGCACATTAGGATCTCAAGATGCTCGGAACTCATAACGGAGTGAATTTTGTTAAGAACTAATACTTCCCATAGGACTAACGATTCCAAGAATATCGTAGACTCGCTATCTCTAGCTTGAATCTATTCACCATCCGAAATATTATCACAATAAAATGATTAAAAGAATCTCACAAGAATTACACCGAATCACTGATATAAAAAAGAGACTTTACCATGATCCGACAGCTTTTGCTTATATTTTCTCCAGACTTCAGATTTTGCACTTCAGCACATGTTTTGTTCAAACTGCACGCCTGAAATATATTGAGAACATATCATTATTAGCAACAAATATGCTACCATACTAAATAGGAAAAACTCTGTGCATGGTCCACTTAAGCAATATTTGTTATGGGTCTAGAAAGACAACCCATTCAACAAGCTAGAATGTTTCACCTAGAAGTCCACAAGCAAACCCAAGAAAGATTATGTCTCCTTCAACAAGCTAGAACCCATGCAATAGTTAATACATAGTCATTTTTTTGCCATCTCTAGTAATGCTAGCTCATATTATTGAACTAATGAATGTACAACACAACAGATGTGTGGCCATTGCCTACCTCGAAGTTTCCGTACATGGAAGCATGAAGCTTCAGATATCCATAGACAGTGATTCTTCTTGGCGCTTTGGTTAAATTGTCAATTTCCAATCACTTAGGCCAAACATAACAACTAAGAAGGTGGCAAAATTTAGAAACAAACACAGTAATAAGAAGTAAAAGAATAAGTAACCAGCGGTCATAGAGAAATTTCAGAATCCAAATCAAATCATCAAGGCGGCAAGGGAGACTGTAGCGCACAGGGAGCAGCCGACCACGGTGCTCCATGATCAATCAACTTTTGATAGTATACACTAAAAAATAATCAATTTTCCATGTATCAATCAACTCCATGCACACGGAGCACGCCTTCTCCACCACAAACCCAAAGTCCAACACTCAGAACCGGTAGCCCCATCACCTTCTCTACACTGCCCCTCTAAAGAGACCCGCTGAAATCTGGAATGAGATCAAGGGGACGATGGTTTATAAATCTGTACAGCCTTCAGATGAATCTTTATAGCTGCCTTCAGATGTGTTGAATTTGTCGTCGAGCTCCTGCCCGTCCTTGCCAAAATCTATCGCACACGCTGTTTGAAGGATAAGCCATGTTTATATCATATATCATGAACTGTGACATCGAGCAGTTAAAACTAAGAACCACAGTACATATCAGGCTTGTCGATCAGATAGCCCAAAATCAGTGGACTTGAGTTGCAAACAGGAAGTTCTTTGGCTTTGCACGTATGCGGACGACGTTGGTATGCTCTCGCACCAGGTGTTCTCGTAGTCCTCATGGGCTCGTGGCGCAGCAACTTGCGCTTGGGGTTGGGGTATGGACTTCCACGTGAAGTCGTGCCGTTCTCCTTGGCCACGCACAGGGCCCGTGGCGCAGCAACTTACTCTTGGGGTTGGGCGATGGACTTGCACGTGAACCGCCGCCGTTCTTCATCCCGATGACATAGAGGTGCTCGCGCACGCTGGTCGTCTTGTGCGGCAGCTTGGCCGTCTACCGGCCGGACGCCCGCGGCGTTGCCGGCCAGTCCATAGCCTAGCGAGACGGATGCGCCTGGGCGTTGTTGCGTGGGCGTATATGGTGCCTCGAGGCCCGTCCGGCGTCCGCTCCGAGGAACATGATGTCCGCGCCAATCAGTGTCCGGGCAGCTCCGTCAGCAGAACCACGACGAGATCTCTACCGCACTGGATGCGCGGTGCTTTGATCATGCCGAGGACGGACCTGGCCGTTAGGTAGTCGAGTCTGCGAGGAGGGACGATGATTCCAGCCTTGGCCGCTCGTCGTCGAGGACCGAGCTCCGGATGCCCGCGATTACACCATGATTTGCGCCACTATGGGGAGAACATCCATATGTTGCTCCGACGACGCCACGATGCAGCTGCGTGTGCCGGCACCGCGGAGCTGCAGGTCCCGGTACAACCAACGGGTCCTTTCCTTGCCCATGATTATATAGTCTAACGTAGAGGGTTTATAAATAGAAAACAGAATCAGTCATATGACATTAGGAGTGAGGAATTGTATTGTATTGCGTATGGTTGCACAACGATTGTCAAAGGGTGTTTATAAATAGAAAGCAAAATCAGTCGTGTGGCATTAGGAGTCAGAAATTGTATTGTATTCCGGATGGTTGCAAAACGATCGTGAACCATCGTTCCACGTACCGTATCCGTCAAGTAGATATTTTGGTGAAAGGGCAAAACAGTAAAACATTAGGTTGAACCGGAAGAAACCTTAGGCCTAGTTTGGCAATAAAGTTTTTCTAAAACCGAAGTATTCAAATAATAAAGTATTTATCTGCCTGGCAAACAAATACTTCAGTTTTGGAAAAAGAGGTCCAGACCTCTTTTTTACATACTTCAAAATTAGTACAGTTTCTTGCAATACTGAAGTATATAAAAACTCATTATTCGTTGGTGCCAAACAGGTTGAAGTATTTGATACTTTAGTATTTTTGGAAACTGAAGTATTCTCAAAATACTTCAAAAAAAACTGAACTCCCAAACGGAGCCTTACTCTCTTTATTATTATTATATATATATATATATATATATATATATATATATATATATATATATAGGTAAAGATAAATAATATTTGAACGGAATTTAAACTAAAATTTTAAATATAAACTAAATTCGACGTGTTCAACTCGAAGTCGCCGCCGCCGCCGTCGTCGCTGCGGGCCAGTTGCTCGGCGCCGCCTCGTCATCGTTGGCCGCTGGGACGTCCACGTCATGGGCGCGCCGGTCATCTCCGCGTGGTCGCAGAAGGACCACGCGCGCTGCGACTTCCGATAGCGGCGGCGGCGTGTTGAACGACTTGGTGAGGGTCGTCCTTACACCCTCCGGGTCGTCTTCCATCGCCATGAAGCGCCGCCATCTCCTCGAGCAAGGTCGAGGGGCGCGACTCCTAGTTGGCGCGCAGAGGCGGCGTGGGCACATGGGGCGCTGGACGGACTGCGCACCGTCGCCGATTCCGAGGCCGCCGGCACAGCGCCACGTGGAGTGCGGCTCCTTCTTGACGCGCAGGTGCAGCGGCGTCGACATGCATGGCTCCAGCTTCGGGACGCGGAGGTGCGGTGGCAGTGCGGAGCGGCGCGAAGAGCCTCCTGCGGACGAGGAGGAGGAGCGGGAGATGGATGACGATGGCGTCGTCGTCGCCATGCGCCTCACGCCCCACACATTGGGCGCTGGCGTGGTCAGGTGTGGCTGGTCGCCAGCGTCGATGTGCGCCAGCACCACCGCCATGGTGCGCCACTGCTGCGACCAGAACGCGGTGCGCCTGCGCTTGTTCCTTTAGTGGGCGAGGGGGACTGAGCCGGGGCCATCCCAGCGGTACAGGCGCTCGTCGTGGAGCCGTTTGAACTCCGCCTCGTAGCAGGCGGCATTCTTGGCGTCGTTGGGGTTCCAGTCCGGCTGGGTGCGTTGCTCTGGCGTGAGCTCGTTCTAGAAGAACGCCCACCACTCGTCCACCCATCTGGCGTCGTTGATGCGCGGCGCGTCGGGGATGGGAACGCCGACGACGCCCAGCGTGAACCCGCGCCCGGCGCACATGTACGGCGGGCACGGATACCACGCGTTGAACATCGCCCACGTCTGCGCCTTAAGGAGCGACCGGCGTGGGAAGTCGTTGGCGGCGAGTCTGTCGACCATGCGTGCAGCGGGAAGGTGCGTGGCTGGGAGGGGTGTAGAGGGCGTCGGTGAGGGAGAAGAAGAAGGCGGTAAGGTGATTAGAGAGCGCCGGTAAGGGGGAAGAAGGAGGCGGGAAAGTATGGAGATCTTGGGTTGTACCATGATTTCCTTAGTGATGCCATGTTCCCCTCCATCCTCATCCTAGGCTAGTGGACCATATAGCTTGTACTCGTTCAAATAGGTTTCTATTTCTAAGATTGTGGTGTGAATCCCTTTTCTTATGGCTTCTCTGCCCAATTCGGGTACTACCGCCCCTTTTGGGCCGGTACTACCGACTGATGGTGCGGTACTACCGCAATTTTGGAAATCTGAGAACTATTTTTGAACCTTTACTTGATGTTGTTGTTCTTTTCTGTTCACGAACTTGTGCACGTATTCCAATTCCATCTTTATTACTGCTATTTCACAGGTTCGGAGCCTCCCAAGATGTACTCTCAGACCGGGGATAGGAAGCGTCCTCGGGTTGTTTAAACTGACAGCTCTTCTAGCGCCTCTGATGTTGGTAAAGATGAGATCCTTCCCACTGGGCGATCCACTCGGCGGGCTGCTCTAGACAAGCACAAGATTCAGCAAACCGGCAAGGCTCAAGTCAAGAAAACTGTTCGTCCGCCTACTTCTCTCAAGACTTTTGACAAGTGGAAGTGGGGGATTACAAGAAATTGAGGGGGCCAAATGTATATGCCATTGCACGCAACCGGAGAATGACCAAGATCTCATCTATCAGCAAGTTTATCTGGCCAAAGTTACCTGTGTCAGTAAGAAATGCTACATCAACATTCCTCATTCGCGTCTAGAGAAGCATGCTTCCTATTTTGCTGAGGCCCTTGCCATCTGTGAAGAGTTCATCCTCATTCCAATCATGAAGGCTAGACAAGATTATGATGACTACTACATCAATCATTTCTACTCCACTATGTACTTTCATGATGATGATGATGCAAGGTCTTTTACTTGGATGACCGAGGGCACCAAGCTCACATATAATTGGGCGGAATTCGCTGTTGTCCTTGGGTACAACATCAACAGTGAGGATGATGGGTGGCATTGTCATGACAAAGGCACGTCCGGTGGGAGGAAGGTCCTTCAGGATATCACTATGGAAGGAGGTATTTGTGGGTAAACTGAGGATCTTGTGTCCTGATATCTACGCACGCTTCTATTCTTGTAGACAGTGTTGGGCTTCCAAGTGCAGAGGTTTGTAGAATAGCAGAAAGTTTCCCTTAATTGGATGACCCAAGGTTTATTGAACTCAGGGAGGTAGAGGTCAAAGATATCCCTCTCAAGCAACCCTGCAATACGACACAAGAAGTCTCTTGTGTCCCCAACACACCTAATACAATTTTTAGTTGTATAGGTGCACTAGTTCGGCGAAGAGATAGTGAAATACAAGTCATATGCATAATTATAAGTGACAATAGCAATCTGAAATAAAAATGGCAGCAAGGAAACATGTAGCATAACTTGTTGTAAACGGTGTTTCAATGCTTAGAAACAAGTCCTAGGGATCATACTTTCACTAGTGGACACTCTCAAAAATAATAACATAATTGAATGCATAAATAACATCTCTTCACTATGCTACTCTGAACCACTCTCCGGTCGGTTAACAAACACCAATCATTGCGTATGGCTATAAAAGCACTCCTTAGAGTTTGCATTTCCCCATCTAGGTAACCCCCACGCTATCACCATGAGGCCTAGATGGTTCCAAAAAAACACCACAATTTCATAGGGTCATCCAACACAAAATATAAATATCATGCTAAACCACACGGTGCACACACTGTCACATTCACTCCTACTCTCTCTCCTCCATTAATGCGAGGTTCAACCTACTAGATCTGCCACTCCGTTCACCCAATCGATACCATATTTTGTGGAGTGCTTGAGGAGAGCTAGATCCATGATTCCACTAAAGGAATTGCAAATCCATCCATCAAATCCTAGTAGATCTAGAAATCTATTTGGGGTCTAAAACCCCTAGTAGAATCCGTTGTGCTTGGAGCTTCCACCTTGTTGCAAGAAGCTTCAGATTGTTGAGAGGCTCCATCCATCTTGTGGAGACGCCTCAACCTTGTGTAATGGTTTTGATCAACTCCTTCAAGTCGATCTCATAGTGGAAACGAGAATATCACTCACCGGAGAAGCTCGAGGAGAATAAGGTGTGCACATCCGTGCTATTGGAGCGCCTTGGTGGCTCCACATATCTCCAACGTAGACGTACTTCCGTTGGGATGGAACTACGGGAAACATATCCTTGTCTCCTTGTTTACACTTCTGGTTTATCTTGTTGTTTTACACATTTCTTTGTTGCGTACTTTTTATCGTATCACATAGGTTGTCCACCTAGTTGCACATCTAGATAACCTTATGTTTACTTGTTTAGCCCAAACTAAAAAGGAAAAAATAGAGAAAATGTTAGTCACCTATTCACCCCCCCTCTAGTTGACCATATCGTACTTTTAATTGGTATCAGAGCCTCGGCTCTTATATCAGGCTTAACCGCCTAAGAGTATTATGGTCAATAGAGATGACCCCGAGTCTTCTAAGGAGGAGATCTCCAAAATGGCCAACACTATAGCTAACCTACAAGTGACGGTTGGAACCATCCAAACCGAATTGTCCAAGGTTAGCTCTAGTGTTGGTTTGGAGGTCTCTAGCATAAATAAAATGTTGGAGGTCATGATGGGTAAACCTCAGGGGCCCGAGGAACCTCCCCATGTTTCCGATGCGGAAAGTTCGGATGATGAATCTATTATGGACATTTCCGAAATGGAAGCTAACATTGCCAAAACCAAGGAGAAAGCCGCTAAAAAGGCTAAGGTTGAGGAGAAATCTGTAGGTTCCAAGTCTCAATCGGCTAATGGTTCAGGGACTAACTCAAGAGTTCCACCAGCTTCCAACTTTGACTCCATACAGCTCCACAAAACAAGAATCTCGCGAGAAGATTTCCAAGGGCTCTATATGTTAAAGAAGGGGCCATGTTGGAAAAATATTTCTCTTGAGATGAAGGAGAAGATGAAGTCGTAGGTGTCTATCCAACCTACATGTCTTCCACTTCATCGGTCTCTCTATTTGAATCCCCCAATGAGAAGGCGTCTATCCAACCTACATGTCTCATGGAAAAAGCCACCTTGGTTTCAAATACCCTTGTGGCTAACAAAATAGGACCCATTGAAGGATGGGTACCTAAGTAAAGAAATTGATCTCTTTTAGGGAAGTGCTTTCGGGTCGGGCAAATGGACGGTGGATAGTGGTGCGTCCCAACATATGACCGGCAGCAAAGACGCAATAGGTGATCTTAATCCTCCTTCACCATATCTCAATTGCGTCACTATTGGTAATAACTCCAAGATAAAGGTATTGGGACGAGGCAAGGTGGCTATCTCAAATGATTTATCAATTGAGAATGTTATTCTTGTTGAGTCCCTTGGTTACAAGCTTATATCGGTCCTTCAACTTCCTACAAGATCTAGTGCACTGGAACTCGTGGTTATGGACCCGCAAACTAGTGGCTTTACCTCTTTATTTAATAAGGAGAACATGATTGTCACTTGGGAAACGACTTTTAAAGTAGCCTTTGTTGGGCATGTCGGGAATGGCATGTACGTAGTGTACTTCTCTAAAGAAGACACGTGTGCCGCGACATGTCTAATGGCTAAAGTTGATGTGGGTTGGCTTTGGCATCCCCGACTAGCCCACACCAATATGAGGACGTTGCATGACCTTCAAAGTAGCAATCATGTTCTAGGTCTAACGAATGCTAAGTTTGCAAAAAAAATCATGTGTGTAGCTCTTGCGTGCTTGGAAAGCAACATGGAGAACCCCATCCTAGCAAGACCTCCATCACCACCTCAAGAATTCTCGATCTCATTCATTTGGACCTCTTTTACCCATTATGTTATGATAGTCTCGGAGGAAAGAAGTATAGTTTGGTGATTGTGGATGATTATTCAAGATATTGTTGAGTGTATTTATTCAAGAGGAAGAGTGAGGCTCAAAAGAGAGTCATTGAGTTTATCACTTTGGTGGTGCGCCAACACAATACAATCATCATGGCCATTCGGAGTGATAATGGTCCCGAGTTCAAGAACTATATCGTGGAGGGATTTCTTAGTGAAGAAGGGATTGCTCATCAATATTCCACTCCCTATACCCCTCAAAAAAATGGTGTAGCGGAGAGAAAGAACTGTACCACTAATGGATGCGGCAAGGACAATGATTGCGGAGTTTTCTTCTCCATATAATTTTTCGGCCGAAGCTGTCTCCACCGCTTGTCATTCTAGAAACCGATTTTATCTCTGCAAGAACTTGAACAAGACTCCCTATGAGATTCTCACGGGCAAGAAGACGGATGCATCTTACTTCAAATTCTTTGGTTGCAAATGCTTAATTCCTAACAAAGGTAAATGCTTGTCAAAGTTTGAGACCAAATCTTATGAGGGTATCTTTGTTGGTTATGCCACAAATGCTCACGCCTATAGTGTCTACAACAAGTCCACCGACAAGTTTAAGAAGCTACAGACGTGGTGTTTTATGAGGATAATGGCTCCCAAACGAGTACAGGCTCTATGGACTTAAACAACGTCCATGTGCGTGGTACGAGCACCTTAAAGAGTTTCTAGTGGATCGCGGGTTTAATATTGGTTTAATCGATCCCACCCTCTTTACTAAGATGGTTGGATGTGACTTGTTCATATGCCAACTCTATGTGGATGACATCATTTTTGGGTCTACTAACACCAAGTTCAATGAAGAATTTTGCAAGCTTATGACCGATAGGTTTGAGATGTCTATGATATGAGAATTGGAGTACTTCATTGGCTTTGAGATTAAGCAATATCCTGAAGGAACCTTCATCAAGCAAGCTAAATATACCCAAGATATGCTCAAGCGGTTCAATATGCATGATGTCAATCCTATGAAGACTCCAATGTTTACAACCCTCGACTTGAAACCTTATCTATATGGTAAAGAGGTAGATCAAAAGGTATACCTTCCATGATTGGTTATTTGCCTTACCTTTGTGCATCTAGACCGTATATCATGTATAGTGGTGGTAAATGTGCAAGGTTTCAAGCCTCTCCGAGGCAAAGTCATTTTGAAGCGGTTAAACAAATATTTTGATATTTAGTTCATACCCGAAACTTTGGTCTTTGGTACCCCAAGGGTTCAAGCTTTCAGCTCATTGGGTATTCGGATGCGGATTATGCGTGAGACAAGACGGATAGGAAGTCCACATCCGGGGGTTGCCAATTACTTGGTTGCTCCTTGGTGTGTTGATCTTCTAAGAAGCAACATTGCATAGCTCTCTCCACCATCGAGGCTGAGTACATCTCCGCGGAAACTTGTTGTGCTCAATTGCTATGGATGAGGCAAACATTGAAGGCTTATGGTGTCAATTTTGACAGAGTGCTTCTTCTATGTGAAAATGAGAGTTCCATCAAGATCGCCTACAACTCCGTTCTCCACTCCAAGACGAAGCACATTGAGATTAGTCATAATTTTATTCGGAGCCATGTTGAGAAGGGTGACATTGATCTATCATATGTATCCACCAAGGACCAACTTGCTAACACCTTCATGAAGGCCCTTGATGAACCAAGATTTCAGGGTTTGAGGAATGAACTAAATGTCATCGATGCGTCAAAATTCACTTGACACTTTGAATAAATACATCCATTATACTTGTTATTTGGTTTGGATGTAGGCATGGACATAGGGGGAGC
This sequence comes from Alopecurus myosuroides, assembly GCA_028641055.1. Lineage (NCBI taxonomy): Eukaryota > Viridiplantae > Streptophyta > Magnoliopsida > Poales > Poaceae > Alopecurus > Alopecurus myosuroides. Next base: position 118,986,065 of record CM054060.1, on the reverse strand, counting down.
GTAACTCAATTCATGAGTCAACACTCCTCTTATTTTGCGAAAACTAAGCTTTTATGCATATCTAGTCATTTTGTGACTTATTGTGCTTAAATGTTGAGTAGTGATTTTGGTCCCAAGATATATCTTCGCGGCGCCAAGGCACACACTCAAACATGGTGGCTATGGCCACCGACCTACTCATGTGAGGAGTTTGTTCTCATTCGATCTTCATTCGCCTATCTTGACATTATAGGTCATGTATATGTCTATTTTGGAAAAACACCCACGTTTGGCTCTTCTCTTTTGATCTTGCAATATTGGGTGCATATTCCCATATACCTACAATAGTGTCTTCCTCTATACTAAGCCCTCTCTCCCATCCCGTAAAACTCCATTCCATAAATTTTGCACAAGTTCATACTCATTTAATCCACTATTTTGAGGTTTTTCTGCCTTGGCACCCGGTCGTACCGGCGGAAAGGGTGGTAGTACCGGCTCTACGGAAGTTTTGGTTTCTCCGCAGGCCCGGTAATACCGGCCTTTCCACTACGGTACTACCGGGAGTGCGGAACCTTCGCTTCCCACATATAGTGGGGGTGCGGGCGAAGGGAATCTTTTACTTTCTTCTCCCCCGCCCCCTGCATCACAGATCTGCCGCTAGGACCCAACCGGCCGCCCCTCTGTGTCGTCCCCTCCTTCTCCGATTGGTCTCCGGTGTCGCCTCCGCTCCATCTGTGCTCGGCGCTGCTCCGGCTAGGGGCTCCCCTCCATGGCGCCTGGTACTTCTTTCCCCTCTCCCTCTTAATGTGCCATGAAAGTGTGGAGATCTTGGGTTGTACCATTATTTTCTTAGTGGTGCCATGTTCCCCTCCATCCTCAGCCTAGGCCAGTGGACCACATAGCTTGTACTCGTTCAAATAGGTTTCGATTTCTAAGATTGTGGTGTGAATCCCTATTCTTATGGCTTCTCTGCCCAATTCGGATACTACCGCCCCTTTTGGGCCGGTACTACCGAGTGATGGTGCGGTACTACCGCAATTTTGGAAATCTGAGAACTATTTTTGAACCTTTACTTGATGTTGTTGTTCTTTTCTGTTCTGTGAACTTGTGCACTTATCCCAATTCCCCCTTTATTACTGCTATTTCACAGGTTCAGAGCCTCCCAAGGTGTACTCTCGGACCGAGCGTAGGAAGCGTCCTCGGGTTGTTGAAACTGACAGCTCTTCTAGCACCTCTGTGTTGGTGAAGATGAGATCCTTCCCACTGGACGATCCTCTCGGCAGGCTGCTCTAGACAAGCACAAGATTTAGCAAACCGGCAAGGCTCAAGTCAAGAAAATTGTTCGTCTGCCTCCTTCTATCAAGACTTTTAGCAAGTGGAAGTCGGGGTTTACAAGAAACTGAGGGAGCCGAATGTATATGCCATTGCACGCAACCGGAGAATGACAAAGAGCTCATCTATCAGCAAGTTTATCTGGCCAAAGTTACCCATGTCACTAAGCAATGCTACATCAACATTCGTCATTTGCGTCTACAGGAGCATGCTTCCTATTTTGTTGAGGCCCTTGCCATGCGTGAAGAGTTCAACCTCATTCCAATCATGAAGCTAGACAAGATTATGATGACTACAAAATCAATTAGTTCTACTCCACTGTGTGCTGATACGTCATAAACGATCCTTAATTTCTGATGTTCCATGTTGTTTTCATGTTGTTTCCCACATGTTTTCTATACACTTTATGTGATTTTTTATCAATTTTCTGGACTAACCTATTGACAAGATGCCATAGAACCAGTTCCATGTTTTCTTCTGTTTTTAGTTTCAGAAAAGTTGTTCTGGAAATATTCTCGAATTGGAAAATTCGAAGTCTCGAGGTCCTAGAATTCCCGAAGGTTACACGAAGTCCCGAAGAGACCTGGAGGGGGGACACAGAGGGCCCACACAATAAGGCGGCCCTCTGGCCGCGCCATGGGGTGGTGTGGGGCCCCATGCCTGTATCTCCTTTGCCCTTTCGCCTATTTATACCCCCCGAGACGTAAACCCTAAATATATTCCACTTCATCCCGAAAAACACCCGAGACTGCCGTAATCGTCATCCCGAGATCGGGAGGGTTCTGGAGCTCTCCCCGGCACCCTGCCGGAAGGGGAATTCATCACCGGAGGGGTCTACACCACCATTCCCTCCTCCGAAGTGATGCGTGAGTAGTTCATCCCTGGACTACGGGTCCATAGCAGTATCTAGATGGTTGTTCTCTCCACTTTGTACGTCATGTTTAGATCTTGTGAGCTGCCTCACATGATCGACATCATCTTTATGCAATGCTACGTGTTGTGTTTGCTGGGATCTGATGAATGTTGAATGCTATGTCTTCTGATTATCAATCTATCATGTTATCTTCATTCTTATGTTATTTATGATCTTGCATGCTCTCTGTTATTAGTAGATGCTCTGGCCAAGTAGATGCTAGTAACTCCAAGAGGGAGTATTTATGCTCGATAGTGGGTTCATGCCTCCTTTGCATCTGTGCTCGAGTGACAGAAACGTGACGGGTGGAGGATGTGTTGTTGCCATTTGGGAGAAAACAATAATGCTTTGTCTAAGGATGATTCTATTGTTTACATTACACACTTTGCTTACTGCGATAATCTGTTGCTAGCAACTTAATACCCAGCGTTTATTCGGATGATATTCGGAGGGTAGATTATTAGACATAGATGCAGTTAGATGACGGTCTATGTATTTTGTTGTAATGCTCGCATGAATCACATAATAATCTTTATGTCTTGCATATGCTACGGTGCATCCTTTATTTATGTCAATTGCCCAGTTGTAATTTGTTCACCACACATGTTATTTATCTTTCACGGAGAGACACCACTAGTGAACTGTGGACCCCGGTCCTTTTTCCTCATACTGATAAACACCTACTGCTTTCATACTGTTACTATTGCTTTCATACTATTACTACTGCTTTCGTACTGTTTTTCCTACTGTGTTCCACACCATAAGTTTAACCTCTTTGTGTTCAGCAAAACCGGTGAGATTGACAACCTCACAGCTTCATTGGGGCAAAGTGATTTCTTTGTGTTGTGTAGGTTCCACGTTGCTTCTGAACCCGTAGTGCGCCCTGCCATCTCAGCTACTTCAACCTTCTGAAGTTACTCCTTCCTCCTACTGGTCGATTCAACCTTGGTTTCTTAATGAGGGAAAACTTGTCGTTGCACTCTTCATACCTTCCACTTGGGGTTTACCAACGAGAACAAGCATCTCCCATCATGTACTTTCATTATGATGATGCAAGGTCTTTTACTTGGATGGCCGATGGCACCAAGCTCACAAATACTTGGGAGGAATTCGTTGTTGTCCTTTGGTACAACATCAACGGTGAGGATGATGGGTGGCATTGTCATGACAAAGACACTCCCGGTGGGAGGAAGGTCCTTCGAGATATTACTATAGAAGGAGCTATCTGTGGGCAAACTGAGGATCTTGTGCCCTGATGTCTATGGACGCTTCTAATCTTGTAGATAGTGTTGGCCCCCAAGGGCAGAGGTTTGTAGAATAGCAGCAAGTTTCTCTTAAGTGGATCCCCCAAGGTTTATCGAACTCGGGGAGGTAGAGGTCAAAGATATCCCTCTCAAGCAACCCTGCAATGACGATACAAGAAGTCTCTTGTGTCCCCAACACACCTAATACGATTGTCAGTTGTATAGGCGCACTAGTTCGGGAAACAGATAGTGAAATACAAGTAATACAGATGATTATAAGTGACAATAGCAATCTAAAATAAAAATGTTAGCAAGGAAACATGTAGCAGAACTTGTTGTAAACGGTGTTTCAGTGCTTAGAAACAAGGCCTAGGAATCATACTTTCACTAGTGGACACTCTCAACAATAATAACATAATCGAATGCATAAATATCATCTCTTCAGTACGCTACTCCGAACCACTCTCCGGTCGGATAAGAAATACCAATTATCGCGTAGGGATATAAAAGCACTCCTTAGAGTTCGCATTTCGCCATCTAGGTAACCCCCACTCTATCACCATGAGACCAAGATGGTTTCAAACAAACACCACGATTTCATAGGGTCATCCAACACAAAATATAAATATCATGCTAAACCACACGGTGCACACACTGTCACCTTTACACCATGATGAAAGTGTCTACGAAGATCTCATAACAAAACCACTTGAGTAGCACAATAGATGAAGAGTAACATATACTTATTCAAATAGATTACAAAGCTCATGATCACATAAAGATCACACCATGGGAGAGAGAGATGACACACATAGCTACCGGTAGAGCCCTCAGCCCCGATGGAGAACTACTCCCTCCTCATCATCGGAGTCAACAATGGCGATGAAGATGGCGGTGGAGTCGATGGAGATTACTCAGGGGGGGACTTCCGCGTCCCGGGAGGGCGCCGGAACAGAGATTTCTGTCCCCCGAGACTTGTCGGCAGTGGCGGCAGAGCTACGGACCTTTTTGTGAATGGAGGCTTGATATTTTAGGGTTTATGCATCGGGGGGATTATATAGGCGAAAAGGGCAATGTCGGTGGGTGCCCGAGGGGCCCACACCACCAGTTGGGGCGGCCAGGGGGCTCGCGCCCCCCTATGGTATGGCTCGCCCTCTGCCCCCTCCGGGTCTCCTTTGGAGTCCGTTGACGTACCGGAAATTCTAAGACTCTGGTATTTTGTTTCGTCCAATTCCGAGAATATTTCCAGAATAACTTTTTTGAAACCAAAAACAGCAGAAAACATGAACTAGCTCTGTGGCATATTGTCAATATGTTAGTCCCAGAAAATCCATAAAAATGACATAAAGTGTATAGGAAACATGTAGCATATGGCATTAAAACAACATGGAACATTACAAATTATAATTACGTTTGAAACATACCAAGCATCCCCAAGCTTAGTTCCTACTCGTCCTCAAGTAGGTAAAACGATAAAAAACAAATAATTTCTTAGGTGACATGCTACCAACATAAACTTGAACATATAAATTTTAAAAGCATATGCAAGATGAGATCATAGTACTTTAAACATAGGCATGGTGGATATAATTCTAACAATGAAACTTAGCAATCACTTTGCATCATGAAAAGTAACACAAATAAAATATCATGAATAACAATGCACTTGAAAGTTATATGTTTGTTTCGAGCATAAAGAAAACATAGAAGAGTGATATTTCCCTTGTCCTTAAGAGTGGGGCAAAACATAAATGCCAGGACACCTTCAAAGTTCAAGTGGGTGACTAGAACAAACAATTTGAGATCAAGTAATAACACATAATGAATCAATCAATAATAATCTTTGGGACTGATGCACATTATACTCAGAATGACAACTACGCTCTCTTAATTGTGCATAAAGATAGAAGGTGAAGGTTCAACATAAAAGTAAAAGAAAGGCCCTTCGCAAAGGGAAGTAGGGATTAACTCATGTGTTAGAGATTTTTATTTTATAAACATAGGTATCGAAAACATTTTTAGAGAGGTGTATGCTTATGTCAACGAATGGCAATAGAGTTCTTGTCATCTTCCATACCAAACAAGTTAAGAGTGGATCCAAATTATTTATATTGGTCACTTATAGCATGCACTTTATATAGTATGACACGTCTCCCCACCTTGCTTACGCAAACCATGGCTAACTGAATCCTCGGGTGCCTGCCAACAATCTCATACCATGGAGGAGTGCCTATTTATTTGTTTAGCTTTATGATGTTATAATGGTCTAACCAGCTCTTTGCAAAATTAATGACGAGCAGATGGAGCATGCAAGTCAGGGTACTTAATTAGTATGGAAGACAACAAACCCAACTACTACTTCCTCATGAGCTAAAACAGGGGCACAAAACAGGAATAATTTTAAAAGTTTAAAGGTAGCACATGAGAAATTTACTTGGAGTGGCGGTTAAATACCACATGTAGGTAGGTATGGTGGACACATTTGGAAATTTTTGATTTTGGGGAGTTGGATGCACGAGTAGAGCTCATACTCAGTACATGTGGAGGCTAGCAAAAGACTGGGAGTGACAAATCAAGAGAGCACTAATGGCCATAATCATGCATATCGACAAAAACATTATTAATCAAAGCATAAATGGTATTACAAGTCAAAAACTAAATGATCATAGAGGCTATAAGTGAATGGTTTGTATTCATAAACATGGTGTAAGCATGCGCCAAGTCAACCAAATAAATCATTCGAAGGAGAACACCACAAATTTATGCTTCAATGTGCTAAAAACAACTCATGATTCTTTCAATGGAACATTAAACACTCTCAGCTATTTTAGACAAGTCATGCTACAATGATAACCACTGAGAATAGAATTAAAATAACATCCAACATGACATGAAAAAGTCTAGCCACAGTCTATACGAGCTTCTTTTTGCACTGTTATAAGCACGAAAAGTGTACTACTGCTTTCCAACACCAATCATTATATACTAAACAAAAACTGTCAAAGAGATATATCAATGAAACAAGATAGTACTAATACTACTCTACTATAACTAACAACTCTAAATAAGAGATGCATGAAAAACATGATGATGAGGGGATAGTAACCCGGTATGCCAACTCCCAGGTGTAATCCGGCCCAAACGGCGGATGGACCAAATCCGGCTAAGAACAAAGAAGCTTCAGAAAGGCCCAGGGCTTGTAAGGATCGTAACCCGGATTGTGGGTTATGGTAAGGAAAGTTAGGTTTGTATATAGAGTTCGAGCAGGACTCAAGGAGCGCTTTGTATGGCAAGCCAAAGGGGGTATGAGTACTATATAAACCAACCCCTAGGCTTCGCCTGAGAGAGATTCAGGTCATAACTGTAACACCTATTATCGAGTATCCAGTATAATCATATCGAGATCCGGCGAGTTGTTTTCCGGCTCTTAGATTGCTTTTCGCCATGTCTTCCTTCGAGCTAAACCCTCTCCCAAATACCTGTGTCGACTTGCCCCTAGATCAGTTACCCCCGGTAACATCTGCCGTGATTATCCCACGACAGTTGGCGCCCACCGTGGGGCCTGCGTCCAAAGGTGTTTACATCACGGGAGAAGCTCGGAAGAGTATGGAGAACTTTGTCGTCGGCGGGATCTACTCCAATGACGAAGGAGAGCAGATAGTGGACAATTCCGGGTGGGAGTTGGAGCCGGATCACTTCGAATCCGGATCCATGGTGTCAATCGGCCAAATCAATATCTTCATCGGCATGGTACGTACGCTCAATTTGAAAGGACAATATCATGTGCATGTTACAGGGACTTCCAGCAGGGACAAAGGGGCGTTGAAGCAAACAGTGGATCCAGCCTCCTCGGCCACTTCGGGATCCTTGAGATGGGCGGAGCAAGAGGTAACATGGAGCAGAAGGGATCACCCGGAAGGAATAAAACACCCCGGAACCTTGGCATTAGTGGTGGCACCCCAGGTCAATGGTTACGAGCTGAAGAAAGTCTTGATGGATGGAGGGAGTAGTATCAACATCCTATATTGGGAAACCTTCTTGCGCATGAACCTCAAGGAGTCCCAGCTACAAAAAAGTTCGACGGTGTTCCATGGAATCGTGCCGGGTCATTCGGCACGCCCCGAAGGAAAAATTGCGTTGGAAGTAGCCTTTGGAGAATCGGTAGATAACTATCGGGTGGAGTGGCTCACGTTCGAGGTAGTCAAGCTGCACAGCCCCTACCACGCTCTGTTCGGAAGGCCGGCTTATGCTAAGTTCATGGCTAGGCCGTGCTACGTGTATCTGCAATTAAAGATTCCGGGCCCCAAGCAGACCATCACTATCCATGGAAACCGGGATATAGCAGCCGAGTGCGATGAGGGAGATTCAGTAATGGCCGAACAAGCCTGCAGGAAGGAAGAGCTTCAGTATTACCGGTCGCAGGTGGATCCGGATGATGGTACAGCGTTGAGAAGGCCAGATGCTGAAGACGAAAGAGTGAAGTTCAAGGCAGCTCAAGATACCAAGAAAGTAGATTTTGTGGAGGGAGATCCCACCAAGCAATTCACTATAGGGTCCAATCTAGATGATGCGCAAGAAAAGGCTCTGGTGGAATTCATCCGTTCAAATGCGGATGTGTTTGCTTGGACACCCAGCGACATGCCGGGTATTCCCACTGAGTTGGCAGAGCACAGTTTGCACGTGGATCCCAAGGCCAGGCCTGTGAAGCAAGGTATGAGAAAGATGAATGAGGAAAGGAGAAGAGCTATAGGTGAGGAAATCGCGCGACTATTAACCGCAGGCTTTATCATGGAAGTATTTCACCCCGACTGGTTAGCAAACCCGGTTCTTGTGATGAAAAAGACAAATGAATGGAGGATGTGTATCGATTTCACGAGCCTCAACAAGCATTGCCCAAAGGATCCGTTCGCACTACCAAGGATAGACCAAATCATAGACGCGGTAGCCGGAAGCGACTTGCTGTGTTTCCTGGACGCATATTCGGGGTACCACCAGATTAAACTCAAAAGGGAGGATTGGGAGAAAACGTCATTCATAACCCCTTTTGGGGCCTTCTGCTACAAAACCATGACGTTTGGATTGAAAAATGCGGGCGCAACTTACCAACGATGTATTCAGAAGTGCTTCGAGGACCAAATTGGGCGCAACGTGCACGCGTATGTGGATGACGTGGTTATTAAGACCCGGAAGGCAGAAACATTTATTGATGATTTAAAGGAAACGTTTAAAAACTTGAGGAGGTATCAGATGAAGCTCAACCCAACGAAGTGTGTATTCGGAGTCCCGGCCGGGAAGTTGCTTGGTTTCATAGTCTCCGAAAGAGGAATTGAGGCAAACCCGGATAAAATCAAGGCCATACAGAATTTGAAGAAACCGGAAAATTTGAAGCACGTTCAAAAACTCACGGGCTGCGTGGCAGCCCTGAGCCGGTTCATATCCAGGCTTGGAGAAAAGGCAATACCCTTGTACCGGCTTTTGCGGAAGTCAGATAAGTTTGTATGGGATCAGGAGGCAGACGAGGCGTTTGAAGCACTAAAAAAGCAGTTATCTGAAGCGCCAGTACTAGCGGCGCCGGGTCCTAAAGAGCCTATGTTATTATACGTGGCAGCCGGTCCCCGAGCCGTCAGTGCAGTGGTTGTCGTGGAACGCAAAGAAGACGGGAAAGGTTACCCGGTCCAGAGGCCGGTTTACTATGTCAGTGAAGTGTTATCGGAAGCGAAGCAGCGTTACCCGCATTGGCAAAAATTGGTGTTTGGGGTCTTTATGGCCAGCCGGAAGTTGAAGCCATATTTCCAAGAACATCCCATAACAGTGGTAAGTTCAATACCAATGTCAGATATCATCAGAAACTCGGATGCAACGGGCAGAATAGCTAAATGGGCAATAGAGATGGGAGATTATCATATCAGCTACGAGCCCAGATCGGCAATCAAGTCCCAGGCCTTGGTTGATTTCGTTAACGACTGGACGCACACTGGAATGGTTACCACAGTTCCGAGTTCCGAGTCATGGACCATGCACTTCGATGGATCAAAGCAGTACGAGGGGTCAGGAGCCGGAGTGGTGCTGACATCGCCCAAGGGGGACAAACTAAGTTACGTGCTACAGATTCACTTCGATTGTTCAAATAACGTGGCCGAGTATGAGGCCCTACTGCACGGCTTGAAGATAGCCAAGGAGATGAACATCAGAAGGATACGATGCTTTGGGGATTCGGATCTTGTGGTGCAGCAGGTATCAGGAACCTGGGATAGGAAGGACGCCACTATGGCAGCGTATCGCAGAGAGGTTGATAGGGTTGCCGGGTGTTTCTCCGGGTATGAAGTAGAGCACATAGACAGAAGAAAAAATGAGGCAGCGGATGCACTCGCCAGACTCGGCTCGCGTAGAGAGCCGGTTCCACCTAATGTTTTCCTGGATGAGCTATGGCGACCGTCAGTTAAATCCGAGTCTGAGGAAGAACTAGCAAATCGAGACCCGGATGAGGAGTTTGTGGCTACAATACGTACTGTTCCCGAGTGGACAGAGCCATATCTGGCCTATTTATCACGGGGCGAATTGCCAGAGCAGGAAGTATTAGCAAGACAAATCTTGAGGCGGGCAAAAGGATATACTATTATCAATGGGGAGCTGTACAAGAGAAGCGCGACAGGAGTCTTTCTGCGCTGCGTGACACCGGAAGAAGGCCGACAAATCCTTAAGGAGATCCACGAAGGTGATTGTGGGCATCATGCGTCCACAAGATCCCTTGTGGCTAAGGCCTATCGGCATGGGTTCTTCTGGCTCACGGCCTTAACAGACGCGGAGCGGATAGTGGCAAGATGCGATGGATGTCAAAGGTACGCTCGCCAAACTCATGTGCCGGCTATGGAGTTACGGACAATACCACTAACCTGGCCATTCGCTGTTTGGGGTATGGACATGGTTGGCCCTTTCCGTATGTCACCATGCAAGAAGACACATCTTTTAGTGGCTGTCGATAAGTTTACCAAGTGGGTGGAGGTTATGCCGGTTACCAATTGTGAAGCGGCCACAGCAGTCAAATTCCTGAAAAGAATCATATACCGGTTTGGATATCCCCACAGTATAATCACTGACAACGGAACCAACATGTCCCTTGGAGAGATGGAAAAATTTTGTGGCAACAATGGAATCAGGCTTGATGTGGCATCAGTGGCACATCCGCAAGCCAACGGGCAAGTAGAGAGGGCGAACCAAGAGCTACTTCGAGGATTGAAACCGCGGCTAAGGGTCCCTTGTATCAGGGCCGCTGGAGCGTGGGTTGAAGAACTCCCTTCCGTGGTCTGGGGTATCAATACTACACCTAACCGGTCCACCCAGATGACGCCTTTCTTCATGGTTTACGGCGCAGAAGCAGTATTACCAAGCGACATCATTCATGATTCACCAAGAGTGACAGCCTACGTCGAAGTGGAGAACGAGAAGAACCGGCAAGACGCCGTGGACATGTTAGAAGAACAAAGGGAGCAAGCCTTAGAAAGGTCAGCCATATATCAGCAGGATTTGCGAAGATATCATAGCCGGCGGGTAAAAAGCCGGGTCTTCCAGGAGGGAGACTTGGTCCTGCGCTTGGTTCAAACAAACGAGGGAAAACACAAGCTATCGCCGCCATGGGAAGGACCTTTCATCATAAGCCGGAGTCTACATAATGGGTCATATTACTTGATAGATGCAAGAGAAGAATCGGCCACAGTCAACGACACTGCTCATACTACTGCACCTATGCAAGAAAGAGATAGACCATGGAACGTGGCTCAGCTACGTCCATACTATACTTAGCAGAAAATGATGTAACAGGCAGCAGGTTTCAGACGCACTCTTTTCCTATCCAGGGCACCCTTGGGGACTGGATGGGTTTTTAATGAGGCGGCTTGCTGGCCTAATTTTTTCATATCAAATAAAAAGGGGATTATCGAGAAAAGAGACAATTGTCATTTATACGGCGTAAAATATTTAGGTCTTGAGGGCTAGTTGCTCCTACAAGCACAGCCGCAAACTCAAAAAAGACCCGGCCTTGATGCCAATGAGTTATAGGGGCCGGCAACTCGAAAAAACGAGTGCGGCTACAATCTTATAACCGGACAAAGAAGTCCAAATTTCTCGTCTATTCTTACTTAAGCTCGATGTGACTCGCAACAAAGTGGCATGATCTGTTCGCCTACGATTACTATCAGTCATGAGACCCAAAAGGGACTTGTTTGACCCAGTTTTCGTATTGATGTAACAACATGGTATCCACGCGAAAGCCGGCTTATAGTACAAGATAGTCGAAAGGGTCATCTAAACCACAGGTTATGCAGAGTATAAGGCTTACAGCCGGAAACTCAACGATTATCAAGCATAACTTCAAACCTCATAGAAGCTGTCCTGAAGTTTTGGGCATCCAGCGATGGGCGATTCGTTTCCTTGAAAAGAAACAATCATGTGTCCTAGACGCGGAAAACCGGGCTGGGGACTTATGAGCTCTAATGAGGAAACAACATCATCCAGCCGATTAAATTACAACAAGCCACGCATCCGGGTCTCAGACGAAACCCGGAGGACGGGCTTTGCTAAGAAAAAAGAAGTATAAGTTATCGAGAATAAAGCAAGTGGATATCAAGAATAAGAAAACGCAAAGACACATTCATCAAAAGCCCAAAGGGGGCGCAAAGTGCATTGGGAATTTAAATAAAAGTGTTACAAAAACCATAAAGTATCAAAAGAGCACAGGCGCTCTGCTTAAACGAATAGTAAAGACTGTTTTAACGATGCTTTGCCGGCTGACGTGTGTGAAATGATAGGCATTACTTCAAGCTGCAGGATCCATCTTGGCCTTGCCCTTGTCGCCACCAGTAGTTGCGGCGCCACTCGGGTCGGCAGCAGTCCCGGGTTGTGCAGCAGAAGTTGCAGGAGCAGAGTCGGCCTCGGCCTTCTTGGCGGCTTCTTCCTTCATCTTGATCGCCTGCTCCTTCCAACGGGCAAGCATATCAAAAGGCTGGGGGCGGTTCGCCTTGACAACCTTGTCATTAGCATCATAAGCAGGGAGAATCTCATCAATCTCTAAGCTGTCAGCAATAACGCTAGCCGGATGGCGGACTTCTTTCTGAATAGCCTTGAAGTCCTTTGGCACAAACTTGGACCCATCCAAGTTGAACTCTGGAAATCCACTCATAAGTTTGGCAAGTTGTAGCTTGGGGGCGTATGCTTTAGCCAGTGCGAGCCCCCGGGTTACCCCAACTCGGCAGGAGGATCGTTTCCAATGCCAAATCCACTCGGGGATTGTGGAGCAGAATTCCAGTAATCTCTTCATATTATCTGGCTTGACATCCGGCAGTCGCAGCTCATCAAGTATCCAGCTAACTCCGCCGCAAAGTTGGCGAAGAGTATTCTTGATGGTTTTAAGCTTGGCAGCATCATCTTCTTCGGGGGCAGCATCACGTGGGCCTGCTAAAAAAGGGCAAAAGAAGCAAAGATAGTAGGCAAACAAGTGCAGTTGTTCAAATCAAAGTAATCCGAGTCACAAAAGGTGAAATTCAAAAATCTTACCAGTTGCGGTACGATAAACACCATCAATTTGAGCAGAAAGAGTTGTCAGTTTGCCTTTTGCCGTACGAGCTCTCTTCTTGTACTTTTTCGTCATCTTCTGGCACCTGTGAGCCTCAGTCTCAGCAGCTTCACGAAGGGCCGCTTCTTTTTCAGCAAGCTTGGTGGATTTGGCCAGTTTCTTCTCCAACTGTGAAACATAGTCCTGTAAGGAAGCATGAAGAAGGGTCAGCCAGAAACATTATGCAAAGTTCCAAGCAAGTTACCTAGTAATTTACTCGGAACTTGGGGACTATATATGGAATCAATTGGTGTTAGTCGGGATTACCTCGTGCTTGAGTATTAAGGCATCTAGTAAGTTTTCTTCGTCACCCTTCAAGGTATGAAGGGCATCTAGCATCTGAGCAAAGGTCATGTCTTCAGGACGAAGTTGAGAAGGGCCGGAGGATTGGCCCTCTTGTGGAGGAGCTGTTCCGGGTCTGGGGGTCGAAACCTGGGTCGTTTGAACGTCCGGGTTAGGAGAGCCCGGCTTGGTCTCCAAGATGATGTCTTCGTCCACTTCTTCAGAGGGCTGGGGTGATGCAGTTTTCGGTGGAATTGGGTCCTTGAAAGGGTCTTCTTCTTTTCCGTCCTCGGCCTCGTCTTCAATCTCAACGTCCATGTCATCACTCGGCTTCTCCTCTTCCTGTCCTTCCGGTTCAGGAATATCCTGGTCGCTTAGCGTAACTGTGGCGCTGAAGACAAGAAGGAGGACATGGATCGGCGGAATATACGGAAAAAAGAAAAGTAACTAATACGAGAAAATGTAAGTAAAGGTAGTTACCCGGTGTTCATGGCATAGTCCGGGGGAAGCTCGCCGCTGGAGGCGGATGATGTCGGCAGGAGCACTGGCTGCGGCACGCGAAATTGCCCGGCAAGTGGATGATTAGGAGATGGATGACGTTGAGGAGATTGGGAAGGCTGAGCTGGAGGGGTACTGGCCCGATGAGTGGGTGAAGTGGAGATACCCGGGTTAAGGGGATCATCCCCCGGAGAATTCCGGGTCACCCTACGTTTAGTCGGGAGAGGGTCCTTCAAGAAGGGTGAATGTGATAATCGCTCGTTAAGTTCATGCATAGCAGCAAAGGAGTAAGGCGCACGAGACATAGAAGAGAAGGGAACCTTTTCAACTACCCCTCTAGCCTTCCTTTTGTTTCCAACAGGGGGCTCCTGGTCAGACTCGGTGGCCTCTGGGTCATTTTCTTCTTCCTCCTCTTCATCCCCCGACCCTGAAAACCGGATAGGTATCAGATAAGAGAAATAACACAGGTGAGGGGCAGGTGTGAAGGGTATGGGAGAGTACCCTCATCATCGTCAGCAGACTCGTTTTCCTCTTCAGGGTCTTGAGAAGGAGGAGGATTTTCAACTTTCCAGAAGGGGTCGTTATCCTGTGAACAAATAAGCACAAGTGGTGGTTAGAGGCTATAAGGGATGAAAGTAATGAAATGAGAAAAAGGAGTCAGGTCTTACCGCTGGGGCGGGGTTTTCCCGAGTGAACGGGGATAACCCGGTAGTGTTCTTTATGACATCTAGTCTCTCCGTCAGGAAGCCCTTGATAGTCTTGTTGGTGTTACCGGCAGGGAAGTTTTTGGTGGAATAGCGAAGGGAATCTGTGACGTGACCCGAGTATTCGTGCAGCGACTTTGAGCGGATGGAGTTGGGTTGAACCCGGAACTCCACCCAAGTCTTTACCAGGTTAAGTCCGAGAAGGCCATGGGCTGAAAGGGCCGATAGTTCGGCCAAAAGGGGCCGAATCGCTTCCCTATCAGAGTCAGGAGCGAAAGCACTAAAAGACTCGGACGGCTCGAGGGGGGTCTCCGAGTAACCCGGCAGTTTCCTCTCACCGTCCGGAGAAGTGTCGTGGCAATAAAAGAAGGATAATTGCCAGTTTTTGGCGTCAGAGTTCAGGTTGAGAGGTGGCATCAGTGAGTGTTTGCGGCGCTGGATAGACACCCCGCCGCAGGTAAGAAGCGTTCCGTTACCGTTCTCATAGCATGGTTCGCATTGGAATAATTCGGTAAAAAGAACAAGGTTTGGCGGAGTGCGTAAGTACGACTCGGACAAAACTATGAAGTGGGTGATGTTCAGCATAGAGTTAGGCCCTATGTCGAACACCCGGAGGCCGTAGTGGCTCAAGACTTCCCGGAAAAAAGGGTGACCCGGAGGACGGAATCCCCGGGTCACATGCTCGGTAAAGCAAATTACCTCGTTCCCGATAGGAGTGGGACGGGTCTCATCGCCAGGAGCCCTCCAATGTATTTCCTTTTGAGAAGGAAGGATTCCTAGCTCGGCCATCCCATCTAGCTTGGCCTTTGTCGTTGAAGACCGACCCCAGTTGGCAGAAGTGGTTTGAGGGGCCTTTGCAGAAGCCGGATGTCTTCCTTGTCTTTTAGGAGCCATGGAGTTGACCTGCAAGGGACAGGAAATGTATGGAGTGAGATTCGGAGCATCAAATCATTCGGGTTTGGAGACGTCAAGGCGTTGAAGGCTAAAACAAGACCCGGGTAATGCGCTACGAAGCTAAGTGCTGAAGATTTTCCGGGTGTCGGATGAAGTTGAGTAAATTGTTAATTACTTACGTATTGAGGTGGGTTGGGTGAACATGGATGGTTGCCCATACCTTACTGAGGAGGGATTAACTGGAAAAGAAGGATTATCCGGGTGTTAATGCGGCAGGCGGAAAAAACAAGGCGGAACGGATCTAGAATCGAAGGACTTGCAAGTAATCTTATATGAAGTTTAATGGTTAATAAGGGCGCGGAAATGAGTGGTGATTGCGTATCAGGTGCTTGAAGAAGCTAAGGACTATCGAAGCGGACTAATTTGATGGTTCCCTAAAATTGATTCGCGGGTTGACTCAGATCCAATCTTGGTCAAATTGATGAAATTGCCGGTTTCAGTTGGATGATTGAGAGGGGCTTACCGAAGGAGTTGAGGTCCGAACTGAGGCCGGTGCGCGGCGCGGCTTGAGTGTCTCACCACAGTCCTTGATGGAAGAAACAAGAGCGTGGCGGCGGGGCTCGATGGCGGCGCTGGAGAGCTCGAGGTCGGGTGTGGCCGGAGGTGGCCTTATCTCTGGAAGCGCGCGTGAGCCCGGCGGCCGGAACTGTGAGGGAGCGAGGAGAAAGAAATGACGAAACGAGGTGAATGGTTTAGGGTTACCCTCTGCTGATATTTATAAGGGAGGTAGTGAGCTCACCCGCGGCCAGAAAGCCGGAAATTGCGGAACAGTAATTATCCGCGCGGATTTGGCGTTGTGGGCGTTCGGAGCAAGGGTTCAAATATGGAAAGGCCCATTAGGCGTTCGAGGAAGGATCGAGCTATCGGGATAGCGAGCGCCTCAAGAATGAATTCATGAAGCCCGCGCTATCCTGGGGACTACTGATGAGGGGATAGTAACCCGGTATGCCAACTCCCAGGTGTAATCCGGCCCAAACGGCGGATGGACCAAATCCGGCTAAGAACAAAGAAGCTTCAGAAAGGCCCAGGGCTTGTAAGGATCGTAACCCGGATTGTGGGTTATGGTAAGGAAAGTTAGGTTTGTATATAGAGTTCGAGCAGGACTCAAGGAGCGCTTTGTATGGCAAGCCAAAGGGGGTATGAGTACTATATAAACCAACCCCTAGGCTTCGCCTGAGAGAGATTCAGGTCATAACTGTAACACCTATTATCGAGTATCCAGTATAATCATATCGAGATCCGGCGAGTTGTTTTCCGGCTCTTAGATTGCTTTTCGCCATGTCTTCCTTCGAGCTAAACCCTCTCCCAAATACCTGTGTCGACTTGCCCCTAGATCAGTTACCCCCGGTAACATCTGCCGTGATTATCCCACGACACATGAGCTAAAAGGATTTGCAGCAGCTAGAAGAAAAACTAAGAATACGAGTATGATAGAAACGAGTATTCATATGAAAAAGCGAAGCATGTCTCTCTCCCACACAAGAATGATGGGTTCCAACTAAGTTTATTGCAGCAAGGAAAATAAAAGAAAACAAACAAATGCACAAGTAAAGTACATATGATGTGACCGAATAAAAATATAGTTTCACTATAAGTAACATGATAAGTTGCTGATGAAGAAGGGGATGCCTTGGGCATCCCCAAGATTAGACGCTTGAATCTTCTTGGAATTTTATGGCATGAACCACGGGGGCATCCCCAAGCTTTGTCTTTTCACTCTTTTTATCACACTATATCACCATCTTCTCTTGACCCTTGAAAACTTCCTTCACACCAAACTCATAGTAATTCTCATTAGAGGGTAAGTGCACAATCAAGAAATCATGTGTTCTCCTTGGACACAAGAATTATTAATACCATTTAAACATTAGCTACAAACACTGATGTTTTATGGAGCAAAGAAGTCCACTCAACATAGTAAAAGAGAGAATGCAACTAAAAAAGGCAGAATCTGTCAAAATCAGAACAGTTTGTAAAGACAAAAAAATTGGGGCACTTACATTGCTCAAATCGGAAAACCCAGAACTAGAGGAAGTTTCAGAAATTGCTGAGGATTAAGCTCCAAAATTTTCAGGTCATTTTGATATTTCTATGATTTTATACGAATTTAATAATGGACAGCAGAAATATGTTTCCTCCACAGAAATCCAAATCTAATTTCAACTTCCACTAGAAAATTTACTTGGCACAACAAATACGAGAAAATAAATATACAAAGGAGTTTCTACAGAAGTAAACAACACCTTGACTCAAAGAAAACAGAAGAAAACATTGCAAAAATAAAACATGGGTTATCTCCCAAGAAGTGCTTTTCTTTAAAGCCTTTTAGCTAGGCATGATAATGTGAGAATATGATCACATGAGAAATATGAATTGAAGCAAAAGAGAGCATCAAGAAGCAAATTTAAAACAAATTTAAGTCTAACCCACTTCCTATGAAAAACAATCTTGTAGAAAAACAAGTCAATAAATCAGAAAGTGGCAAGCATAGGAAAGCAAAACAAGTGCAACTTCAAAAATTTCAACATAAAGAGAGGAGACTTAATATGATTGAGATATATGAAACCGTGTCTTCCTCTTTCATAATGACCAGTGGGTCTTAAAGAAACCAGCATATAGAAGCAACACAAGAGAAAGCTCAAAACTTTCATCATACAGAGAGGAAATTTAATAACATGAAGATTTCCATAACCATATTTTCCTCTCTCAAAATAATTCTCAGTAGCATCATGAATAGACTCAACAATATAGCTATCACATAAAGCATTTTTATCATGATCCACATGCATAAAATTATTATCATTACTCTCCACATAAGTAAAATCCTTCTCATTAGTAGTAGTGGGAACAAATTCAATAAAATAGCTATCATTATTATTCTCATCACCATAATCAACAAATATAGGAGGAATATCATAATCAAAATAAAATTTATCCTCAATAGTAGGTGGAACTAGAATACCACAATCATTATAATCATCATATATTGGAGGCAAAGTATCATCAAAGAAATTTTCCTCCTCAAAACTTGGGGGACTAAAAATATCATATTCATCAAAACCAGCTTCCCCAATCTTAGACTTTTCCATAGCATTAGCAATAATGTTTTTCAAATAATTTATACTAATAACATTGCTACTAGCAAGAAAATAAAGCTCCATAGGTTTTCTTAATTTTCTCTTCAGACACTTCATGTCCCAACTCAAGATAAATATTATAAAGCTCTCTCATATTTTTGTTGTTTTCCTTTAAGCCTAACTAGTGAAAATAAAAACAAGAAACAAAAAGATGTAATTGCAGAATCGAAAGGAAATAACTTTGAGCACTCACACCCAAGGATGTGAGTACCTTTTACCTTAACTCCCCGCAACAACGCCAGAAAAGAGTTTGATGTCTACGCATGCTTCTATTGTTGTAGACAGTGTTGGGCCTCCAAGTGCAGAGGTTTGTAGAATAGAAGCAAGTTTACCTTCAGTGGATCACCCAAGGTTTATCAAACTCAGGGAGATAGAGGTCAAAGATATCCCTCGCAAGCAACTCTACAGTTACGATACAAGAAGTCTCTTGTGTCCCCAACACACCTAATACAATTATCAGTTGTATAGGCGCACTAGTTCGGCAAAGAGATAGTGAAATACAAGTAATATGGATGATTATAAGTGACAATAGCAATCTTAAATAAAAATGGCAGCAAGGAAACATGTAGCAGAACTGGTTGTAAACGGTGTTTCAATGCTTAGAAACAAGACCTAGGGATCATACTTTCACTAGTGAACACTCTCAACAATAATAACATAATTGAATGCATAAATATCATCTCTTCACTACGCTACTCCGAACCACTCTCCGGTCGGATAACAAACACCAATCATTGCGTAGGGATATAAAAGCACTCCTTAGAGTTCGCATTTCCCCATCTAGGTAACCCCCATGCTATCACCATGAGACATAGATGGTTCCAAACAAACACCACAATTTCATAGGGTCATCCAACACAAAATATAAATATCATGCTAAACCACATGGTGCACACACGGTCACCTTTACACCGTGATCAAAGTATCTTTGGGGAGCTCATAAGAAAACCATTTGAGTAGCACAATAGATGAAGAGTAACATCTACTTATTCAACTAGACTACAAAGCTTGTGATCACATAAATATCACACCATGGGAGAGAGAGATGAGACACATAGCTACCGGTAAAGCCCTCATCCCTGAGGGTGAACTGCTCCCTCCTCATCATGGGAGTCAGCAACGGCGATGAAGATGGTGGTGGAGTCGATCGAGCTGGCTCAGGGGGGACTTCCCCGTCCCGGCATGGCGCCGGAACAGAGATTTCTGTCCCCTGAAACTTGTCGGTGGTGGCGGCGGATATACAGAACTTTTCATGAATGTAGGCTTGATATTTTAGGGTTTATGCATCGGGGGGATTATATTGGCGAAAGGTCAATGTCGGTGGGCGCCCGAGGGGCCCACACCACCAGCCGGCGCGGCCGGGGGGGCCTGCGCCGCCCTACGGTGTCACTTCTCCTTTGCCCCCCTCCGGGTGTCCTTTGGACTCCGTTGACGTGGCGGGAAATTCTAAGAATCCGGGATTTTTTTTCGTCTAATTCTGAGAATATTTTGGGAACAACTTTTCTGAAACCAAAAACAGCAGAAAACAAGAACTGGCTCTGTGGCATCTTGTCGATAGGTTAGTCCCAGAAAATCCATAAAATGACATAAAGTGTATAAGAAACATGTAGCATATGGCATGAAAACAACATGGAACGTCCGAAATTATAGATACGTTTGAGACGTATCATGCCCACATTTGGGATCGTCCATCTATTGCATGTAAAATGCATACATGAATTTTGCATTGTATTAATTATATTTGCATAATATAATGGTTATATCATTGTTTCATATTGATTTTGGGAATATTTCACAGTTTCTCTATTATTCTGGAATTAACCCTGCACTGGCATAAACCCTATTTTATATATTTTGATGTTTCATGGACCCAAACGACGTCCAAATGACCTAATATTTTGCAGGGATTATTTTTTGGATGGAACAAAGTGTAGGAGCCAAGGAAGCGCATGAAAGGAAGTCCGAGGAGGATTTTGGGAGGTCCCACACGGCCAGATTCCCTGGCCGCGTGAGAGAACCTCTCTCCCTCCTTGTTGCTCCGATGTCGTCCGTTTTCATCTCCGTGTTGACCTAAAAACGACTATAAAATTAGTCCCCCGACGGCTTTCAGAAGAGAGCGCCGCAGAAACACAAAATTATGAAACAGAGACCTGGAGCTACAGATTGGAGGGGGAAAACTCCGACGGGGCACTGCTAGCGTGGTCTCCAGCTTCTCCAACGACTTATCCACCGTCTCCATGATGAAGAAGTAGTAGTCCACCCCTGGACTATGGGTTTGTGGAAGTAAATTATGTATCTCTCCTTTCTTTGAGCTTCACTAATTAGCACCGTATGAGCTGCTGAACATGATTACGGTCATCTATATAATACCTTTGTGGTGATTTTTTTATGAGTTAATATATGTTTGATATTGCAATAGTTTTATTTCAGTTATGAAATTAGATGCATATTATGTATCCCGTTCTTGTTTACTTGTTTTGATCAGACTTGTGAATGAGAGGGTGTGAGGGGGAGCATGTGCATTAGATGGAGTAACGGGGGGTGGCTAATGCAGTGAAAGTGACAGAAGTTTTGCGATCCACTTGGGCACTTTCCTTACTTCGTTGCCTGATGATCCACAAGTATAGGGGGTGTATCGTAGTACTTTCGATAAATAAGAGTGCCGAACCCAACGAGGAGCAGAAGGTGTTGACAAGCAGTTTCGATGAAGGAATAACTGTAAATACTGAAAGATAGATTTGTAGGGGTTTTTGATATTGCAGATAAATAAAGTGCGAGTAAATAAAATGCAGTAATAATAATTGCAGCAAGTGGCCCAATCCTTTCTTCAGCAAAGGACAAGCCGGTGGGTTTACTTATGATTAACAAACGTTCTCGAGGACACACGGGAGGTTTCTGTCAAGTGCTTTTGTTCCATGCAGCTGAATAATCTTAGGTGTTTTGATAAGTGTTGTGTGGGTGAACCTATGCTAATGTACCGTCCCATCCAAGACTAATACATACTTGTGATTATACCCTTGCAAGCATCCGCAACTACAAGAAAGTAATTAAGAAATAAATCTAACCACAGCTTTAAACTCCGGGATCCTACGCTCCCTCGTGTAATGGTTTCCTAACGGGGGTTTAGGTTTCTGTCACTCCGGCAACCCCACAATTAGTAGCCAAATACACGATGCATTCCCCTAGGCCCATAAATGGTGAAGTATCATGTAGTCGACGTTCACATGACACCACTAGAAGAATAACACCACAACTTAAATATCAAACATTAAATATTACTCAACATTACTTCACTACTAACAACTTGACTTCTCCCATGTCCTCAAGAACAACACGAACTACTCACAAGACATCATATGGATCATGATCAGAGGTGATATAATGGATGATAACAATCTGGTCATAAAGTGCAAACACCGATAAATCTCACAAGCATCAACTACTAACAAGTAATCCACACCGGGAGAGAGATCTAATGTAAAACAACGATAGAGGCCCCTAATTGTTACAGCGGGATGACGGTGGATGATGAGGGTGATGGTGCTGGTGGTGATGATGATGATGATGACGATCTTGATGATGCCCGGAGTGATGACGGTGACGATGGCGGTGATTTCCCCTCTCCGGAGAGGAATTTCCCCGGCAGATTTCTCCCTGCCAGAGAGCTTTTCTCTCTCGGCCTCGGGGTGGAATAATTCTTCGACGATGGTATGAGCCTTAGGGTTTCCTGGGGGGCAAGTACGCGAAAGATATCCCCCCAGAGGTGGGCCAGAGTGGCCACACCACCTGGTGGCGCGACCAGGGGGCGCACCACCTAATGGTGTGGGCCCCTGGTGGCCCCCCTCTGGCTCCTCTTCTGGCTGGACTCCTCCTCTGAACTTCTAAGACACCCCCGGTGTCCCACTTCGTCTTCTAATCTTCTGAAATATGGTATCTTGGTGGTGCTTTTTCCATCAGATTAATGGTCCCGGTGTTTATTCTCCAAAAATTATGAAACATGCAAAATAAGGTAAAATAACATGAGGGATGCAGCATAACATGAAATATATATATGAATAACATAAAATTATGATATAAAATATGATGCAAAATGGGCGTATCAACCCCCCCCCCCCCCCCAAGCTTACACCTCTCTTGTCCCCAAGAGAAACTGAACTCAGTAAACATGACCACATGTTTATGGAGTGAAGAGTCGATAAATAAAATACGGACAAGAAGCATCACATTTATCTATGCACCAATCATTATAGACAGCAACTTCCTCTCATATAACTTAACTTGAAACGAGTAATGGGAGTCACAAACAAAGATGCAAAAGAGAGAATCAAAATTGGTGATGGCAAACTTCGTTCTTGGTCAGAGAACATTTAATGATATCATACTTATCTTAGGTGAAGTCTTTATAACAAGGCTTATATTGTAGAGCTTAACATGTTTAATTATAACAATCCTTTTACAGTGATTCATAGCTTTCAAAGTAATATTCATTCAGATAATAAAGCATGTGCTAAACAAAGAAGGATAGAAAACATGATTGAATAAATCAACATATAGATGGTGAGATCACAACAACTCAAATGCTTGCTGGAGACAGAAAGGAATGGGTTTACTGACTCAACATAAATGTAAAAGATAGGCCCTTCGCAGAGGGAAGCATTGATCACTCATGTGCTAGAGCTTTTATTTTAATAAACAGGAGGTATAAAAGTTTGACACTCCTCCCATCCATCTTACACAAACCATGCCTAACCGAATCCTCGGGTGCCTGCCAACAATCACAAACCATGGAGGAGTGTCTAATTTTGAGAGGTGTATGCTAGTGTCAACGAATGGTAAACAGAAAATACAGTACGTCACAAGACAACTAGACTTCATAAGAGCAGATCCCATATGAAGGACGCAACTAGTGTAGAAGGTCATCCCTCATTCTCTTTTGTTTACACGATTATGCTTTGACTGATAAATCAGGGGCAAAAATAGTGAAGAGAATTTGTGTATTAGTTTGGGGGCTGGGCACCCCGCTTCCAGATCTTTATAGCATTTGGATAAGCGGATGAAGCCACTAGTCCAGGTGTTTGAAGTCCAATCAACGAGTGAGATAAAGATTCTCTATTGACGTCCTCATGAGCAGAAACAGGAACACAAAACAAGAGTGATTTTGAAAGTTTTAAAGGTAGCACATGAGAAATTTACTTGGAGTGGCGGTGAAATACCACATGTAGGAAGGTATGGTGGACACAAATGGCAAGGTTTTGGGTTCAAGGTTTGGATGCACGAGAAGCATTCCCTCTCAGTACAGGGTTTTTGGCTAGCAAGGCTGGGTAGCAAGCATAAGAGTTGAGGGAAAACAAACAAATATACATATGATGAAACCAATCATGCAATCTTCATTGAAAGCCCAAGCGATCTTAACTTGTGAATACTAAGTTTATGAGCTAATAGGCAAATTCCTCTTTCTTATACTAGCATCTCAAATTATTATTTCTACTGACCCAAGCTAAGTTTGCCAAAACCAACTAGATTAACTTGATGATCTCCAGAGTGATACCAAATACTAACAACAAGCTCAACCATATGACAGAAATTGAAAACTAAAATAATGTGTGCAGAAAGTAAATGATGAAACTTCTCATTAATATTTCAAACCGGCAACTCACACCAACGGATACAACGATAACCAACTAAGGAGAGATACTTCCATACTGCAAACCATCCTATATGATAACTTCTCTACTCATGATATGACTCTACTGAAAAGGTAAAAAGATGAAAGATAGTGATGTGATACCGCGGCACTCCCCCCAAGCTTGGAACAAGCCGAGGGGATGCCAAAACCAATGACGAATCAATTCTTCGGTGGTGGTGGTGAATCCTTCTCATCCTCGGCCTTCCAAGGTAAAGGCTCTCCATCCACAAATGATGTCCTGGTCTCCAACATCCTGAAACTAGCAGCAGAGCTTATACGTTTAAACCTGTTCTCATACTCACAGTTCTGGTTCTGCACATCATAGAGTTGTGCTTGCAAATCATTGGTGGTCTTGGTGAGTGAGAAAATCTCCTCCCAAAGCTTCAAATTCTCCCTCTTGTATTCAGCGATCTGTTCTGTCTTTATCCTGTGGATGATCTCAACTTCACGCTCCGCCATCTTCTTGTACCTAAAGACTTCTTGCTCCAGTTCTTCCATCCTAGCTTCCAGACTGCCTTCTCCTTTAGGGCCCCGAACATCTTCAATCTGCACCTTCCCGTCCTTGAGCAGCAATTCCTTGGGATGCATCTTCAACTCGTTCATGTACGGGTTGACGACGTTCTCAAAGAAACTGTCTTTGGGAGATCCAGGAGAGGACATTGTGGCTCTAGATCTGAAGATGTAACCTGGCAGAAACAGCTCGAAACAGAAACACGACGAGAAAACGATATACAGACCTCGGGGGGTCCGGGGGATTATATAGCAAAAAGTTTCATAACGAAAGGAAAGTCCAGGTCGAAAACGAGTCGGAGAGGGGCTCCGGGGCGCCCACACCATAGGCTGGCGCGGCCAGGGGTGGGCCCGCGCCACCCCATGGTGTGGAGCCTCCGGGCTCCGTCTCCGCCTCGTTTCCGGCTCATAATTTTTCATATTTTCCAAAAACAGTAAAAATAAAAGTTGGAAGATGTTTCGCGAACGTTTTCTTACCAAAACTGATACCTATTCGAAAACTGACTCTGCAGTTTCTGAAATATGCTTCTTAATAAATTCCTCCGGGATCATGGCTTGAATACAATCAACATTTTCATTATAAGGATCTCCAGAAATATAATGCTTGAGTCTTTGGCCATTCACCACTTGTGAAGTGTTGTCTTCAAGGGAAACAATTTTAATTGCCCCCGAACGATATACCTCTTCGATAACAAAAGGTCCTTCCCATCTCGAGAGTAATTTTCCTGCAAAAAATCTGAGACGAGACCTATACAATAGCACTTTCTCACCAACATGAAATTCTCTTTTAATAATTCTCTTATCGTGCCACCTTTTAACTTTCTCTTTAAAGAGCTTAGCATTTTCATATGCTTCACTCCTCCATTCATCTAAAGAACTTAAGTCAAGCAACCTTTTCTCACCAGCAAGTTTAAAATCTCTATTTAGGTCTTTCACTGCCCAATAAGCTTTGTGTTCTAATTCTAGGGGCAAGTGACAAGCTTTTCCATAAACCATTTTATAAGGAGACATGCCCATGGGATTTTTATAAGCAGTTCTATAAGCCCACAGAGCATCATTTAATTTCTTAGCCCAATTTTTTCTAGATTTGTTAACAGTCTTTTGCAAGATAGATTTGATTTCTCTATTTGATAATTCTACTTGCC
Organism: Alopecurus myosuroides; assembly: GCA_028641055.1. Lineage (NCBI taxonomy): Eukaryota > Viridiplantae > Streptophyta > Magnoliopsida > Poales > Poaceae > Alopecurus > Alopecurus myosuroides. Next base: position 118,960,074 of record CM054060.1, on the reverse strand, counting down.
CACTAGTTTGAGGATGATAGGGTGAGGCAATTCTATGATTAACATCATATTTAGCAAGAGTCTTTCTAAAACCACCATGAATAAAATGAGAACCCCCATCAGTCATAAGATATCTAGGCACACCAAACCTAGGGAAAATAATGTCTTTAAGCATTTTTAATGAGGTTTCACCATCAGCACTTTTAGTAGGTATAGCTTCTACCCATTTAGTAACATAATCAACAGCAACAAGAATATGAGTGTAGCCTTGTGAAGGAGGGAAAGGACCCATAAAGTCAAAACCCCAACAATCAAACGGTTCAATAACAAGAGAATAATTCATAGGCATTTCATTACGTCTAGAAATATTTCCAACCCTTTGACATTGATCACAAGATAAAATAAACTTTCTAGCATCTTTAAAGAGAGTAGGCCAATAAAAACCTGATTGTAGAACCTTATGTGCAGTTCTATCTCCAGCGTGATGTCCTCCATAAGCACTAATATGACATTTTCTCAATGTCTGTCGTTGTTCATTTTCAGGAACACATCTTCACATAATACCATCAACACCTTCTTTATATAAGTGCGGGTCATCCCAAAAATAATGCCTCAAATCATAGAAGAATTTTCTTCTTTGCTGAGCTGTAAAGGTAGGAGGCAAATACTTGGAAACAATAAAGTTAGCATAATCAGCATACCATGGACTCTCTTGAGAGCTCACTTTTATTGCAGCCAACTGTTCATTAGGAAAACTATCATTAACAGGAATAGTGTCATCAGGCATATTTTCTAACCTAGACAAATTATCAGCAACAGGATTTTCAGCACCCTTCCTATCCACAATATGTAAATCAAATTCTTGTAAGAGAAGCACCCATCTAATAAGCCTAGGCTTAGCATCTTTCTTTTCCATAAGGTACTTAATAGCAGCATGATCAGTATGAATAGTAACTTTAGAATCAACAATATACTGCCTAAATTTATCACAAGCAAAAACTACAGCTAGGAACTCTTTCTCAGTGGTAGCATAATTCTTTTGAGCAGCATCAGGAGTTTTACTAGCATAATGAATAACATTTAACTTCTTATCTACCCGCTGTCCAAGAACAGCACCTACAACATAATCACTAGCATCACACATAATTTCAAATGGTAAATTCCAATCAGGTGGTTGAACAATAGGGGCAGATATTAAAGCCTTCTTTAAAATTTCAAAAGCTTCTTTACAATCTTCATAAAAAACAAAAGGTACATCCTTTTGAAGAAGATTAGTAAGAGGCTTTGATATTTTAGAGAAATCTTTAATAAACCTTCTATAGAAACCAGCATGACCAAGAATACTACGAATACCTTTGACATCCCTGGGACAGGGCATTTTCTCAATAGCTTCAACTTTAGCTCTATCAACTTCAATACCTCTTTCAGAAATTTTATGTCCAAGAACAATTCCTTCATTAACCATAAAGTGGCATTTCTCCCAATTAAGAACAAGATTAGTCTCCTCACATCTCTGCAAAACTTTATCAAGATTCTGCAAACAATTATCAAAAGAAGTTCCATAGACGGAGAAATCATCCATGAAGACTTCCACAATTTCTTCACAAAAACCATGAAAGATAGCAGACATGCATCTTTGAAAAGTAGCAGGAGCATTACATAAACCAAAAGGCATACGTCTATAAGCATAGGTTCCATAAGGACAAGTGAAAGTTGTTTTCTCTTGATCAAGCTTTCTAACAGCAATTTGAGAGAACCCAGAATAACCATCAAGAAAGCATAAATGAGTTTTCTTAGACAACCTCTCTAACATTTGATCAATAAAAGGCAAAGGATAATGATCTTTCTTAGTAACTTTGTTAACCTTCCTAAAATCAATGCACATCCTATAACCAACCACTACTCTTTGAGGAATAAGTTCATTATTTTCATTTGGCACAACAGTCATCCCTCCTTTCTTAGGGACACAATGCACAGGACTAACCCATCTACTATCAGCAATAGGATAAATAATACCAGCATCAAGGAGTTTCAATACCTCGTTTCTTACCACATCCTTCATCTTAGGATTTAAACGGCGTTGATGTTCAACAACTGGCTTTGCATCAGGTTCAATATTAATAGCATGCTGACATATAGCAGGAGAAATCCCCTTCAAATCATCAAGAGTATAACCAATAGCACCTCTATGTTTTCTCAATATTCCCAATAATCTCTCCTCTTCTTCACGAGAAAGTTTAGAACTAATAATAACAGGATATAATTTCTTATCATCAATATGAGCATATTTAAGATTGTCAGGCAAAGGCTTTAAATCAAAAACAGGATCCTCCTTGGGTGGTAATGTGGTACCCAAGTCTTCCACCGGTAAATTATGTTTCAGCATCGCTGGCTGATGTAGGAAAATCTCGTCAATTTCATTCCTTCTTCCATAAAGACATCACTTTCGTGGTCTTCCATGTATTGCTGCAAAGGATTGTTAGGAGCAAGAGCAATAGCAGCCAATTGTTCAACTCTATAATTCTCATTAGGTAATTCAGCTTCATAAGGTGCTTTAGCAAATTTGGAGAAATTAAATTCATAAGACTCTCCATCAAACTTTGTAAGGATTTTCTCCTTTTTACAATCTATAACAGCACCACAAGTGTTTAAGAAAGGTCTACCAAATATAATAGGACAAGTATCACTAGCAGAAGTGCCTAGTACTAGAAAATCAGCAGGATATTTAGTTTTACCACATAAGACCTCCACATCTCTAACAATACCAATCGGAGAAATAGTTTCCCTATTAGCAAGTTGAATAATCACATCAATGTCTTCAAGTTCACAAGAACCAATTTCATGCATGATTTCTTTATAAAGCTCATAAGGAATAGCACTAGAACTAGCACCAATATCACACAAACCATAATAGCAATGATCACCTATCCTAACAGATAGCACAGGAACACTAGGTTTCCTAGATTTACTAGGATGAGAGACAATATTAGAAGCATCTTCACAAAATATAATGTGTCCCTCTTCTATATTTTCAGAAACAAGGTCCTTTACTATTGCTACTGTAGGTTCTACAGTTATTTGTTCCTCGGGTTCTACAAGTTTCCTTGCACTTTTATTAACCACACTAGCTAACATAGAATGTTCTTTTACCTTAGCAGGGAAAGGCATTTTCTCAATATAAGGTTCAGGCACAATAGAATCAACGGTATGAACTTCTATATCTCTAGCAGGAACACAATTAACAGTATCTTTATAAGGTGCATGGTACTTGTCCCATTCCTTTTTAGGAATATCAATATAAGAAGCAAAAGCCTTATATAAGTTTGCAGCAACTTGAGAATCAAGACCATAAACAATACTAACGTTATGAAAATCATCGGATGACATATTTTTTTTAATGCATTCATAATCTTAATTTATACCTGACTTTCTACCTTTGTCATTCTCCCATCCTTCAGTGTTTTCTTGAATACGGTCAAGAAGATCCCATTTAGCTTCATCCTTCATACGTGTAAATGATCCAGAACAAGAAGCATCCAATAAATCCTTATCATGAAGAGGAAGCCTTGCATAGAAATTATTAATAACAATATTACTGGGGAGCTCATGAATGGGGCATTTGAGCATTAGTAACTTAAACATCCCCCATTCTTGGGAAATACTCTCTCCGTCATGAGGCCAAAAATTATATATATAATTCTGATCTCTATGAATTTCACTGGGAGGATAGAATTTAGAATAAAAGAGAGGTACAATTTCCTCTTATCCAATAGTCTGGCTATTTTTCAGCAGTTTGAACCATTCGGCGGCTCGGCTTGTCAATGATATTGAGAATAATTTCCTCTTCACTTGGTCCATTGTAATACCTGCACACTTGAACAACTCGCATAATTCATGTAAAAAGAGCAAATGATCACCAGGAAGGACAGTTCCATCACGTGAATATCAGTTATTCCTAACATGTTTAACAATCTTTATATGTATTTTATAAGGATCCAAATCATCAGGCGGTGGGTCACTTACTACCCTAGCAGTGGCAGCAGTGCCCACAAATAAGGATTCGAAAGGAGATCCAAACATAGTGTAATAAAGCAGTAGACAGTAATAAAAACACCACTTACAGCAGAAGCTTCCTTTATCAATTCCACTTCCGAATAGCGCTTCACTCCCCGGCAACGGCGCCAGAAAATAGTCTTGATGACCCACAAGTATAGGGGGTGTATCGTAGTACTTTCGATAAATAAGAGTGTAGAACCCAACGAGGAGCAGAAGGTGTTGACAAACAGTTTCAATGAAAGAATAACTGTAAATACTGAAAGATAAATTTGTAGGGTTTTTTATATTGCAGATAAATAAAATGCAGTAATAATAATTGCAGCAAGTGGCCCAATCCTTTTTTTTCAGCAAAGGACAAGCCGGTGGGTTTACTTATGATTAACAAACGTTCTCGAGGACACACGGGAGGTTTATGTCAAGTGCTTTTGTTCCTTGCCGCTGAATAATCTTAGGTGTTTTGATAAGTGTTGTGTGGGTGAACCTATGCTAATGTACCATCCCATCCAAGACTAATACCTACTTGTAATTATACCCCTCGCAAGAATCCGCAACTACAAGAAAGTAATTAAGAAATAAATCTAACCACAACTTTAAACTCCGGGATCCTACGCTCCCTCGTGTAATGGTTTCCTAAAGGGGGTTTAGGTTTCTGTCACTCCGGCAACCCCACATTAGTAGCCAAATACACGATGCATTCCCCTAGGCCCATAAATGGTGAAGTATCATGTAGTCGACGTTCACATGACACCACTAGAAGAATAACACCACAACTTAAATATCAAACATTAAATATTACTCAACATTACTTCACTACTAACAACTTAACTTGTCCCATGTCCTCAATAACAACACGAACTACTCACAAGACATCATATGGATCATGATCATAGGTGATATAATGGATGATAACAATCTGGTCATAAAGTGCAAACACCGATAAATCTCACAAACATCAACTACTAACAAGTAATCCACACCGGGAGAGAGATGTAATGTAAAACACCGATAGAGGGCCCTAATTGTTACAGCGGGATGATGGTGAATGATGAGGGTGATGGTGATGGTGGTGATGATGATGATGATGATGATGATGATGATGATGATGACGATCTTGATGATGCCCGGAGTGATGACGGTGATGATGGCGGTGATTTCCCCTCTCCAGAGAGGAATTTCCCCGACAGATTTCTCCCTGCTAGAGAGCTTTTCTCTCTCGGGTGTTTTCAGCCCCGAGGCGGCGGCGGAATAATTCTTCGACAATGGTATGAGGCTTAGGGTTTCTTGGGGGCCAAGTAAGCGAAAGATATCCCCCAGAGGTGGGCCAGGGTGGCCACACTACCTGGTGGTGTGGCCAGGGGCGCGCCACCTGATGGTGTGGGCCCCTGGTGGGCCCCCATTGGATCCTCTTCTGGCTGGACTCCTCCTCTGAACTTCTAAGACACCCCCAGTGTCCCACTTCTGAAAGTGCAAACATGCTTAAATCATCTTGTTTTGGTGTTTGTTAACAACACATGTATTCTTAAGTTTTTTGATGTATTTCAGGGCCTAAACAACATATTTGATATGGTGGTATTGTGTTACAAAAAGATGCAAAGTGTCTGGAAATGTTTCTGCTGGAATTCTTTCCAGGCCAGAGTCTCCGGTCTGGATCCGGTGTGAAGAAATTTGCCAAGGCTGGTTTTGTGGATTCCTGGTGTCGCCCGCAGTACCCAGACCGGAGACTTACCGGAGATACACCGGAGTCTCCGGTGTGGGGTTTTCTTCTGAAGAAATTGCTAAGTTCAACTGGTGTAGTCCGCGGTACCCAGGCCGGAGACTTACCGGAGACTCTGCCTGGTACTTTCTGCACTCATTCGACCACAGACACTCTGTGGCATCAAGCGTGAAGGCACAAGGTGAACTAGGCCGGAGTCTCTGTCCCTCTGACCGGAGTCTCCGGACTGGTGTTTTTCTGAAGGAAGATGGAGGTGGAGCATGTTGGTGTCGCCAGCTGCATCGACTCCGGAGACTGTCCGGAGAATGTCCGGAGTCACCGGACTTGGGCTCTGTGGAAACTGCAGACCGGAGTCTCCGGTCTTTACACCGGAGTCTCCGGTGTAAGTTTGGAAGAAATGCCCCCAATGGCTCCAAACTTTATGAGGGGTATAAATACCCCCTCCTCTCCACCTACCTCCAGCCAACTCGTCCAGAATAGATCTCACCATTGTTAGAGCTCATCCACCTTGCTAGATCTCCCAATCCATCCACCCAAAAGCCTTGATCTTTGGAGGATTTAAGGAGAAGGCCCCGATCTACGTCTTCACCAACCGGATTTCATTTCCCCTCTCATTTGCTTGAGGGGTCTTTTCCTAGGGTTTCCTCTTGTGGAGAACCTAGGTTTCTTGCTACTCTTCGTGATTTGTGAGTGTTGGGAGCCCCCAATTTGGTTGTGTGTGTGTGCCCCAAACTTGTTTGTAAAGGACTCGATTCCCGCCTCAAAGGGGATCAATAGTGGAAGGTGAACTAGGCTTTTGTGGCGAGGTTCATCGGAGAATAGGGTGAGGCCTTTGTGGCGTTGAGTAGGCCTTCATGGCGAGCTCAGACCCCTCCAACGAGACGTATTCCCTTTACAAGGAGGAACTCGGGAATACATCGTGTCTCCGCGTGCTTCCGATCGGTTATCTCATTCCCTTATCTTTTACTCACTTGTGTTGCATTTATTGTTGTACTAGTTGCATTAATTGCTATCCTTGTCATATAGGTAAATTCACCTTAGTTGCACTATCTAGAGAATTTACCTTTGTGTCAAGCCTAAACTATAAGAAAAATTAAAATTGGTCGTAGCACCTATTCACCCCCCCCCTCTAGGTTCCCATACTATACTTTCAACTTCTTCTTCTGATCTTCTGAAATATGGTATCTCAGCGATGCTTTTTCCATCAGATTTCTGGTCCCGGTGTTTATTCTCCAAAAATTATGAAACATGCAAAATAAGATAAAATAACATAAGGGATGAATCATAACATGAAATATATCGATGAATAACAGAAAATTATGATATAAAATAGTGATGCAAAATGTACGTATCATTGCCTCACTAGGGGTAAAGAAAAATATCTTGCTACCGGAGATGTGAGGGTGACCTTGCCATTTCTCCATGACTAGATCTAAAATGTTCTTATTTTAACTTCATGTCATAGAACTTAATGCTATACTATGATTTATCTTAATACTAGGATGACTCAATTTAATTCTCCTCTTAGTGGAGTATAAGAAAGATTAATAAACAAAAGATCTCTATGTTAGGACGTGATGCCCATATAGTTAGTAACTTGTCATGAAACATTTTTTTTGCAATCTAATATGTCAATTCTAGTGTTCCATTATCTACCAATTTATTAAGGAGAGAGTGCATTTGTGAAACCATGAACCCTTGTCCATTTTTAATCATAAGAAACACCTTTCCAAAAAACTTTTAAGCATTTTCCATTTTCTGTCATTTAAAAATCCGAAAATGCAAAAACACTTTTACTTATTGCATTCACAATACAAAACCCAAAAAATATCATCCATCATTGTTTCCACCATCCGTGCATATTTATTTATCATCATTGCATATTTATTTATTGTTTTGCACTTATTATCTTTTCATATCATACTAACACCTTGTGCTTGACAACCACTTGGTGAGGTTGAGGGCACAAAACAATTTACTTTGTTTTGTAGGTTTTCAAGAGAAGGATAAGAAGATAAATCTTTCACTGTTGATTCCCCGAGAGTTCGATATAAACCCTCGAGTCATCCCTCGCGGGGAAAACAGTTTTTCCTATACTATACACTCTGCACTTGGAGTCTCAACCAAACCCATATTCTTTTGACGCGGGTAACTACGTCATCGGTTATCAGCATTGCATCTACCGTGAGACTATTGCACCCCGTGTGGGTAACTGGGATCAAGTGCATGGCTGTTTTTGGTCATCTAGCTTTCTTATTCAAGCAACAGGGCAAGGGAAAGGTTCTCGATGTCATGGACTTCATTTACCAGGAGATGTGGCTCCTTCTTATGGTCCTTATGTCATGAAGCTTCTCATTGCTAAGTGGGTTGATGCTAAGAATGGGGCCAATCTTGTGGATGGACTCACCTTGACTCCTCACAAGCCCAAGAGTCTTCGTGTCAAAGATCATCTTCTCCCTTCGGAGAGGACCAAGTTGAAAGGAAAATCTGCTGTTGATACTGCCACTCCTTCTTCCTTGAAGGTTCCTGATGCAAAGCCCGGGTGGTTCGCTAAATTTTCCTCCAAGGTCAAGGCCTCTGGTTGCTTCCGCAGTGATTGCCTCTATGATTCTCACCTTGCTGCCCACAACTCAGAAAAGCGTAAGAAAGCGATCATGGCTGCTATGAACCTCCCTCACTCTCCTGTGTCTGCTGCTCCTCATGAGAAGGATGTTTGGCTTCGTGCTCATGGTGTCTTCTAGAGCGATGATGATGATGATGATGGTGTTGATGCTGAAACCGAGGCTCCTTAGGAAGGCAATGATCTAGAGCGTACACCTACCCGGAGTGCTTAGGGGTGATCTTCACGGGACACTAGCATCGCGCTTCTCTCTTTTTGGTGTCTTGGATGACAAAGGGGTAGAAGTGAACTATTAGGATGCGGGAGTTTGATTGGGGGTCCACAAGCTCTTTATGTTGGTTGTTTCCTTTAGCTTGTGAACTTGTTGTTTGGTTTTATCTCATCTCTCTTTAAAACTCTATTCTTATTGTTAGACCTATCTATGTTCAGTATGTATGAACTTCTATCCGTTTGTTTGAGTTCATTATGTTCATTACAGCAACCTCCTTGTGTACTAACTCGTGTTGTAATCAAAAACCAAAAAGGGGGAGATTGAAAGTGCATTTTGTGCTATACCCGTTTTGGAGTTTGACGACAACATGGTTAGGCTATCTAACTGTATTTGTGGCTCTCAAAGTCTACATGATCACCTGTTTTTCCCTCCCAAAAAGAAGAGTGCGCAGAATACTGGAGAAACCATTTTCTCTCTGAAATCCGGTAGTACCTCCATTTGGCCCGGTAGTACCGGGCTATCGGTAGTACTACCACCAGTATCGAGATTTGACAATTTCGGGACAACAACCCACTGGTTCCAGCCCGGTAGTAGGTCCGGTAGTAGTCTGGTAGTGCTGCCTTCGTGGTATTACCGGTGCTTCTTCCGGTACTACCGCGTCCAGCACCCCACTGGTTCCAGCCCGACAATAGGTCATGTAGTAGTCTGGTAGTGCTACCTTCGCGGTACTATTGGCTGTACCTCCGGTACTACCGGGTCTGCGGAATGAGGAGCGCCCGGCTGGTTTCGATCGTTGCAAGACTGGAGACCCAGTACTACCGGGTGTTGGTCTGGTAGTACCGGCTATGCGGGTTCTGCACAGCTGAGTTTTTGGATAGAGAGTATTTAAGGCACCTACCTTCTTCCTAGTTGTTAAAGCTTCACTCCTAAACTCTCTCCTCCATTAATGCGAGATGCAACCTACTAGATCTCCCACTCCGTCCACCCAATCGACACCATATTTCGTGGAGTGCTTGAGGAGAGCTAGATCCGTGATTCCACCAAAGGAATTGCAAATCCATCCATCAAATCCTAGTAGATTTAGAAATCTATTTGGGGCCTAGAAACCCTAGTAGAATCCTTTGTGCTTTTTAGCTTCCACCTTGTTGCAAGAAGCTTCAGATTGTTGAGAGCCTCCATCCATCTTGTGGAGACGAGTCAACCTTGTGTAAAGGTTTGGTCAACGCCTTCAAGCGAACCTCATACTGGAAATAAGAATCTCCCTCACCGGAGAAGCTCAAGGAGAATAAGGTGTGCACATCCGTGCTATTGGAGCGCCTAGGTGGCTCCACACCCCTCCAACGTAGACGTACTTCCCTTGGGAAGGAACTACGGGAAACATATCTTTGTCTCCTTGTTTACACTTATGGTTTATCTTGTTGCTTTACATATTGCTTCCGTTGTGTACTTTGTATCGTATCACATAGGTTGTCCATCTAGTTTCACATCTAGATAACCTTGTGTTTACATGTTTAGACCAAACTAAAAAGGAATAAAGAGAAAAATTGTTAGTAACCTATTCACCCCCCTTCTAGTTGACCATACCGTAGTTTCACCCATGAGCGCAAGGCCAATGTTCTTCAGCTCCGCCGGAATAATGTCGATGCTCTTATGGAGCTCGTCGGCTTCCTCGTCTTGCTTGTGAGCCCCCTCCTTGTTGGTCTTCTCCAGGGCCTCAAAGGCCTCGTTTTGCGCCAAGTTGACCACGGTGAGGTCCTTGACGGCCTCCTCCAGCTCCGCGTTGGCCTTGGCCAGCCGGGCCACCTCCTGCTCATGCTACCGACCAAGTTCGGCCAACCGCTTGACCCTGGCCTCCAGCCGGCCGATAGAGGAGGCCTCCTTCAGCTGGCCGCCCAGGTCCTGGGTCTCCTCTACAAACCCAAGACCAACCCCTAGGGTAAAGACGCGCACCATGCAAAGAAGAGAAAGAAGGAGGGAAGACTTACTCTTGGCGGCTTCCAGGGCCTCCCGGAGGCGCTTGATCTCGTCGGCGGCAGTGTGGTCCTTGTACTATGCGAAGAGAAGAAAGAACGAGGGAAGTCAAGAAAGGATCTAGGCGGCAGAGAAAGAAAACAGCGAAGGCGAGAAAAGAGTGTGCCTCGAGCAGCTCCCAGAAACGCGTGAAGCCCTCCAGTTGGATTTCCACGTCCATCTCAATATCGCGGGCGAAGGGGACCACCTCCGTCGGCTGCCGTATCGCCCCGGTTGTGGGCGCGACCCGCCTCGCCTAGCATAAAGGGTCAGGGCACCATGAACGTCACCCTCGCTGCAAGGGCCGCAGGCGGCACCACCGGAGGCGGCGAAACCACCAAGGACACGTCCTGGGGATCCGCTCGGGCCTCCTCCCCAGGCTCCGCCGAATGGGCCTCCCTGGCCTCCTCCAGCACCATGTTCGTGGCCTCCGGGCTGCCGCTCCGAGCATCCTGGCTCGCGCCCGCCACGGCGTCGCTCGTTTCCTTGATGGTCGGAGGAGGGTCCACCAGATAGTCCTTCACGGACAGAGGCCTATCCGGCATGACGCCTCCGTCAACCACCGTGGTGGTAACGTCCTCTGTCCCGACGCCCACCGCCGCCGCGTCGCCCGCCTGGGCCACCTCGAACACCGTACCGAGGGACGGGATCAGTAACACGCCCTTGGCGGCCTGGCCGCCTGCGTCTCCCTCATCGTGTACTTCTAGCAACAAAGGAGGTGCTGGAGTCTCGGGCCTCACTCTCCCCAGTCTCTTGGGCTAGCTATGCAAACAAAAAGACAAAAGGTAAGCAACAAAATACCCAGCCGGGCGACACCGCGGGAGGAAAAACTTACCCATCGATGGACAAAGGCGCTATCAGCCTCTTCTTCTTCTTTGACGACCCCACGTAGGTGTCGCGTCCCTCCTCCTCCGGCACCGAGGGCTTGGCCCGCTTGAGGGGCCAGGCCGACGTGGACCCTGCGGACGTGGATCATCAGAATCTTCGATCGATATGACTTCACGAGGGTGGACGATTCACCCATATCTTCAGGATTACCTGGGTGGAGCGGACCGCTGTGGGAGAGATCGCTCCTGCTCCGGCTCCTCCTCGCTCGCTTTGTCGACCGCAGCCGGCGCCGCCTAGGCTGGAGCGTCCTCCTCCATCTGCATCCTAGGCGGGCGCGGCAGATCTGGCTTGAAGTCAGGCCCATCCGGCCCGTCCTCGAGCTCATGTGCCTCAAACAACTATGGAGGGTTCCAGCCGATCTGAGTTGTTGGACGAAGAAAGGTTAAGCGGTAGTAAGAAAAAAACGATAATCTTACCCGGGGAGGCGACCTCGCGTGGCTATCTGGCTGCCGGCTGCAGGACCAGCCGACGACGACCTCCGCCTTCATCACCATCCAGATCCACTCGCTCAAACTCTCTGTCTTTAGGGAGCGCGTGGACAGGTGGGTCGAGTCGAAGCGGCCGGAGAGATGGCATATCTTGTGCGACCGCATCTGAAGCAGCCACACCACCTGCACCAGCCAGCAGAGGGAGAGGTCTCGCACCGTCAAGCCCTTGCCGGTTAGCTCCTCCAGTCGGTTGCACATCTTGGCGAGGTCTTTCGTGTCCTCTCCAATCTTGACCTTGTCGTGGATCTTCGAGGGGGCGCCGGGTTCATTGCACCGGAGGTTGATGTGGCCCTTGCCGTCCACCATGTTCCACACATAGAAGAAGGATTGTTGCCAGTCCTTGATGCTTTCCTACGTGGCGAACTAGGGGACGTCGTTGCGGGAGGGGTTGTAGACGATGGCGCCGCTGCATGGCACCTGTCGGACCCGGAAGAAATATTGTCCGCTCCACAGCGACACGGTTGGGCGCACGCCCAAGTATCCCTCGGAGGCGGCCACGAAGGCCAAGATTTGCGAGATCGAATTGGTCCCCATGTAGTGTGACTGGAGGCCGAATTCGGTGAGGAGGTCGTGGAAGAATGGGCTCGCGGGGAGCACGAACCCACGGTCGCAGTGGTCCAGGAAGACCATGTACTCTCCCTGGCGCGGCATCGGCAACTCCTCCTTGCTGGGCGCTCGCGCGCTGACAAGGTCCGGCTTACCCAAGTAGCCCTCCTTGATGGCCCTCACGAGGTGGTCCTAAGTGATGGTAGAGCCCCTCCACGTCCCTCGCCGCGAGACATTGTGGCGGTAGCGGGAAAGAGAAGGGTGGATGTTGTCGATGGAACGGCGGAGAATCACGGAGTTTAGTCCTTGGGTGCGGTGGTGGAGAAGTTCTTGTGGAAATTACTCCGGCGAGCGCAAGAGAGCATGCAGAGGCGAGAGGAAAAAAAAGAGCCTTTCGACCTCCCCCACTAGGAACTGCCGCGACGTGGGCCGCACAGGATCCGATAACTGTCGCGGGCGGCCACAGAAAATCCCAGATGCGGGAACCGAAGTGTCGCCGCCTCTGTAGTGTGCAGTGCAGAGCGATGGGACGTGGCTGATGTCGGCCACGACCCACGTCATGACGACACGTTTCCAGCCGGCCAAATGGAGAAGCTGAGATACCCCCAGCCGGCATAGTCCAGACGGACGCAGCAGAGGCAGATCGCATCAAGTGCACGGGGAAGAACACGCAAAAGCCTTCTTCACCGCGTCGGCTCTAAAGCTCCAATGTGTTCGGGGCTACTGTCGAGGGAATGCCCACCGATTAAGCTAAGTACAAGATCAGGAGAACACTAAGAAGAATGGTCGGCTGGTTTGGTACTTTATCAGTCGGCTACTGTTCGCCGGCTGGACCTGGCCTCCTGACTGCGGCCGGCTGATGACTTCAGTCGGGCGATTCTGACAAGAAAGGACGGGATGGGCTAAAGGCAGGCATGGGAAAATGGAGACAAGACACCACACACAATGTCCACTATGTTTCTACTGGAGGAGTAGGCGGTCGTACCCTTAAACTTTGGCCGCCTGCGTCATGATTAGTAGTCCTCCTGGCTAGTCCATGATGTACCTTGCTGACATACTTAGAAGGAAGTACACCTATGTATGACCGTTCGTGGGTCCCAGCCGGGTGGCCGTACAGCTGGTCCCGCCTGTCCGCCAAACTGCCAACCCCTATATAAGGCAGTCCGGGCCCCTCTTAGCAGGGGAAAAATTCACTTAGAAGATACAACTCCAGGAGCATTCTGTAAAACCATATAATCCCCATCTAGTTCATCCTTGCAGGAATAAGGACCTCACAAGGCTGAGGTCTCGAACCTGGGTACATCGTGTCTCCTTCACGGTTGATTCCCTATCCCGCACGGACACCGACGTTTGCGCCATGTGTCCCTTCTGTAAACTCGATTGTTAACACAATGGTGTTGCCGTGCATGCTACCATGACAGTAAGGTTACAATTATCAGAATCAAGATCATCATCATCAAAAGTAGTGGTAACATTCTCTCCTAAAGTCATATTATTCTCAAACCCACTTTCAACATTTTTCTCAATAATAGATTTTAACACTCTCCAAGATTTTGGGACTCTTTTTACCTAAAATTTAGACTCCCCCAATCTCATTTATTTTACATTTAGCATATCTAGAACAAGTAGGAGACTCATAGGTACTAAAAGTTTTAAGATCTTTATGCATTTAAATAGATAAAACTCTACCAGTTTTAATTTTAGAAAGTTGTTTAGAAATTTGAGCTTATTTTTATTCTCTATCCCATCTAGCATGTATTTCGGCCAAAATATTCACATTGTTATCAATTTGAATTTGTATAGAATTTGAAGATTCAGCTTTATTATCTTCAGGAGGTGAGTTTTTAACTTTTAGGACAATATTATCTAGTTTCTCAAGCTTTTCCTCAACAATTTTATTGAAAACACTTTGTGTAGAGATAAAATCTTTAAGAATATACTCAACATTAGAGAGGGTACACTTTTATTATTTTTTTAAGCATTTCCATAAGAATTACCATTATTAGCACGATATGGCTTAGAGTTGTTACCACCAAAATTATTTCCATAAGCATTGGTGTTGAAGTTGTTTATAGAAATAAAATTAACATCATCTTGATCCTTTTCTTGAGAAATAAGGAACATTAGTATAATCAATATGCACTTCCTTTCTAGTGAGCATATAAACAATCATATCAACTTTATCATTTAAAGAAGATGTCTCCTTAGCAGAATTTACCTTCTCACCAGATGGAGCTCTTTCGGCATGCCACTGAAAATAATTTCCCATCATATCATCTAAGAGTTTAACTGTTGCACCTATTGTGGTGGACATAAAGGTACTTCACACAGAGGAGTCCAATAAATTTCTTGAAGAGAAATCTAATCATGCATAAAAATTTGGACAACCATCAACATAGTTAATCCGTGCATGGGACGATTCTTAACCATAAATATCATTCTTTCCCAATCTTGAGAAAGATGTCTAGTATCATATTGCTTAAAGTTTATTATGTTACTCCTCAATTGTATAATATTAGGAGGTGGATAGTACTTTCCAGTAAAAGTACCTTTCCATTTAGTCCAAAAATCGATGTTATTTCTAAACAAATAAAATAACCATTTTTTAGCCCTTCCTCTTAATGAGAAAGGGAATAGTGGAAAGTATGAAGCAATACAGTGAGAAACTTCCCTCAAACCAGTAGGAATTCACAGCCTTCGGCGATTCATCAGAAACTCAGCGATATGATGGGCGTGGAGATACACACAAAACACAAAATTCCCTTCATCCCCGACTTTCCGGGAAGAATGTCAAGCTTCTCGTCTTACTGTAAACAACGAGAGTTAAAAGTATGGTGTGGTTGAGAGCAATAAAGTAAAATTGTAGAACGATCAAGTGATCATGAAAATAGTAAATGAGGTTGTAAACAAGGTAGAAGAATGGACGAGGGGCCATAATTTCACTAGTGGTATCTCTCCAAAAAGATAACAAGCAAACATGTTGGATAAAGAAATTATATATTGGCAATTGAAAGAATCCGAACAATAAATAATCATGACAAGAAAGTTCATTGCAATATTCATATACGCATCACGTCAAATATATATAGATCCTCCAACATGCATCTATAACTAATAACCTTTTTAAAGACCGTTATCCAGCATGCATCTCTTAAGAATTAACTCGGCAAAAGTAATAAACAATTGCATTAAGAACAATACATAATGTATGCAATATTTATAATCATGGACAAATATAAACATTATTGTTTTAACCTTTGTAGCAAAAAAACATTCTTGGTCTTAGTCGTTGCTTTCACTCGATCCCAAACATGAAGGAGGCATGGACCTACTATATAGCACAAAACCATCTCTTGGGCATGCAATTACTTGGCCAAAACAACCACACACGTCGGAGAGCATGCAAAAACACAATAGAACATTGATACGATCATGGTAACAAGATCATATAAAAAACATGAACAATCTGATTATAACTTTACAATTCATCGAATCCCAACAAACACAACAAGTAGCAATTACACAACGGTAATTTTGATCATGTTAGGAAGCTCACAAGATCTAAATATGGTGGCACAAAGAGAAGAGACAATCATCTAGGTACTGTTATGGACCCGTAGTTCAAGGATGAATTATTCACGCATCACTCTGGAGGCAATCATGGAGATGAAGAAGCCTCTGGTGACGATTCCCCCTTCTTGCAGGGTGCCAGAGTAGGCTCCAGAAGCACTAGATTGGAATTTTGAGGTTATGAAGACTATGTATTTGTATCATGGAAATTAGTCACCGCTCCGACATTTTTAGGTGGGAAGGTAATTTATAGGCGAAGAGAGGTGCTAGGGAAAGGCTAGGTGGGCCTAGGCGGCTAGTGAGAACGGACCCACCTGGACCCACGCGGTTGCCTCCGATGACATCCTGGCTCGGGGTTCAATAGTATTGATAGGATACTCATATCAACAAGGTATACCTTCTTTTCTGAAAGCTCATTCCCAAGTAATTCTGTGGTTAAGAGAGTGCTTGGCCCGGAACGATTTGAGGATGGGTGACCGACCGGAAAGCCCTTCCTGGGTGTAGAGGAGTGAGGACAAAGTGCACAGAAAATACTAGCGTTGATGTGTGGGGCTAGTCTAGAGATCCTAGAGAGATGTCAGGGGTGATAGCCGACGGCCACAGGGTGAACCGGATGTTACACCTCCTCCCCCTGATGCTCCTCTATGACTACTCTTTGGATTCCGCCTTCTTTTTGCAAAGTTATAAGCTTTTATATTTTTACTGGATTTTTCCTTGGACCTTTTCTCTAGGGATTTTCCTGAAATACAAAAATAGTAGAAAACAGAAACCGGCACTAGGCATCTTGTCAATAGGTTTGTTAGAAAAAAATCATAAATATTATAAAAGTATAGTAAAAACATATAGTAATAATATAAATCAAGTATGAAACAATCAAAAAGTTAGTTATAGGCACGGTTTGGATGTATCGGGCCATGATAGCGGCATTAAGGGTGTCGAAGTTTGCCGCGCCTAGACTGAAAAGTTGTGGAAACCGCAATGAAGCCAATTTTGTTAATCAGCCAACAACTACGGAAGAAAGATTCGGGGAAGCCATTGGGGCCACATTTTCGGACGTTATTTGTTTGATCGCTACCCAAACCTTAACTTTAGTAAAAGGGTTACACTTGGCAGATTCATATCAGACCATTTCAGCATGCAGGATCGAGATGGGCGGGAGCCAAGAACCTTGCAGAAGTGCTCGAAGATGACCGCCTCCTTCTCAGTTTGTGTGCTTCATTTCCGACAGCAGTTGCCCAATCGATTCACATGTGACGTCCTTATCCACAAGTGTGGCGTGTGCGTCTGAGGTGAAGGTAGACAACGGATCAAGAGATATTTGGTTGAAATGGGAGGGCCTGGGGTTACAGATCCGACATAGAGAGCGTGTACACCCACCACACATATGGGCTGAGTTGAACGTACAATCTGAACGTTTGGACTAAGTTAGATTCCGGACGGCTCTAAACCCACCACCCATATGGAGTTGGAGACGTGTTTTGGGTCGGGGCCATCTTTGGCCTGTCCGCTGGACCTGCAAGTTATAGGGGGAGCTAGTTTGAGATGTTGTTAATGTGTGCATTTTTTGTCTCATATGATTTCAAGACTCGGTTGGTTCATATTCTTGGTTGTTCTTTGTTAGACAGCCTGTAAATTAGTCGTAGTTGTTTAGCACTCTACTCTAATCCTAACCATATGCGTGCATTGTCTATAGATCAATATAAATATAAAGGAGGCCACGCATCTAGCGTTGAGCCATCTAGACTCTAATACCTCTCTATGGTTTGTCTTACATGGTATCAGACGCGAGTCACAATCGCATCTAGCGCCACTGCCTCTCTCAGCACCGTCGTCATCTCCACACGCCGCCGCTACATCCAAGCGTCGCCGCCATGACATCTTCTGCCCTCACCAATGCCACCTCCAGCCCCCTTGCGGACTCCACCACACATGCTCTTCAGACCTCCTCGGCTGCTGCACTCACCGCATCCACGATGAGCACACAAACCACGACTCCTGCCGGCGTCATGTTCTTTGGCCTCGTTGGCGTTTCATCATCGACGGTTCCGGAGCCCTTCCACTTTGCTACCTCCTTGGCTTCGTCGACGGGCCTGGTCCCTATCCGGCCAAAAAGGTTGCGCTTCAGCTCGAAGGAGGCCGCACGACCCTCGTCGCCAACTCGGTACATCATGCCTGGGTGCGGTAGGACGCTGCCATCCTCACGTCCATTGTCTCATCTATGACGCTGAGCGTGTTGGGGCTCATTCTCTTCACCACAACCGCGGAGGAGGCATGGTCAGCCCTGAGCAGCAGCTTTTCCACGCAGTCGGCGTCTCAGTCCATGGCCATCCTTACCAAGCTCGCGGAGGCCAAGAAACTCAACAAGTCCATCACCGTCTACTAAAACTACATCTGCATGCTTGCGGATACTCTAACTTCAATCGTCCAGACGCTCACACCGATGCAATTCATGGCCTAATGGCGACTACGACTCACTCGTGGAGAACATTAATGGGAGAAACACACCTCTCTCGCCTCGGGAGATCTACTCCCTCCTCCTCAGCATGGAGCAGCGCGTCGAGGCGCGCCATGCCACGGAGACCTTTTCCGACATGTCCTCCCTCGGGGCTTTCCGTGGCCATGCATGTCGTCCGAGTGCGGGTGATGGTTCAGGCTCCTCCAATAGGACCACCTACAAGCCACCCTCTCCTGGAACGCTCCCTCACTCCAACAATAGCCGCACAGCCGTACCCGCTGGTGGTGGGGGCGGGTGCGGCAGCAGGAGCGGAGGTCGCCGTTGGCACACGGCGGACGGCAATCGCCCGTTGTGTCAACTCTGTAACACTCTTGGGCATGTTTCCTTTAGGTGTTTCAAACGGTTTGATCAAGCATTCCTTGGTACCGACAACGAGGGAAAATTCAAGCCTATAACGTCGATACCAACTGGTATATGGACTCGGGGGAAACCGATCATCTCACTGACGAGTTGGACAAGCTCAGCAAGAAGGAATAGTACCAGGGAAACGACCATGTGCATACAGCCAACGGTCAAGGAATGCGCATATCTCATATTGGTCAATCATCTCTCTCCACCAACACATCGAAACAACTACATCTTAAAAATGTCCTCTATGTTCCTCGGGTCACTCGTAATATTTTATCCGCTAGTAAACTTGCTTGCGATAATAATATATTTATTGAATTTCATCCCAATGATATTTTTGTGAAGGGCCGGGATACCAAGGAAGTCGTCTTTAGTGGTCGATGTCGTGATGGCCTATATCCTGTTGGTGCATCCCCTTCTAGACAAGTCTTCAACAGTGTTCGTGTGTCGTCTTCCAAGTGGCATTACCGCCTAGGTCACCTTGCGTCTCCAGCTGTGCAGCATGTCCTACATCGCCATGCTCTTCCCATTGAGTCTAGTTCCATTAGAGATTATTTACTCCGATGTATGGGGTCCCGCTCAAACTTATGTTAGTGGTCATAATTACTATGTGAGTTTTATTGATGCCTATAGTCGTTTCAAGTGGATCTTTTTACTTAAACGCAAGTCCGATGTCTTTAATATCTTCTTGGGGTTTCAAACCCATGTAGAACGTCGTCTTGATCAGAAAATACGTCATGTTCAGTCGGATTGGGGTCGCGAATATTGTAACCTCCATACATTTTTTCAGAAACTTGGTATTTCCCATCGTCTCACATGTCCCCGCACACATCAACAAAACGGTGCTGCTGAGCGCAAGCACCGTCACATTTTCGACACCGGTCTCACATTGCTAGCACATGCTTAGGTCCCGATTCGATTTTGGAGTGATGTGTTTCTTACATCATGTTTTCTCAATGATAGGTTGTCTACTCGTGTTCCTGATATGAACACTCCCGTCAAAAAAATTACTACATCAAACTTCCGATTACACTGTCCTTAAGATTTTTGGTTGCGCCTGTTGGCCTCATCTTCGACCTTATAATAAACATAATATTGAGTTTCAATCTAAAAAATGTGTCTTTCTAGGATACAGCTTGCTCCATAACGGGTACAAGTGTCTCCATGTCCCTTCTAATCATATGTATATCTCCCGCGATGTTGATACGTCTCAAACGTATCGATGATTTCTGATGATCCATGTTATTTTCATGTCATATGCTACATGTTTTCTATACGCTGATACGCCATAAACGTATCCATAATTTCTGATGCTCCATGTTTGTTTTCTATCCAATACCTTTATGTTTTCACATGTTTTCCTTCGTCTTCCGGGCGTTTTCATGGACTAATCTATTGATAAGATGCCACAGAGTCGGTTCCTGTTTTCTGCTGTTTTTAGTTTCAGAAAAGTTGTTCTAGAAATATTCTCGGAATTGGACGATTCAAAAGCCAGAAGTCTTAGAAGTCCCGGAGGGTCAAGGAAGTCCAAAGGAGACTCGGAGGGGGGCCCCGGAGCCTCCACACCATGCCTGGGCGCGGGTGGCCCCTTGGCCACTCCTGGGGGTGGTGTGGACCCCTCAAGCGCCCACCACCATCGCCCTTCCGCCTATATATGCCCCCCGATGCATAAACCCTAAAAAATCAGCCTTTTTCCACGAAAAGTTCCATAGCTCCGCCGCCGCCACCGACAAGTTTCGGGGGACATAAATCTCTGTTCCGGCACCTTGCCGGGACGGGGAAGTGCACCCGGATCCATCTCCATCGACTCCACTGTCATCTTCATCGTTGTTGCTGTCTCCTATGATAAGGAGGAAGTACTTCTCCCACGGGGCTGAGGGCTCTACCGGTAGCTATGGGTTTCATCTCTCTCGCCCATGGTGTGATCTTTATGTGATCATGAGCTTTGTAATCTAGTTGAATAAGTAGATGTTACTCTTCATTTGTTATGCTACTCAAGTGGTTTTGTTATGAGATCTCCGTAGACACTTTCATGACGGTGTAAATGCGACAGTGTGTGCATCGTGTGCTTTAGCATGATATTTATATCTTGTGTTGGATGACCCTATGAAATTGTGGTGTTTGTCTAGTACCTTCTAGGGCGCTCATAGTGACAGTGTGGGGTTAACTAGACATGGGAATGCGACTTTGAGGAGTGCTGTTACAGCCCTACACAATGAATTGGTGTTCGTTATCCGACCGGAGAGTGGTTCGGGGTAGCATAGTGAAGAGATGATATTTATGCATTCAATTATGTTATCATTGTTGAGAGTGTCCACTAGTGAAAGTATGATCCCTAGGGCTTGTTTCTAAGAATTGAAACACCGTTTACAACCAGTTCTGCTACATGTTTGCTTGCTTCAATTTTTTTCAGATTTCTATTATCACTTACAATCATCCATATTACTTGTATTTTACTCTCTCTTTGCCGAACTAGTGCACCTATACAACTGAAAATTGTATTAGGTGTGTTGGGGACACAAGAGACTTCTTGTATCGTAATTGCAGGGTTGCTTGAGAGGGATATCTTTGACCTCTTCCTCCCTGAGTTCGATAAACCTTGGGTAATCCACTTAAGGGAAACTTATTGTTGTTCTACAAACCTCTGCACTTGGAGGCCCAACACTTTCTACAAGAATAGAAGCGTGCGTAGATATCAAGCTCTTTTCTGGCGCCGTTGTCGTGGAGGTAAGGTAAAAGGTTCTCACATCATCGGGTGTGAGTGCTCGAAGTTATTTCCTTTAGATTCTGCAATTATATCTTTTTGTTTCTTGTTTTTACTAGTTAGGCTTAATGGAAAACAACAAAAATACGAGGGAACTTTATAATCTTTATCTTGACCTAGGACATGAATTGTTTGAAGAGAAAATTAAAAAACCTATGGAGCTTTATTTGCATGCTAGTAGTAATGTTATTAGTACAAATTCTTTGAACACCATTATTTCTAATGATATGCAAAAGTCTAAGCTTGGGGAAGCTGGTTTTGATGAATATGATATTTTTAGTCCCCCAAGTTTTGAGGAGCAAATTTGCTTTGATGATATTGTGCCTCCAATATATGATGATTACAATGATGAATATGCTATTTTCATTCCACCTACTATTGAGGAGAAAATTAATTATCATTACAATATGCCTCCTATATTTGATGATTATGGTGATGAGAATAATAATGATAGCTATTTTTTTTGAATTTTGCTCCCACTTCTATTAATGAGAATGACTATGCTTATGTGGAGAGTATTAATTCTTTTATGCATGTGGCTCATGATAAGAATGTTTTATGTGATATTTATAATGTTAATTTTATTCATGATGCTACGGAAAGTTATTATGACAGAGGGAAACCTAGTCTTATGTATCTCAACAATATCAAGTTTCACCTCTTTATGTTGAAATTTTTGAAGTTGCACTTGTTTTGCTTTCCTATGCTTGTTGCCTTGTGCTTTCAGGACTTGTTTTTCTACAAGATTATTTTTCATAGGAAGTGGGTTAGACTTACATTTGTTTTACATTTGCATCTTGATGCTCTCTTTTACTTCAATTCATATTTCTCATGTGAGCATCTTCTCAAATTATCATGCGCTAAAAGGCTTTAAAGAAAAGCATTTCTTGGGAGATAACCCATGGTTTTATTTTTTTGCTTTGGTTTTCTATATTTTCTTTGATTCAAGGTGTTGTTTACTTCTGTAGCAACTCCTTTGTATCTTTATTTTCATGTATTAGTGTTGCCAAGTGAAGTATCTGACGAAAGTTGGAGTTGGTTTTGGATTTCTGCGCATGAAACTGATTTCTACTGTGCACCGTAAAAAATTGTATAAAATCCAAGAAGATCAGAATGACCTGAAATTTTTTGTGCTTATTCCTCAGCTAATCTCGAAACGTTTTTTTTCTTTAAGTTTTTTATAGGACCAACATAAGTGCCCCGAAAAAATTCTTCTTTACAGATTGTTCTGGTTTTCGCAGATGCTGCCATTTTTCTTGCATCTGCTCTTTTATGATTTCAAGTGGATTTCTTTGCTTCACGAAACATCAATGGCTGTATCTAATGTTTAAAAGTATCCATAGCACTTGTTCCCATGCAGAAAGTATGAATTTTTTATTGTTGCACTAACCCTCTAATGCGAATTACTCTTTGAGTGTGGCGTGAAGGAAGTTTTCAAGGGTCAAGAGAAGAGGGTGATATAATGTGATCAATAAGAGTGCAAGGTAAAATCTTGGGGATGCTCCCGTGGTTCATCCCATATAATTCTAAGAAGACTCAAGCATATAATCTTGGGGATTCCCAAGGCATCCCCTTCTTCATCAACAAATTATCAGGTCATTTCTAGTGAAACTATATTTTTATTCGGTCAATCATATGAATTTTACTTGGAGCGTCTGTTTGTTTTCCTTTGTTTTTCTTTTGTTTTCCTTGATGGAATAATATTGTTGTATCGTAGCATTATTTTTGTGGGAGAGAGACACGCTCCGCTTTTTCATATGAATACTCGTTATGCTCGTATTCTTAGTTTTTCTTCTAGCTGCTGCAAATGCTTTTAGCTCCTGTTTTTCATGCATCTCTTTTTTAGAGTTGTTAGTTCTAGTAGAGTTATATTAGTACTCTCTTGTTTCATTTCTTTATTATTTGGAGAGTTTTTGTTGTTTGCTGTTTGATGGAAATAGAAAATGCTACATGTGGTAGATGGTATAACGGAAAAAACTTGCATATTCGTGTAGATCACTAAACTGTTTCACTTGATTATTTGTTGTTGTTTTGAGCTATTAATATGCTTAATGGTAAACTTTCTGGTTTAGTAAAGTAAAAACAATGAACGGTTGGTCTAAAAGCTTGAAACTGTGCCAGACTCAAATAACCAGTTGATAGGATAATGGTATATGACTTCCTTTGCTAATAGCAATCGTAATGGCTTTTTGTTACGCGCTACGGTCGGGGTAGCTAACAGTGACTTGTCACTACCATGGACCCTCTTGGAGTGATTATCATTATGCCTTGTGAGATCATGATTTTATTTGGAATCTTTTAACTTGTGAGTTCTATGTTGCGGTTTTCTGGCACTTCCACCATCCATATTTGCTAGCCTCTTCGGTACTGTGCATTGCTCATTCTCACATTGAGAGTTGGTGCAAACTTCTCCAGTGCATCCAAACCCCGTGGGAGAACTTTGTTCTTCTACACATAAGCTAAAATTTATCTTCCTCAAAACAACCACCATACCTACCTACCATGGCATTTCCATAGCCATTACGAGATATATTGCCATACAAGATCCATCATCCTTATGTTACTTGTCATGCTTCATTGTTATTTTGCATACTACTACACTGGCAGGAGCATTTAGTTTTATACACATCAGAGACATTTTAGTTTGAGTTATGAGTACTAAAAGTGTGATAATTCATTGTAAAATAGAGTGTTGCCCCTACCAGTGAGGTTATATATAAAAAATTTAAAAAAAGAAATAACCAAATAGAACAAAAAAAAAGAAAGAAAGGGCAAAAGAGAGATAATAAAGAGAGAGGGGGCAGCACTACTATCATCTATTCCACACGTGTGCTTGGTTAGCATCATTACTTTGGTTTGGAGAGAGTTTTCATATTATGACTTGCATAACTATGTGGGGAACTTACATTATAGAACTTGGCTTGTATATTCCAATGATGATCCTCCTCAAAAGAGCTCTAGGTCTTCGTGAGAAATCAAGTTGGATGCACCCCCACTTGTTACATTGGAGAGCTTTCATACACTTATAGCTCTACGTGCATCCGTTGTGTGGAAATCGCTACTCCTTGCATAACTTCGATTATAAGACTTACTCTTGTCTAATGATCACTTTCAGTTGTGTGAGGCTTTCTTCCATTGACCATTCAAACCCCCCATAATGTTCTTTTAGCCATAACATCCTGGTGCCAGGGACCAATACAGAACGCTTGCTTGTTTTGAGTGCACAAATATTTTAATGCTTTTCCTACGTGCATATTGTTGTCACTTGACTTGATCCTAACATGATTTTTTGTGAGAGTTTGATGCCTTGGATGATTATATTGTTGTTCTTGAAGCTTAAATAATATTTAATAAACCTTGCACGGTTGATTGTCTTTTAGTATTGATTCATTGAAAAGTTTTACTTTGTTCTTCCTAACGGTTTATACATTATTCTATTTGATATCAACTATAAACCACGGCCTTTATTCATTTGATCCTACTTTACACGCTTTACATTACTCTGATGAACAATTTTATGTTGGTAGGATGTCAACTCAGAAATTATTTGTTTGGGGATGTTGATACGCCATAAACGTATCCATAATTTCTGATGCTCCATGCTTGTTTTTTATCCAATACCTTTATGTTTTCACATGTTTTCCTTCGTTTTCCAGACGTTTTCATGGACTAACCTATTGACAATATGCCAGAGAGCTAGTTCTTGTTTTCTGCTATTTTTAGTTTCAGAAAAGTTGTTGTGGAAATATCCTCGAAATTGGACGATTCAAAAGACAGAAGTCTTAGAAGTCCCGGAGGGTAAAGGAAGTCCAAAGGAGACCCGGAGGGGGGACCGGGAGCCCCCACACCATGCCTGGGCGCGGGTGTCCCCCTGGCCGCGCCTAGGCAATGGTGTTGGCCCCTCGGGCGCCCACCGCCATCGCCCTTTCGCCTATATATGCCCCCCGATGCATAAATCCTAAAAAAATCAGCCTTTTTCCATGAAAAGTTCCGTAGCTCCGCCGCCGCCGACAAGTTTCAGGGGACAGAAATCTCTGTTCTGACACCCTGCCGGGACGGGGAAGTGCCCCCGTATCCATCTCCATCGACTCCACCGCCATCTTCATCGCCGTTGCTGTCTCCTATGATGAGGAGGGAGTAGTTCTCCCCTAGGGCTAAGGGCTCTATTGGTAGCTATGTGTTTCATCTCTCTCTCCCATGGTGTGATCTTTACGTGATCATGAGATTTGTAATCTAGCTTAATAAGTAGATGTTACTCTTCATCTGTTATGCTACTCATGTGGTTTTGTTATGAGATCTCCGTAGAGACTTTGATCACGGTGTAAAGGTGACAGTGTGTGCACCGTGTGGTTTAGCATGATATTTATATCTTGTGTTGGATGACCCTATGATATTGTGGTGTTTGTCCTGTACCTTCTAGGGCGCTCATAGTGACAGTGTATTGATAGTTGTGATGCTTCTTGTCCATATTTTATTTATCGATACCTCACCCCATAAACCTGTGGTCATGTTTACCGAGTTCAGTTTCGTTTGGGGACAAGCGAGCTCTAAGCTTGGAGAAACTTGATATGTCCATTTTGCATGAATATTTTATATCGTTATTTTCTGTTATTCATCGATATATTTCATGTTATGATACATTGCTAATGTTATTTCATCTTATTTTGCATGTTTAATAAGTATTGGAGAATAAATATCGGGACAAGAAATCTGATGGAAAATCACCGTGGAGATACCCTATTTTAGAAGATCAGAAGAAGAAGATAAGTCTACGAGAAGTCTTAGAAGTCCCGAGGAGGAAGCTAGCCAGAAGGAGGGGGCCACCAGGGCCCACACCACCAGGTGGCGCCCCCTGGCCGCGCCTGGGGGTGGTTTGGCCCCCCTGGCCCACCTCTGGGTGCCCCCTTTGACTTACTTGACCCTGAGGGAACCCTAAGGCCCAAAACATCATCGAGGAAATATTCCGCCGCCGCCGCCTTGGGGCGGAAAACAACAGAGTGAGAAAATCTCTCCGGCAGGGAGAAATCTGTCGGGGAAATTCCTCCCCGGAGAGGGTAAATCGTCACCGTCATCACTCCGGGCTTCATCAAGATCATCATCGTCATCATCCTCACCACCAGAACCATCACCGTCACCGTACACCTTCATCCCTCTATAACAATTAGGGGTCTTTATCGTTGTTTTCCACTAGATCTCTCTCCCGGTGTGGATTACTTGTTAGTAGTTGATGCTTGTGAGATTTATCGATGTT
Source organism: Alopecurus myosuroides (assembly GCA_028641055.1). Classification (NCBI taxonomy): domain Eukaryota; kingdom Viridiplantae; phylum Streptophyta; class Magnoliopsida; order Poales; family Poaceae; genus Alopecurus; species Alopecurus myosuroides. Next base: position 118,933,114 of record CM054060.1, on the reverse strand, counting down.
TGCACTTTATGACCGGATTGTTATTTACCATTATATCACCTCTGATTATGATCCATATGATGTATTGTGAGTAGTTCGTTTAGTTCTTGAGGACATGGGAGAAGTCATGATGTTAGTAGTGAATTTATGTTGAAGTAATATCTATATGGTTTGATATTTAAGTTGTGGTGTTATTCTTCTAGTGGTGTCATATGAACGTTGACTACATGGTACTTCACCTTTATGGGACTAGGAGGATGCATTGTGTATTTGGCTACTAATTGTGGGGTTACCGGAGTGACAGAAAACTAAACCACCGTTAGGAAACCGATGCATGAGGAAGTGTAGGATCCTAGAGTTTAAGGTTGTGGTTAAATTTATCTTAATTACTTCTGTTATTTGCGGATGCTTGCAGGGGGTTTAATCACAAGTATTTATTAGTCCTAGTTGGGCAGTGCATTAGCATAGGTTCACCCACACAACACTATCAAAACAATAAATATTAATCAACTGTATGAAACGAAAGCACTTGACGAGATTCCCATGTGTCCTCGAGAACGTTTAGTCACCATAAGTAAAACAACCGGGTTGTCCTTTACTCTCAAAAGGATTGGGCCACTCGTTGAAATTATTATTACAGTTATTTATTTACTCGCACTTTATTTATCTGCTATATCCAAAACAATCAAAAAAAAAATTGTTTGCTAGTGTTTGCAGTAAATTCTCTATCCAACCTACTTGTTAACACCTTTCGCTCCTCGTTGGGTTCAACACTCTTATTTATAAAAAGCACTACGATACCCCCCCCTATACTTGTGGGTCATCACCTTGCTGCAGTTTGGTCCGGCGACGTCGTGCCTCGAGCTGTCATTACAGAATACGTCGGAGATAACCTCTCAGCCCTTCGCGACCGGGCCGCCGCCCATCTACCTCCACGTGACCCCCATGTTGCTTGACGCGACTTGTGGGACTTACGATGGCCCGTTGATCCACATCAAAGCGCCATGGGCAGTGCCTATGGGTAACATGCCCCAAGGACGGTAGTTGTTCGAGGAATTGCCCTCCATGACCAGAGTCGATTATGTATGTTCGCACAACTCAATCCTTTGTGCGTTGAGCATTGTTTGTGATCATGGAGTGCAGCTGCAGGATTACCAATGCAACGAAGATGCCATGGGCGACATGATCATGGGCTCCACCGGTGGCATACCCATTGAAGATCACGAGACTCGGCCGGGCACAAAATATGGATCCATTTCCATCGATGGGGCGCCATTGTTTGGTTATGGTGGCGAGGGTCAAGAGATGGAAGATGGGGATGAGGAGCTTGTGGAAATGGAGAAGAGGCCGAGGTCGGCCAGCTACTCAGCGATCGAGGACTGTGTGTTGTGCGAGGCTTGGATGATCGAGGGCCAAAACCCTGCCACTGGAGCGCAGCAAAAAGGAAAATCATATTGGAAGAAGGTTGGGCGATGCTTCCATGAACACCGCAACTGAAAGAAATGGAACATTGATAGTGACCGTAACTCCAACTCTCCAAACAAGAGATGGATACACATCCAAGCGAAGTGGAACAAGTTCAATGGCACCTATGATCATATCATTGCTAGGCACGAGAGCGACCTTGGCGTCCACGACGTCATCGTTCAGGCGTTGACATACTTCAAGTTTTGCCATGGCAACAATTTCACCTTGATCCATTGTTGGAAAGAGATCACAGATTGTCCCAAGTGGAAATCCTTCTACAACACCTTGAAGAAGGGGCCCAAGCCCGACAATGGAGAGGAGGGAGTGGGCGACGCCGAGGGGGGTCCAAGCACCACGAGGCCGAAGGGAAAGAAATCCAACAACCTTGAGGCAAAGCGGGAGGCCTCGGCACTCGTGTTGGAACAAACACTCAAGGGTATGCTCACCGAGAAGGAGAAAGAAAGTGTATGATAACGAGGAGAGGAAACAGAAGGACGAGGACGAGGCATTCATGCTCAACACGTCTGGAGCAAGGAGAAACGAAGTTCATCATGCTTTGGTGACCGAGCAGAACCGCATGAAGCTTGCTATGATGGCCGAGGAGAACCCTCACAAGCTTGCTATGATGGACGAGGAGAACCGGAACATGATAGCCCATTTGAGCTCCATGGACCTAGTGCAAAAGGAGTGGATGATCAAGAGGCAAAAGAAGATTCGGGACCGCGAGGCATGATGTTATATTACCTCTTTGTTGGCATGTTTAAATTCGAACTATTTGTAATTTAAGCATGCGTATGTGTCTTTTGAAAGCTCCGTATGTATATTTCTTCTTTATTTGCTATTTATCTTCATCATATAGAGAAAGAGAAGAGAAATAAGAGAAAACTGAAAAAATGGAGGCATCGAATTGGGGGGACCCTATGTGATGGTTTGATCCCAAGTTGGGGGGTCTGTTCTAGCTCCCGTACGCGGAACACTGTAAACGGATTAAAAAGGAGCAAAATTGATCCGATTTATGGGGGTGATCTTTCTCAAACGTATCTATAATTTTCGATGCTCCATGCTTGTTTTCTATTCAATACCTTTATCTTTTCACATGTTTTCCTTCGTTTTCCGCGCGTTTTCATGGAGTAACCTATTGACACGATGCCACAGAGCCAATTCCTATTTTCTGTTGTTTTTTCAAAAAAGTTATTCTGAAAATATTCTCGGAATTGGATAAAACAAAAGCCAAACGTCTTAGAATTCCCGGAGCGTCAACGGAGTACAAAGGAGACCCAGAGGGGGGCCACAGAGGGGCCACACCACAGGGGGCGCGGCTACCCCTCTGGCCGCGCCCAGGGGTGGTGTGGGCCCCCCTGGCCACCCACCGCCATCACCCTTTCGCCTATATAATCCCCGTGATGCATAAACCCTAAGTAAATGTCCCCCTTCCACGAAAAGTTCTGTAGCTCCACCGCCGCTGCCGACAAGTTTCGGGGGACAGAAATCTATGTTCCGGCACCCTGCCGGGACGGGGAAGTGCCCCCGGAGCCATCTCCATCGACTCCACCGCCATCTTCATTACCATTGCTGTCTCCTATAATGAGGAGGGAGTAGTTATCCCTCGGGTATGAGGGCTCTACCGGTAGCTATGTGGTTCCTCTATCTCCCATGGTGTGATCTTTATGTGATCATGCGCTTCGTAATCTAGTTGAATAAGTAGAAGTTACTCTTCATCTGTCATGCTACTCAACTGGTTTTGTTATGAGATCTCTGTAGACACTTTGATCATGGTGTAAAGGTGACAGTGTGTGCACCGTGTGGTTTAGCATGATATTTATATTTTGTGTTGGATGACCCTATGAAATTGTGGTGTTTGTTTGGAACCATCTAGGTCTCATGGTGAAATCATGGTGGTTAGCTGGATGGGAAAATGCGAACTCTAAGGAGTGCTTTCATAGGCCTACGCAATGATTGGTGTTTGTTGTCCGACCGGAGAATGGTTCGGAGTAGCATAGTGAAGATATGATATTTATGCATTCAATTATGTTATCATTGTTAAGAGTGTCCACTAGTGAAAGTAGGATTCCTAGGCCTTGTTTCTAAGCATTGAAACACCGTCTACAACCAGTTCTGCTAAATGTTTTCTTGCTGCCGTTATTATTTCAGATTTCTATTATCACTTACAGTCATCCATATTACTTGTATTTTACTCTCTCTTCGCCGAACTAGTGCACCTATAGAACTGACAATTGTATTAGATGTCTTGGGGACACAAGAGACTTCTTGTATCGTAATTGCAGGGTTGCTTGAGAGGGGTATCATTGACCTCTTCCTCCCTGAGTTCGATAAACCTTGCGTAATCCACTTAAGGGAAACTTGCTTCTATTCTACAAACCTCTGCACTTGGAGGCCCAACACTGTATACAAGAATAGAAGCGTGCATAGACATCATACGCTTTATGTTATTTTTATGGATTTGCTCAAACTAGCTTATTAACAAGATGCCACAGAGCCAGTTCTTGTTTTCTGCTGTTTTTGTTCCAGAAAATTTGTTCTAGAAATATTCTCGGAATTGGACGAAACAAAATCCCAGGGTCTTAGAAATATGTCACGTACACGGAGTCCAGAGGGGACCCGAAGGGGGGCCTTGTAGCCACCACACCATAGGGTGGTGCGACCCCCTTGGCCGCGCCACCAGGTGGTGTAACCCCCTGGACGCCCACCGATGTTGCCTTTCGCCTATTTAAACTCCTCCTCGGGTTAACCCTAAATACCCGAGCCTCCATCCACGAAAAGTTCCGTAGCCGCCGTCATCGTCAACCCTAGTTCGGGAGGGTTCTGAAGCTCTCCCCAGCACCCTGCCGGGAGGAGGAATCATCATCGGAGGGCTCTTCATCACCATGCGTGCCTCCGGAGTGATGTGTGGGTTGTTCATCCTTGGACTACGGGTCCATAGCAGTAGTTAGATGGTTGTCTTCTTCTCTTTATGCCTCATGTTTAGATCTTGTGAGCTGTCTAACATGATCAAGATCATCTATTTGTAATGCTACATGTTATGTTTGCTGGGATCCGATGAATATTGAATGCTATGTCAAGTGATTATCAATCTATCACTTTTATGTTTTTTATGATCTTGCATGCTCTCCGTTACTAGTAGTTGCTCTGGCCAAGTTGATACTTTTAACTCCAAAAGGGAGTATTTATGCTCGATAGTGGGTTCATGCCTCCCTTTCATTCACGCTCGAGTGACAGAAACGTAACGGATGGGGGATGTGTTGTTGTCATTAGGGAGAAAACAACAATGTTTTCATTGTTTACATTACACACTTTACTTAAGGCAATAATCTGTTGCTTGCAACTTAATACCCGAGGTTTGATTGGATGACGCTCCGAGGGTGGATTATTAGTCATAGATGTAGTTGGATAATGGTCTATGAATTATATTGTAATGACCGCATGAATCACATAGTAATCTTCATGTCATGCATATGCACTACGGTGCAACCTTTATATATGTCAATTGCCCAGCTACAATTTGTTCACCCAGCATGTTATCTATCTGTTTTGGAGAGACACCACTAGTGAACTATGGACCCTGATCCATTCTTTTACACTGATAATACAACCACTCAAACACTATTTTCTTCAATAATTGTTTTCCTCTCATTTACTGTCGTCACTGTTCTCTTTTTATTTACGGCAAACAAGTACTATTTTTCACACTATACATCTAATCCTTTGTGTTAGCAAAACCGCTGAGATTGACAACCTCACTGTTTCGTTGGAGAAAACTATTTTGATTGTGTTGTGCAGATTGCACGTTGCTGCTGAGGCTGGAAGTGCGCCCTGCCAACTTCAGCTGTCATCAACCTTCAGAAGTTATTTCTTTCTCCTACTGGTAGATTAAACCTTGGTTTCTTTCCGAGGGAAAACTTGCTTCTGCACTCTTCATACCTTACACTTTGGGTCTCCCAACGAGCGTGTGTTTACCCGCCATCAAGCAAGTTTTCTGGCGCCGTTGTTGGGGAGGAAGAGGATTTCTGTAAGGGGAGTCTCTCACCTCAAATCTCTTTACTTTGTTTTTTTGCTTAGTTTATTTTATTTTAACTTGTTTGTTTCTCTATATCAAAAACACAAAAAATAGTTCTTATTCTTGCTGTTATTTTTGTTATCCTGATTTTAATCTTGCTAAAATGGTTACTCCTGAGAACACTAAGTTGTGTGACTTCACTAGCACAAACAACAATGATTTTATTAGCACACATATTGCTCCACCTGCTCCTACCGATGATTTTTATGAGATAAAGCCTTGCATGTTAAATCTTGTTATGAGAGATCAATTTTTTGATGTTAGTACTGATGATGTTGCTGCCCATCTTAATATTTTTTTTGAACTCTGTGACATGCAAAAATATAAGGATGTAGATGGATATATTATTAAACTTAAACTGATTCCTTTTTCTTTAAGAGGAAGAGCTAAAGACTAGTTGCTATCTTTGCCTAGAAATAGTATTGATTCATGGACTAAATATAAAGATGCTTTCATGGAAAATATTATCCTCCTGCTAAGATTATATCTCTAAGAAGTAGCATTATGAATTTTAAGCAACTTGATAATGAGCATGTTCCTAAAGCTTGGGAAAAATGAAATCTTTGGTAAAGAATTGTCCCACTCATGGACTGACTACTTGGATGATTATCCAAACCTTTTATGCAGGTCTGAATTTTTCTTCAAGAAACCTTCTAGATTTAGCTGTTGGAGGAACCTTTATGTCCATGAATTTGGGCTCTGCAACAAAGCTTCTTGATGCTATGATGATAAATTATTCTAAATGGCACACTGAGAAAGCTCCACCAGGTAAGAAGGTAAATTCTGTTGAAGAAACCTCTTCCTTGAGTGATAGGCTTGATGCTATTATGTCCATGCTTTTTAATGGTAAAACTTATGTTGATCCAAACAATGTTCCTTTAGCCTCTTTGGTTTCTCAAGAAGAGCATTTTGATGTGAACTTCATTAAAAACAATAATTTTAACAACAATGCTTATAGGAATAATTTTGGTAGCAAAAATTATAGGCCATATACTTCTAATAATGGTAATGGTTATGCCAACCCGTATGGTAATTCCTACAACAACAATAGAATTATACCCTCTGATCTTGAAAACATGCTTAAGAATTTTATTAGTACACAAGCTGCTTTTAATAAATCCGTTGAGGAAAAGTTCGGCAAAATTGATGTTCTTGCTTCTAAAGTTGATACCCTTGCTCTTGATGTTGATCTTCTCAACATAAAGTTTATTCCTCATGATGTTAAAAAAAATAAAAAATTTGAATTCCATTCAAGTTAGAATTGATGACAATGTTAGAATGTTAGCTGATTTGCATGCTAGATGGGAAAGAGAAGATGAAATTGCTAGAAAGAATAATGTAACTAAAGTTTGCACTATTACCACCACTAGTAAAAATGAAGTTTCTAATGCTAGTAACTCTCCTACTATTAATGGTAAAGTAACTGGTGTTGACAATGTATCCACTTCTTCTGTTAAACGTTTGAAATTGCCTGAAACCACTGAAACTGTCCCTGATAAAAGTGCTGAAATTTTTCAAAATATGGGAGATAATGGTCCCATTACCTTTGATAAAAATGATCTTGATTTTGATGATTGCAATATTTACAAAGTAATTATGTTCTTACAAAAACTTTCTAGTAATCCTAATGCTAGTGCTACGAATTTGGCTTTCACAAATGCTCTCATGCAAATTAGAGAAGAAGAATTAAAACGTGAAGCATCTATCCCTAAGAAGTTAGATGATGGTTGGGAACCCATCATTAAAATGAAGGTGAATGATTTTGATTGTAATGCTTTCTGTGATCTTGGTGCTAGTATCTCTGTTATGCCAAAGAAACTCTATGATATGCTTGATTTACCACCTTTGGAACACTATTATTTGGATGTTCGTCTTGCTGATAATGCTAGAAAGAAACCTTTGGGAGAGTTGATGGTGTTTCTATTATGTTTAAAAATAACCTTTCCCCCGTTGACTTTATTGTTATAAATATTGAATGCAATGCTTCTTGTCCTATTGTTTTGGGAAGACATTTTCTTAGAACTGTTGGTGCTATTATTGATATGAAAGAGCGGAATATTAAATATCAATTCCCACTCGAGAAAGGTATGGAACACTTTCCTAGGAAGAGAATGAAGGTTCCTTTTGATTATATTATTAGAACAAGTTATAATTTAGATCCTTCTTCACTTGAAAATACTTGATTCTTGCTTTCTGGGCCTAGCTAAAAGGCGTTAGAGAAAAGCACTTCTTGGGAGATAACCCATATTTTTATTATTGCAATGTTTTCTTCTGTTTTCTTTGAGTCAACATGTTGTTTACTTCTATAGAAACTTTTTTCTATCTTTATTTCTCGTATTTGTTGTGCCGAGTAAAGTCTCTAATGAAAAATTGAAGTTAGATTTGGATTTCTGCGCAGGAAACAGATTTATGTTGTCCACTGTTAAATTTGTATAAATTCACAGAAAGATAAAAAAATAACCTGCAAATTTTTGTGCTTAATCCTCATATATTTCCGAAACGTTTTCTAGTTTTTCGATTTGAGCAACGTAAGTGCCTCAAAAAAATCGTCTTTACAGACTGTTCTGATTTTGACAGATTCTGCCTTTTTACTTACATTCTCTCTTTTACTATGTTGAGTGGATTTATTTACTCCACAAAACATCAGTGGCTATAGCTAATGTTTAAAAAGTATTAATAATGCTTGTTTCCAAGGAGAACATGTGAATTTTTTTATTGTGCACTAACCCTTAATGAGAATTACTTTGAGTTTAGTGTGAAGGAAGTTTTCAAGGGTCAAGAGAAGAGGGTGATATAATATGATCAAGAAGAGTAAAAAGACTAAGCTTAGGGATGCCCTCGTGGTTCAAGCCAGCAAATTTCAAGAAGAATCAAGAGTCTAAGCTTGGGGATGCCCAAAGCATCCCCTTTTTCATCAGCAACTTATCAGGTCACTTCTAGTGGAACCATATTTTTATTCGATCGCATCATATGCACTTTACTTGGAGAGTCTGTTGGTTTTAGTTTTGTTTTCTTTTATTTTACTTGCTGGAATAAAATTAGTTGGAACCCAACATTCTTGCGTGGGAGAGAGACATGCTCCGCTTTTTCATATGAATACGTGTATTTTTGTTTTTCTTCTAGCTGATGGAAATCCTTTTAGCTCCCGTTTTTCATGCATCTCTTATTCAGAGATGTTAGTGCTAGTAGAGTAGTAGTAGTGCTCTCTTGTTTCATTGATATATCATTTGGAGGGTTTTTGTTTAGAAAAATGATTGGTGTTGGAAAACAGTAAAATATTTTATACTTATAACTGTGCAAAAACCGGTGAGATTGACAACCTCACTGTTTTGTTGGGAAAAAAATATTTTGGTTGTGTTGTGCAGATTCCACGTTGCTGCTGAGCCTGGTAGTGCGCCCTACCAACTTCATCTGTCATCAACCTTCAGAAGTGATTTCTTTCTCCTACTGTTCGATTAAACCTTGGATTATTTCTGAGGGAAAACTTGATGTTGTACTCTTCATACCTTACACTTGGGATCTCCCAACGAGCGTGTATTTACCCGCCCTCAGATGTCATCTTCGATAAAAATGATTTTCCCTTTCCTAACTTGCCATCTCCTCCTCCACCTACCATGCATCCTTCCATTTTAGTTTCTATTGACCAATTTGTAGATATTGCGCATATGCCTGCCTTGTTGTCTAACCATGGTGCAGGTTCTGGTTGCGGAGCTCGCTTGGAAATATTGGACGATGATCCTCCTGCTAGTGAGCCTTCTGTTTACGTCGATCACAGCAGCTGCATGCACGCGATCTCGGGGCGACTACTGCATCTCCTACAGGCCCAACGGCGGCCTCGCGCCGCTCATGTCCTGCCACTCATGTTCCCCCACTCTCCTGACTCCAGCGCTGGGTTGCCACAGTCCTTGCCTGAGCCCGAGCCGGCCTCCTCCGACATTGGGATGGCCTCACCTCGTGCTAGGCTCTCCCAACGATCGAGTATCGCCAGCGTCGACTTCGTCATCACGAGGCGCTGCTCCGCATGACCCAACTCCGCCTCGTGCGGTCACTCGAAGCCTCACCGGTAACTCTCGGCCTAAGAAATGGACTGACGGTACCGTTGCTTGGTTGGCTGCTTGTCCCTCATGGTATTTCTGATCCGACCCTCGAGCCTGCCACTCATCACGACGCGTTGCGCATCCCTCATTGGCGCCCTGCGATGGAGCAGGAGTATCAAGCCCTACTCGACAATGAAACTCGGACACTCGTCCCGCCTCCTCCGAAGGTCAACATTATTGATTCTAAGTGGGTGTTCAATATGAAGAGGCATTCTGCTGGATCCATTGAGCGCTACAATGCGCGTCTTGTTGCTAAGGGGTTCAAGCAGCGATATGGCATAGACTATGAGGATATACCTTCGGTCCCGTGGTCAAGCCCACGACGCGTGCTTCTCTCCCTCGTTGTTACAAACAATTTGCATATGCGACAGCTTGATGTTCAGAACGCTTTTCTCTATGGTGTCTTCTACATATCAAGTTCATCTCTTCTAAAGATCAACTTGCTGACATCTTCACCAAGCCGTTGTCATTGCCATTGTTTGAGGCTTGCCGGCGCGCAATTTTAACTTGTTAGACACCGTTAAATTTGAGGGAGGGTGTTAGACAACCAGTATATTAGTCGTAGTTGTTCAGGACTCTACTCTAATACTAACCATGTACGTGTACGTGTATTGTCTATAGATCAATATAGATATACAGGAGGCCACGCATCTAGCGTTGAGCCATCCAGCTTCTAATACCTCTCTAGGGTTTGTCTTACATTCTTTTACAATTTTACTTTTACCATCTGAAGAATCTCTGGGATACTGGGTGAGTGGACAGAGAAATCCAAACCCTAGTTGCTCGTAACACTGTACGAGGGAGGCATAGTGTTCTCTGCATGATTAACACGGACGCAAAAAGCAGGCGGAAAACACCAAACATCCCCGGTTGTCACCGTGCTGTCCGTGCTTGTCCCAGCACCAGCGACGCAAAACTCGACATCCCGTGATTATATCACTCGACATGTTCTGTAGTGTCAGACAGACAGACGCCTATGGGACTTTTCTAGGATTATAGAGGCGATGATTTAGGCGCAGAACCAATGCATATGGTGTGTTTTCCAAAAGAAAAGGGAAGCCATGAACATAATGGAGTAGTAGTAAATTTGATCATCTTATTAGCTGCCATCCAACCAATCAAAGAATATTACTAGTACTAGTAACAATGAATTAATCCCTACAGCCACCCTATACAGAGACACCGAAATCATATAACAGCACCCAAAAAAAATCAATCAAATCCATAGCCTCTAGTAATCTAGTGTTATAATCCCACTGGCATCAGCGTCCTAACAAGCAAGACCTCAGGTGCTTGCCACGCCGGTGCGTCCTCTGGCTGCGCCGGCGGCGGCCCTGTTGCCCCGGCCACGGCGTCCGCGGCCGCGCGTCTTCATGACGACGGTCTTGGACTCGCCCCACGCCCAGAACGCCCCCCTCTCCTCCTCCGAGTTGTCGCACTCGGGGAACGGGCCGGCCGCGTACCGCGCCGCGTCGTAGCACACCGTGTAGGTCATCTGCCGCGCCCGGAACGCGCGCATCGCGGCGCGCTTCTGCGGGGTCATCACCGCGTAGTCCGCCGTCATGAGCCCGAGGAGGCCGCCCTCGTCGCACCCGCCGCCGGCGCGCGTGAGGCGTAGCGCCGCCGGGTCGGCGACGCGGCAGCCGCGGAGGGACAGGTCGGAGAAGTCGGAGGCGAAGGGCGCGTACTTGTAGTTGACCTTGTACTTGCCGCCCTCCGTGGCCCAGGCGGAGCCGTCCCAGATGGTGGCGTACACCGCCATGGGCTTCGCCGGGAAGTCGCCGCCCATGCCCGGGTGCCGGATCACCTCGCGGATCGGCGTGTCGTCCACGTAGAAGCTGCACGTACACGCAAAAAAAAAGCCTCGTCAGAGATGAAATCAACGTGTAAAGTTTTGCATTCTAGGCGTGGCGATGATGCGTACATGATGTGGGTGGGGGCCCAGAGGATGGAGTAGCGGTGGGCCTCTCGGGTGGGGTCGAACGGGAGGAGGTAGCGCTCCTCCCGGCCGCGGCTGGTGCTCCCGTTGCCGTACACGTTGGTCTGCACGCGCCACTGCCCGCCCCACCGGCTGCCCAGGAACTCGAAGTCCAGCTCGTCGTGCGTCTTCTCGTACACGTCCCCGTTCGACAGCTGCAAACATTACAAAAGAAAAAATACCAACGTTATTATTGGTCCCTGACAAGATCCCTGACAGTACTGTTACTACTATCTTTAGAAAAACATGGCGTCATGTGTTGGTTATACGGCATATTCCATTCCATGATCCATCTACAACGGCATTGAATCCACTTGCGTGGTGTGCACAAGAACGTAACATTGACTCCTCCTGCACAATACACTCGTATTAACTCAGTTATGGTGCGGCTGATGAATGTGAGCGCGTGACAGGGATGGCTGGCAAACATTTATTCCGGGGGAGCAGGCGGCGCAGTCTTTTCTGGCCATCCATCCAAGTCCAAACACGAGGAGGCCCATGTGGCCCGCCCTGTTGCCTCTGCCTACCCTGCGCCACCACAGCGCAGCCAGGGCATGGGCACGCAACTTGCCATGGTTTTTCCTCTTTAAGGTGAGCAGTGGTTGGTAAATCCTACTAGCTGACACGCCATGTGACGATTGACGATGCAGAGACCCCAACGGTTGGAAGGAACAGCAGAGATCGATAATAATAATAAGCTAAAACCCGTTGCTCTAAAATCGGAGGAGTTCGATTGATGAAATGAACACTCACGTAGAAGGCGACGACGACTCCGGCCGTGTAGTCCCGGGGCAGCTTGATGGACGCGCTGAAGAAGCCGTGGAGGTAGTAATCCGAGGAGATGAACCCCGAGCCTGGAAACGAAACATCAATCAACGGATTAACACAAGGACCATAAACACAGGAGAAACGGAGCAGCATAGTATATACGGAGTAGAAAAGAAAATAGAGGAGGTATAATTTGAGGATTGGGAGGGAAGGATTGATTACCGGAGCGCCGATCGAGCAAGAGGCGGGCGGTCCTGTCATCCGCCGCGCGGACGAGGTTGCCGTCGCCAAACAGCGGCGAGAAGCCTTCGTCGAAGGAGACGCTCGGCACGTCGAAGGCAGAGGCCACCGCCGACGACAGGCACACGCACGCCGCGGCGGCGAGCAAGGACGCCAAGAACCTCGCCTTCGTCGTCATGGGTAGCTTAGCTGGGCAGGCAGGTTCGCTGCTCTCAACAGGGCTTTTGCCTCCGCCTGTCTCTCTCTGTTTTCACTGAACCAAAAACCTTACGCGCTTCTTGGATTCCGCTGCCCGATAGCCGGCTCGCTATATACGCGGTACCACTCTCCGCATCAACCGAGAGGAGGGCGAGGGGGACTCCTATCCTGTGACGCTACGCGATGTGTTCGGTTCGGCTAGGCTCGCTCGCGAGGTTGCACTGCACATGCCGAGCTGGTTCGTTGAGCGACGTGTAGGGCCCTCGGTCCGCGGAAAAGGCCCGCCCAACTGCTACGGCCCTATATGCCTAGGCAAAAAAAGAGGAGGGAGAACCCCGGCAAGGGGTTCATGAGCTGAACAGCAAAAAGGGAGCACCAGCTAAGCTTTGCTGGTGATGGGCGAGGCATGGCCCTAATTCGGCGCATCCGCCCGCCCCGCCTCATCAGAGCGTGGCTTGGCAGCGCAATTATGCACGTACATACAGTGTGATTATTATTCGATCGTTAAGGGTGATAGTGGTGCTAGTCACAGTATCGATTTTATTTTGGAGCCAGAGTTGGCTCGGAGAGAGTGGATGATGGTCATGTGATGTGTTCCGACTGCCCACAACATATCTCGCTGCTGACTGCTCGAGAGTATAGTAGTAGTACTAGTAGTATGACGAGTTTGTTACTGTGGTGATTAGTCCTGATCTCGATTCTCGCGATTATTAGATTTTCTGGATGTGACGTGAAAGGAACAGCTGAGCCTGAGCCAGCCACTGGCGTTGTCCAGACTTGACCGTGTTTTCGCCCACCCCGACTAGGACTAGTCGGCGTACGTGCTGGCATCCACCCGCCGCTGCCAGTATGGCCCGTTGCATGTCCACCGAGGCACCAGCTGTGCGTTCAGCAAACACGACGCGCGCTTTGCTTCTGACCGTTTGTTCGGTTTGATTCCTGTACCACGCCACACCTTAATTAATTTTTAAACTGTGCACATTAAGTGACCGAAATCAACCAGTACCGGTAACCATCGCAACCGCTGCAAAGATGCATGCTCCGTCCGATCGGGTCTCATCCACTCGGCTGCTGCCAACAACCGTGGTATGCAAGTCATGTGGTCAGTGGGATAGGCTTGGACGACATGGCTCAAACCATAGCGGCCAACTAACAGTAATAAATCATGGAGCGCCGCCGGAAACCCGATAAAATAATCGCCGGAAAGGAACAACACGTGATACGATACGACCGATGACTCGTCCCCGACAGACAGGTCCCTGTTTTCCATGTGCAGCGTCTCCAAACAGAGGCGCGCCGCACACACACGCAGGACCCGCCCAGCCAGCGTCAAACGTCTAGAGCAGCGCCCGCGCGGCCGTACCCCCACCTCCGACCCGCGCGCTGGATTCGCATCGATCCAGCCACTCGCACTACCAGCGCTCGCGCCCCGCGCGCGCGCTCACTCTTCTTCTTCGCCCGTGAAGATGGTGATTTTTCCAAATCAAAACCATCGTTCTCGTCTCGTGCTGTCGTGCCGTGTCTCGATCAAGACGTATAAATGCGCGCGTACCGACGTACGCCGCACTGCTGCACGGTCAATGGGGATTTTAGGTTCATTCACGGGCGTGGATTACGGAAAGCATGGGTGCGGTGCGGTTTAGCATGCATGCGGCCTGTCGTGTGCACGATCGGTTATGGGTGTCTCACCCAAGACGTACACTGCCGAGATGGCAGGGCTCTCGGGAGGGCAGTGATGAACGCGCGCCATGGTTGCGAAAGGGAGTTCGGTTCCATATTCGTCGCCGGAATTTATTGGCATCGACCACAGGTTGCTAGCAGCAGTAGTAGATGAAAGAAGATTGGATGCAGGTTGCTGTTGTTTTTCCTTATGCGAATATATATATATATATATATATATATATGTGTGTGTATGTGTGTGTGTGTGTGTGCGCGCGCATTTTCTCCAGGGTGGCGTTTTGGCTTCCGGATGCAAAACGGGCCAGGTTTTCAAAATATGTTTTAAACAAAATTTAAAATGTAAAAAAAATATTCACGCATAGTTGTTACTTGTTAGTCGTTTCATGAGAAGCCGACCTTTTGTTTGACCTACTTAAAAAGGCAAAATTTGATACTAAAATAAGTCTTTTTTGCGAGACATCTTGTTTTTTAATACAAGGCACAAAAAATGCCTATTCTTAGTGAAACAATTATGCAAACATATAGTATTTGAATATGTATCTACGAAATTTTGTTTCAATTTTTTTAGATATTTCAAAATTTGGTTTCTAAATACCGGGTGCATATGCACCCAGGTGCCAAAATGGATTTCCCCATTGTTTCGAAGTTGCATATGTTCACGAGTTCGCTTCCATAGCCAGCATAGGTATATATATAGTTCTAATCGAGCAAGCTAGGCAACAACATAAACATCCGCCGGGAACCTCGAGGATACTCTTTCCTCTCCACCTTCCTCTCCCTTAGCCCGTTGAGCTCCCCGTCACCGCCCCTTCCCCTCCTTCGCTCCGCCAGCCCTGCTCGCCGACAGGAGGATAGTGTAGGTGGTCATGTACCCCTTGTACATAATCGTAGTCTAGGGTTTGCTGTGTGCTTATTGTCCTATATGGTGTATGGCGTTTATGTCAGGAGGATGGTGTGGGATCCCGTCGATCGGATCCGTCACTGCCTCGCGTTTCACCTCCTTATCAAGGTGCTCCACTGGATGGGGCAATATGCAGTGAGATGCGCAGCGCAGGGGACCTCCACCAATAAGGCCGATGAGTTCAAATGTCGACGTCGTCAAATCTGCACGTTCCTGGTGCATATCTTCCTCTTGGTCGGCCGTGGCGGCGGGGAAGAAGGGAGATGGTACGCCATGGCTGGCAGCTCTATTAGAGATCGCAGGGAAGCGGTGGAATCTGCGCTTTCGACGGCGATTTCCCAGCAAAGGCAACTTCACGCCGCTGCTATCTATGGCCATAGGGGTGCCCTCGCTGTGCTCGAGCGGTTCTGGTCGAGATTGTCCTTCCTCCATCGGAGGATCTTCTCCAGCTTCGATACGATGCTCAGTGTCGTCGTTGTGCCAAGTGGTTGTGTCCCTGGCTGCGGCGTTGACGGCCATGTTGCGAAGCTCATCGTCATCGGTGGTGTTCAGGGACTCGGTCACATTTTCGTGATTTGTTTTAGGGTGTTGACGGTAAAAGTTTGGGATTGAGTTGTAATTTATTTATTTCTATAGGTCCTCCTCATAATTATACACCCTCTAGCGGTTTTAATGTAGATTCTAGGCATCTCGGGGCCTTTCCCTGTTTAGTAAAAGTTTGCACATATATATTGCACATCAAGCATGTGACCTCCTCTCCTCGACCAGTAAAAGGCAATTCATTTTTTTCGAGTCCCCCTTACCTTTCCTATGCCGCTCCCAAGCGGGACCGGTGATGGATACTGTGTTCCGCGTGGTTATTAGAGCAAGACAACGATGACGTCGACGAGTGATAGTTTGGTTGCGACAAGATCTTGTTAGTCGGCTCTTGTTATGGCGTGTCCAATTCGTCTCCTTGCTGAACTTCCTCTGTCACGAAGTCATAACTGCTAACCGACGTGTCTCGAGTGGCGACAGCGTGGGCCAGGCCAGATCGGAGCTACAGCTACTCCATAGGCGTTTTATGGGTTATTTGATTGATTATTTGTAATTCGTCTTAGTTTTATTTATTTATTTGTGGTTGGACTGCTTTGTGTGTGTTCATCGTTGTTATGGAGAGGTCAGGTGCAATATTTTTGTATCACCTAGATGATTTGAGTAACTAGAAGGATACCCCGTGCGTTGCAGCAGGTATCTCTTCAGCAAATCTAAAAAACGCTTGAAAGTTAATGTTGTATGTAGAAATATTTAAATTTTATTTTATCATAGCAATTGATAGGCTATATTGATAGACATGAAATGTATGCCTATTTAACAATTTGGATGTCGTTATGGTTTAAGGGTATGCCTGATTGATATAGATAACTTGAAGTCAACTGGGTGAAAAAACTTGCATTAAGATGCAATGCACATTGTCGCGTAATGTTTTTATAAGATTATTGAGTAATTACATATAGAATTCCATATAAATTTGAATAACAATTAAATGATTTTAATCATTGATAATAATTGAAAACACTGATTCTCGGTTGCACATAATTTAACTGTGTAATTACATAACGGGTGGTGTCACCTTTTCAATGAAACGATAAAAAAAAGTGTGACTTGACAATTTGATGGCTAAAAAAAACGATGGCGTGAATGCTTGCATGTGGAATGTTAGTGAGATTATATGGATAATTTACTGGCTAAAAAGAGCAAGTTATGTGAATACTTAGGTTGCATGTTGTGATGGAAACATTAATTCTAGTTGGTGGAGTTTTACTTTATAAGAAGTACCGTCGAGAAAAAAATGCCTTCATGATTTTTTATTAAAATAAACCAAACATCACCTAGTCTCGGAACCCGCCAAACTGCAAGTTGGGGGAAGGAATGGATATTTAACAACAGGATAAGATTTGAGAAATTGGACTACCAAGGTCGGGCACACACAACAAAGAGAAGCCAGCGAGCAATAACCATCAGAGCAACCCCACAACATGTGGATACATGCATGCGATGCAACCCCACCGTGCCAATCCACATTTGCATGCATCCGCCCGGGCGTTTTCAGATCAGCTTAATCTCCCCCGGTTAAGGCGCGCTCGCTCATCCATGCCCATGTCTTTGTGGTCACAGCGGATGCACATGCTCCCAAGCACGCGTGAGAGAGACCGGATACGAGCAGCGGCTAGCGTGTCACTGTTAAGTGGCTGTACCGCAGTACGCGGGCGCGGCGCCAGAAGATTCTGCTGCTAATCATGTGTCGCACTGGCAGACTGGCTATGGTACACATCATTTTCGCTTGCTTAATTCCGACCGGTCGAGAGCCTAACCAGCCGGTCCATGCATGCACGCATCAACCGCATGCAAGGTGGTGGCCCTGGCCGGGGACTCGGTCTCCGCGCGATAAGATCAACAACGGTGCGTGGGCTGGGTTCCACTTCCCCCCGTAGCTAACTGTGTCCCCCGTGACATGTGCAGCAGTGCGGCGGATGGGAGCAGGAGCAACAAGTTGGAGTTTGGACGGCTTCTCGTAATGTTTACTCACGTCGATCACACGTGACTCGCCCTCTCGCTCTGCTGCAGAGTTTATCATCAACGTCGTCAGCTAGGCGCGGCCAATGTACTGTATATACGCTTCGTTGGTCGAGCGTCAGCGAGTTTGGCGCACCGCGATGTTGCATATAATGCTCTCCCAAACTCATGCCCACGACGCGACGAGATGTGTTGATAGACCTCTCTACACCCCCATAGAGCATCTCCAACAGCATTTGCATATGGGATTTGTAAAATCTGGTTATAGCAAGATAAGAGAGAAGATCTAGCAATCCAAACCAACTTATACTTTCGCAGCCTTTGTATAATGGATAGCTATATTTGCAAAAAACACACAATGACATGTGGAGATAAATTGTCATACACACTACACACTAGCATACATACATATACATTAATAATACCACTCATACACGTGTACATGTAAATATATTCCGCACAACATGCACGAGTGCATGTATATGTATATATACAAAAATGCATGCAAAAAATATACACAACACACACATAAATTCCGCACAACATGCACGAGTGCACGTATATGTACACGTGCACAAAATATACACAACACACATAAAAAATGCAACAACCAAAAAGTCCATGCAAAAAAAAATACACGCACACACCTAGCATGCACTCGTACACAGAACACATGTACATACGCACGCAACCCAGCACATGCACGTACACAGCACACACACCACATATGGTCCACATGTCATTGAGCCAAAAATATCAAGGGGGCCACTTTAGAGGCTTTGTAAAATTATAGCAAGTGGCCTCTCCACTTTATAAATAAACAAAGTGAGGGTGCAAATATAGCAAGCTTTGTAAAAAATTTGGTGGGGGACCACTTATACAAAGTCTGCTGGAGCACCGTTTTGATGTTGGATTTGTATATTTTCAGTTTTTACAAATCCTAGCCAAATATGCAAAGGCTGTTGGAGATGCTCTTATATGCTTCTGAGTCATATTGCCTCCCCAAATAGTTAAAATGTTTTGTTAATAATTCAAGGGAAAATCTACTTTTAGAACATTCTGAAGTTAGTCTTTCGCGTAGGACATGCTTCGAGCGGTCCATCTTCATCCGTCCACGTACGAACCGATCGATCTAGGCTAAGGCGGCGTGTTTTAACATCCAAACATTTCCGACAATCTATCTCGCGAATCTCGTGCATGCAAACAACATGACAAAAATTCTTATGTCATTAGACTTTATGCTAAATCTGAAAATTCAAAAACTTTTGTAGCTCAAACCTCTTATCCGATTTAAAATCCGTTTTCATTTTTGGATTACTCGTAGCGAGACCTTCAAAACTAGATCTCATGTTAATAGGTTCCAATGACTTTTTTCCGGAGTCAAAAGTTACCGCAATTAACACTTAAGTTACCCCACGGTAATATATCAGTTACCCATCTATTGAAAACTTAGTTTCCGCTTGAAGCTAGATCTCACTTTTAATTGTTCGACTTTTTCGAGTTTACAAGTTACCAACTATGTGATTTGGTGGTAACTGCATCGTAAATAAGTGGACGACTAAATTGGTATTTATAATGGTAGTTATCCCATGCTCAAATTAATACAGTGTATATACTCCACGTATCTTCTAATAGTCTCGCGCGTCCCAATGTCGTAGAGGACTCAGCCCCTAAGTTGAACGAACTGGAGCGCTTGAGACTGCACCCAAGTGACAATGTGTTCGACATGTAGCTGATTTCCCGCTTTCTCACTACTTTAGACTTCCCATTGGATATGTATTTCAAATATTCGGGATATAGTTCTCATCACGAAATCAATATAGTTACTCGGTTCTCTTCTCTTAGGGCATGACCACGCCTCGCTAAAAGGACGATTCGAGTATATTTCTGCCCGGGCGAACAGAAACCAGCCCCCAACGCACCCCCAAACATACAATGGGCTACAGACTTGTGTGTTTCGCTCCTAATTTGGCCCAAGGTGGTCAAATTTTGGGGCGGTCCGGGTTGTGTCCGCGTCCGCCCCCTGAGGGCCATTCTGTCAGCGGGACAATCAAGTCCATTCTCCACTCCCCAGCTGCACTCCTAAACCCTTGCCGTGACCGCCCGCCGCCGCCCAAGCTCTAGGAGCTGATGGAGGATGACAAGCCCCTACGGAAGCCCAAAAAGATCCCAACACCGAGTCCCTCAAGAGGCAGGACCGGAGGGTGAGGAAGAGAGCCCATACAACGGAGGAAGAGAGGTTACCGCTGCCGCTCATATGTTGGCCCAGTCACATGTCGTCGTCGCTATATAGGCCCGCATCCACGCCGACGCCATGGCCACGGAAGACGCCATGGGTGTGATAATGCTCAAGGGAGAGGTCGTGGGTGTGACCATGCCATCCCCGGCACTCCGCCCTGCCTCCGCGAGTTCGGTGGCATCTTCCGCCAGCCCTCCACGTTTATTGTCGTCGACGTTCTCGTCGGTGTCGCCGTCGTGAATGTTCCCGGCCGCAGCACCGTGCGGAATGGCACCATCTTGGCTCAGAGCCTCGTCAGACATGTCGCCGGAGATATCCTCTGTGTCGTTTTTCACCGTGCCGCCTCTTCTCGACCTCAATGTCACCCATGGGGCCAGCGACGCCACTATGTGTCATTTCATCTCCGGGAACGCCTGCTTGATCTTCTCTTATTTCCATATCTATTTTATCTTGTAATTTGAACTTTATCTCATTTAAACTATGTGTGTTTTAAACTATGTTTTATTTAGTATCTTGTTATGTGACGCTTAGATAGGGGTAATTTAGTTGTTATTATATGTATTTTATTTGCTACTTATCTAGTAATTTTATTTGTAAATAGAAGTGACACGGAAAAAAATGGAAAAAATAAATAAAGAAGGCCGGGGCCTGGCCAAAATTGGGGCAACCGTCACCCCAAATCCCTATCGGGGAAATTTGGTCTCCACAGGCCGCCCCAAACAGATAAAAAAAGACACAATTTTTCCCGATTTGGGGGGCGTTGAGCATGCACTTAATAATTGTTACCAACACTATAATGATATAGATACTCATTTGTTTTAGGGTATAGTTATCACCATAAAATTATTGTAGTTACCTTGCACTATGGATAGCAATTACTAACCTTGTATTTGTGGAGTAACCATAATAATCACCACACCATTGATGTAGTTACCCTCCTCTCTAGGTAATAATTACCCAACGAGTACTAGTGAAGTTACCCACGTGTTCAAGATATTGTTGTCACCACATAATCGATATACTTATTTTGCCCTCTAACTAATAGTTACCAACCCAAACCTAATAGAGTTACACAATTGTTTAAGCTATAGTTACCACCCCCCTACTTATAGAGTTATCGATTTTTTTCGGTTATAGTTACCAACCGACTACATATTGAGTTATCCAGGTGTTCAAGTTAGAGTTATCCAGGTGTTCAAGTTAGAGTTACCCATGTATCTACGGTATAGCTATCGTCACCAAACCGATGTAGTTACCCACCCATGTAAGTAACTAGTTTAGGAAGCGCGGCTTGCCGCGCAACACTTGTTTGTTCTTTTAAAATTTTGCCCGTAGTTGTCCCATTTTATACAGATTACTAAGGAGATGATAAATATCCTATTGTATAAGCTAAACCAAATTAAGTTATTAAAAAAAGATGAGAGAACATGTTTGATGATTTCCTATCGCAGTGGTTTATTTTTACATATCTGTATGAACATGCACCACTTCCTAAAATAACTCGGAACCAACTTGTGCAGAGCTAAAAATATAACTACCGATGAAAAGTGGGCATCTCCAAAGGAAATAAAGAAGAGGAGATAAACTTGCTAACAATCTTTTCTTTGACAATGGTAACCAATTGTAAAACCGTACGATAATTAGTAACTACTACATATAGCAGTGGCATTATAGTTTTAGAGAACAGCACAATACTCTTACATACACAGTCCCCGTGATATATATAGATAGGTTTTCATCACAACATTTCAGAACTATCAAATAGATAGGTAAATACAGTGGACGTCCAAACACATATATCAGAATCATGGAGACATAGCACCAACACAGTAAGTACACGTTAACACACATATACCATTGGTACTAACATACGAAATAGGCTTTCGCCCCGCTTTATAAATAAAGCAACAACCACCATACAACCAACGAATGCAACATGTGGAGATCGATTGACCATATACCACAATCCATAACTGTCATACATGATCTCATCATCCAAGGCATCTTTTCATGTTAAGTGGTGGTGAGGAAGAAGTACCTGGATAGTAACCTACAAACTGATCAGCTTCACCAGAATCAGAATCTCTTTAATCTTCTCATCCTTGTCCTTGATGAGATCTGCAGTATTCTTATTATTATCAATAACTTGGTTTATGTGACTTCAATCAGTTTTTCTCTTTCAGCTCATCATAAGTATAATCTTTCATGATCATATTTTCAGTCTTTCCCATGTACTTGATAGCTTTCTTTGTTGCATCATTGTGTGGAGCATCGAGTCCATAGGATAGCCTAAGAGTGAGATGGTACCATAAGTGAAACCAAGACAATGAGTTTCAGCTACAATGTGACCGAGGCACCCAGCTTTGCTTCTACAGATACTCATGTACTTCCGATTGGGTAGACCTAACTTCTTCAGCATCTTCTCGAGCAGGATAGTGGTCGGAATTTCAAAAACCTCCACGCGAAAGGCTGCGAAATAATGATGGTATTAACAATCTTGTGGCAGCACATAGTTATGAAGGATAATAGGAATGCAAGTAAATATAGCTGCCCATCTTAATTTTCCTAATTCATAGATAGGACATAGACCGTACAATTACTATGAAATTAACAGTTAGGTGATAAACATATGATGTAGCGGAGAAACATGACAATTAAACCATGTAATCCAATACCGTTGCTAGCACGAACTGTAAACAATTATAGTAAACCATAAGAAAGAGTGCGTACACAGTATCAAGTTAGAAACTTGAGCGACCAAAAATGCCTTTGTATTTGACTCAGTATCATGATATATGCCTGAAAATCTCCTGCAATTCATCTAATGTTTTAAAGTAAAGAGAACTTGCGTGGGAATTTTATAACATCCACACAAAGGCATGAAAAAACCAAGCTGAATACAATATTTCTAGTGCTAGAATAAATTAATAGCCATACAGATAGTGCGGGTCCAGGAATAATTTAGATCTTATTTACAAACAAACAAATATGTAGGGAAGGTATGAGTAAGTGGGTAATATCATAAAGAGAAATTAAAAATCAGTGCGCAAAACAAACAGGTTTGCAAGTGGCCATTATTTCAATTTTAGATGTGAATCTCCCAATACAATGTTCTAACCCATGATAAAAATTACCTTCAAGACAGAATAACTATTGGAAATAGTAAATATATGAACTCGACTATCTACAAACAGAAGTATACAATGACAACTTTTCGAGCTAGACTACCTTGTACTATAATAAGATGGTATAACGGAAATCAAAGGTAAAGCAGGAAATCAACATAGAAAAATCATGGCTGTATAGACTCAGTATAAGTACCAAAAACTGCAAAATGCATGATTTGTGGGGCATAGACATGTGTCAGCTTGCACATAGACTACAACTATTATTCACAAGCCAACTAACATAAATCTTTCTAATATGTGGCAATACACATGTCAAACTCTGATTACTGCAAACGTGATCAAACTAAGTTAAAAAAATTGCTATAATAACAACTAAAAAAATATATAATTTGGCTACATATTGTAAGAACAGTATGTTGCAGATAAATAATGCCTCTTATAAATGAAACAGAGTAGGCACTATAAATAAAAATAGTACTCCAATACATAAATTCATACAAAATATGGTGCCATTCAAAAATTAGTTAAAATAGCAAGAAATAAAATACTTGATTTTACCTCCACTCAAGCATTGTAGCATAATCAGTTTTTGTTCCTCATCTACACCATTTGGACTATTCCGTGTATTGGAGAGTACCACATTTTCATATTTACTCTTTTGTTTTCTTGCAGTGTGATATCCAAGTCACCACTTTGTGCATGGATCGTAGTTGGCCATACTCCTAGAGCAACAGAAGGTTCGAATGAAGTTAAAATAAACGTGTCCAATAGATATCTAAAAAGGAGAAGGTGGTAATGACTTGACAGAAAACACATGTAAATATTAGGAAAGTATACGAATATGCTATTAGGAAGGTATACGAATGAGCAATGTTGAGCAAACACAAAACAGATCAGATATTATACATGCTCCTTTAAATTCAAACATAAAGGAGCCATGCATTTTATTTGTGTATTTCCATCCACCATCCATGACATAAGCCTACAACGTGCACACAAAAATCAAAAACTACCACAGACATTGTATGCTTCTGGTAAAAATATTAAACACATGCAACACGTTTCTCCTTCAGATTTAAAACAAAATTGTTGCTGAACACCTACATCGGGGTTTCAAGGTGGACACTTATTTTTATTATGTGCAATCATCAATGCTAAACGAAAGACAAATATGTACATTCCATGTTTCCACCTTACGAAAATATTAGCTGTTGTTCCACATATTGCCTTGTTCCTACTCCTTTGCAAACCATTATGTTAGGAGCCGCACAGAAGTCGTTTTTTCTCGCCATATATCTATCTACCGACAAGCGTGAGCAACACTACTACAACATGTTAATATCCATGACGCGTTACCAATTAAAGAACGCTACAGATTATAATAAAATATCTAGCATGACACCATAGATTTTTAGATTATCCCATTGTGAAATGAAGCCTAGACCATGCTAAAAAAATAAGATGAACATAAATAATCTATAAGTAATTAGGAACATCCTGATCTCATTATTATCCCTTCCTCGGCACGCTAAGAAATAGCGCTTATATATATCTGGATCAGTTCTACGTGTCCAGACACACAACATAGGAGCTTTCAGTTTAAAGGTTTCTAAAATGCCTTATCCAAGGAGAACATATATATTATGTTATGTTTGGTTTGAGGACATGCAACTTGAAGCTCATGATATTTTTGCACATGCATATGTCCTCTTTGTCAACAAAATGAAGAATTCCAGTGTCTAAGCATGTCTAATTCGAAGCTAAAATGTTGCATTCACAAATATTGTACATTGGGAACCCAGTAGGCTTACATATGGTAGCTAATATCATCTACTTGCAGAAGCTTGAAAATTACATGAAACAATTATCCGTAGTGGATAGCATATTTCCAAGAAACTCTACATGTTGCCACAACGGACTGGAGGGAAGCTCTAGTTTACGTGCAGATAACTAATGGAGACATTCCTTTGTACTGGATGAAAGGCCTAACATTTTCGCTCTACACCTAACCAATTTTTATGAGTTAGCACCCCTTCAAAAAAGTAGCAAGGACAAATGAGGTGACATGCATGAATCGCAAAAAATAGCCAGAAAAGAAAAAAAAAACATCTCTTCATTTTGGGCAGCACCCTGTTTTCACGTTGGTAATCGATGGGCAAGATGCTATGATGGATTTTCCTTAGTACAAATGTCGCTCATTTAGAGAAATATATACATAGCTAAACTTCACTTCAAGTCTGGATTAAGTGCAGCATATCATCTTCATATGGAGAAAAAATGTAGGCTAGATATACCACCATATACAAAGTTGAGCAATATCAAGAGATATACTTCCTCTGTTCCAAAATGTAACCCTTTTTAGCGAGCTAAAACAGTTTGCTAAAAAAGGCTTACATTTTGGAACGGAGGGAGTAGTTTATAGAAGCTTAGGTACTGATAGATAATCCCACTTCTTGTTTCACCCTAAGGCACATAGAAAAGGAGTTTGCAAACCCATATGTCTATG
The DNA here is from genome assembly GCA_028641055.1 of Alopecurus myosuroides. Taxonomy (NCBI): domain Eukaryota; kingdom Viridiplantae; phylum Streptophyta; class Magnoliopsida; order Poales; family Poaceae; genus Alopecurus; species Alopecurus myosuroides. The sequence continues at coordinate 118,907,302 of CM054060.1, read as the reverse complement.
GGGCGGCAAAGGAAAACAAATACATAAACACTAAAGCGGGCAGTCAGCTTTATAAGCAGGAAGTATCGCTGCTTGTGTACCTGGATTCTTTGCTATGAAAGGAGACATGAATTTCTTGAACTCGATATAATGCAAGAATTGTTTTTAAGATTAAACATGTTATAGGTTTACAAAATTAGAACCAAACTACTAATAAGCATATTGCCCAAAGGGTTGCATTCAGTAAACAAAAGAATCTCTGAACAAAAAAAAAGGTCATAAGAAATCTCTTGATATTAACATCTATAAGCAGCATAGCTCGCCGGAGCAAATCCCATCTATTTCTTTCGCTATCTCTTCTCAAAAGTGAAAAAGAAACGGCTTAGATACGAAAATACTGGCTAAGAGGGAACGGACCTTGAGCTTGCGTTCACTTGAGGCAACGAATGCGCTGAGGAGAAAATAGTCAAATAGGTCCAGCCGGAATCATCAAAGTCCAGCTCCAAACCCTTGTTCTCACAATAACAGCGGTGTGCAAGCTGGTGAGGCAACCTACATCGGTTGGAGTCATTAAAGTCAATCCATATGGAACTACCAAGTATTTTCTAAAAAAGATCAGTTGTCATCACAAAGATGTGTATTCAGAATTGTTGTTCAGTCATATTGCATCATGTAGGTAAGATGATTGTCAATCAACATAAAATCTTGGCTTTACAACATATCCTTAACTTGGATGAACTTCTATTTGTATCTTAGATGTGGCGGATGCATGTGCCTCAAGCTTTCATATTACTAACTTGTAATAAGTTGATCTTTAGTTTGGTCCTAATAGTGGAATGTCACATTCATCAAATAATTCTATTGCCCAGTAAAATATATACTGTAATGGAGACAGTCGATCCTTAGTTCTTAGTGTTTCTTACACAACAAATATAAAAGAAATCTGGCATTTCTCTAGAATAGAACCGAGAACCAAGAGCTAAAAAAGTCCAAACTAAAAAACATGTCGATGTTCGGTGGAACTGCGGCTAGGCAAAATACCAATGTAATAATTATCTTAACAAAGTAATGCCTTGATATCTTGTACATAATTTGCAAGTAAGATTTCATCTTATTGAGCGATTTGCAATGCATCACATGAAAATGCATTGGAGTCTAACACCCATAAGTAATAATAAGAATATGAATGTACGAATATAATTTTGGACCGTCTCTTTGACACTAAAGCATACATCTCAGCTAGCGCATATTTGAGAAAAAAATACAACATGTAAACAATGCTAGAAAGGGTGAGAAAATTAGTGTTCGTGATTTATTGCTCCACGTTTATTGACCTCTGCAATCTTCAATTTTCTACATCATAGTCCCCATGAAAAGAAAAGAAGCAAGCATATAATGGTAACATAAATATATACTGATAAAGTATCGTTAGTATGTAACCTGTAAATAAAACAAGAACTGGGAACCAACGTAACTGATCCAGGATGATCTTGTTTGCGCATTTAAAAGGAAATAATAATACTTTTCTAGTTTACCAATAAACAAATAAAACCAGGTATTACTTACATATAATACTTTTACTTAGTAAAGTTCCTTTTTGCAACTGTGATGTGCTCCGTATATCCAGTAGTGAAGTAGACCAAATTTCACTGCATGGCTCCCATCTCAAGTACCATAGAGAAGTTACGAATCTTCCATTCTAAATCTGGAATGTGGGTCTTTCCTTGCACACAAAACCTGAAGTTTGCCAAAGCACAAAATCAGGAATACATGGTAGCTAGAAAGGAAAATGCAGAGCATACTATGGGAAAACCGATGTGTATGGTGAAGTTCCAAATGAACAAACTACACCATTAATATGGAAAAAGAAAAATCAGCAGAATAACTCTGTTCCCGTCTATATGTATCAGTTATGCCTGATCAATGACCCCAACATATTAGAATATAATTCATTATAGTGGAAAAAATATAAGTCATGTCACCGTCCATGGGCACAAATAAAAGCTAACAAGCTGAAATTTGGAGCTGCTGAATAATTCCTTCCAATTTTTAAACCATGAACGGATGGATGAATTTTCAATTTAATTAGAAAGGTCATTGCACAGCTAGCTGCCTACTTCAGTAGACCATGAACAACGGAAGTTACTAAACAAATTCCGGTCATCATTTTCTGAAATATTGGCTGTAAGGGCATCCCTACAATTTTACAATGCCAATCAAACTAATGTAAGTGGTCGCAAAAACATGTTTAATCAAGGACCAGCTAAGACAATCTGCAAAACGACTCGTGAATCTTAGTTAGAAATAACAATTGACCAAGACAAACGTTGTCTAGCAATAGGTTGATCACTGGAATTTCAGTTAAAGATACCACATTAGTTCGTTGCAGAAAGACACATGTGTGAAGCATAGCCCTGGAACTTACATCACGCGATGCCCATGGAGGCATACATGTCTGCATTCTCACGGTTATCCCACCATTTTGGCATACAATAAGTACTGAACCGAGAGAGGGAAATATAGAGAGATGAACCTGGGATCGGAGCGTGCGTGCTGCCTCCTCGAGCTTGAGAGGAAGGGACGGAACTCCACACCATTGGGGATGATGCCAACAACCTCCTCGCCAGATCCAGTACGGCGGTACCACATCAAGGTCATTAACACATGGCATTCGAAGCAATCCAGATGAACGACCTAATTATTGCAAAGAAAAAATTTAGGAACTAAATATTTTTGAGACTATGTTCCAGGGAGCAGCCACGCCGGTGCCGGCTCTGGCCCTGCGTGCCTTCCCCATAGATTTACTTCCCGTGGTACTGGAAGAGGGAGAGAGTACCTGAGCACAGATCCTCACGAAGACGGCTGAACGTGCGGCGGCAGGCTGCGCTGATCCCATCGGCCACCAGCCGTTCGTCCCAGATACAACACGATACACATCAGACGTGTGAGTAGCGGCCTGCGTTCCTACCGAAATGACGATGCCTCGAGCTCGACCGAAGAGGCAGTGGCGACGGCAGTACACGCATTTGAAGGAGGAGGAAGAGGAAGAGGTGCAGCGGTTCACGGGCTGCGGCTCATCCTGGCGACCGCACGGCATGCGGCGGCGATGCGGGCGGCAGGCTGTGTCGGGTCAGGAATTTGTGCTGCAGGCCGTCGTCCTTGCCGACGAATCGGAGCAGAGCACTGCTCCTCGGAGGCGCTTCCACAGTCGCGCCTCCTTCCTGTGCGAGAGAAGACGCCGGTGAGGACGACGGCCTCCTCCCTATTCTCTCTGCCCTGCTCTCTCATGGTGGTGGCAGGCGCTTGTGGTGGCGGCCGGAGGATGAAGGGGATTGGGGAGGAAGGACCGCGCGAAGGATTGGGGGTTCGCGGCTAGGGTTTGACCACGGGTGGGTGAAACACCCCACGGGGGCACACTCCCGTCGCTCGCCCGCGGAACCGATTGGTCAGGCCTGCACACCTAAGGAAAAACAACCCTGGACGCTGGGAACTGGGTCCGCAAAATGTGGGTCCCGCTAGTAGTGTCACGGAGAGGACAACGCGGGGTAGAATTGCTCCAGCCAATCGGGGATCGATCCGCACCTGTTCGCACCGGTGGAGACCATGCACATGGAAACGTTACGCCACACTCCACTGGCACACTGGTCCAACAAAAAACTGGGGCCATGAAACAGCGAGGTGGGCTGCCGAGCCGGGTAGGAACGCACCAGCCAGCGGGGGAAGGCTAGCGCCAGCCGCCAGCCAATCAGGGATCGATCGCTCGCTCCCGCACCGGAAAAGAGCATGCACATGGAAACAATACACTCCATAATGGCATGCGGGTCCGACAAAAAGCTGGGCCACGAAACAGAGAGGCGGGTTATGCCCGAGCCGGGTAGAAAAGCATCGCCCAATGGGGGAAGTCTAGCAATGGACGGACCGGATTGATTTGGAAGGCTAATCGAACGGTCAGGGATTCAAATCGCTGAGGAAGCTCATGGTTCCCCCAAGGATGTTATCTTTAGATACTTATCTTGTTACCTATGGAGTAACCCTTGTGTTTAAGGTATATTTACCAACCCGGTACTTATAAAGTTATCCAGTTATTCAAGTTATGATTACCAATCTAGAACTTCTAGAGTTATCCAAGTGCTTAGGGTAGAGTCGCCCAGGTATTCAACGTTATAGCTATCATCACCAAACGACCAATGTTGTATTGTAGTTATCGTGCTCTCTAGGTAATAGTTATCCACACATTACCTATGGAATTACCCATGTGTTTACTGTATAGCTAGTATCATGCATAGCTATTATCATAAATCGCGTAGTTACCATGCTCTGGGGTTAATAGTTATCCACTATTAATCATGGAGTTCCACATGTCTTAAGGGTATTGTTCATAACCAACTCGATGCAGTTAACCCTTCCCTCTAACTAATAGTTATTGTCGGGGGGTTACCCCCGAGTAGGGGTAAGGCAAGTGCTAAAGGCAAGGTCAAAGGTGATGTTTGACCGGGTAGATGGCTACCCGGTACTCGCTACCCGGTAGGTCTCTATCCGGCCGTACCCACCAATGGCCAAGAGGAGAAATCAAGCAAGTTATGTTCGTCCGAGTAAAGAAGTTGGTCCGAGTAGAGGGAGTGAGTTCCTACTCGGGCCAGAAGTCAATGGAGCCGTTCTGACAAGGGATCCCGCGTATCCTGCGTCCGTACCGGCGTGCGGTTCAACTTACGGAGCACGTGATTATCCACGCTACGGCGTGGCTACAGTGCGGTAGGCGCCTGTCAAGTCCTGTCATTGACAGAGGGGACATGACAGGGCTAGGGGCCTACCCTATCTCACTGACAAGGGTGGACAGGTCCCATCTCCGAACGGCGCGACGACTTACGGCGCCCGCGTCAGCGAGAAGCCGGAAGCGTGCTCTGTTCTGCAGTGCTCCTGTCACATCAGTCGTACCTTTTAGTCTTATTCTATTCGGCTGGGCACCAGTATATAAGGTTACCTGCCCCCTCCTGCGCGAGGGACGTTGGACTACTTTGCTTCACTTCACACAGAGAGAACTAGAGAGCTAGAGTGGCTACTCGGCTGAAGGCCTGATTTGTACTGTGGCTACTCGGTAACACACATATAGAGAGAAAGGCAGGAGTAGGGGTGTTACCTCCACACGAGGGCCCTGAACCTGGGTAAGATCTTGTTGTTTGCAGTGCTTGAGACATCCCACACGCGGCTACTCGCCGTGTGATCCCTCCCCGAGCACCTCCAGCCTCCATCGGCCCCAAACTTTAGCCATCCCATGGCATCTGCCGTGATACCACCACGACAGTTGGCGCCCACCGTGGGGCTACCAGCGGCACTGGCTGGAGTCCATGTTCGGACGTGACTCATTTCTGCTACTGGGGAGCGCATGGTCTGTGGCCTTGTCCACAGATTCGGCTCCTTTGACTTCGTCACCGACAACGCCGGAGATTTCGGCGGTAGGCCCATGCCGGCAGGCGGCTCGATGCTCTCCTTCGGCTCGCACCTCGTCTACGTCGCCACCACCGTCATCCGTGAGTTCCCAGAGGAGGTGCTCGTCGCGGAAGATCCTCCTGCTGTACTCGCTGCCCGCGGAAGGCCAACTGGCTGCTCTGCGGACAGCGTGGAGGTGATGGTGACCGGCCCGGCTATCGATGCCGGGAAGGGCGCGGCCGCTACCGCGGGAGTCATCGAGGAACCTGCTGGCCCAAGTGCTGGCCAGAGGGTCCACAAGCCCTACGAGAAGGACTCGAACATGCCTCCTTCCACAACACCGACGATACCGGCATCCGCCGTGCGGATGGGCATGCCGCCTCCCACCGAGCTTGAGCTCATGACCATGAGGGCGCAGATCGACCAGCAGCGTCAAGCGCTGCTCGCTGAGCAACTGGAGCTGGAGAAGGTTAGGCTTGAGCTTAGCCTAGACCAAAATGAGTACAACAAAGCCCACGGCTTTACTCCTGTTGTTAGGAAGCCTGTCAAGCTAGGCACTAATCGTCGCAACTTAGGCACCGAGATGGCAGTAGTTGGTGAGGCTCCTAGCCAGTCTGCCACTGTAAACACTGCTACTAGGCCCAGATACAGTACCCCCGCCAAAACACTTAGAGCTACAGAGGTTGTAGCTGCTGAGTTGCCAAACCTTGCCGGCGACGCGCGCGCTAGGCAGCAGGAGAGGCTCAATGAGCTAGTGCTAGAAGCTGCTAGGCAGAATGAGGAGTTCCGGAAAGCCAATCCGGGTGCTGGTGCTTCTCAGATTGTGCACTCGCGTGCAGCGAGATCTCATGACCAGGCATCATCGCCGCTTCCCAACCGCGAGAGGGACCAGAGTGTGCACTCTGGGAAGAGTAGACAGATGCAGGTGTACGACCCGGCTCTCGCCGCAAAACAGCACGTTGTGCCGCGAGAGTCCGGTCAGAAACACAACTCTGCAGGAGCAGGCTATCAAGCCCATAAAGCTCACAGTAAGAGGCAAGACGGAGGCAACGAGGGACCTTCTCGGCGTCCTGCTGCTCAGCCTACTCGGCAGAGGACGCAGCAGCCAGCAGCAGCACAGCCGCGTGCGGCTGCGCCAGTAGCCAACCCGGTGGTGCAACCCGCTGTTGTGCAGGAGAACAGATATGATGATGGCTACTCGGCGATGGGGCTAGCCGGCTATGTTGACCCAAGAAATGTTGCTGACCGTCTGGGTGACCGCATGTTAGAGCCCAGTGATGCAAGGTACAAGCTGGACCGGATTAATCTGTCCGTGCAACTCGAGAACAAGGGGCCGCCTGGCCCAGAATGCTTTGGCCCTCGTATCATGAATGAGCCATCCGTGAACCACTTTCAGCTGGCCAGGGGGACCAAGTGCTACAATGGCAGCAGCAAGCCAGAGGATTGGTTGAGTGACTATGTCACGGCCGTGCACATTGCAGGCGGTAACCGCAGATGGGTTGTGCGGTATGTTCCGCAAATGCTAGAGGGTCCAGCTCAAACTTGGCTCAACAACCTGCCCAAGGACAGTATCAATTGCTGGCTGGACTTCTCGGAGGCCTTCATCAGCAACTTCACCAGCACCTACAAGAGGCCGAATAGGCCGCAACAACTGTCCGCGTGCAAGCAGCGGGAAGATGAGACCGACCGCGAGTATCTTACTCGGTGGAGCACCTTGAGGAACACCTGTGAAGGTGTGAATGAGGCCCAGGCCATTACTTGGTTTGCTCAGGGTTGCAGGCATGGAAACATGTTGTGGCAGAAGCTGCAGCGAGAGATGCCGAGTACTTTCGCGGAGACAATCAAGATCGCAGATATGTATGCACTCGGCGACCCAACTCAGCCTCTCATGGACTCTCCTGAGCCGAGAAGGAACTACAACAGCAACAATCGCAATGATTTCCGCAACAAGCGCAGAGGTGACCGGATTGATACTCGGTATGATCCCGAGGAGGTGAATGTTGTGACTACGGCTGCTGGGAGTAGCCAAAGGCAAAAAACTGTTGGAGCCCAGTACGGGCAAAACCAGAATCAGGGCCAGGGCATCAATAAGCCGTATAATGCTCCCCAGCAGGGTAGCGGCAACTCGGATCCTGCTCCGAAATTTGTCTTTGGGAGCATGAGGGATGGGCCATGCAGCTTCCATACTCGGCATCCGGCTAGGCCAGCCAACCATACTACCCGGCAGTGCAGCTGGTGGGAACAGATCAAGAATGAGGGCCTGCCCCCTCCTCCTCCTCTGTCGGCTGCGAATGCCAATGTGCAGCTTATTCGGGCAGCTGCTCCCAGGCCTGCAGTGTTCCCGAGAAGAGAGAATGTGAACCAGGTGGCTTTTTAGGAGCTAACCGCAACTTCAACAACAACGGCAACCGCAACTACAACTACAACAACAATGACCGCAACCGCAACTTCTACACCCGCAACCGCAACTTCAACAACAACAACAACAACAACAACGAAGGCAACAACAACAACGGCAACAATGGTGGTGGAGACCGCAACCAGTACCAGGAACACCATGAGAGCTACATGATATTCACCTCCGAGCCTGTCGACAAGCAGTCGCTGCACAGGCGTGCGATGGAGGTCAATGTTGTGATCCCTGCTGTGCCTCATTACCTGCACTGGTGCAACCGAGAGATCACGTGGTCCAGAGCTGATCATCCTAGGGTGATGCCCAACCCGGGTAGCTATGCTTTGGTGGTGGATCCCACCTTCTTGGGTACTCAGAAGAATGTCAGGTTCAGCAAGGTCCTGATCGACAACGGCAGCAGCATCAACATTGTGTATCGGGACACACTAGAGAAGCTCGGAATGGCCGAGAACATGTTGCTACCCAGCAGGACCACTTTCCATGGCATTGTGCCGGGAGTGTCTTGCTCTCCAATCGGCCGCGTCTGGATAGACGTCCTATTCGGTACTAGGGAGAACTGCCGCACAGAAAGCCTATCCTTCAAGGTAGTTGACCATCAGAGCCCCTACCATGCCCTACTCGGTAGGCCTGCTCTCAGCAAGTTCATGGCTTCTACACATGCTGCATATCTGAAGATGAAGATCCCTGGTCCCAATGGAGTCATCACCATCTCGGGTGATTACAAGAGGTCTTTGGAGTGTGCCTCTGCTGGTTCTCAGCTGGCGGAATCCATGGTCATTGTTGCCGAGAAGAAGAAGATACATGAGGTGGTGGCTATGGCGCAAGCAGTGCAAGGTGGTGCGCCTAGCATGCCGAGCTCCCAGTATGGGACTGCGTTCCAGGCGTCCCAGGAGACAAAGAAGGTCCAGGTTGATCCTGAGTTCCCAGACCGTATTGCCATCATTGGCGCCGGGTTGGGAGAGAAATAGGAAAGCGAGCTCATCCACTTCCTCCGTGAGAATCGGGACGTCTTTGCCTGGTCCAATGAGGATTTTCCGGGTGTCCCGAGGGAGTTGGTTGAGCATTCGCTGCATGTGCGGCATGATGCCAAGCCAGTTAAGCAGGCTATGCGCCGCTTTGGTGATGAGAGGAGAAAAGCTATCGGTGATCAGATCACCAAGTTGCTGATAAGCAACTTTATCATGGAGGTATTGCATCCGGACTGGCTAGCCAACCCGGTTATGGTTGAGAAGAAGAAGGAGGACCCCAAGGCCGATACCGCATGGCGTATGTGTGTGGACTACACCGACCTGAACAAGGCCTGCCCCAAGAATCCCTTTCCGCTACCCCGCATAGATCAGGTGATCGATTCCACTGCCGGTTGTGAGCTTTTGTCTTTCATAGATGCCTACTCTGGTTTTCATCAGATAGCTCTCAACCCTGTTGATCAAATAAAGACTGCCTTTATTACCCCGTACGGGGCTTATTGCTATCATGTCATGTGCTTTGGGTTGCGGAATGATGGGGCTACCTATCAGAGATGCATGCAGAAATGCTTGCATGATCAAATTGGCAAAAATGTGCAGGTGTACGTAGATGACATTGTCATCAAAACAAATAAAACACATACTCTGCTTAGTGACATTGAGGAAACATTTGCCAACTTGCGCAAGTACAAGATGAAACTGAATCCGACTAAATGCACCTTTGGCGTCCCGGCTGGCAAGCTACTCGGCTTCTTGGTATCCAGTCGGGGCATTGAGGCCAATCCTTCAAAGATAAAAGCTATAGAGAGCATGTCTTTGCCGAGATCACTGAAGGATGTGCAAAAGTTCACTGGTTGCTTGGCTTCTCTGAGCCGCTTCCTGGGCAGAATGGGCGAGAAGGCCTTGCCTCTGTATCAATTGATGAAGAAGAGCGACAAGTTCGTCTGGACACCGCAAGCTGATGTAGCATTCAAGGAGTTGAAGGCCATGCTGGGTAGCGCTCCTATCTTGGCTAGTCCGCTACCCAAAGAGCCAATGCTGCTGTACATTGTTGCAACTAACCGGGTGGTCAGTGTTGTGATTGTGGTGGAGAGAGAAGAAGAAGGCAAGACTGTGTAGCGGCCAGTATACTATCTCAGTGAGGTGCTGTCCAGCTTCAAGCAGAACTACCCGCATTACCAGAAGATGACTTACGGTGTGTACCTGGGCGCCAAGAAGCTGAAGCACTATTTCCAAGAGCATCCCATCACAGTGGTGAGTTCTGCTCCCATCTCGTACATCATGGGCAACAAGGAGGCAAGTGGCAGAGTAGCCAAGTGGGCGATTCTAGCCGCGTACGCTCCTTCGTACGCAAGACGAGAAGCCATCAAGTCTCAGATCTTAGCAGATTTCCTGGTGGATTGGGCTGAGGTGCAGTATGAGCCTCCTTCTCCGGTAGCCAACTACTGGAAGATGCATTTTGATGGCTCCAAAGTGAAGGGAGGCCTTGGTGCTGGCGTGGTGCTCACGTCACCCAAGCGAGATCAACTCAAGTATGTGCTGCAAATCCATTTCAAGGCATCCAACAATGTAGCAGAGTACGAGGTCGTGGTACACGGCTTGAAGGTGGCCAAGGAGGTTGGCGTGCAGCGCATCATCTGTTATGGCGACTCGGATCTGGTGGTGTAGCAAGTTTCAGGCACCTGGGATGCTCTGGATGCCAACATGGCATCATATCGGTTTCTGGTGCAAACCATGACTGGTTTCTTTGAAGGATGCGGGTTCAAACACATACACCGAGCAGAGAATGAGGCACTTGATGAGCTGTCCAAGTTGGGGTCTTCTCGGCAGTACATCCCGACTGGGATTGCCTTGGAGCATTTGAGAAAGCCATCTATCAAGCCATCCCCCAACTCGGAATCCATATTCGTTCCTTCTGTGCCTGGCGAGGAAGTTGTTCCCATGGAGATTGACTGGGAGGTTGCAAAAGAGAACCCGGGGACTGTCGTCTCCATCCCGGGGACTGGCACCTGCAACCCGGGGACTGTCCTTTCTTACTCGGGGACTGCCCCTCCTAACTCGGGGACTGTCGTATTCATTGAGGGGGTCCTTGCCGAGTGCTCGGGGACTCGGGGACTCGTCTCCAACTCAGAAGAAGAAGAAGTGGTGGCTGATCCAATGGAACTAGACGAACCAGTGTTTCCCGTCCGGGAGACACCGAGTTGGGCTCTGCCCATATTATCCTTTCTAAAGGACGGCACCTTGCCGAGTGATGAAGTTACCGCGAGGCAAATCCAGAGAAGATCCAAAGGCTATACTATCTTCAGAGATGTGCTGCATAGAAGAAGTCCTACTGGTGTGCTGCAGCGCTGTGTAGAGCCAGAGGAAGGAGAAGAAATTCTGGTGGAGATGCATCAAGGGGAATGCGGGCATCATGCCTCTTCTCGGGCTCTAGTCACCAAGGCTTTTCGGCATGGCTTCTTTTGGCTCACTGCCTTGAAGCAAGCTGAAGATATCGTGAGAAAGTGCAACGGCTGCCAAAGATTTGCAAGTAAGATTCATATGCCAGCTTCCGAGTTGAAGACCATTCCCATTACTTGGCCATTTGCAGTTTGGTGTTTGGATATGGTGGGTCCTTTTAAGCCAGCTAGAGGCAACATGACTCACATCTTGGTCATGGTTGACAAGTTCACCAAGTGGATTGAGGTGAAGCCTATTCGAAAGTGCGATGGAGCCACTGTTGTGAGTTTTCTGAAGGATGTGATCCTGAGATATGGCTACCCGCACAACATTATCACTAACAATGGCACGAACTTTGCTGAGGGTGCTTTTGCAAGGTTCTGCAGAGATAAGCGCATTCGGCTAGATGTTGCATCTGTTGCGCATCCTGCCTCCAATGGGCAAGTTGAAAGAGCAAATGGCATGGTGCTATCAGGCATAAAGCCAAGGCTGATTGAGCCACTGATGAAAACACCTGGGTGTTGGCTAGACGAGTTGCCAGCGGTGTTGTGGAGTCTAAGGATTACCCCTAACCGGTCAACCGTCTACACACCATTCTTCCTGGTATATGGAGCTGAGGCCGTGTTGCCCACTGACCTAGAGCATGACTCGCCTCGTGTAACCCTCTACACTGAGGCAGAGGCTAGAGAAGCTCGAGAAAATGACGTTGACCTGCTAGAAGAAGCAAGAGAGCTAACTATGTCACGTTCAGCTGTTTACCAGCAAAACTTGAGGCGTTATCACAGCCGGAAAGTGAACCCACGGGTTTTCCAAGAAGGAGATATGGTGCTTAGGCTCGTGCAGCGCACAGCCGGGATGCACAAGCTTTCCCCTCCGTGGGAAGGGCCTTTCATTGTGATCAAGGCTTTGCACAATGATGCCTACTATCTAGTTGACGCACAGCCACCCTAGAAGAACAGGCCGGATAGGGCTGGAGAGGAATCCAAGCGCCCTTGGAATATAGCTCTACTCCGACGTTTTCACTCATGAGCAAATTATGTATGTATCTTCTTATCCGGGTTAAACTCTATTCGGCAATCTGAAATTGAGCTCGGGGACTGCCCTCGTCCAAACTATTCCTTGTGTTTACTCTGCTTTACTTTGTCTATTCGGTTGAACCACTTAGAATTTCAAAAGCATACAAAGTAGTGTGTTTAAACCCACCGGACACTCTGCGACTCTGCTGCTGTCTGCAACCCGGCTTCATGGCAAGCCAGAGAACAAGCCAAAGGGTCAATGAACACATGAAAATTGCAAAGGGAAGGAAACGTGTGGCAACCGAATAGAGTGTTTTTTACTGTTTTTTTCTTTTCGGCTAAGTGGTGGGCAGCGTTACTATGATTTTTCTAAGTGGCTAAGTATTTGAAACTCCAACTTTGAACTCTTGTGACTCGACTACCAAAAAAGCAACAAGTTGCAGGTAAGAGCTGAGATAAAAAGGAAGAGTGGATAAAAAATGCAACTCGGGGACTTGCATATTAATGCAACCCGGCATTGAGCCAGAGTTGCTAAGAACTTCAACTAAATTAAAACTGAGTAGCAACAAATACTTAATAGTATGGATACATTTGCACCCGGCATCCCGGGGATCTGATAAAAGTTCTAGAGAATAAGTTTTTCAGGATTCACTTGGAGGTAGCATCGGTGTTGTCCGCAGCAGTATTGTCAGCTTCAGCTTTCTCGGCATCAACATCAGCCTTGGCGCTGTCAGCATCAGCTTCAGAGTTGGCGTTGGCGGCTGGTTCTGAGGTTGCAGTAGCAACGGAGATGGGATCCGTGGCCGAGGTGGACGCAGCAGACTGGAAGCTGGGCATCGGGAAGCCGCTGGTCGCGCCCAGCTCGGGAGCCGCTTGTTGGATCACCATTTCGGTGGTGATAGTGGCCTCCTCAGCGTTGGGTTGCGGCTTCTCAGCTTCTGCATCAACCTTGGCCTTCCCCTTCTCGGCGGATCCATCGGTGGCATCTTCTTCAAACACGCTCAAGCCCTCCGACTCGGCGTCACCTTCGTCATCGTCCTCTTCATCTTCACCCTCGTCCTCAGGCTCGGTGTCTGGTTCAGGGAGGCCGTCGATGTAGGTGGCGGTGTCGGCATAGGACGCTATCTCGTAGGCCACTGCCTTCCGGCGAGTGACGCAGTCGGGATTCTTAGTCCACTTGGAGTCTTCGCGCAATTTGAGGATCCTGTCAAGATTGAGATTTTCATACCAGCTGGTGATGAAATGGAGCAGCTCGTCAGCTCCTGCCCGAGCTGCAGAGGCGCGCCACTTCTTCAACTCGGCCTTCACGCCATCCAGCTTCTCGGCGAGCGCGCTGAAGCTGTCTGGCGCAGATTGATCCGGCCATAACAGATCATGGAGCTTGTATGTTGTGGACACCATGGTGGTGCCCAAGCCCTTGAGTTGGCGGAGTTGAGTCTTGATGCTCAGAAGATTATCATTGACGCTGGACTTGGTGTTGATGGGCATCCCGGATGCGGCTCGGAGTTGCTTTGCCTTCTCCAGAGCAGGCGTGCTAGCGGCGCGGAGATCAGGGAAGATATCTGAAAGGGAAACCAATAAGAGTTGGAAAGGGAGGCAGAGAAGAGATGAAATCAGGTAGAAGGAATGAGAAGAGAAACAGCCAGATGCAGAGAAGAGAAAACTTACGTTGGAGATCAACCAGCAGCGCATCCAGCTTTATCTTCCAGTCCTCCTCGTCAGCAATATGCCTATCTTCAATGCTGCGTGCGTTGGAGATTTGGAGGACGAGTTGCGCGTTGTGCTTCTTCAGCACCGAGATCTCCATCTCAAGCGCCTTCTCGTTGGCCTTGGCTGCTGTCTTGACCTCCTCCTTCCCGACAGCCTGGTCGAAGGCATCCTGGAGAGCAGATTTCAGCTTAACCTGCATTGCTTCAAACTCCGCCATCTCGGCGAGGCGCTCTTTCTTGAGCTCATCTTCTCGGGATTCCAGCTGTTGCCGCACTTCGGCGGGCATGAGGCAGTTAAGGTGCTCTTCCCGGAATTTCTTGTATTCTTCTGCGAGAAGAACAGCAATGTCAGCAGATTAACAAGATAGATGAGTAGGCACAATTGCAGAGAAAAGAGGGAAGGCAACTCACCTTCAAGAGTGGCAATCTTGCTCTGGGCTGAAGCAGCGAAGACCTCGCAGTCGCGATGCTTCTCCATCAAGTCTTTGAGCTTGCCCGCAGAGTAACCAAGTTAAAGCAAAAAGCAAACAAACGGGCGTAAACACAAAACGCACAAACCGAAATGCTATGAGCTTACCTTCCACTTCAGAGATCTGGAGGGTCTTGTCCAAAGCCGCCTGCTCCATCGCCTCACCCATCTTCTTCTCGGCTTCAAGAGCCTCGAGTTTGTCCTTGGCAATGCGATGGTTCCAGAGCAGCCGGCGGAACACCTTTGTCCTCTTGAGGAGGCTATTCTATGGAAGAGAAGAGAAAAAAGTCTAAGTATTTTTGGGAGATTTGCCCCGAGTAGACGGCAACTCGGTCAAGCTTTCGCCTACTCGGCCCGAATCTCGGGGACTGGGGGAATGGCTAAGAGGTAAAAAGATAAAGAGGTAAAGAGGCAAAGAGGAAAAGAAAAGAAGAGAATAGAAGATAAAAGAGAAATGGCAACTCGGAAAAAGCAAGAAAAGAAAAAACACTTACAGCATAGGATTGCTCGACGTCCTCGGCGGCTTTGCGGAGGCAGAACAACTTCCCGGCCAGAGTGCAGGTGGGGGAAGCGATAGTCATTGGAACAGAGCCGATATCGGCCTTGTTCCAGTCAACGCGGTAGTGGTCGACTGGACCCAGCGTCAGGCCGTTCCACTTTGGGACGGCGTGGGCATCGCTTTCCCAGACCTTGTCCACAAAGGCTACCCGGTCCAGGACCGCGGTGAGGCCCTTTGACTCGATTTCATCCTCCTCAGCTTCGCGCGAGTGGAGCTCAGGAACTGGTCGTGGGTCCTTGCCTTTGGATTTGACTTCGACCGCTTTGGCCTGGCCTCCCTTCAAGGCAGAAATCTTCTTCTCGCATTTGGCCAGTGAGATGTCGTATTGCTTGGACACCTCCAGTAGGTATTGCGGCCAGCTGGCTTGCGCGCGGACATCATCTCCGGCACTCGGCCCTTCGCCAGGGACAGCAGATCCAGCAGCAGCCGATTTGCTGCTAGAGGTGGGCCCGCCGATGGTGAGTTGTGTACTCTTTGTTGGCTTTCCGGCTGGCGCAAGCGGTGGCTTGGGTGGTGGCATCTGGTTCCCGGCCTGTGCAGCTTGGCGCGATGGATTCTTCCTGGTGGGCGCAGCTTCAAGCTTAGCAGCCTTCTTGGGGCTCGGAGCAGTGCCCGCCCGAGAAGCGAACGGAGGCATTTGGCGAGAAGTGGTCGGAGGCCCTTGCTGGGAAGTGGTCTTGGATGTACTCTGCTTTGGTGGAGGGCTTGGCGCAGTCGGTGGAGTCGCCTGCTGGGTAGGCGGCACAGGGGGCCGGCTACCCTGCGCAGCGTCTGGCTGCGCTTGGCTCTGGAGGACTGGCTCCATCACTGTCTTCTCTACCCGCTGCTCGGCAGCGGGATCCGACTGGACATCCGTGGCTTCTTCTACCCACGGCCCGGCCGCGGGATCATCTTGAGCTGCAGCGTGATCGTCCTGCTGCTCGGCGGCGTCGTCTTGCCGCTCCAGCGCGGCACTGTCTTGTTGCTGCTGGAGGTTTTCTTCAGTGTCCTCCCCAGTCGTTGCGGCTGGGGGAGACGATGGCATCTCGTCGTGAGCAGCGTCTTGCTGCTGCTCCAAGTTCTCATCATCAGCGTCATCACCATCGCCCGCGTTCTCGGCGCCAGTATCTTCTTCCAACTTGATGGGAGAGGACGCGCGTGTCCTGTCCTGCTGAGTTGGCCCATCGTCCTCTTCTGAGAGATCGACGAGCTTCTCGAGGTCCATAACGGCTTTCCTCTTGGAGCGAGTGGGAGTTGCTGCAGCATCAGTATCCAGAGGGGCGCTGGAAGAGGGAATGGTTCATAATGGGAGAAGGAGAGAAGCATAGTGATAAACAGCAACAAAGTGGTACTCGGATGGAGTGACTTACCCTTTGATGGTGGGGGGTTGTCGTCTAGCGGTGGTTTTCTTCTTCTCGGTCTTCTTGGTCTTCTTCGGAGCAGGTTCTTGGGCACCACTGCCCGTCCTCTTCCGAGTTGTGGGAGCAGCCACATATAGAGGCTTGACATTTATGGGCTCCTCGTCATCATCGTTCAGCTCAGGATCCTCTACAAAGTAGAAGAGAAAAGGAATTCAGAAACAGAAAAGGAAATCAGAGTGCGCTACTCGCGATCAGAGAGGTGAACTTGGTCACCTTTGTCATCCTCGGACCAGTCCCGGATTGACGCGTCAACTTGGTGCTTACCAGGTTGGTTGGCATGAGGGATGCAGAGGGTGTCCTGGGTGTCGTAGGCGGTCTCATCGTCTTCTTCTCGGTCATCCGACCAATTTCCCTCGAAGACTTCAACGTCTTCTTCTCCCTAGCGATCAATGTGCTGTAGAGGCAAATAGATAGCACAAGTAAGTTGAGTTCTCAGCTAAGGAGTTCTACTCGGAAAAGCATGCAAACACAAAGCATATAAAGCTAAGGAGTTCTAATCGGCATAGCATGCAAACACAAAGCATATAAGGCTAAGGGGTTCTATTCGGAATAGTGTGCAAACACAAAGCATATTCAGCTAAGGATTTCTACTCGACATGGCGTGCAAACACAAAGCATACAAAGCCAACAGGATATTTGTGATGTTCTACTCGGTGCAGCATGCAAAGACTAAGCATACAAAGCTGAGAAGCCACCTACTCGGTATCAAAGTGCAGAAACAAAGCACAGAAGATTAACCTGTTCGATTCGCTTGAGGCGGCTATACGGCACAAAGCCATACTGCCAGGTGTCGGAGAGTGTTGTCTGCATGATGGATCTCGCCCAGATGGACACCTCGGCTGTGCTGAGCTCGAAGGTGGTTGTCCTCGTGCAGTCGCGGCTTCCTCCCATGTAGCACATCTTGTGGGAGCTACGCTAGAGGGGAGCACTCGGCGTGAGATCCAGCACGCGATGGGGTCATCTCGGCGGAATCCCTGATCCTGCAAATCGGCCAGGCGCTGCTCAATCTGGACAACATCCTCGATGTTGTTCTTGGGTTTGTAGCCCCAGTTCTGCTGGGTTGGCCTTGCGTTCTTCCACTTCGGAAGCCCTATCTGGTCCTGGATCGGCTTCCCTTCCTCCGTGGCAACGTTCTTCACGTACAGGAAACTGCGCTGCCATTTGCGCACAGTTTCCAGTCCCTTCACACGCGAGTGATGGTGATGGAGGGATAATAACCCGGTAGGCCAACTCCAAGGCGTAATCCGGCCCAAAGGACTCTGTGCAGGATCCGGCTAAGGATAAAGAAACTTCCGGAAGGCCCAAGTTTGTAGGCCTAGTAACCCGGATTGTGGGTTACGGTAAAGGAAGGTTAGGGTTTGTATGCCGTGTCCGGGTAGGGTCCAGGGTGTGTCTTGGAGGACAAGCCGGGGGGTGCGGGTGCTTTATAAACCGACCCCTAGGTCTAGTTGAGAGATCCAAGAACCCTAGTAGTACCGCTTGATATCGAGCATCCAGTGTATACAAGAGATCGAGTTAATATATTGAGATCGGAGACTCGGCGACTTGATTGCCGGCTACCAGATCGAGTTCCACCATGTTTTCCTCTGAGCTAAACCCTCTCCCAAACGCCTGTGTCGTCTTGCCCCAAGATCAGTTACCCCCGGTAACGTCTGCCGTGACTATCCCACGACAGTTCACCGTGGGGCCTGCGTCCAAAGGTGTTTACATCACGGGAGAAGCTCGGAATAACATGGAGAATCTTGTCGTCGGCGAGATCTACATCTACCACAAAGGAGAAAAGACGGTGGACGATTTCGGCTGGGGGCCAGAATCGGATCACCTCGAATCCGGATCCGTCGTGACAATCGGCCGGATCAGCGTCTTCATTGGTATGGTATGTACTTCCGGTTCGATCCCTGACAATTTTGGATCTGATTCTGTGTCAGAGGAAGCCACTTCTATCCAATCAGAAGATGAAGAATCAATTGGAACGATATATCCAGCGGAAGAACCCATCGCGAAGTGGGAACAGCCGGAGGAACCGGCATGGACCCCGCGCGACCGGGTCGAAAGAGAGGATGATACCGAGTCTATCCTGGATCTGTTGGAGAACCGGTATGAAGAGAATAACGGCGAAGAAGAACAGCATGAATTTACACCAAGTATCGTACGCCGAGTTGCGGTCTACACGGCTCCCGCGGCCAATCTCAACCAAGAGAACGCAACCGCGGCAGCAGTCGGGGCGGCTCAGGCATTGGCCCAGCAGCAGGGCGCGGCTAACGGAGACCCGGTTCTGGCTCGGGTTGATGGAGAATCGGCATTAGTGACCAGCCGTGCAGCAGACGAGGAGTTGCACGCAAATACGTTCGGATTCCTGGGAAATCGGACACCAGGGGCGGGTCCTTCGAACCCGCGTCACCCGGCCTTATTCGATAATAATTTGATCCTAGACCCCACGGTTCTTGCTACGGTTATCACTCCAGAAAACGCAGTAGAACGTGTCAGGGATCTGGATGTGGCTCGTCGTGCGTTGGAACAGCAAAGAAGGCAAGTAGAAGCGGAAAGGCAAGGGATGGCCACACGGCAACGTGAGCTGGATGCGCTGGAAACTCGGCTCCGAGAGGAAACATCTAGAGTACATCAAAGGCATCAAACTAGGTTACCAGCAACGGGTGGGGTTATTAATCCGACTGCTTTATTTATCACACCTCAGGATCAGCCGATACCAGTGGTGAACCAGGGAACCGCACCCCAACCGGTAACAGCGGGGGCACATCCGGCAAATGAGCGGGCCGGGTTACCCCTACCACAGACTAGAGTCACAACCGGCAACGATCTACCACCACCACCACCATCACGATTTCGCACACCAGCAGGTCACTACAACAATCCCATGGACAACGTGTATGCGGCAACACTCGCATTAAATCAAATCCCCGTGGGAGAGTCACCCCATGCAGAGAAGACCCGGCAAGCAATCGATCTGTTGCACACTGCGGTGGCGCAGCAAGCCAATTATCCGGATCATAGAAGTGGGATGCACGGGACGCCATACGCCAGTCAGCAACAAGGGAATATCCAAACAAGTTCAGCACGGCGGAGGGAAGAGCAGCAGCAAATGCCGCCTCCTCCCCGCGTTCAGGCAGCATCAGCAGCACAGGCTGTTGTGGACAGTTCCAGGGCTCGGAGGGCCGCGGCCGGGTCTGCAACGCATGGACTACCCGCAGCGCCGCGCCCAGCCGCGCCCCCCGCTGGATCACGCGTTTCTCGAGCAAGGCCGGCCTCGACCATTCTTGCAGGACCCAAGTGTCTCTCGGACAATATCAGAGCTGAACCTTACCCGGAAAAATTCAAAGAGCCAGGAAAAGTAGTGAATTACGAGCCAACTATGGATCCAGAAACATGGCTAAGCAGTTATGAGATGGCAATGTCGATTCGCAACGCATCCGAGAATCTCCAAGCCAAGTTCATGTACTTGATGATGTCAGAAGGAGCAGCAAAGTTGTGGTTCACCAATTTGCCGGAAGGATCGATCAAGTCCTGGGAGGAACTGAAGACCGCGTTTGTCAAGCACTTTCATGGGACATGCAGAAAATTGTTCACTATTGATGATCTAGAGCGATGCGTCCAGAAGAAGGGAGAGTCGGCGCGCAGTTGGGTGCGCCGGGTTATGGAGATACTTCACTCGTCCACAGATATTCAGCCCAAGGATGCACTACAAGCTATGGCAAAAACATGCAAGTATATACCTTTAGTGCAAAAGTTAACTCGCATGAAATCCAGTCGGAATGCGTCGGAGGTTACAATGGGAGAATTGATGGATGCGTGCAACAAACACGCTGCGACAGATACTACAGAGGAGGAAGTTGATGACAAGAAGGTAAAAGCAAACACAAGTAATAGTGGAAGAACCGGCAATGGATCAGCACCGGGTAATAACGGAAATAGCCAGAACAAGCGCCCGTTTGAAGGAGGCTCCGAGTTTGTCGCCAACACAGAGGCCGGGTCTTCGAGACCCAGAGCAGAAGGAAATTTCAACGGAGGTAATCACAATGGAGGAAACTATCAAGGACCACCAAGACCGAGTAACAATTGGGACATATTCAGAATGGCATGCCCGAAGCACAGCAGGAACGGCAGGCCAGCTAACCACTCCTTGGAGCAGTGCGCCGATTTACAAAGATGGAAAAATGAGGAAGTGAACAGAGCTATGCGAGGTGCAGGACGGGGAGGAGGACCGGGTCCAGGGGGAAATCCGGGCAACGGCCCACCCCCAGCCGGTAAACCGGCAGCTGGAAATCAAGGTAATAACCAAGGGGGGGCAGGAGGTTTCCAGGCTAACCCCAAACAGTTGGGTCAATATCATGTGCATACCACAGGAGGTTCTAACAAGGACAAAAAGATATTGAAGCAAGCGGTCAATTCAGTTTCTTCGGCTGTCCCGAGATACCTGAGATGGTCAGAACAAGATGTAACATGGAGCAGAAGGGACCACCCGGAAAGAGTAGAACACCCGGGAGTCTTGGCGTTAGTAGTCGCACTACAGGTCAATGGGTATGAGCTGAAAAAGGTTTTGATGGATGGTGGAAGCAGCATCAATATACTGTATTGGGAAACCTTCCTACGCATGGGCCTCAAGGAGTCTCAGCTACAAAAAAGCTCAACAATTTTTCATGGGATAGTGCCGGGTCACTCAGCGTGCCCCGAGGGAAAAATCGCATTGGAGGTAGCTTTTGGGGAGTCAAAGGATAACTATCGAGTTGAGTGGCTCACCTTTGAGGTGGTCAAATTGCGCAGTCCTTATCACGCGTTATTCGGAAGGCCGGCTTATGCCAAATTCATGGCTAGGCCGTGTTACGTGTATCTACAGCTAAAAATCCCGGGTCCCAAGAAGACCATTACCATACATGGAAATCGAGACATAGCAGCTGAATGCGATGAAGGAGACGCAACAATGGCCGAGCAAGCCTGTAGAAAAGAAGAACTCAAGCACTACTGGTCTCAAGCAGACCCGGAGGACAGAACCACATCAAAAAGGCCGAGTACTGAAGGCGAAAGAGCAAAGTCCAAGGTAGCACAAGATACTAAAATGGTGGCTTTTATCGAGGATGACTCCCCCAAACAATCCGCTATAAGAGAAGAAACTGCACGGCCGCTCACAACCAGCCACGTTATGGAAACACCTCACCCGGGTTGGCTAGTAAACCCGGTACTCATCATGAAAAAGTCCAACATGTGGAGAATGTGTATCGGTCACGCCAGCCCGGGACCGGTGCCCAAGAAGAACTAAACAATGTAACGGGCAGCAGGTTTCAGACGCGCTCTTTTCCTACCCAGGGTACCTAAGGGGACTGGAAGGTTTTTAATGAGGCGGCCTGCTGATCCAAACTTTCTCGCATCAATAAAGAGATGGTTATCAAGTCCTATCTGGTTACAGCCTTTACTCTGATTACAAGTAAGTAGTATCCATGTGACATCAATACATCAGTATCATTAAGAATGTTGAGTATATATAGGTCTCGGGGGCTGGTTGCTCAAGTAGCGCAGCCACAAACCCAAAGACCCGGCCTTGATGCCTATAGGTTATAAGGGCCGATTATTCGCAAACGAGTACGGCTGCAATCTTATAACTGGACAAATGAGCCAAATTTTCTTGAATTTTCTTACTTAAGCTCGATGTGACTCGCACTAAAGTGGCATGATTTGCTCGCTTACGATTACAATCAGCCATGAAGCCCAATGGGACTTGTCTGACCCTGTTTTCGTATAGATGTAACAACATGGTATCCACGTGAAAGCCGGCTTACAGTACAAGATAGTCAAAAGGGTCATCTAAACCACAAGTTATGCAGAGTACAAGGCTAATAGCTGGAAACTCAACGATTATCAGGCATAACTTCATTATCTACATGAAACAATTCCGGGTTTCGACTTGGCGACAACAAGTTTGTTCTCTTCGAAAAAACCACACACCACAGACTCGGATATTCGGGCCTTGGGGACTGTGGGTTTCGAAACAGAATCAAGCTGTTTCGTTGCTAAGCTCGAAAGACCCCAACGTCCGAGTCGTGGGGACTTGGGGACTTAAAGAAAAGTCCACCTGTCAAAACCCACGACACTCGGAAATAAAAAAGCCGGATATCAAGAATAAGTCCAAAAACAGACAAGTATCAAGTTCATCAAAAGGCCTAGAAAGGCACGAGGTGTATCACAGAATTAAAGTGCGTTACAAGTTGCGACACTAGTATCAAGGGTGCACAGGCGCACCGTCAAAAGAATACTTGTTTTGAGTAAAAACATCAAATGATTGAAGTATTTTTATGGCGTTTTGCTCATTCGGCTTCCTGAGTAGAGTCCACATCTTTGCCCTTACCCTCCGGGTCTTGCTCCTGGACTTGCTTTTTTCCGGCATCATCACTCGGATTCCTTGCGGCAGGACGGACTGGTGGAGGAACAGCTGGGGTAGAGGTGGCTGGACCTGATAACTCGGCCTCTCTCTTCGCAGTTGCTTCCCTCTTCCTAGCCGAATCAGCAGCCCATTTCTCCAAAATATCAAAAGGCGGGGGTGCTTCCTCTGTAACAATTTTGCCTTCAGCGTCGTATGAACTCATAATCGTGTTCAGATCCATACTATCGGCCAAAGTGGTGGCCGAATGATGCACTGCAGACTGTACGGCCTTGAAGTCCTTGGGTGTAAACTTGGAGCCATCCGCTTTAAATTCTGGAAACCCGGATATTATTTTTGCCGGGTCAAGCTTTGGAAAGTAAGCCTTAGCCAGGGTAAAGGCCCGGGTCATACCAATCCGGCATGACGAGCGTTTCCATATTTCAATCCAGCCAGGCACGGTGGAGCAGGCTTTTATGAGATTTTCTTCACCCGGGTATACTTCAGTAGGCCACTTCACGGCGTCCAATATAAATTTCGTGCCGACAAAGAACGTCCGGAGCACAGTCTTTAAAGTTTTAGCCTTTGCAAGGGCATCCTCCTCTGGGGCCGCAAGGTTGGCACCTGCAGTTGAAGCAAAGGAAGGACGTATTAGTGATCCCGAGTATCATACAATAAAGTAAAGGCGCGAAGACAGTCGGCAGCAAAAACTTACTAAGCAAGATCTGATAGGTATCGGTGACCTGGTCCGATAGTTTCTTCAGTGAGGTTTGAGCGGTATTGCACTTCTTCTGGTATTTAGAAACATCCTTCTTCAAGTTTTCCACGTCATCCTCGAGGGTTTCTCTCCGCTTTACCTCGGCAAGAAGAAGTTGCTCGGTCTTGAGCAAAATTTCATCAGACCGAGTAATCTGCGCCTGTAAGTAGCAAGGAGCACAAGTATCAGTCGGATATTATGGCAAGCTGAGTATTGCGTAAAGTACCAAGCACAACTTCAGCAAGTCATGCTCGGAACTTGGGGACTAGGCGTGCACTACGAGATATCAAGTATTATTACCTGGTGCTCTGCGGCCATGCGTTCCAGAATACTGCTCTCTGAAGTCTTCATAGTGAGGAGAGTGTCCATCAGTTGATCAAAAGTGTCATTACCCGTATCAGAGGACCCGGGGCCTTGGAAATTCCGAGAAGAAGTTTTCTTCTTAGTGGGAGGCGGCACCCGGGTCATTCGAATGTCGGACTCCGATGCTCCTTCTCCTGCACCCAAGGTTGCAGCTCTTTTCTTCTTGCTTGTGTGGGAGGCGATCGGATACTCGGCTTCTTGTGTGCCCGGGTTTATTGGTGACGCTTGTTCTTCGCCGCTAGACTCGGCTGTTGTTTTATCAGCTGGGTTTCCCTTACCCGGGTTATCGGTTGCCATATCCTCTTGGTCACTAATAACGATAGTGGCCCTACAGATAGTGAGAGTGAGCAGTCAGTGTGCAATCAGGAAAGGGTGATGAAAATGCGATAGAACGTCAGAAAAGGAACTTTACCCGGGATTCACCGCAAAGTCTGAAGGGAATTCGTTGCCAGACCCGGGCGAATCTGAATAATATCAAGTGAGATTTCGTAAGAGAATGGTTCGGAAAGATTGTTTCTACCGACAAAGGATAAGGTAAATACCGGTGCGCCGAGCCGGAGACGACGGAGTACCCGGGTTAAGAGCGTCATCACCCGGGTAATTCCGAGTCGCTCTGCGCTTGGTCATAGGCGACTCCTTCAAATACGGCCAGTGGAATAATGCCAAGTTAGCTCATGTATATCACCAAAGGAATACGAATTGAATACAAGGAGGCGATATGAAACCTTGAAGACGACCCCTCGGGGTTTTCTCTTAGATCCGACTTTAATTGTCGGCTCCACTTCGTCTTCATCGCTGGCGGATTCCACTTTGCCGTCAGTTTCTTCTTCCTCGTCGTCCTCCTCTTGTTCTGGATATCATCAAAGTTAGTTAGAAAATGAAGGAGTTGCGACGAACTTAAAGGGACCAAGTAAAATCCGGAGAGCACCTTCGTCCGAGTTAACGGCCTCTTCTTGCTCCTCTGGACTCTCGGGGCTAGGAGAAGTGTTGATCTTCCAAAAATCATCATCAGCCTGAAATAAAAGTATTAGTACAAGGGTTATCAACTGTATCAAGTGGAAAGAGCAAGGGTAAAGACGCCAAAATTGGATCCTCACCTTGGGGGTTGGGTTCTCGAGTGTGAAGGGCTCTAACCCGGCTATGTTCCGGATTACCTCAAGTTTTTCTGTCAGAAAACCCTTGATAGTTTTATGGGTGTCACCAGCCGCGAAGCTGTTGTCAGAGTACCGGAGCGGGTCCGTGGTTTGCCCTGAATACTCGCACATTAACTTTGTGCGGATGGAATTGGGTTGAATCCGGAAGTCGACCCAAGTTTTCACCAGGTTGAGCCCGATGAGACCTTGGGCCGCGAGAGTGGTGATTTTGGCTAGCAGAGGTTGAATTGCCTCCCTGTCCGAGTCAGGGGCAAAGGCATTAAATTTCTCAGAGATGTCAAGAAGGCCCTCTGAGTAACCCGGCAGTTTCTTTTGGCCGGGTGGGGAAGTGTCTTGGCAGTAAAAGTACGAGAGCTGCCAGTGCTTGACGTGGGAGTTAAGGGTAGAGGTGGCATCAGAGAATTCTTGCGGCGCTGGATAGAAACCCCGCCGCAAGCGAGAAGTGCCCCGTCACCGCTTTCGCGGCACGGTTTGCACTGGAAAAGCTCAACGAAAAGAGCCAGACTTGGCGGAGTGCACAAGTATGACTCGGAAAGGACGATAAAGTGGGAGATATTTAACACAGAATTAGGACCTATGTCAAATACACGAAGGCCATAGTGGCTCAGGACGTCGCGGAAGAAGGGGTGACCCGGAGGACGAAAGCCCCGAGTCACGTGCTCTACAAAGCATATTACCTCATCCTTTGCCGGTGTAGGCCGGGTCTCCTTACCCGGCACCCACTGGATATCCTCTTGAGGGGGAAGAATTCCTAGCTCGACCAGTTCTTCTAATTTGGCCTTGGTGACCGTAGATCGCGCCCAGTTGGCGGATATGGAGTTGGTGGTCTTGGCCTTGGTCGGTGTTTTTCCCTGCTTCTTGGGAGCCATGTGGTTGACCTGCAAAGCACGAGGTAGAAGGATACAAGGAATAAGACACGGAAACTGTGAGCTGGCCGAGTATCGGTGGGTGATATCGAGACATGGAAATTGCATACTATCCGGGTGTCAATCTGCATAGTGAGGTTCGAATTATCCGGGTATCGAGCATCGTAATAAAGGTTATGGAGGTCTATGCATTGGAAGAGCTTTTGAGGACGATGAATGGTTGCACAGGCACTTATTGCGAATAAAAAGAACCGGAAAGGGGAGGATTTTCCGGGTGACAGAGATAAGGGCGGAAACTCTGAGTGGCCCGGGCCCAGATTGGAGACTCCGTTTTCAGATTTGCGGTAAAATTAACAAATGTGGGCGGTAGGAAAACGCAATAAAGTCTATATCCCACGTATTGGATGAGCTAGAATGAATACAAGCGATCTAATTCGGCATGACCGGGAAAATGACCGGCGGGTTGACCTAGATCTAATTTGAGGAAAATCAAGAAATTGCGGAGGCCAATTAATGGGTATGACAATCTTACTAGAGGAGATTGAAGTGAAGCTCGACGGAGGCAAATCGCGCAAGATTGGTGTCCCTTTGCGATTCCTGACGGACCGGTTGGGGGTTTGGCGGCGGATCTTGGCGGCAGTGCAGAGTGAGCTGTGGTGGAACGCAGCCGCAAGCCAATAGGCTCCGGAGATGCGCGTGGGATTTCCGTGGCGGCGCTCTGTGAGATTGAGCGCGGAGGAAGAAAGGAAGAGGAATGGGGGGAAGTGAGCCGTTGGGGTTAGGGTTACCCCTACGGGCATATTTATAATGGTTCATGTGGATAAGTTTGGTTCCGCGAGCGGGAGCCGGGGATTGCGGAGTAACGGCTATTTGTTTGAATTTTGCGAAATATGCTTTAAGTGTTGAACGTGATATCTGGGCAGAAATAAGAAGGAGTTATTCTTCATAATATCAAGGTCAATTATCGAGTAAAGTGCAGAATCTTGACACTTTTATCAGGGCTTAGACCCGGAAAGCTAAGCCGGGTATTTGGAGAAGAGCCGGGTTACCATATGGCCACCATGGAGTTGGGCCTAGCTATTTATCAAAGCATCTTAACCCGGCCTCCATATATTTGTGAGATTGGTATTTTTGCAGGGAATAGCGAGCACTTCAAGGAAGGATCCGTGAAGCCCAAGCTATTCTGGGGACTACTGATGGAGGGATAATAACCCGGTAGGCCAACTCCAAGGCGTAATACGGCCCAAAGGACTCTATGCAGGATCCGGCTAAGGATAAAGAAACTTCCGGAAGGCCCAAGTTTGTAGGCCTAGTAACCCGGATTGTGGGTTACGGTAAAGGAAGGTTAGGGTTTGTATGCCGTGTCCGGGTAGGGTCCAGGGTGTGTCTTGGAGGACAAGCCGGGGGGTGCGGGTGCTTTATAAACCGACCCCTAGGTCTAGTTGAGAGATCCAAGAACCCTAGTAGCATCCAGTGTATACAAGAGATCGAGTTAATATATTGAGATCGGAGACTCGGCGAATTGATTGCCGGCTACCAGATCGAGTTCCACCATGTTTTCCTCTGAGCTAAACCCTCTCCCAAACGCCTGTGTCGTCTTGCCCCAAGATCAGTTACCCCCGGTAACATCTGCCGTGACTATCCCACGGCAGATGGCCAGTGGTGCGCTGCAACATCATGGCGCATCCCGTCTGCGTCATCACGCGGGCGCTCTCGGTGTGCCCTGGATTGGGGATACTCTGCTTGCGGAAGAAGAAGTACCGTAGCTAACTGTGGATGGTGGGGTAGACGCCAAGGAAACCTTCGCACACCACGGCGTGGATAGAAAGCATGACCATGGCATTGGGGGGAAGATGATGTGGCTGGAGGCCAAAGTTCTTGAGGAACTCGGAGAAAAAAGCAGAGATTGGAAGGCCGAAGCCGCGTTTGAAATGAGCGAGGAAGACGATGAATTCATCCTTCTCAGGCGTGGGGATGATTTCGTTACCTGGCTGCCGACAGGTGACGCCGGGAGGGACGCGGCGGGTATTGGCGAGCCACTGGCAGTCCTCCGCCGTGACCTCCGATCCCTCCCAGCCGGCGCGGGCTGCCGCATCGTCTTCTCCGCGAGCCATGGAGGCGGAAGGAATTGTGAGAAGGTGGAGGCGGAAACAAGTGGAGGAATTTCTCTCTGACTCTCTCGCGGCGCGTGGAGCAGCGGCGCAGCAGATGGTTGCGGTGGCGGTGTGCTCGACGGTGGCGGAGAGGCGAGGGGGCGCGAGATTGGGAAGGGCTGGAAAGAGGAGAAGAGAGCGTCGAGGGGGTATTTATCTCTCCCCCTCGAGTTGCCGTTACCAGCGGATTATTCGCGGATTGATCGTGCACAGAGATCGTGTGACGTGGGTTGCGCAACCGTTAGAAACGCACACAGCGCATATCGCGCGCGTAACGGGTGCAGTTAATCTCACGTCGGGATCGTGGGCACTTGAGTACGGTTGAAGTGAATTAACAGGCTAGTAGGCCGGGGGTGCAGTTATTGGCGCGTGGCCTGCTGTATTCCAGGCACCGAGGCGTCGGGGGCACAGGGGTGTGACACGTGCCCCGTAGCGACACACAGAGGTGGATTCGCACCGTTTCGGCGGGATTGTGTTCAGGATTTTCGCTAAGTTATTTTACTTGGCATCACAGAGGAAGAATACTGCTATTCGGAGAAGCAGAGATGCAAGCAAGAATTGAAGGGCCATGTGGAGGTGCTACTCGGCCCCTTTCAGTTACGAAGAGAAGGTTGTTTTAAGCTGGCAGGGCCCAGTGAACAAGTTTGCAGGACTCTACCAGCTTCGGGGACTAATGTCGGGGAGTTACCCCCGAGTAGGGGTAAGGCAAGTGCTAAAGGCAAGGTCAAAGGTGTTGTTTGACCGGGTAGATGGCTACCCGGTACTCGCTACCCGGTAGGTCTCTATCCGGCCGTACCCACCAATGGCCAAGAGGAGAAATCAAGCAAGTTATGTTCATCCGAGTAAAGAAGTTGGTCCGAGTAGAGGGAGTGAGTTCCTACTCGGGCCAGAAGTCAATGGAGCCGTTCTGACAAGGGATCCCGCGTATCCTGCGTCCGTACCGGCGTGCGGTTCAACTTACGGAGCGCGTGATTATCCGTGCTACGGCGTGGCTACAGTGCGGTAGGCGCCTATCAAGTCATGTCACTGATAGAGGGGACAGGACAGGGCTAGGGGCCTACCCTATCTCACTGACAAGGGTGGACAGGTCCCATCTCCGAACGGCGCGACGACTTACGGCGCCCGCGTCAGCGAGAAGCCGGAAGCGTGCTCTGTTCTGCAGTGCTCCTGTCACATCAGTCGTACCTTTTAGTCTTATTCTATTCGGCTGGGCACCAGTATATAAGGTTCCCTGCCCCCTCCTGCGCGAGGGACGTTGGACTACTTTGCTTCACTTCACACAGAGAGAACTAGAGAGCTAGAGTGGCTACTCGGCTGAAGACCTGATTTGTACTGTGGCTACTCGGTAACACACATATAGAGAGAAAGGCAGGAGTAGGGGTGTTACCTCCACACGAGGGCCCTGAACCTGGGTAAGATCTTGTTGTTTGCAGTGCTTGAGACATCCCACACGCGACTACTCGCCGTGTGATCCCTCCCCGAGCACCTGCAGCGTCCATCGGCCCCAAACTTTAGCCATCCCATGGCATCTGCCGTGATACCACCACGACAGTTATCCACCCCTTTATTTATAGAGTTACCTTGGTGTTCAGAGTATAGTTATCAACAGAAAGTCGACGTAGTTACCCCTCCCTCATGTGGAGACCCAACACACCACTTCATGTGTAGTGCGCAATTCGATGACATAACACTCACAGAAGGACTTATCTGTGAATATTACATCCCTCAGAGTAGTACAACAGAAACACAGCGGGTCCAAGCAAAGCTATAGGATACAAACTTCATTACAAAATCTTGAGAATCTCTTTGAAGAATCAAAGAAGATATCATACAAATGAAACATCAGAAGAAGCAAATCAAAGATCCAAGCCGGAGAAGAACTCTAGCTCAGAACTAAATCCACTATGGCTGATGTCAGCCCTAATCTATGGCTTGATACAACTAAGTCCAAGAATGGACTCCGCCTACACCTTGATAGCTTCTCCTCCATCAGCGCTGCCGATGACAATGCTTCACGATGACGTCTTCCATCAGGCTTCAACTCTATGCAGGGGATCAAACGGGAAAGAATGAGTAACGAGCGTTACTCAGCAAGTTCATGATATATAGGAAATAGTTTGATGCACTAACTACAGCTTTAGACTCAAAAGAGTCATAAGATAATGCAAGGTTTTTGTAAATCTTGCTTCAAGAGGTTGCTTTTAATTCTGAAGACTATGCCCGCCAGATCTTCACATGACTAGAACTTCATGGAGTTGCCTTTCCTGCGGCGTTCGCAGCTCCTTCCCGGAACAAGGGGTAACATGCCACATCCTTTTACACTCTGCAGAGGTGCGCTACTTTACCCATGGACGACCAAGACCATGTTGCACAACCAGGCTCGAGATCCTGTCCACTCCCACTCA
Organism: Alopecurus myosuroides; assembly: GCA_028641055.1. Classification (NCBI taxonomy): domain Eukaryota; kingdom Viridiplantae; phylum Streptophyta; class Magnoliopsida; order Poales; family Poaceae; genus Alopecurus; species Alopecurus myosuroides. The sequence continues at coordinate 118,876,861 of CM054060.1, read as the reverse complement.
GGTTTGGGGCCTGGTTGTTGGTCCAAGCCAAACCGTGCTTCTCCGCACAACGCATGCCCACCCATTTCTGCCAGCAGGTTGAACGCCTGATTCCACCCCTCACGATGGATATCTACGCGCCCCTGGCAGACCATCATAGACCCGCAGAGTCCGTGAAAATTAAGGGATCCCACCCATGTGCATGTAGTCTCGCAATACCTACAACGTACGTCTCTGGCAGCCCGTTGATATGCGAACGAGAAAAGATCACAGCTGACTTGATCCCCCCATAGAAGACCCATGGTTAACGCGAATTTACGTCGCAATAATCCTGACGGCAGTTGTGATTAATCCTAGGTAATACTTTCCCATGCAGATGGAACCTTCCTTTGACCTATTCATCTTACCATGGTTCCATCCGCCCACTAAACAGAACACTACCACTCGGGTAGTCATTTAATTAGTCATATTATTATAAAAAATAGGATCATGCATTCTTTTGAGAGTTGGTGATAAGACGATAGGGTTTTTGCAATTAGTTTGTTATGAAGTACTGCAAAGGATATGAGCAAGTGATGAACTTGCCTGAGATTGAAATAACCATAATAATCAATGTCTTCGGGGTTCAAGGGTCGAGTAGACAATTCCGACATCTGAAAGATAGCAAAGTAGTCCTGGGAAGGACTACAGAAAACAATGGCAAGATGATACATGCATAGTAATGAGATGCATCGTGAAATACCCTGGAAAATACCCCAGCTTATAAGTGTAAGCTATGATCGATACGATAATTTAATCACACAGGTTTTATGTGAATGGTTTCATTACTTGTGGTGATGTGGTTATTACTTGTTTTAGACATACATGTGTTTCAGTTTTACTAAGTAAACAAATGTTATCATGCTTAATTAGAAGTGTGGATTACTTGGTACGGTAACAAGATAATAGCACATGGAAAACAATTATTGAAAAGGTATCAAACATGTTTGATTTTATTCTCCAAAAGTGTAGAGCTAATGAAAAAGAGTTTGGTTGAAAATGATGAACTAATACAACTAACTCTATCATCACATAACTTTCTAATAACTTGTGATGATAGCTTAGTAGGTGTGAAAACACTAGGGTTTTATTAATAATGAAAATACTATTGTGGTAATTGTTTTCTGGTTATAATGGAACACTATAGACTTTCATTAAACTTTTAGAAACAAGTTTATAGCTTAAACAAAGTGTTTTATGTTTGTCATATTTGAGTTGGAAATGTTTTTCCCTTTAATTTGGTATATCATTTGAAATTTTCTGAAAAGATTTGAATAAGATATTAATTTATTAATTTTAAATTAATTAAATGGTTAGGCAAAATATTGTACATATGAAAACTTGGCCAAATGACTTTGAAAACATCATAGATGAGTTGTAAATGTCATTTGGAGCAATTTGGCATATAATTTGTATTTTTTCTGATTTTATGAATTATTTATTATTTTTATCAAATTTTAATGATTTAATTTAATTAAAGAAATATTAAATTTTAAATTTTACCAAATATTGTTAAAAAGTTTAAAAACATTTAGATTATATTTTTCTAATTAATTTGATATTTTGTTTATATTTTTCTGAATTATAGAATTAGAGTTATTGAATTAATAAGTTTAAATCATTTTCTGTTATTTTTGAATTGACAGGTGGGTCCCACCTGTCATATTCATTTTTTAAATGAAAATTAAAAGAAAAATGGATGATGACATCATGAACACGTCATCACAGAGACGATCTTCTATGTGAATACGAATTCGATGATTTCGTTGCGATTTTGTTAAAATTTGTTCTTGCCCTAGACTCAGCATCTCACGGCGAACCCGGAGATGGTCGCGGCATGACCATATGGTCAAGAAGCTGTCGGCGGCGAGCACTACGGCGGCGGCGCGGTACGGTCTCCGGCGATTCATCGAACCCGAGGCTTAAATGCTTAATGGAAGGTATCCACGTGTTGTTCTGCTCACCCTGAAGCTCGTGGGAGAGGCGGGGCAGCAAGGCGAGGTCCAATTCGCCGGTGAGCTTCCACGGCGGCCGGCGGCAAAGACAAAAGGGAACGACGAAATCCGCGGGCTTCCGGCCATCCCTGCAAATGAGGCTTACGGAGGAGGAAAAGGAGCTCACGGCGCATCCGAGAGTGGCATTAGTTCGTACCAGGGTGACCGGAGTCGACGGTGATGGCCGGCGTCCGCACGGTTAGGATTAGGGTTTGCTCGCGGGGAAGCAGCAGAGAGAGAGGGAGACTGCGAGGAGGAAGAGGAGCTCACTGCACTCCCTCCCGGTTCTTATACGTGCGCGAGGAGGCGGCAGAAGACGACACGGCGAAGGTGACTCGACGGTGGCCGCTTCGGCCTTCTGGCCGGAAACGAGGAAGAAGAAAAAGAAATGGAATCTTTGGATTACCCCCTGAGATTTCTGTAAATTGCAGTCTAGTCCTTCTGTCTTAAAAACAGAGAAGAAACCTTTGTTTTCAGGGCTTTATTGCAAAGATAAAAATTATTAAATATCAGTTTTGAATTCCTCATCAAATTTCCAAGCTCACCATGTTTTGTTTTGGTGAATTTGAGCAATATTTGTATTTTTTTATTTAGGGTGCTAGATTAAGGGATTTTATTGTTTTCACTCTATTTAATTTATTAAATATCTTAAAATTTATTTTAGGCATGAGTATTACATTCTCACAACACACGTATGGTTCTCAAGTGATGTGTTATAAATGACTCATATTGAATACAATCCCTTATAGAAAGTAATTTGGTATCACTACTAGGTAATGTTTTTATACACTTCTATGAAAATCATTTAACATGGAATTTTATTCCATATCAAACCAAATGGTGTTGGTTAATGAATGGACTTATTTTCTTTTTTATATACTATGTTATTTTTAGAGTTAAAACTCTTAGCAATTTTAGTAGACATTTTACTTAGGTAGGTGTAAGCCTTATTTAAGAAATTGGGTTCTTTATCAAGTGGAAAACATGTGTGTCTTTGGAACCTATTTGTTTGTTTTCCACCAGTTTCCAAGTGTGGATATTACCTCATGTTGTTTTAGGACATGTAATCATTTGCATGGTTATATTTAGATGAATATCTGCTATCATCTGTTAGTCTTACATATGAAAAGGATTTGGAAAACAAGGTATTAAGCTTGTTTTCATCTACCTCCACATATCAAGACATGTGGTTGAAATGACTTGTTATTATTTCACACTTAATATTTGTTTCCATTTAAGATATTACTATGAGTTCCTCATTTCTGATGGGCTTGACAAAGGTTATTGGTTCTTTATTATTTCCTAATGATTCACTGGATAATTTCCTATGATACCTTTCTGAGGCAGTGTTTCTTCTTGTGGTCTTCTCTGTCTTGATGGTCTTCTCTTTAGTTGCTACTAGTCTTCTGGTACTGCCTTTGTCATCTGCAAGAAATATTAGCTCTTGGATTCCATCTTCAACTATCTCACTCTTGTGGTGAAAACAACCAGTTATCCAAGCAAATGTTTTACTGGGATGATTATAAAAGTAGGTGAGTTTGTTTTATGACATCAATTAGCCTTAAGCATATAAGAAGAATCTTCTGACAAGTTTGCAAGGCTTGTCCCCAAATTACTTTTCATATACAAGAGACTAAGATGTACTAGGTTATTCAACCTTCTGTTTGTTTGTGTATGACACTCAATTGTTTGAGTACACAAAAGTGATATGTTAACAAGGTGTACAGGCTTGTTACCAAACTATTTCTATATAACACTAACATTGGAGTATCACACTATTTCAAGAGAGTTAATATGATCAGATCAAGTTATAAGAGTTTCCAAGTACTCTTATAGTAGCTTAGAGTAGCACTTCTAGCACACTCTAAATAATCTTCTTCTAGATCTTCTGGTGGTGGTTCCTCTTTTCTTGTGGGTGCTTCTCTTGTAGAATGACTTAGAGAAGATTGGAAATCAAGATCATCTAGACAAGGTAGAAAGATCTTGATTAAGACTTAGTTAAGCTTTTATTCTTCTTCAAAATACTTATTATTTCTGTTTCCCATAAGATATGTACTTGTCTCATACATGATTAATTTTACTTAGCTTTCCATTCAATTCCTCTAATAGAAGTTATACTTGTTGTTATCCTTACTTGTATCCAGAGATAATTCAGTGGTAGAATTGTTGTGAGTAGAGGTGTGAAATGCTTATGGAATGATGACTTAATAGTAAGTGGATCAAATGGTGCATTGAGGTGTTAAGATTTCATATGTTCACTTGTATAAGATAATTGAAACAATAAGCATGTGAAAGTTGTTGAGGTTTAATGACTTATGTCATAGTTGTTATTTGTTCTCCCAGGTGTCATGATCTACTTTATATTCATCACTTTATTGACTTTGTCATTCATAATGCAGATATAGAGATTTGGGAATATCATATGTAATGATTAGGGTTTATCAGTGGTTGAAGAAGATTTATTTCTTCTTGTAGATACTTCTTTTATGATTGATGAGATATGTACATATTCGATAAATATGTTAATACAATTATTATATCATTTTCCACTTGTGGGTTTTGAGTTAACACTTGTCTATATCACTTGTGCTGTGTTGAAACTTTGTTATTTACTTGTGATGGTTCTCCTGGTAGTTATGAGATGATTTATAAAGATGTTATGTAGATTGATTGCTAACTCAAGTAGTTCATGTTTTAGAGAGTTTAAGATATTTGTTGATGAGACGATTACATCAAGCACTACTAACTTGTGGATGTGTGGTCATCAGTTATGAGATTTGGATACTCACCCCTATTTGAGTTGTAGATACCTAGTGATTATCCCAAGTCACTTATAGACTTGTGGTTAAGGTTAGTGAGAGTTGTGTTGGTCACAACATATTATGGTTTGTGTAACCAGATGATTTGGGTTTTGTAGAGATGCTATGTAATAAAGATCACTCCAAATGTACTCCTGACTAGATGAACTAGACCTATTTCATCAGGTCAAGTGAAACTTTGGTCACTTTGCTTTGTTTAAACTTTCGCGCCAAAATTTCCTGTACATATGCATACTTTGCAGATGCACATATTAAATTTAGATCCTTATAACCTCCCAAACACTGGGATGTTACACCTCATGCCAATAGTTACAAACATAATACCTATGGGGTTACCTATATGTGTTTTGGTGTATAGTTAGCTATTTTTCCATGATATAATTATCATCCCAAAGTGACAACTCACTTACAAAACTAGGTGACAGCTTCCAAGCATGAAAAAATAATAAAGAACAAAAAAATAGGAAGTTTCAACCTGAAACTAATTGTTTATAGGGTGGGTAATTTACATGTTATAGCCTGGATAACCTATGTGTTATTACTGGGTAATTTTTTGGTCCGAAAAAAATAGTCGAAACATATCAACAACGGATCTAGTTTCGAAGATCTCGTCGCGACTAGTCCAACAGTGAAAACGGATTTTAAATGGAATTAAAGGTTCAAACTACAAAACTTTTTGAATTTTTTGATTCGTGCGATGACCTGACCAATTTTGAACTTGCTCTCTCCCCGTAATGCGCATTGGATTCTATGAAATTTACTCCGCATGCATGAGGTCGGGTGTCATCGTGATGCATGAGGTCGGGTGTCATCGTGATTAAGCGTTTTGTTGGAACGTTCTACCATTAAGGCTAACTACCGACCGTTCTAAACCTAGCACGGTCCTAATTCAAAATCACACGACAAGAAAAATCCTCTCAATGTAATAATGAGCAGTTAATCTAACATGTTTGTAGAAACTCATGCTGATATATCCTGGTGATGTGGTCTCTCAGCTTGCGCCTGCTTGTAGACCAAACTCCAAAGCATAAGCACATCCATGTTCAAAGGATGTACATGTAATATGTCCCATATCTCAGTCTTAGCAGCAGCCCTAGTTAAATGACTTCTCGAGGAAGTATCGCCACAATAATGAAATATTAGTAGCATAATTGATTTTGCACTTTGGTTAAAACCATTTCAAGAATAGCGTCCCACAGCTTGGACAGAATTGTCATCCTCCTAACTACTCATTTTTGCAGCTTGGACAGAAGCGTTCCACAGCTTGGACAGAAGCAGAATAAACAACAGGTCTGGATTCCTCCCCTGCAGCAATGTTCTATGCAGCGCATAAGGCAGTCAGAATGGGCCGTCAAAAGGTCATCCTGGAGACTGATGCTGTGACATTTAAACAAGCGATGACCAGCAGTGTGTATGATAACTCAATGGTAAACGACCACTCCTTTCAGTGCTGTAAAACAGATGGTGTCCAAGAACCTGTAACATAGCTGCACATGGTTTAGCAGCGTATGGTGTGAGTTTGGAACGGGGTAAATGTCAGGTTTGGCTTGACCCCTTCCCAGAGTTTGTAGAAGACATTGTTGCTGGCGTTTGTCCAGCTTGTTAATTTAATGGGATGCATCCGCGTTCCTCTAAAAAAAAGTACAGGAGACACTGTCCAAGCGCTCTAGATGAAGGTCCTTTGGCCAGGAAAGATTTGCCCACAGACATGCTCTTAATGCCTGTACAAAACAACATCCGTAATTGGATACTACAGTAACCGTGCCACAATAAAAGAGAGCAATATTACTCTCCAAGAGAATAAGAAGGCTAACTGAGTCTACAACCATCATGATATTTAACTCTCAGCAGACAGACCTGTAAGTTACAGTTCATCTAGCTCTTTCCATGCTTTTTAATCCTTTTATGTTTTGGTTTGACAGCATCCTTTAGACTCTTCGGCGATCCACTTTCCTTGGCCTCGTCTGACTCTCCAGCAGTTCCAGAATTTGACATGCTTTCCACCTCTGGATTAGATTCAGTTAACCTTGGTTTGGCATCCTCGTCCATCTTGTCATTTGGTATAGCTGGTGGGTCTGCATATAGCAAGGAAATATTTTAGATTCAGAAGGATGGGTATATGTGCCATATGAAAGACTCGTTGTTGTCCACTTAAGAGAAAAGGTTTCCTATCGTAAACACCTTTAATAGATCTGCTAATGTTTAGCTTATAAAATTACCATGGACTGAATAAACCAATTCAACATGCATTTTAACCAAAAAGGACCCAACTAGAAGGATATTGGTGGATAGTTACAAGGCAGATTTCACATCGAAGTTTGAATAGAATAATGCCATGTCATGATTATATACATATATATATAGGAAAATGGTTCAGTACTCCTGGGTGACTCCCACATTCAAATAACCACACACAGAGAGAGAGAGAGAGAGAGAGAGAGAGAGAGAGAGAGAGAGAGAGAGAGAGAGAATAATTGGTTCACTGAGCTATCGAGAAACCTGAATATTGGTTTACTCAGCCAAAACAGCTTAGAATAGGGAGCAGCGTTTCAGAAATTTCATTAGATCGTATTTCAAGGGTGGTGAAAGGACAATAATTGACGACTAAAGCATGATCCCAAACTAGCAGCATTAGATGTTCAGGAAATTTATTATAGTTAGTAAGCACTCAGATCATGAAACTAGACATATATAATAATAACAAGCAAACACAATCACAGTACCCGCCAACTGAGAGATTCTGAGGGAGCTTAATGAAACTCCTTTGGAGTATGGATCCCTACATTGCAAAAATCAGGGTAGTTGGAAAACTCATATCAAGCAAACTATTTAAAACTACGATTCAAAGAACAAGTACAGCACTCCAGTAACTACCAATTTGATGGGCCACCAAGGAACATGGATGTTTGTTTGGGTTTAACAGTTCCGTCCACAGTCAAGGGGGGAATCCTTTTTACACTTTTATGATCATCATCACCTTTGCTTATGTCCTGAGCATCATTTGGTGTCTTCGATGTTTGGCTTTCCAATGCACCATGATTGCTCTCCATAGTTACATCAGGAACGTCATTTTTTTTAGCCACTAAGGCTGGAGTACGCTTTACTTTCTGCAATGCCTTCGCAGTGGTGTACTCGTCAACCTGAATACAAAAGAATAGAATGGGTCCATCTTAGGATGACATGGATATCTGATCGGCATAATAGAAATTCAGAAAGATTCACATTTGATAGGCCAGGTTCATTCATACAGCCGTAAATCCCAATCCTGATCAACTGATCCAGCCAGCTTGGGGGCAAACCTATAACAGGGGTAAATTTGATAGCAAATGTGTGTGGTGACCAGGACTGCGGCAGCGGTGGCATCAGTGCATGCCTGACCAGCACGGTGTACCCTTTATGTTTCCCTATCTTCTTTTTAGTTTCCTTTTTTTATGTTACACAGGGATCCTCCGTATGAAACTCCGCGCGGTTTGCTGGCCAAACATGTTGCATGTTCAGAGTGCCTAACCAGAACCAGAATTAAAGAACTCCGTCCCCAAATTACTAACCAGAGATGTATACCCCCCCCCCCCCCCAACCACCACTGCCCACACAACTAAACCTGATATAGTTTCATTTCATATTTCATAAAAACATCAAAGCAGGCATCTGAACTTCTAAATTGTAATGGCAAAGGACTGCTGCTGCTGAGTGCTGACTCACATTGCTCTTTATTTTGCTTGTTATATCAGCAGCTTTAACAGAAGCAATCCTCAAACACTGCATGATAACACTTGACATGACACCCTCTCCACCAGCTTTCTGAATGGAACAGACATCACCATTCGAGTTAATTGTGGCTGTCATTCTTCCTCCCATAACAGCTTCTTCCTTGTATGTTGGATCAATAACCTACAAACAAAATTCAGCCAAATAACGTTAGAAGATGAGAGCAACACTATGAATGCTAATAACGGTACATTCCATTCCATATTTAGAAATCCTGGAACATACCATGATATTACCATCACCAAAATATGCAAAGGTTACAGCTACGGGGAGGTGATGGATTGTTAGCGGAAGCGGATCTCTGACCTGTAAAGTACATTACAACAAAACATAACATGATTTGCATGGCAGTGTAAAAGATGGGACCAGCACGTTTTTTCTGAAGTCATACAAATTTTCTACTTCTACAACAAACTGGAGATGCAGGCTTCGTAGGTGAGCTAAGATGTTGAGGAATGAATGAGAAGAGAATTTACAATATAACACGTTATATACATACCTCAGGGTCATGTATTGTAACTTGTTGACCATCGTCCCCATCAACTGTGCATTCAGGCCTCCGGAATGTACACAAAGCAGCCAATGCAGCGATGTTAGCTGCATCAATTAAATTCCTGAGGGATTCAACCATGCAATTTCATCCAATTAGCACTCTAACCAGAAGCACTGACTCATTAATTACATCACTAGGCAATATACAACTCCTACCCCCCATTGTCCAGAATGTGAAGGTCGACACGAACAGACCAGACTTGCTTCCCAGCAACAACACACAGGGACTCCATATCCACCGCTCGGCTCTCCCTGGGAAACACCGAAAATCCTCATTAAACTCCACACTTAGACTCTTCAACCAAAAAAAGACAACACGGCAATTAGGAGACCTTAGGCCACGATCGATGACACGGCCTAGCTCAATGGCTGCTTCCCCAGGTCGCCCTGGCTCAAAGGCAGGATCAGCCATGGGCGAGAACTCCGTGAATATGGCCAGCGTCCCCTCGTTGGGCCTGTCCTTGTACGGCTGGACCAATTGGGCGGTAACATAACTCATCACACGCGTTTCGCCGAGCTCCACCTCCGCCGAGCCATCCTCCCTATACATAGTTCAACAGCAACATCAGCAAACGCCGAGCCGCACATCGAAGCGCGGGAAAAAACAAGTTCCCCGACGCGGTACGAGAAACTCAAACCGTGCGCGAGGGAAGAAGGGGTGCGGAGGGGATTGAGCCAAGGTACCTGCCGAACGCGATCTTGAGTTTGCGGAAGTCAAAGGGGCGGCGGCCATCGACGCGGAGGTCCGACTGGAGGGCGTGTTCGATGAACTCCCGCTCGTTCACAGTCGGACGCCACCGCTGATCCATCATCTCGCTGCTCGCCGGCGGCGGGAGCTAGGGTTTTAGACTCGGACGAGGCAGAGTGTTTCAGTGGTTGTGTTACTTATATTTTTTTCCCCTCTTTTGAGCGACTTGGGTTGCTTAATTAGATAGGCCGACCTCTAGGGCTGACATGGGCTGGGTCAGGGCGGGCTAGCTGGGTCTGAGAGCTTCAGCGGGTTTGCTCGCATTTGTGCACCCTGATGTGGGACCCTATACAGCGCTCATAGCGCTCCATACGCTAGCTCGCCCGCGCTTCCCACCTCTGGGATCGCTCCCTCCCTCCTTCTGCCCTGGCTTGCTCGCTCCACATCTGGGCCGGTCCATCTGTTTTTTTTCAATTTCTATTGTTAAAAAAAATTCATATAACTTATAATTAATATTTTTTAAATGATGAACAAAATTTAAGTTTGAACGATTCTAAACATGAACAAAAACTACGTATGAACAATTCTTAAATTTGTACAAATTTTAGTCTGAACGATTTTTCATTGGAACAATTTCAAAATTTTAACAGTTTTTAGTTTAAACAAAAAAAAATGTTATGAACAAAAAATGCGGTGAATAAAAAAAATAAAAAAACGAATATAAAAAAAATAGAAAAATAAAACATAAAAGAAATAGAAAAAAGAAAGAATAAAACGAAAAAAAACAGAAACAGAAAAGAAAAAGGGGAAAAATAAAAACAGAAAAAAAAAATATACAATAATTTTTTTATAAGTGGTACTAGTACAACGAACGCATGGTAGCCCGATGGTTATGCCTGTGTTTCCCCTATACAGCGCATCTCAAGTTTAAATCCTGGCACCCCGTATTTTCTTTTGATTTTCTCTTAACAGGGGCGATAAATGGGCCGGCCCGTTTACTGGCAACACACGGGCGAGTCCTAATAGGACTCGCTATGAGCGCTATATAGGGTCTGCGTCGTGATGTTACCTAAGACCATATCCAACCGTTCGCCCCACAGGGCTGTTTTTCGACGCTAAATAGCGTCTCCTGAGACGCTCGGCGCTATTTTTCGTCCTGAGACGATAGTTCCCCGCCGTGCCCCCAAGCAAATATCGCGAAATTTCACAAAATTCAAATAAATTTGGTCGAACACTTGCGATCATAGGCGATTTGATAAGTTCTGGACAAATATAGGTGGTTACATATACGATTTAAACAAAGAAAATAAACTTAAACTAGTTGATGCCGAGGAGGTGGTAGAAATCGGTGAAGTCGCCGTTGTTGTCGTCGTCGCTCGGCGGCTGATTCTTCCGGGCGGCGGCGCCACCTCCCCATCGCTGCCGTCGAGCAGGATGATGCCACACTACTCGTCTGCGCGGCGCCGCTCGGCGGCCTGCTCCTCGGTTGCGCGGCCTGCTCCTGAGCGCGCTGCTCAGCGATCTCCTCTAGGGCGCGCCGCTGCCTTGCCATCTCCTCTGCCAAGAAATGCGCCTTGGACTCGACGAGCACGAACTCGATGTCGTTGGTGGCCATGGCGGCACGTTCTTCCTTCCACGACGTCGGTTTCTTCTGCTTCGCGCCTGATACGTCATAAACGTATCCTTAATTTCTGATGTTCCATGTTGTTTTCATGTTACATGTTTTCCTTACACTTTATGTCATTTTTATCGATTTCCCGGGACTAACCTATTGACAAGATGCCACAGAGCCAGTTCCTGTTTTCTGCTGTTTTTAGTTTCAGAAAAGTTGTTCTGGAAATATTCTCGTAATTGGACGATTCAAAAGCCAGAAATCTTAGAAGTCCCGGAGGGTCAAGGAAGTCCAAAAAGATCAGCCTATATATATGCCCCCGATGCATAAACCCTAAAAAGATCAGCCTTTTTCCACGAAGAGTTCCGTAACTTCGCCGCCGCCACCGACAAGTTTCGGGGGACATAAATCTTTATTTCCTTACCCTGTCGGGACGGGGAAGTGCCCCCGGAGCCATTTCCATCGACTCCACCGTCATCTTCATCGCCGTTGTTGTCTCCTATGATGAGGAGGGAGTAGTTATTTCCCAAGGCTGACGGCTCTACCGGTAGCTATGTGTTTCACCTCTCTCTCCCATGGTGTGATATTTATGTGATCATGAGCTTGTAATCTAGTTGAATAAGTAGATGTACTTTTCATCTGTTATGCTACTCAAGTGGTTTTGTTATGAGATCTCCGTAGACACTTTGATCACGGTGTAAAGGTGACAGCGTGTGCACCGTGTGGTTTAGCATGATATTTATATCTTTTGCTGGATGGCCCCATGAAATTGTGGTGTTTGTCTAGTACATTCTAGGGCGCTCATAGTGACAGCGTGGGGTTAACTAGACATGGGAATGCGACTTTGAGGAGTGTTGTTACAGCACTACGCAATGAATTGGTGTTTGTTATTCGATCGGAGAGTGATTCGGAGTAGCATAGTGAAGACAGATATTTATGCATTCAATTATGTTATCATTGTTGAGAGTGTCCACTAGTGAAAGTAGGATCCCTAGGCCTTGTTTCTAAGCATTGAAACACCTTTTACAATCAGTTCTGCTACATGTTTGCTTGCTGCCATTTTTCATTTTAGATTGCTATTATCACTTACAAACATCCATATTACTTGTATTTCACTCTCTCTTCGCCAAACTAGTGCACCTATACAGTTAACAATTGTATTATGTGTGTTGGGGACACAAGAGACTTCTTGTATCGTAATTGTAGGGTTGCTTGTGTCGGGGGGTTACCCCCGAGTAGGGGTAAGGCAAGTGCTAAAGGCAAGGTCAAAGATATTGTTTGACCGGGTAGATGGCTACCCGGTACTTGCTACCCGGTGGGTTTCTATCCGGCCGTACCCACCGATGGCCAAGAGGAGAAATCAAGCAAGTTATGTTCGTCCGAGTAGAGGAGTTGGTCCGAGTAGAGGGAGTGCTTTCCTACTCGGGCCAGAAGTCAATGGAGCCGTTCTGACAAGGGATCCCGCGTATCCTGCGTCTGTACCGGCGTGCGGTTCAACTTACGAAGCGCGTGATTATCCGCGCTACGGCGTGGCTACAGTGCGGTAGGCGCCTGTCAAGTCCTATCACTGACAGAGGGGACAGGAAAGGGCTAGGGGCCTACCCTATCTCAATGACAAGGTGGAAAGGTCTCATCTCCGAACGGCGCGACGACTTCCCGCGCGCGCGTCAGCGAGAAGCCGGAGGCGTGCTCTGTTCTGCAGTGCGCCTGTCCCATCAGTCGTACCTTATAGTCTTTTTCTATTCGACTGGGCATGTCGTGGGATAATCACGGCAGATGTTACCTGGGGTAACTGATCTTGGGGCAAGTCGACACAGGTATTTGGGAGAAGGTTTAGCTCGAAGGAAGACATGGCGAAAAGCAATCTAAGAACCGGAAAATAACTCGCCGGATCTCGATACGAATTATACTGGATACTCGATAACAGGTGTTATAACTATGACTTGAATCTCTCCCAGGCTAAGCCTAGGGGTTGGTTTATATAGCACCCATACCCCCCTTGGCTTGCCCTACAAAGCGCACCCTAAGTCCTACTCGAACTCTTTATACAAACTCTAACTTTCCTTATCGCAACCCACAATCCGGGTTACGAATCTTACAAGCCTTGGGCCTTCCAGAAGTTTCTTTGGCCTTAGCCGGATCCGGTCCAGCTGCCGTTTGGGCCGGATCACACCTGGGAGTTGGCATACCGGGTTACTATCCCCTCATCAGTAGTCCCCAGGATAGCGCGGGTTTCACAGATTCATTCTTGAAGCGCTCGCTATTCCCTGAAAAAGATACGAAACACCCAAGTTTATGGGAACCGGGTTAAATTACTCTGACAGATGGCTAGGCATAGCTCCATGACGGTCATACGGTAACTCGATCCTCCCCCGAATGCCTAACAGGCCTTTCCAGAGTTGAACCCTAAAATGTTAAGGTCCCACTCTCGATAAGGATCCCTGATATCTCGGGGTAAGTTGCGTTTCCTCCGCCAACGGAACATTTTACCTCGTTCCGAACGCATGCAACGCCAAATCCGCGCGGATAATTACGGCTCCGTAACCTCCGGTTTTCCAGCCACGGGTGAGCTCACCTCCTCCCTTATAAATATCAATCGAAGGTAAACCTAGGCCTTTCACCTCGCCTCATCATCCCCTTTCTCCTCGCTCCCTCGCAGTTCCTGCCGCCGGGCTCGCGCACACTACAAAAGACAAGGCCATTGCCGGCCGCGCTCGACCTCGAGCTATCCAGCACCGCCATCAAGCATCGTCGTCACATCTTCGCTTCTCTCATCGAGGGCCGTGGAGAGACTCTCAAGCCGCGCCACGCACCACCTTCATTTCGGACCTCAATCCCCTCGGTAAGCCTCTCTCAATCATCCAATTGAAACTCGCAATTTCTTCAATTTGACCAGGATCGGATCTGGATCAACCCGTAAATTACCTTCCTGGTGTCGTCAAATCAAACCGCTTCGATAGTCCTTAGCTCCTCTAAGCACCTGATGCGTAGTCGCAGCTCATCCCCGCGCATTTATTGACCATCAAACTTTATATAAGATCGCTCGCAAGCTTTTCAACCTAGATCCGTTCCACCTTGTTTTTTCCGCTTGTCTCATTAACATCCGGAAAATCCTCTTTTTCCAGCTATTTCCTTCGCAATAAAGGTATGGGCAACCATCCATGTTCGCCCAACCCACCTCAATACGTAAGTAATTAACAATTTACTCAACCTCATCTGACACCCGGAAAATCCTCCACATTTAACATCGTAGCGCGTTATCCGGGTATTATTTTAGCCTTCGCATTGTCTTGATATTTCCAGACTCGGACAATCTGATACTCCGAATCTTACTCCATACATCTCTTGTCCCTTGCAGGTCAACTCCATGGCTCCGAAAAGACAGGGAAGGCACCCGGCTCCGACCAAGACCCCTCAAACCACTTCTGCCAACTGGGGTCGGTCTTCAACGACGAAGGCCAAGCTGGAAGGAATGGCCAAATTAGGAATCCTTCCCTCTCAAAAGGAGATACATTGGAGGGCTCCTGACGATGAGACCCGTCCTACTCCTGCCGGGAATGAGGTAATCTGTTTTACCGAGCACGTGACCCGGGGATTTCGTCCTCCGGGTCACCCTTTCTTCCGGGAAATCTTAAGCCACTACGGCCTCCGGGTGTTCGACATAGGGCCTAACTCTATGCTGAATATTACCCATTTCATAGTCTTGTCCGAATCTTACTTATGCATTCCACCAAGCCTGGATCTTTTTATTGAGTTATTCCAATGCGAGCTGTGCCGCGAGAGCGATGACGGAGCTCTTCTTACTTGTGGCGGGGTATCTATCCAGCGCCGCAAGCACTCACTAATGCCAACTCTTAACTTGAACTCCCACGTCAACAACTGGCAACTATCTTTCTTCTATTGCCATGACACTTCTCCGGATGGTGAGAGGAAATTGCCGGGTTACTCGGAGAGCCTCCTTGAATCCTCCGAGTCTTTTAGCGCTTTTGCACCCGAGCCTGATAGGGAAGCAATTCAGCCCTTTTTGGCCAAACTAGCAGCCCTCTCAGCCCATGGCCTTCTCGGGCTTAATCTAATAAAGACTTGGATAGATTTCCGGGTTCAGCCCAACTCCATTCGTTCGAAGTTGCTACACGAGTACTCGGGTCACATCACGGACTCCCTCCGCTACTCCACCAAGAACTTCCCTGCTGGCAACACCAACAAGACCATCAAGGGCTTCCTGATGGAGAGGCTAGATGTTATAAAGAACGCTACCGGGCTACCCCCGTTTACTCGGGAGAATCCCGCTCCAGCGGTAAGACCTGACCCCCTTTTTCTTGTTTCAGCACTTTTATCCGCTATAGTCTCTAACCACTACTTGCATTTACTTGTTCACAGGCTGACGATCCCTTCTGGAAGGTCGAGAACTCTCCTCCCTCCCAAGACCCCGAAGGGGAAAACGAGTCCATTGATGACGACGAGGGTACTCTTTCATAACCTTTATACCTGCCTTTCATCTGTGCCACCTTTCTTACCACTCGTCCTTTCTTATCTGACACTTACTCGGCTTTCAGGGTCAGAGGACGAAGAGGAGGAAGAAGAAAATGACCCGGAAGCCACCGAGTCTGACCAAGAACCCCCAGTTGGAAACAAAAGGAAAGCTAGAGGGGTAGTTGAAAAGGTTCCCTTCTCTTCCATGTCTTGTGCGCCTTACTCCTTTGCCACTATGCGTGAACTTAATGTGCGATTATCACATTCACCCTTCTTGAAGGACCCTCTCCCGACTAAACGTAAGGTGACCCGGAGTTCTCCGGGGGATGATCCCCTTAACCCGGGTATCTCCACCTCACCCGCTCATCGAGCCAGCACCCCTCCAGCTCAACCTTCCCAATCTCCTCAACGTCATCCATCTCCTAGTCATCCACTTGCCGGGCAATTTCGCGTACCGCAGCCAGTGCTTTTACCAACGTCATCTGCCTCCAGCTGCGAGCTTCCCCCGGACTATGTTGTGAACACCGGGTAAACTACCTTTACTTACATTCTCTCGCACTTGTTATCTTTCTTTTTTCCATACATTCCACTAATCAATGTCTCCTTTTTTCCTTTCAGCGCCACAGTTACGCTGAGTGACCCGGATATTCCTGAAGCAGAAAGGCAGGGAGAGGAGAAGCCGAGTAATAACATGGACATTGAGGTTGAGGACAAGGCCGAGGACGGAAATGAAGAAGACCCTTTTAAGGACCCACCTCCACCAAAAACTGCATCACCCCAGCCCTCTGAGAAGGTGGACGAAGATATCATTTTGGAGACCAAGTCGGGTTCTCCTAACCCGGACACTCAAACGGTCCGGGTTTCGACCCCCAGACCCGGAACAACCCTTCAACAGGAAGGCCAGTCTTCCGGCCCTTCTCGACTTCGCCCTGAAGACATGACCTTTGCTCAAATGCTAGATGCCCTCCATACCTTGAAGGGTGATGAAGAAAACATACTAGACGCCTTAATAACCAAGCACGAGGTAATCCCGAGTAGTACCAATTGTTTCCACACATAGTCCCCAAGTTCCAAGTAAATTACTAAGTAACTTGCTTGGAACTTTGTATAATGTTTCTGGCTAATCCCTCTTCATGCTTCCTTATAGGACTATGTTTCACAGTTGGAGAAGAAGCTGGCCAAGTCCACCAAGCGTATTGAAAAAGAAACGGCCCTTCGTGAAGCTGCGGAGACTGAAGCTCGCAGGTGCCAAAAAATGACGAAAAGGTACAGGAAAAGAGCTCACAAGGCTAAGGATAAACTGACAACACTTTCCGTGCAAATTGCTGACGTTTATCGTACCGCGACTGGTAAGATTTTTAACCTTTTTTATGACCCGGATTCCTTTGATATGAACCACTGTACTTGCTTACTTATTATCTTTGCTCCTTTTGGCCTCTTTAGCAGGCCCAAGTGATGCTGCCCCCGAAGAAGATGACGCTGCTAAGCTAAAAACCATCAAAAATACTCTTCGCCAACTTTGCAGCGGAGTTAGCTGGATACTTGATGAGTTGCGACTGCCGGGTGTCAGGCCAGATAATATGAAGAGATTACTGGAATTCTGCTCCACGATCCCCGAGTGGATTTGGCACTGGAAACGGTCCTCCTGCCGATTTGGGGTAACCCGGGGGCTCGCGTTGGCTAAAGCCTACGCTCCCAAGCTAGAGCTGGCCAAACTTATGAGCGGATTTCCAGAGTTCAACTTGGATGGGTCCAAGTTTTTGCCAAAGGACTTCAAGGCTATTCAGAAAGAAGTCCGTCATCCGGCTAGCGTTATCGCTGATAGCTTAGAGATTGATGTGATTCTCCCTGCTTATGATGCTAATGACAAGATTGTCAAGGCGAACCGCCCCCAGCCGTACGATATGCTTGCCCGTTGGAGGGAGGAGGCAATCAAGATAAGGGACGAAGCTGCCAAGAAGGCCGATGCCGACTCTGCTCCTGCAACTTCGCAACCCGGGACTGCTACTGATCCGAGTGGCGCCGCCACCACCAGTGGCAACAAGGGCAAGGCCAAGATGGATCCTGCAGCTTGAAGTAATGAATATCGCCTATCATTCCATATGCGTCAGTCGGCAAAGCATCGTTAAAACAGCTTTATTATTTGTTTAAGCGGAGCGCCTGTGCTCTTTTGATACTTTAGGGTTTTTGCAATATTTTTGTTTAAACTCCCGATGCACTTTGCGCCCCTTTGGGCTTTTGATTAATGTGTCTTTGCACCCGCTTTTCTTGATATCCACTTACTTTATTCTTGATACCTTGTACCTTTATTTTATTTTTTATGCTTTCCTTGGCGAGACCCGACCTCCGGGTTTCGTTGACATCTGGGGAACGGGCTTACACCCGGATCCCTAAGCCCCCGAGACCCGGATGCATGGCTCGTTGGAATTTTATCGGCTGGATAATGCTGTTTCTTCTTCAGAGCTCACAAGTCCCCCAGTCCGGGTTTCCGCGTCCAGGACACGTGATTGTTTCTTTTCAAGGAAACGAATCGCCTGTCGCTAAATGCCCAAGACTTCAGGACAGCTTTTTATGATGTTTGAAGTTATGCTTGATAATCGTTGAGTTTCCGGCTGCTAGCCTTATACTCTGCATAACTTGTGGTTTAGATGACCCTTTCAACTACCTTGTACTATAAGCCGGCTTTCGCGTGGATACCATGTTGTTACATCAATACGAAAACGGGGTCAAGCAAGTCCCGTTTGGGTCTCATGACCGACAGTAATCGTAAGCGAACAAATCATGCCACTTTGTTGCGAGTCACATCGAGCTTAAGTAAGAATAGCCGAGAAATTTGGACTTCTTTGTCCGGTTATAAGATTGTAGCCGCACTCGTTTTTTCGAGTGACCGGCCCCTATAACTCATTGGCATCAAGGCCGGGTCTTTTTTGAGTTTGCAGCTGTGCTTATAGGAGCAACCAGCCCTCAAGACCTGAATATGCACACCGTATAAATGACAATTGCCTCTTTTCCTGATAATCTCCTTTTTATTTGATATGAGAAAATTAGGCCAGCAAGCCGCCTCATTAAAAACCTGTCCAGTCCCCAAGGGTGCCCCGGATAGGAAAAGAGTGCGTCTGAAACCTGCTGCCTGTTACATCGTTTTCTGCTAAGTATAGTACGGACGTAGCTGAGCCACGTTCCATGGTCTATCTCTTTCTTGCATAGGTGCAGTAGTGTGAGCAGTGTCGTTGATTGTGGCCGATTCTTCTCTTGCATCTATCAAGTACTATGACCCATTATGCAGACTCCGGCTTACGATGAAAGGTCCTTCCCATGGTGGCGATAGTTTGTGCTTTCCCTCGTTTGTCTGAACCAAGCGCAGGACCAAGTCTCCCTCCTGGAAGACCCGGCTTTTCACCCGCCGGCTATGATATCTTCGCAAGTCCTGCTGATATATGGCTGACCTTTCCAAGGCTTGCTCCCTTTGTTCTTCTAACATATCCACGGCGTCTTGCCGGGTCTTCTCGTTCTCCACTTCGACATAGGCTGTCACTCTTGGTGAATCATGAATGATGTCGCTTGGTAATACTGCTTCTGCGCCGTAGACCATGAAGAAAGGTGTCATCTGGGTGGATCGGTTAGGTGTAGTATTGATACCCCAGACCACGGAAGGGAGTTCTTCAACCCATGCCCCAGCGGCCCTGATACAAGGAACCCTCAGTCGTGGTTTCAATCCACGAAGTAGCTCTTGGTTCGCCCTCTCCACTTGCCCGTTGGCTTGCGGATGTGCCACTGATGCTACATCAAGCCTGATTCCATTGCTGCCACAAAATTTTTCCATCTCTCCAAGGGACATGTTGGTTCCATTGTCGGTAATTATGCTGTGGGGGTATCCAAACCGGTATATAATTCTTTTCAGGAACTTGACTGCTGTGGCCGCTTCGCAATTGGTGACCGGCATAACTTCCACCCATTTGGTAAACTTATCAACAACCACTAAAAGGTGCGTCTTCTTGCAAGGTGACATATGGAAGGGGCCAACCATGTCCATACCCCAAACAGCGAATGGCCAAGTTAATGGGATGGTCCGTAACTCCATAGCCGGCACATGAGTTTGGCGAGCGTACCTTTGACATCCGTCGCACCTTGCCACTATCCGTTCCGCGTCTGCTAGAGCTGTGAGCCAGAAGAACCCATGTCGATAGGCCTTGGCCACAAGGGACCTTGTGGACGCATGATGCCCACAATCACCTTCATGGATCTCCTTAAGGATCTGTCGGCCTTCTTCTGGTGTCACACAGCGCAAAAAGACTCCTGCCGCACTTCTCTTGTACAACTCCCCATTGATAATAGCATATCCTTTTGCCCGCCTCAGGATTTGTCTTGCTAGTACCTCCTGCTCTGGTAGTTCGCCCCGCGATAAGTAGGCCAGATATGGCTCTGTCCACTCGGGAACGTCACGTATTGTAGCCACGAGCTCCACATCCGGGTCTCGATTTGCTAGTTCTTCTTCAGACTCGGATTTAACTGACGGTCGCCATAGCTCGTCCAGGAAAACATTAGGTGGAACCGGCTCCCTGCGCGAGCCGAGT
The DNA here is from genome assembly GCA_028641055.1 of Alopecurus myosuroides. Classification (NCBI taxonomy): domain Eukaryota; kingdom Viridiplantae; phylum Streptophyta; class Magnoliopsida; order Poales; family Poaceae; genus Alopecurus; species Alopecurus myosuroides. The sequence goes on along the minus strand of CM054060.1, from coordinate 118,856,363 downwards.
CTGGCGAGTGCGTCCGCTGCCTCGTTTTTTCTTCTGTCTATGTGCTCCACTTCATACCCGGAAAAACACCCGGCAACCCTATCAACCTCCCTGCGGTACGCTGCCATAGTGGCGTCCTTTCTATCCCAGGTTCCTGATACCTGCTGCACCACGAGATCCGAATCTCCAAAGCATCGTATCCTTTTAATGTTCATCTCCTTGGCTACCTTTAAGCCATGCAACAGAGCCTCATACTCGGCCACGTTGTTTGAACAATCGAAGTGAATCTGCAGCACGTAACTTAGTTTATCCCCCTTTGGTGATGTCAGCACCACTCCAGCTCCTGACCCTTCGTACTGCTTTGACCCATCGAAGTGCATGGTCCATGACTCGGAACTTGGAACTGCGGTAACCATTCCAGTGTGCGTCCAGTCGTTAACGAAATCAACCAAGGCCTGGGACTTGATTGCCGATCTGGGCTCGTAGCTGATATGATAATCTCCCATCTCTATTGCCCATTTGGCTATTCTTCCCGTTGCATCCGAGTTTCTGATGATATCCGACATTGGTATTGAACTAACCACTGTTATGGGATGTTCTTGGAAATATGGCTTCAACTTCCGGCTGGCCATAAAGACCCCAAACACCAATTTTTGCCAATGTGGGTAACGCTGCTTCGCTTCCGATAACACCTCGCTGACATAATAAACCGGCCTCTGGACCGGGTAACCTTTCCCATCCTCTTTGCGTTCCACGACAACTACTGCGCTGACGGCTCGGGGACCGGCTGCCACGTATAATAACATAGGCTCTTTAGGACCCGGCGCCGCTAGTACTGGCGCTTCAGATAACTGCTTCTTTAGTGCTTCAAACGCCTCATCTGCCTCCTGATCCCATACGAACTTATCTGATTTCCGCAAAAGCCGGTACAAGGGTATTGCCTTTTCTCCAAGCCTGGATATGAACCGGCTCAAGGCTGCTACGCAGCCCGTGAGCTTTTGAACGTGCTTCAAATTTTCCGGTTTCTTCAAACTCTGGATGGCCTTGATTTTATCCGGGTTTGCCTCGATTCCTCTCTCGGAGACTATAAAGCCGAGTAACTTCCCGGCCGGAACTCCGAATACACACTTCGTTGGGTTAAGCTTCATCTGATACCTTCTCAAGTTTTTAAACGTTTCCTTTAAATCATCAATAAATGTCTCTGCCTTCCGGGTCTTAATAACCACATCATCCACATACGCGTGCACGTTGCGCCCAATTTGATCCTCGAAGCACTTCTGAATACACCGCTGGTAAGTTGCGCCCGCGTTTTTCAATCCAAACGTCATGGTTTTGTAGCAGAAGGCCCCAAAAGGGGTTATGAATGACGTTTTCTCCCAATCCTCCCTCTTGAGTTTAATCTGGTGGTACCCCGAATATGCGTCCAAGAAACATAGCAAGTCGCTTCCGGCTACCGCGTCTATGATTTGGTCTATCCTTGGCAGCGCGAACGGATCCTTTGGACAATGCTTGTTGAGGTTCGTGAAATCGATGCACATCCTCCATTCATTTGTCTTTTTCATCACAAGAACCGGATTTGCTAACTAGTCGGGGTGAAATACTTCCATGATAAAGCCTGCGGTTAATAGTCGCGCGATTTCCTCACCTATAGCTCTTCTCCTTTCCTCATTCATTTTTCTCAAACCTTGCTTCACAGGCCTGGCCTTGGGATCCACATGCAAACTGTGCTCTGCCAACTCGGTGGGGATACCCGGCATGTCGCTGGGTGTCCAGGCAAACACATCCGCATTTGAGCGTATGAACTCCACTAGAGCCTTTTCTTGCGCGCTTTCCAAATTGGACCCTATAGTGAACTGCTTGGTGGGGTCTCCTTCCACAAAATCTACTTTCTTGGTGTCTTGAGCCGCCTTAAATTTTACTCTTTCGTCCTCGGAATCTGGTCTTCTCAATGCTGTGCCATCATCCGGATCCACCTGAGACCGGTAATATTTAAGTTCTTCCTTTCTGCAGGCTTGTTCAGCCATTACCGAATCTCCCTCATCGCATTCTGCTGCTATATCCCGGTTTCCATGGATAGTGATGGTCTGCTTGGGGCCTGGAATCTTTAACTGCAAATATACATAGCACGGCCTAGCCATGAACTTAGCGTAAGCCGGCCTTCCGAACAACGCGTGGTAAGGACTGTGCAACCTGACCACCTCAAACGTGAGCCATTCCACCCGATAGTTATCTACCGACTCTCCGAAGGCTACTTCCAATGTAATTTTTCCTTCGGGGCGCGCCGAATGACCCGGCACGATTCCATGAAAAACCGTCGAACTTTTCTGTAGCTGAGATTCTTTGAGGTTCATGCGCAAGAAGGTTTCCCAATATAGGATGTTGATGCTGCTCCCTCCGTCCATCAATACCTTTCTCAATTCATAACCATTGACCTGTGGCGAGACTACCAATGCCAGGGTTCCGGGGCGCTCTATTCCTTCCGGATGATCCCTTCTGCTCCACGTTACCTCTTGCTCTGCCCATCTCAAGTATCCCGGAGTGGCCGAGGAAACTGAATTCACTGTCTGTTTTAACGCCTTTTTGTCCCTGTTGGAAGTCCCTGTAACATGCACATGATATTGTCCTTTTAAATTGAGCGTACGTACCATACCGATGAAGATACTGATTTGGCCAATCGACACCGTGGATCCGGATTCGAGGTGATCCGGCTCCAACTCCCACCCGGAATTGTCTACTATCCTTTTTCCTTCGTCATTGGAGTAGATCTCGCCGACGACAAAGTTCTTCATGTTCTTCCGAGCTTCTCCCGTGATGTAAACACCTTTGGACGCAGGCCCCACAGTGGGCGCCAACTGTCGTGGGATAATCACGGCAGATGTTACCTGGGGTAACTGATCTTGGGGCAAGTCGACACAGGTATTTGGGAGAAGGTTTAGCTCGAAGGAAGACATGGCGAAAAGCAATCTAAGAACCGGAAAATAACTCGCCGGATCTCGATACGAATTATACTGGATACTCGATAACAGGTGTTATAACTATGACTTGAATCTCTCCCAGGCTAAGCCTAGGGGTTGGTTTATATAGCACCCATACCCCCCTTGGCTTGCCCTACAAAGCGCACCCTAAGTCCTACTCGAACTCTTTATACAAACTCTAACTTTCCTTATCGCAACCCACAATCCGGGTTACGAATCTTACAAGCCTTGGGCCTTCCAGAAGTTTCTTTGGCCTTAGCCGGATCCGGTCCAGCTGCCGTTTGGGCCGGATCACACCTGGGAGTTGGCATACCGGGTTACTATCCCCTCATCAGGGCACCAGTATATAAGGTGTCCTACCCCCTCCTGCGCGAGGGTCGACACTCAACGTTGCTTCACTTCACATAGAGAGAACTAGAGAGCTAGAGTGGCTACTCGGCTGAAGGCCTGATTTGTACTGTGGCTACTCGGTAAACACACATATAGAGAGAAAGGCAGGAGTAGGGGTGTTACCTCCACACGAGGGCCCTGAACCTGGGTAAGATCTGGTTGTTTGCAGTGCTTGAGACATCCTACACGCGTCTACTCGCCGTGTGATCCCTCCCCGATCACCTCCAGCGTCCATCGGCCCCAACACATTAGCCATCCCATGGCATCTGCCGTGACACCACCACGACAGTTGGCGCCCACCGTGGGGCTACCAGCGGCGCTGGCTGGAGTCCATGTTCGGACGGGACACATTTCTGCTACTGGGGAGCGCGTGGTCTGTGGCCTTGTCCACAGATTCGGCTCCTTCGACTTCGTCACCGACAACGCCGGAGATTTCGGCGGTAGACCCATGCCGGCAGGCGGCTCGGTGCTCTCCTTCGGCTCGCACGTGGTCTACATCGCCACCACCGTCATCCGCGAGTTCCTAGAGGAGGTGCTCGTCGCGGAAGATCCTCCTGCTGTGCTCGCTGCCCGCGGAAAGCCAACTGGCTGCTCTGCGGACAGCGTGGAGGTGATGATGACAGGCCCGGCTACCGATGCCGGGAAGGGCGCGGCCGCTACCGCGGGAGTCATCGAGGAACCTGCTGGCACAAGTGCTGCCCAGAAGGTTCACAAGCCCTACGAGGCGCCTCACAACATCCCGGGTTACATACCTCCTTCCACGACAACGACGATACCGGCATCCGTCGTGCGTATGGGCATGCCGCCTCCCACCAAGCTCGAGCTCATGACCATGAGGGTGCAGCTCGACCAGCAGCGTCAAGCGCTACTCGCTGAGCACCTGGAGCTGGAGAGCATTAGGCTTGAGCTTAACCTAGACCAAAATGAGTACAACAGAGCCCACGGCTTTACTCCTGTTGTTAGGAAGCCTAGCAAGCTATGCGCTACTCGTCGCAACTTAGGCGCTGAGATGGTAGTAGTTGGTGAGGCTCCTAGCCAGTCCGCTAGCTTAAACACTGCTACGAGGCCCAAGTACAGTACCCCCGCCAAAACACTTAGAGCTGCAGAGGCTGTAGTTGCTGAGTTGCCGAACCTCGCCGGCGACGCGCGTGCTAGGCAGCAGGAGAGGCTCAATGAGCTAGTGCTAGAAGATGCTAGGCAGAATGAGGAGTTCCGGAAAGCCAATCCGGGTGCTGGCGCTTCTCAGATTGTGCACTCGCGTGCGGTGAGATCTCATGACCAGGCGTCATCGCCACTTCCCGATGGGGACAGAGACCAGAGTGTGAACTCTGATAAAAACAAACAGATGCAGGCGTACGACCCTGCTGTCGCCGCGAAACAGCACGCTGTGCCGCGGCAGCCCGGTCAGAAACACAACTCTGCAGGAGTGGGCTATCAAGCCCATAAATCTCACAACAAGAGGCAAGATGGAGGCAACGAGGGACCTTCTCGGCGTCCTGCCGCTCAGCCTACTCGGCAGAGGACGCAGCAGCCAGCTGCAGCACAACCGCGTGTGGCTGCGCCAGCAGCCAACCCGGTGGTGCAGCCCGCTGTTGTGCAGGAGAACAGATATGATGATGGCTACTCGGCGATGAGGCTAGCCGGCTATGCTGACCCAAGAGATGTCACTGACCATCTGGGTGACCGCATGTTGGAGCCCAGTGATGCAAGGTACAAGCTGGACCGAATCAATCGGTCTGCGCAACTCGAGAGCAGGGGGCCGCCTGCCCCAGATTGCTTTGGTCGCCGCATCATGGAGGAGTCCTCCATGAACCATTTTCAGTTGGATAGGGGGACCAAGTGCTACAATGGCAGCACCAAGCCAGAAAATTGGTTGAGTGACTATGTCACAGTCGTGCACATCGCAGGCGGCAACCGGAGATGGGATGTGCGGTATGTTCCGCAAATGCTAGAGGGTCCAGCTCGGACTTGGCTCAACAACCTGCCCAAGGACAGTATCAACTGCTGGTTAGACTTCTCGGAAGCCTTCATCAGCAACTTCACCAGCACCTACAAGAGGCCGAATAGGCCGCAGCAGCTGTCTGCTTGCAAGCAGCGGGAAGAGGAGACCGACCGCGAGTATCTTACTCGGTGGGGCACTTTGAGGAACACATGTGAAGGTGTGAATGAGGCTCAGGTCATTACTTGGTTTGCTCAGGGCTGCAGGCATGGCAGCATGTTGTGGCAGAAGCTGCAGCGAGAGATGCCGAGTACTCTCGCTGAGACAATCAAGATTGCAGATATGTATGCATTAGGTGATCCTACTCAGCCTCTGATGGACTCTCCTGAGCCGAGAAGGAACTACAACAGCAACAAGCGCAATGATTTCCGCAACAAGCGCTGTCGTGGGATAATCACGGCAGATGTTACCTGGGGTAACTGATCTTGGGGCAAGTCGACACAGGTATTTGGGAGAAGGTTTAGCTCGAAGGAAGACATGGCGAAAAGCAATCTAAGAACCGGAAAATAACTCGCCGGATCTCGATACGAATTATACTGGATACTCGATAACAGGTGTTATAACTATGACTTGAATCTCTCCCAGGCTAAGCCTAGGGGTTGGTTTATATAGCACCCATACCCCCCTTGGCTTGCCCTACAAAGCGCACCCTAAGTCCTACTCGAACTCTTTATACAAACTCTAACTTTCCTTATCGCAACCCACAATCCGGGTTACGAATCTTACAAGCCTTGGGCCTTCCAGAAGTTTCTTTGGCCTTAGCCGGATCCGGTCCAGCTGCCGTTTGGGCCGGATCACACCTGGGAGTTGGCATACCGGGTTACTATCCCCTCATCAGTAGTCCCCAGGATAGCGCGGGTTTCACAGATTCATTCTTGAAGCGCTCGCTATTCCCTGAAAAAGATACGAAACACCCAAGTTTATGGGAACCGGGTTAAATTACTCTGACAGATGGCTAGGCATAGCTCCATGACGGTCATACGGTAACTCGATCCTCCCCCGAATGCCTAACAGGCCTTTCCAGAGTTGAACCCTAAAATGTTAAGGTCCCACTCTCGATAAGGATCCCTGATATCTCGGGGTAAGTTGCGTTTCCTCCGCCAACGGAACATTTTACCTCGTTCCGAACGCATGCAACGCCAAATCCGCGCGGATAATTACGGCTCCGTAACCTCCGGTTTTCCAGCCACGGGTGAGCTCACCTCCTCCCTTATAAATATCAATCGAAGGTAAACCTAGGCCTTTCACCTCGCCTCATCATCCCCTTTCTCCTCGCTCCCTCGCAGTTCCTGCCGCCGGGCTCGCGCACACTACAAAAGACAAGGCCATTGCCGGCCGCGCTCGACCTCGAGCTATCCAGCACCGCCATCAAGCATCGTCGTCACATCTTCGCTTCTCTCATCGAGGGCCGTGGAGAGACTCTCAAGCCGCGCCACGCACCACCCTCATTTCGGACCTCAATCCCCTCGGTAAGCCTCTCTCAATCATCCAATTGAAACTCGCAATTTCTTCAATTTGACCAGGATCGGATCTGGATCAACCCGTAAATTACCTTCCTGGTGTCGTCAAATCAAACCGCTTCGATAGTCCTTAGCTCCTCTAAGCACCTGATGCGTAGTCGCAGCTCATCCCCGCGCATTTATTGACCATCAAACTTTATATAAGATCGCTCGCAAGCTTTTCAACCTAGATCCGTTCCACCTTGTTTTTTCCGCTTGTCTCATTAACATCCGGAAAATCCTCTTTTTCCAGCTATTTCCTTCGCAATAAAGGTATGGGCAACCATCCATGTTCGCCCAACCCACCTCAATACGTAAGTAATTAACAATTTACTCAACCTCATCTGACACCCGGAAAATCCTCCACATTTAACATCGTAGCGCGTTATCCGGGTATTATTTTAGCCTTCGCATTGTCTTGATATTTCCAGACTCGGACAATCTGATACTCCGAATCTTACTCCATACATCTCTTGTCCCTTGCAGGTCAACTCCATGGCTCCGAAAAGACAGGGAAGGCACCCGGCTCCGACCAAGACCCCTCAAACCACTTCTGCCAACTGGGGTCGGTCTTCAACGACGAAGGCCAAGCTGGAAGGAATGGCCGAATTAGGAATCCTTCCCTCTCAAAAGGAGATACATTGGAGGGCTCCTAACGATGAGACCCGTCCTACTCCTGCCGGGAATGAGGTAATCTGTTTTACCGAGCACGTGACCCGGGGATTTCGTCCTCCGGGTCACCCTTTCTTCCGGGAAATCTTAAGCCACTACGGCCTCCGGGTGTTCGACATAGGGCCTAACTCTATGCTGAATATTACCCATTTCATAGTCTTGTCCGAATCTTACTTATGCATTCCACCAAGCCTGGATCTTTTTATTGAGTTATTCCAATGCGAGCTGTGCCGCGAGAGCGATGACGGAGCTCTTCTTACTTGTGGCGGGGTATCTATCCAGCGCCGCAAGCACTCACTAATGCCAACTCTTAACTTGAACTCCCACGTCAACAACTGGCAACTATCTTTCTTCTATTGCCATGACACTTCTCCGGATGGTGAGAGGAAATTGCCGGGTTACTCGGAGAGCCTCCTTGAATCCTCCGAGTCTTTTAGCGCTTTTGCACCCGAGCCTGATAGGGAAGCAATTCAGCCCTTTTTGGCCAAACTAGCAGCCCTCTCAGCCCATGGCCTTCTCGGGCTTAATCTAATAAAGACTTGGATAGATTTCCGGGTTCAGCCCAACTCCATTCGTTCGAAGTTGCTACACGAGTACTCGGGTCACATCACGGACTCCCTCCGCTACTCCACCAAGAACTTCCCTGCTGGCAACACCAACAAGACCATCAAGGGCTTCCTGATGGAGAGGCTAGATGTTATAAAGAACGCTACCGGGCTACCCCCGTTTACTCGGGAGAATCCCGCTCCAGCGGTAAGACCTGACCCCCTTTTTCTTGTTTCAGCACTTTTATCCGCTATAGTCTCTAACCACTACTTGCATTTACTTGTTCACAGGCTGACGATCCCTTCTGGAAGGTCGAGAACTCTCCTCCCTCCCAAGACCCCGAAGGGGAAAACGAGTCCATTGATGACGACGAGGGTACTCTTTCATAACCTTTATACCTGCCTTTCATCTGTGCCACCTTTCTTACCACTCGTCCTTTCTTATCTGACACTTACTCGGCTTTCAGGGTCAGAGGACGAAGAGGAGGAAGAAGAAAATGACCCGGAAGCCACCGAGTCTGACCAAGAACCCCCAGTTGGAAACAAAAGGAAAGCTAGAGGGGTAGTTGAAAAGGTTCCCTTCTCTTCCATGTCTTGTGCGCCTTACTCCTTTGCCACTATGCGTGAACTTAATGTGCGATTATCACATTCACCCTTCTTGAAGGACCCTCTCCCGACTAAACGTAGGGTGACCCGGAGTTCTCCGGGGGATGATCCCCTTAACCCGGGTATCTCCACCTCACCCGCTCATCGAGCCAGCACCCCTCCAGCTCAACCTTCCCAATCTCCTCAACGTCATCCATCTCCTAGTCATCCACTTGCCGGGCAATTTCGCGTACCGCAGCCAGTGCTTTTACCAACGTCATCCGCCTCCAGCTGCGAGCTTCCCCCGGACTATGCTGTGAACACCGGGTAAACTACCTTTACTTACATTCTCTCGCACTTGTTATCTTTCTTTTTTCCATACATTCCACTAATCAATGTCTCCTTTTTTCCTTTCAGCGCCACAGTTACGCTGAGTGACCCGGATATTCCTGAAGCAGAAAGGCAGGGAGAGGAGAAGCCGAGTAATAACATGGACATTGAGGTTGAGGACAAGGCCGAGGACGGAAATGAAGAAGACCCTTTTAAGGACCCACCTCCACCAAAAACTGCATCACCCCAGCCCTCTGAGGAGGTGGACGAAGATATCATTTTGGAGACCAAGTCGGGTTCTCCTAACCCGGACACTCAAACGGTCCGGGTTTCGACCCCCAGACCCGGAACAACCCTTCAACAGGAAGGCCAGTCTTCCGGCCCTTCTCGACTTCGCCCTGAAGACATGACCTTTGCTCAAATGCTAGATGCCCTCCATACCTTGAAGGGTGATGAAGAAAACATACTAGACGCCTTAATAACCAAGCACGAGGTAATCCCGAGTAGTACCAATTGTTTCCACACATAGTCCCCAAGTTCCAAGTAAATTACTAAGTAACTTGCTTGGAACTTTGTATAATGTTTCTGGCTAATCCCTCTTCATGCTTCCTTATAGAACTATGTTTCACAGTTGGAGAAGAAGCTGGCCAAGTCCACCAAGCGTATTGAAAAAGAAACGGCCCTTCGTGAAGCTGCGGAGACTGAAGCTCGCAGGTGCCAAAAAATGACGAAAAGGTACAGGAAAAGAGCTCACAAGGCTAAGGATAAACTGACAACACTTTCCGTGCAAATTGCTGACGTTTATCGTACCGCGACTGGTAAGATTTTTAACCTTTTTTATGACCCGGATTCCTTTGATATGAACCACTGTACTTGCTTACTTATTATCTTTGCTCCTTTTGGCCTCTTTAGCAGGCCCAAGTGATGCTGCCCCCGAAGAAGATGACGCTGCTAAGCTAAAAACCATCAAAAATACTCTTCGCCAACTTTGCAGCGGAGTTAGCTGGATACTTGATGAGTTGCGACTGCCGGGTGTCAGGCCAGATAATATGAAGAGATTACTGGAATTCTGCTCCACGATCCCCGAGTGGATTTGGCACTGGACACGGTCCTCCTGCCGATTTGGGGTAACCCGGGGGCTCGCGTTGGCTAAAGCCTACGCTCCCAAGCTAGAGCTGGCCAAACTTATGAGCGGATTTCCAGAGTTCAACTTGGATGGGTCCAAGTTTTTGCCAAAGGACTTCAAGGCTATTCAGAAAGAAGTCCGTCATCCGGCTAGCGTTATCGCTGATAGCTTAGAGATTGATGTGATTCTCCCTGCTTATGATGCTAATGACAAGATTGTCAAGGCGAACCGCCCCCAGCCGTACGATATGCTTGCCCGTTGGAGGGAGGAGGCAATCAAGATAAGGGACGAAGCTGCCAAGAAGGCCGATGCCGACTCTGCTCCTGCAACTTCGCAACCCGGGACTGCTACTGATCCGAGTGGCGCCGCCACCACCAGTGGCAACAAGGGCAAGGCCAAGATGGATCCTGCAGCTTGAAGTAATGAATATCGCCTATCATTCCATATGCGTCAGTCGGCAAAGCGTCGTTAAAACAGCTTTATTATTTGTTCAAGCGGAGCGCCTGTGCTCTTTTGATACTTTAGGTTTTTTGCAATATTTTTGTTTAAACTCCCGATGCACTTTGCGCCCCTTTGGGCTTTTGATTAATGTGTCTTTGCACCCGCTTGTTCTTGATATCCACTTACTTTATTCTTGATACCTTGTACCTTTATTTTATTTTTTATGCTTTCCTTGGCGAGACCCGACCTCCGGGTTTCGTTGACATCTGGGGAACGGGCTTACACCCGGATCCCTAAGCCCCCGAGACCCGGATGCATGGCTCGTTGGAATTTTATCGGCTGGATAATGCTGTTTCTTCTTCAGAGCTCACAAGTCCCCCAGTCCGGGTTTCCGCGTCCAGGACACGTGATTGTTTCTTTTCAAGGAAACGAATCGCCTGTCGCTAAATGCCCAAGACTTCAGGACAGCTTTTTATGATGTTTGAAGTTATGCTTGATAATCGTTGAGTTTCCGGCTGCTAGCCTTATACTCTGCATAACTTGTGGTTTAGATGACCCTTTCAACTACCTTGTACTATAAGCCGGCTTTCGCGTGGATACCATGTTGTTACATCAATACGAAAACGGGGTCAAGCAAGTCCCGTTTGGGTCTCATGACCGACAGTAATCGTAAGCGAACAAATCATGCCACTTTGTTGCGAGTCACATCGAGCTTAAGTAAGAATAGCCGAGAAATTTGGACTTCTTTGTCCGGTTATAAGATTGTAGCCGCACTCGTTTTTTCGAGTGACCGGCCCCTATAACTCATTGGCATCAAGGCCGGGTCTTTTTTGAGTTTGCAGCTGTGCTTATAGGAGCAACCAGCCCTCAAGACCTGAATATGCACACCGTATAAATGACAATTGCCTCTTTTCCTGATAATCTCCTTTTTATTTGATATGAGAAAATTAGGCCAGCAAGCCGCCTCATTAAAAACCTGTCCAGTCCCCAAGGGTGCCCCGGATAGGAAAAGAGTGCGTCTGAAACCTGCTGCCTGTTACATCGTTTTCTGCTAAGTATAGTACGGACGTAGCTGAGCCACGTTCCATGGTCTATCTCTTTCTTGCATAGGTGCAGTAGTGTGAGCAGTGTCGTTGATTGTGGCCGATTCTTCTCTTGCATCTATCAAGTAATATGACCCATTATGCAGACTCCGGCTTACGATGAAAGGTCCTTCCCATGGTGGCGATAGTTTGTGCTTTCCCTCGTTTGTCTGAACCAAGCGCAGGACCAAGTCTCCCTCCTGGAAGACCCGGCTTTTCACCCGCCGGCTATGATATCTTCGCAAGTCCTGCTGATATATGGCTGACGTTTCCAAGGCTTGCTCCCTTTGTTCTTCTAACATATCCACGGCGTCTTGCCGGGTCTTCTCGTTCTCCACTTCGACATAGGCTGTCACTCTTGGTGAATCATGAATGATGTCGCTTGGTAATACTGCTTCTGCGCCGTAGACCATGAAGAAAGGTGTCATCTGGGTGGATCGGTTAGGTGTAGTATTGATACCCCAGACCACGGAAGGGAGTTCTTCAACCCATGCCCCAGCGGCCCTGATACAAGGAACCCTCAGTCTTGGTTTCAATCCACGAAGTAGCTCTTGGTTCGCCCTCTCCACTTGCCCGTTGGCTTGCGGATGTGCCACTGATGCTACATCAAGCCTGATTCCATTGCTGCCACAAAATTTTTCCATCTCTCCAAGGGACATGTTGGTTCCATTGTCGGTAATTATGCTGTGGGGGTATCCAAACCGGTATATAATTCTTTTCAGGAACTTGACTGCTGTGGCCGCTTCGCAATTGGTGACCGGCATAACCTCCACCCATTTGGTAAACTTATCAACAGCCACTAAAAGGTGCGTCTTCTTGCAAGGTGACATATGGAAGGGGCCAACCATGTCCATACCCCAAACAGCGAATGGCCAAGTTAATGGGATGGTCCGTAACTCCATAGCCGGCACATGAGTTTGGCGAGCGTACCTTTGACATCCGTCGCACCTTGCCACTATCCGTTCCGCGTCTGCTAGAGCTGTGAGCCAGAAGAACCCATGTCGATAGGCCTTGGCCACAAGGGACCTTGTGGACGCATGATGCCCACAATCACCTTCATGGATCTCCTTAAGGATCCGTCGGCCTTCTTCTGGTGTCACACAGCGCAAAAAGACTCCTGCCACACTTCTCTTGTACAACTCCCCATTGATAATAGCATATCCTTTTGCCCGCCTCAGGATTTGTCTTGCTAGTACCTCCTGCTCTGGTAGTTCGCCCCGCGATAAGTAGGCCAGATATGGCTCTGTCCACTCGGGAACGTCACGTATTGTAGCCACGAGCTCCACATCCGGGTCTCGATTTGCTAGTTCTTCTTCAGACTCGGATTTAACTGACGGTCGCCATAGCTCGTCCAGGAAAACATTAGGTGGAACCGGCTCCCTGCGCGAGCCGAGTCTGGCGAGTGCGTCCGCTGCCTCGTTTTTTCTTCTGTCTATGTGCTCCACTTCATACCCGGAAAAACACCCGGCAACCCTATCAACCTCCCTGCGGTACGCTGCCATAGTGGCGTCCTTTCTATCCCAGGTTCCTGATACCTGCTGCACCACGAGATCCGAATCTCCAAAGCATCGTATCCTTTTAATGTTCATCTCCTTGGCTACCTTTAAGCCATGCAACAGAGCCTCATACTCGGCCACGTTGTTTGAACAATCGAAGTGAATCTGCAGCACGTAACTTAGTTTATCCCCCTTTGGTGATGTCAGCACCACTCCAGCTCCTGACCCTTCGTACTGCTTTGACCCATCGAAGTGCATGGTCCATGACTCGGAACTTGGAACTGCGGTAACCATTCCAGTGTGCGTCCAGTCGTTAACGAAATCAACCAAGGCCTGGGACTTGATTGCCGATCTGGGCTCGTAGCTGATATGATAATCTCCCATCTCTATTGCCCATTTGGCTATTCTTCCCGTTGCATCCGAGTTTCTGATGATATCCGACATTGGTATTGAACTAACCACTGTTATGGGATGTTCTTGGAAATATGGCTTCAACTTCCGGCTGGCCATAAAGACCCCAAACACCAATTTTTGCCAATGTGGGTAACGCTGCTTCGCTTCCGATAACACCTCGCTGACATAATAAACCGGCCTCTGGACCGGGTAACCTTTCCCATCCTCTTTGCGTTCCACGACAACTACTGCGCTGACGGCTCGGGGACCGGCTGCCACGTATAATAACATAGGCTCTTTAGGACCCGGCGCCGCTAGTACTGGCGCTTCAGATAACTGCTTCTTTAGTGCTTCAAACGCCTCATCTGCCTCCTGATCCCATACGAACTTATCTGATTTCCGCAAAAGCCGGTACAAGGGTATTGCCTTTTCTCCAAGCCTGGATATGAACCGGCTCAAGGCTGCTACGCAGCCCGTGAGCTTTTGAACGTGCTTCAAATTTTCCGGTTTCTTCAAACTCTGGATGGCCTTGATTTTATCCGGGTTTGCCTCGATTCCTCTCTCGGAGACTATAAAGCCGAGTAACTTCCCGGCCGGAACTCCGAATACACACTTCGTTGGGTTAAGCTTCATCTGATACCTTCTCAAGTTTTTAAACGTTTCCTTTAAATCATCAATAAATGTCTCTGCCTTCCGGGTCTTAATAACCACATCATCCACATACGCGTGCACGTTGCGCCCAATTTGATCCTCGAAGCACTTCTGAATACACCGCTGGTAAGTTGCGCCCGCGTTTTTCAATCCAAACGTCATGGTTTTGTAGCAGAAGGCCCCAAAAGGGGTTATGAATGACGTTTTCTCCCAATCCCCCCTCTTGAGTTTAATCTGGTGGTACCCCGAATATGCGTCCAAGAAACATAGCAAGTCGCTTCCGGCTACCGCGTCTATGATTTGGTCTATCCTTGGCAGCGCGAACGGATCCTTTGGACAATGCTTGTTGAGGTTCGTGAAATCGATGCACATCCTCCATTCATTTGTCTTTTTCATCACAAGAACCGGATTTGCTAACCAGTCGGGGTGAAATACTTCCATGATAAAGCCTGCGGTTAATAGTCGCGCGATTTCCTCACCTATAGCTCTTCTCCTTTCCTCATTCATTTTTCTCAAACCTTGCTTCACAGGCCTGGCCTTGGGATCCACATGCAAACTGTGCTCTGCCAACTCGGTGGGGATACCCGGCATGTCGCTGGGTGTCCAGGCAAACACATCCGCATTTGAGCGTATGAACTCCACTAGAGCCTTTTCTTGCGCGCTTTCCAAATTGGACCCTATAGTGAACTGCTTGGTGGGGTCTCCTTCCACAAAATCTACTTTCTTGGTGTCTTGAGCCGCCTTAAATTTTACTCTTTCGTCCTCGGAATCTGGTCTTCTCAATGCTGTGCCATCATCCGGATCCACCTGAGACCGGTAATATTTAAGTTCTTCCTTTCTGCAGGCTTGTTCAGCCATTACCGAATCTCCCTCATCGCATTCTGCTGCTATATCCCGGTTTCCATGGATAGTGATGGTCTGCTTGGGGCCTGGAATCTTTAACTGCAAATATACATAGCACGGCCTAGCCATGAACTTAGCGTAAGCCGGCCTTCCGAACAACGCGTGGTAAGGACTGTGCAACCTGACCACCTCAAACGTGAGCCATTCCACCCGATAGTTATCTACCGACTCTCCGAAGGCTACTTCCAATGTAATTTTTCCTTCGGGGCGCGCCGAATGACCCGGCACGATTCCATGAAAAACCGTCGAACTTTTCTGTAGCTGAGATTCTTTGAGGTTCATGCGCAAGAAGGTTTCCCAATATAGGATGTTGATGCTGCTCCCTCCGTCCATCAATACCTTTCTCAATTCATAACCATTGACCTGTGGCGAGACTACCAATGCCAGGGTTCCGGGGCGCTCTATTCCTTCCGGATGATCCCTTCTGCTCCACGTTACCTCTTGCTCTGCCCATCTCAAGTATCCCGGAGTGGCCGAGGAAACTGAATTCACTGTCTGTTTTAACGCCTTTTTGTCCCTGTTGGAAGTCCCTGTAACATGCACATGATATTGTCCTTTTAAATTGAGCGTACGTACCATACCGATGAAGATACTGATTTGGCCAATCGACACCGTGGATCCGGATTCGAGGTGATCCGGCTCCAACTCCCACCCGGAATTGTCTACTATCCTTTTTCCTTCGTCATTGGAGTAGATCTCGCCGACGACAAAGTTCTTCATGTTCTTCCGAGCTTCTCCCGTGATGTAAACACCTTTGGACGCAGGCCCCACGGTGGGCGCCAACTGTCGTGGGATAATCACGGCAGATGTTACCCGGGGTAACTGATCTTGGGGCAAGTCGACACAGGTATTTGGGAGAAGGTTTAGCTCGAAGGAAGACATGGCGAAAAGCAATCTAAGAACCGGAAAATAACTCGCCGGATCTCGATACGAATTATACTGGATACTCGATAACAGGTGTTATAACTATGACTTGAATCTCTCCCAGGCTAAGCCTAGGGGTTGGTTTATATAGCACCCATACCCCCCTTGGCTTGCCCTACAAAGCGCACCCTAAGTCCTACTCGAACTCTTTATACAAACTCTAACTTTCCTTATCGCAACCCACAATCCGGGTTACGAATCTTACAAGCCTTGGGCCTTCCAGAAGTTTCTTTGGCCTTAGCCGGATCCGGTCCAGCTGCCGTTTGGGCCGGATCACACCTGGGAGTTGGCATACCGGGTTACTATCCCCTCATCAAGCGCAGAGGTGACCGGATTGATACTCGGTATGATCCAGAGGAGGTGAATGATGTGACCACGGCTGTTGGGAGTAGCCAAAGGCAAAAAACTGCTGGAGCCCAATACGGGCAAAACCAGAATCAGGGCCAAGGCATCAAGAAGCCGTACAATGCTCCCCAGCAGGGTAGCGGCAACCCGGATCCTGCTCCGAACTTTGTCTTTGGGAACATGAAGGATGGGCCATGCAGCTTCCATACTCGGCATCCGAGTAGGCCAGCCAACCACACTACCCGGCAGTGCAGCTGGTGGGGCCGTATCAAGAACGAGGACCTGCCTCCTCCTCCTCCTCTGCCAGCTGCGAATGCCAATGTGCAGCCTATTCGGGCAGCTGCTCCCAGGCCTGCAGTGTTCCCGAGAAGGGATAATGTGAACCAGGTGGCTTTAGGAGCCAACCGCAACTACAACTACAACAACAACAACCGCAACCGCAACTTCTACACCCGCAACAACAGAGGTAACAACAACAACAACAACAACAACAACCAAGGTAACAACAACAACGGCAACAATGGTGGTGGAGACCGCAACCAGTACCAGGAACATCATGAGAGCTACATGATATTCACCTCCGAGCCCGCCGACAAGCAGTCACTGCACAGGCGTGCGATGGAGGTCAATGATGTGATCCCTGTTGTGCCTCATTACCTGCACTGGTACAACCAAGAGATCACGTGGTACAGAGCTGATCATCCTAGGGTGATGCCCAACCTGGGTAGCTATGCTTTGGTGGTGGATCCCACCTTCTTGGGCACTCAGAAGAACGTCAGGTTCAGCAAGGTCCTGATAGACAACGTCAGCAGCATCAACATTGTGTACCGAGACACACTAGAGAAGCTCGGAATGGCCGAGAACATGTTGCTACCCAGCAGTACCACATTACATGGCATTGTGCCAGGAGTATCTTGCTCTCCAATTGGTCGCGTCTGGATAGACGTTCTATTCGGTACCAGGGAGAACTGCCGTACCGAGAGCCTGTCGTTCGAGGTAGTTGATCATCAGAGCCCCTACCATGCTCTACTCGGTAGGCCTGCTCTCGGCAAGTGATGACTCCCAAGTGCAGGAGATCAATTGTAGTACCTTTCGATAAGTATTTGAGTGTCGAACCCACGAGGAGCTGAAGGTAAGCTATCTATTCTCTAAATCCCTATAACCCTCTTATATGGCTGTTTATGCAAATCAATAAGTTTGACTAAAAGGAACTAAATAATTAAAAGCAAGTGACGTGGAGTGTGGTTTGTCTAGTAACTAGTGAAGCAAGTTTAAAATGCAAGTTTCTAAGCAAGTTTCACAAGTAGCAAGCAGCAAATATCTCGAGTATCTCAAAGGAGCAAGTGTTCTAGCAATAGGTGTTTCGTTCGTGTGGTTGTCACAATTAGTGAAGCACATGTTTTAGTCTTAGTTGTTCCTTCTAGGAAGGAGCCATGAATAGGTATAGTCAAGTAAATGATCTACAACCCCTTATGATGGATCATGTGGCCAAGTAAATGACTGCACAAGATTGATTAAGACATAAAGTCCCACCATAGCCTTACGTTCTAAGGTCCCCTCTATATATCCCCCAATAACTTAACTTTGTGGCTCGGTCTCAGGTTACTGTCACTCCCAAGTCACCACCACTCCATTATGCTACCGGTGATCACCTTACATGCATTCCCCAACATATGCGTGCACTCATATATTGTACATAAAGACAATCATAGAAGATAACAAACTTGTATGCAACCAATCAACGAACTATTTCACCATTGCCAAGAACAATTCACTACTCAAACATAGACGGGGAGACACAATACATCAAGGGAATATAGTATTGCATCATACATCGTGTTTGCCAAGAGATTACAGTGGAGAGATGGAGCTGATCTTGCTATAGATGTTGATGATGAACACGCCGGAGGGGGTGGAGCCCTCCGGGGGTGATCCCGGCGGTGTTTCCCCCCTCCGATCTTCTCCGGCGGCAGCCTTCTGTCTCTCTGTTTCGGGGTTTCGTCTCTCGGCGCCGCCTCTTCCTTGAAAAGGCCAGGGGACCCTTTATATAGTCGTTTTTAGGTCACGAGACACTCGGGAGAAGAAAGATCGACGACATCGGAGCCACGGGGGCAAAAAGGGGGCCCCACACGCGGCCAAGGAATCTGGCCGCATGGAGGGTCCTCTTTTCCACCTGGTTGGCCTTTTGGCCTCTACTTTGGCCCATGGTCTTCGTCTCGAAAATTCTGAACCGTGCTCTTTGGCCTTGCCCTTTTTGGAGTCCCGAAGCTCCCGGAAAGTCTGAAACAATAAAAAGTACGTTTTCTGGAAAAACAGGGTTAGAACCAAAAGAAGGGGGGTTGTTCAGAAAATCCCCCAAATCATTATAAAACATGAATATAAGTTGCTAATATGTAGGAAAAACAAGTAATAACATGCAAAGTTCATGTATGCATTTTACATGCATCAGCAAGTTCATGGCTTCTACCCATGCTGCCTACCTGAAGATGAAGATCCCTGGTCCCAATGGAGTCATCACCATCTCGGGTGATTACAAGAGGTCTTTGGAGTGTGCCTCTGCTGGTTCTCAGCTGGCGGAATCCATGGTCATTGCTGCCGAGAAGAAGAAGATGCATGAGGTGGTGGCTATGGCGCAAGCAGCGCAAGGTGGTGCGCCTGGCATGCCGAGTTCCCAGTACGGGACTGCGTTCCAGGCGTCCCAGGAGACAAAGAAGGTCCAGGTTGATCCTGAGTTCCCAGACCGTGTTGCCATCATTGGCGCCGGGTTGGGAGAGAAATAGGAAAGCGAGCTCATCCACTTCCTCCATGAGAATCGGGACGTCTTTGCCTGGTCCAATGAGGATTTGCCGGGTGTCCCGAGGGAGTTGGTTGAGCACTCGCTATATGTGCGGCATGACGCCAAGCCGGTTAAGCAGGCTATGCGCCGCTTTGGTGATGAGAGGAGGAAATCTATCGGTGATCAGATCACCAAGTTGCTGATAAGCAACTTTATCATGGAGGTATTGCATCCGGACTGGCTAGCCAACCCGGTTATGGTTGAGAAGAAGAAGGAGGACCCCAATGTCGGGGGGTTACCCCTGAGTAGGGGTAAGGCAAGTGCTAAAGGCAAGATCAGAAGGGCTATTTGACTGAGTAGGCTGGCTACCCGGTACTTGCTACCCGGTAGACTGCTATCCGGTCATACCCACCAATGGCCAGGAGGAAGAATCAAGGAAGTTACATCCCTCCGAGTAGAGGAGTTGGTCCGAGTAGAGGGAGTGGTTTCCTACTCGGGCCAGAAGTCAATGGAGCCGTTCTGACAAAGGATCCCGCGTATCCTGCGTCCGTACGGCGTGCGGTTCAACTTACGGAGCGCGTGATTATCCGCGCTACGGCGTGGCTACAGTGCGGTAGGCGCCTGTCAAGTCCTGTCACTGACAGAGGGGACAGGACAGGGCTAGGGGCCTACCCTATCTCACTGACAAGGGTGGACAGGTCCCATCTCCGAACGGCGCGACGACTTACGGGGCAAGCGTCAGCGGGAACCCGGAGGCGTGCGCGGTTCTGCAGTGCTCCTGTCCCATCAAGCTGTACCTTTTAGTCTTATTCTATCCGGCTGGGCACCAGTATATAAGGTGCCCTGCCTCCTCCTGTGCGAGGGTCGACACTCTGGATTGCTTCACTACTCACAGAGAGAACTAGAGAGAAGAGTGGCTACTCGGCTGAAGGCCTGAACTGTACTGTGGCTACTCGGTAAACACCATATAAAGAGAGAGGCAGGAGTAGGGGTGTTACCTCCACACGAGGGCCCTGAACCTGGGTAAGATCTTGTTGTTTGCAGTGTTTGTGATCTACCACACGCGGCTACTCGCCGTGTGATCCCTCCCCGAGCACCTCCAGCGTCCATCGGCCCCAACTTTAGCCATCCCATGGCATCTGCCGTGATACCACCACGACAGTTGGCGCCCACCGTGGGGCAGACAGAGGCGCTGGCTGGAGTCCATGTTCGGACGGGACTCGTTTCTGCTACTGGGGAGCGCGTGGTCTGTGGCCTTGTCCACAGATTCGGCTCCTTCGACTTCGTCACCGACAACGCCGGAGATTTCGGCGGGAGGCCCATTCCGGCAGGCGGCTCGGTGCTCTCCTTCGGCTCGCACCTCGTCTACGTCGCCACCGCCGTCGTCCGCGAGTTTCCAGAGGAGGTGCTGGTCGCGGAGGATCCTCCTGCCGTGCTCGCTGCCCGCGGAAGGCCGGTGGGCTGCTCCGCGGACAGCGTGGAGGTGATGATGACCGGCCTGGCTACCGATGCCGGGAAGGGCGCGGCTGCTGCCGCGGAGGTCATCGAGGATCTTGCTGGCCCGAGTGCTGGCGGGAGGACCCACAAGCCCTACGAGAAGGATTCCAACATCCCTCTCTCCACTACACCGACGATACCGGCATCCGCTGCGCGGATGGGCATGCCGCCTCCCACCGAGCTCGAGCTCTTGACCATGAGGGCGCAGCTCGACCGGCAGCGCCAGGAGCTGCTCGCTGAGCACCTGGAGCTTGAGAAGGTTAGGCTCGAGCTTAGCCTAGACCAGAACGAGTACAACAAGGCCCATGGCTTTACTCCTGTTGTTAGGAAGTCTAGCAAAGTAGGCGCTACGCGTCGCAACTTAGGCGCCGAGATGGCGACAGTTGTAGAGGCTCCTAGCCAATCTGCCACCGCAAACACCACTACCAGGCCCAGATACAGCACCCCCGCCAAAACACTTAGAGCTGCAGAGGCTGTAGCTGCTGAGTTGCCAAACCTTGCCGGCGACGCGCGCGCTAGGCAGCAGGAGAGGCTCAATGAGTTAGTGCTAGAGGCTGCTAGGCAGAATGAGGAGTTCCGGAAAGCCAATCCGGGTGCCGGTGCTTCTCAGGTCGTGCACTCGCATGCGGTCAGATCTACGGATCAGGCCTCATCGCCGCATCCCAGCCGTGAGAGGGACCAGAGTGTGCGCTCTGGGAAGAGCAGACAGATGCAGGTGTACGACCCGGTTCTCGCCGCGAAACAGCGCGCTGTGCCGCGAGAATCCGGTCAGAAACACACTACTGCAGGAGCAGGCTATCAAGCCCATAAAGCTCATAGCAAGGGACATGACGGAGACAACGCGGGGCCTTCTCGGCGTCCTGCTGCTCAGCCTACTCGGCAGAGGACGCAGCAGCCTGCTGCAGCACAGCCGCGTGCGGCTGCGCCAGCAGCCAACCCTGTGGTGCAACCCGCTGTTGTGCAGGAGAACAGGTATGATGATGGCTACTCGGCGATGGGGCTAGCCGGCTATGCTGACCCAAGGAATGTTGCTGATCGCCTGGGTGAGCGCATGTTGGAGCCCAGTGATGCAAGGTTCAAGCTGGACCGGATCAACCTGTCCGCGCAACTCGAGAACAGGGGGCCGCCTGGCCCAGAGTGCTTTGGCCCTCGCATCATGAACGAGCCATCAGTGAACCACTTCCAGCTGGCCAGGGGGACCAAGTGTTACAATGGCAGCACCAAGCCAGAAGACTGGTTGAGTGACTATGTCACGGCCGTGCACATTGCAGGCGGCAACCGGAGATGGGCTGTGCGGTATGTTCCGCAAATGCTTGAGGGTCCAGCTCGGACTTGGCTCAACAACCTGCCCAAGGACAGTATCAATTGCTGGCTGGACTTCTCGGAGGCCTTCATCAGCAACTTCACCAGCACTTACAAGAGGCCGAATAGGCCGCAGCAGTTGTCCGCTTGCAAGCAGCGGGAAGACGAGACCGACCGCGAGTATCTTACTCGGTGGAGCACCTTGAGGAACACCTGTGAAGGTGTGAATGAGGCCCAGGCCATCACTTGGTTTGCGCAGGGTTGCAGGCATGGCAGCATGTTGTGGCAGAAGCTGCAGCGCGAGATGCCGAGTACTCTCGCTGAGACCATCAAGATCGCGGACATGTATGCACTCGGCGACCCAACTCAGCCTCTGATGGACTCCCCCGAGCCGAGAAGGAACTACAACAGCAACAAGCGCAATGATTTCCGCAACAAGCGCAGAGGTGACCGGATTGATACTCGGTATGATCCCGAGGAGGTGAATGCTGTGACTACGGCTGCTGGGAGTAGCCAAAGGCAAAAAACTGCTGGAGCCCAGTACGGGCAAAACCAGAATCAGGGCCAAGGCATCAAGAAGCCGTACAATGCTCCCCAGCAGGGTAGCGGCAACCCGGATCCTGCTCCGAACTTTGTCTTTGGGAGCATGAGGGATGGGCCATGCAGTTTCCACACTCGGCATCCGGCCAGGCCAGCCAACCACACTACTCGGCAGTGCAGCTGGTGGGAACAGATCAAGAATGAGGGCTTGCCTCCTCCTCCTCCTCTGCCAGCTGCGAATGCCAATGTGCAGCCAGCTCGGGCACCTGCTCCCAGGCCTGCAGCCTTCCCGAGAAGAGAGAACGTGAACCAGGTGGCTTTAGGAGCCAACCGCAACTTCAACAACGACCGCTACCGCAACTACAACAACAACGACCGCAACCGCAACTTCTACACCCGCAACAACAACAGGAACAACAACAACAACAACAACAACAACAACAACAACCAAGGTAACAACAACAACGGCAACAATGGCGGTGGAGACCGCAACCAGTACCAGGAACACCACGAGAGCTACATGATCTTCACCTCTGAGCCCTCCGACAAGCAGTCTCTGCACAGGCGTGCGATGGAGGTCAATGCTGTGATTCCTGCTGTGCCCCACTACCTGCACTGGTGCAACCAAGAGATCACATGGTCCAGAGCTGATCATCCTAAGGTGATGCCCAACCCGGGTAGCTACGCTTTGGTGGTGGATCCCACCTTCTTGGGTGCTCAGAAGAATGTCAGGTTCAGCAAGGTACTGATTGACAACGGCAGCAGCATCAACATTGTGTACAGAGACACACTTGAGAAGCTCGGGATGGCCGAGAACATGCTGCTACCCAGCAGGACCACTTTCCATGGCATTGTGCCGGGAGTGTCTTGCTCTCCAATCGGCCGCGTCTGGATAGACGTCCTATTCGGCACCAGGGAGAACTGCCGCACTGAGAGCTTGGCCTTCGAGGTGGTTGACCACCAGAGCCCATACCATGCCCTACTCGGTAGGCCTGCTCTCAGCAAGTTCATGGCTTCAACCCATGCTGCATACTTGAAGATGAAGATCCCTGGTCCCAATGGAGTGATCACCATCTCGGGTGACTACAAGAAGTCCATGGAGTGTGCCTCTGCTGGTTCCCAGCTGGCGGAATCCATGGTCATTGCTGCCGAGAAGAAGAAGATGTACGAGGTGGTGGCTATGGCGCAAGCAGCGCAAGGTGGTGCGCCTGGCATGCCGAGTTCCCAGTACGGGACTGCGTTCCAGGCGTCCCAGGAGACAAAGAAGGTCCAGGTTGATCCTGAGTTCCCAGACCGTGTTGCCATCATTGGCGCCGGGTTGGGAGAGAAATAGGAAAGCGAGCTCATCCACTTCCTCCGTGAGAATCGGGACGTGTTCGCCTGGTCCAATGAGGATTTGCCAGGCGTCCCGAGGGAGTTGGTTGAGCACTCGCTACATGTGCGGCATGATGCCAAGCCAGTGAAGCAGGCGATGCGCCGCTTTGGCGATGAGAGAAGGAAGGCTATCGGTGATCAGATCACCAAGTTGCTGATAAGCAACTTTATCATGGAGGTTTTGCATCCGGACTGGCTAGCCAACCCGGTTATGGTTGAGAAGAAGAAGGAGGATCCCAAGGCGGATACCGCTTGGCGCATGTGCGTGGACTACACCGACCTGAACAAGGCCTGCCCCAAGGATCCCTTTCCGCTACCCCGCATAGATCAGGTGATCGATTCCACTGCTGGTTGTGAGCTTTTGTCTTTCATAGATGCCTACTCTGGTTTTCATCAGATAGCTCTCAACCCTGCTGATCAAATAAAGACTGCCTTTATTACCCCGTACGGGGCTTATTGCTATCGTGTCATGTGCTTTGGGTTGCGGAATGCTGGGGCTACCTATCAGAGATGCATGCAGAAATGCTTGCATGATCAAATTGGCAAAAATGTGCAGGTGTACGTAGATGACATTGTCATCAAAACGAATAAAACACATACTCTGCTTAGTGACATTGAGGAAACATTTGCCAACTTGCGCAAGTACAAGATGAAGTTGAATCCGACTAAATGCACCTTTGGCGTCCCGGCTGGCAAGCTACTCGGCTTCTTGGTATCCAGTCGGGGCATTGAGGCCAATCCTTCAAAGATAAAAGCTATAGAGAGCATGTCTTTGCCGAGATCCCTGAAGGATGTGCAGAAATTCACTGGTTGCTTGGCTTCTCTGAGCCGCTTCCTGGGCAGAATGGGCGAGAAGGCCTTGCCTCTGTATCAGTTGATGAAGAAGAGCGACAAGTTCGTCTGGACACCGCAAGCTGATGTGGCATTCAAGGAGCTGAAAGCCATGCTGGGTAGCGCTCCCATCTTGGCTAGTCCGCTACCCAAAGAGCCAATGCTGCTGTACATTGCTGCGACTAACCGAGTGGTCAGCGTTGTGATTGTGGTGGAGAGAGAAGAGGAAGGCAAGACTGTGCAGCGGCCAGTATACTATCTCAGTGAGGTGCTGTCCAGCTCCAAGCAGAACTACCCGCACTACCAGAAGATGACTTACGGCGTGTACCTGGGCGCCAAGAAGCTGAAGCACTATTTCCAAGAGCATCCATCACTGTGGTGAGTTCTGCTCCCATCTCGGACATCATGGGCAACAAGGAGGCAAGTGGCAGAGTAGCCAAGTGGGCAATTGAGCTGGCCGCGTACGCTCCTGCGTATGCGAGAAGAGAAGCCATCAAGTCTCAGATCCTAGCAGATTTTCTGGTGGATTGGGCTGAGGTGCAGTATGAGCCTCCTACTCCGGTAGCCAACTACTGGAAGATGCATTTTGATGGCTCCAAGGTGAAGGAGGGCTTGGGTGCTGGCGTGGTGCTCACGTCACCCAAGCGAGATCAACTCAAGTACGTGCTGCAAATTCACTTCAAGGCATCCAACAATGTAGCAGAGTACGAGGCCGTGGTACACGGCTTGAAGGTGGCCAAGGAGGTTGGCGTGCAGCGCATTATATGCTATGGCGACTCGGATCTGGTTGTGCAGCAAGTTTCAGGCACCTGGGATGCTCTGGATGCCAACATGGCTTCATATCGGTTTTTGGTGCAAACCATGACTGGTTTCTTTGAAGGGTGCGAGTTCAAGCACATACACCGAGCAGAGAATGAGGCAGCTGATGAGCTGTCCAAGTTGGGGTCTTCTCGGCAATACATCCCGGCTGGGGTTGCCTTGGAGCATTTGAGAAAGCCATCTATCAAGCCATCCCCCAACTCGGAGTCTATATTCGTTCCTTCTCTGCCTGGTGAGGAAGCTGTTCCCATGGAGATTGACTGGGAGGTTGCAAAAGAGAACCCGGGGACTGCCGTCTCCATCCCGGGGACTGGCGCCTGCAACCCGGGGACTGTCCCTTCTTACTCGGGGACTGCCCCTCCTAACTCGGGGACTGTCGCATTCATTGAGGGGGTCCTTGCCGCGTGCACGAGATCTCGGGGACTCGTCCCCAACTCAGAAGAAGAAGAAGTGGTGGCTGATCCAATGGAAGTGGACGAACCAGTGTTTCCCATCCGGGGAACACCGAGTTGGGCTCTGCCCATATTATCCTTTCTAAAGGACGGCACCTTGCCGAGTGATGAGGTTACCTCGAGGCAAATTCAGAGAAGATCCAAGGGCTATACAATCTTCAGAGATGTGCTGCATAGAAGAAGTCCTACTGGTGTGCTGCAGCGCTGTGTAGAGCCAGAAGAAGGAGAAGAAATTTTGGTGGAGATACACCAAGGAGAATGCGGGCATCACGCCTCTTCTCGGGCTCTGGTCAACAAGGCTTTTCGGCATGGTTTCTTTTGGCTCACTGCCTTGAAGCAAGCTGAAGATATTGTGAGAAAGTGCAATGGCTGCCAAAGATTTGCAAGTAAGATTCATATGCCAGCTTCCGAGTTGAAGACCATTCCCATTACTTGGCCATTTGCTGTTTGGTGCTTGGATATGGTGGGTCCTTTCAAGCCAGCTAGAGGCAACATGACTCACATCTTGGTCATGGTTGACAAGTTCACAAAGTGGATTGAGGTGAAGCCTATTCGGAAGTGTGATGGAGTCACTGCTGTGAGTTTCCTGAAGGATGTGATCCTGAGATATGGCTACCCGCACAGCATTATCACTGACAATGGCACAAACTTTGCTGAGGGTGTGTTTGCGAGGTTCTGCAGAGATAAGCATATTCGGCTAGATGTTGCATCTGTTGCGCATCCCGCCTCCAATGGGCAAGTGGAAAGAGCAAATGGCATGGTGCTATCAGGCATAAAGCCAAGGCTGATTGAGCCGCTGCTGAAAACACCTGGGTGTTGGCTAGACGAGTTGCCAGCGGTGTTGTGGAGTCTAAGGACTACCCCTAACCGGTCAACCGGCTACACGCCATTCTTCCTGGTTTATGGAGCTGAGGCTGTGTTGCCCACTGACCTAGAGCATGACTCGCCCCGTGTAACGCTCTACACGGAGGCAGAGGCTAGAGAAGCTCGAGAAAATGACGTTGACCTGCTGGAAGAAGCAAGAGAGCTAACTCTGTCACGTTCAGCTGTTTACCAGCAAAACTTGAGGCGTTATCATAGCCGGAAAGTGAACCCAAGGGTTTTCCGAGAAGGAGACATGGTGCTTAGGCTTGTGCAGCGCACAGCCGGGATGCACAAGCTCTCCCCTCCGTGGGAAGGGCCATTCATTGTGAGCAAGGCATTACACAATGATGCCTATTATCTTATCGACGCACAGCCACCCCAGAAGAACAGGCCGGATAGGGCTGGAGAGGAATCCAAGCGCCCTTGGAATGTAGCTCTACTTCGACGTTTTCACTCATGAGCAAAATGTGTATGTATCTCCTTATCCGAGTTAAAACTCCTATTCGGCAATCTGAAATTGAACTCGGGGACTGCCCTCGTCCAAATTGTTCCTTGTGTTTACTCTGTTTTGCTTTGTCTATTCGGTTGAACCACTTAGAATTTCAAAAGCATACAAAGTAGTGTGTTTAAACTCACCGGACACTCTGCGACTCTGCTGCTGTCCGCAACCCGGCTTCATGGCAAGCCAGAGAACAAGCCAAAGAGTCAATGAACACATGAAAAATTGCAAAGGAAAGGAAGCGTGTGGCAACCGAATAGAGTGTTTTTTACAGTTTTTTCTTTTCGGCTAAGTGGTGGGCAACGTTACTATGATTTTTCTAAGTGGCTAAGTATTTGAAACTCCTACTTTGAACTCTTGTGACTCGACTACCAACAAAGCAACAAGTTGCAGGTAAGAGCTGAGATAAAAAGGAAGAGCGGATAAAAAATGCAACTCGGGGACTTGCATATTAACGCAACCCGGCATTGAGCCAGAGTTGCTAAGAACTTCAACTGAGAATAAAATTGAGTAGCAACGAAGACTTAATAGTTTGATACATGTGCACCCGGCATCCCGGGGATCTGATGAAAAGTTAAGATAAGTTTTTCAGGCAGCAGCAGTGTCGTCCGTGGCAGTGTTGTCCGCGACAGTCTTCTCGGCGTCGGCGCTCTCGGCATCAGCTTCCGTGTTGGCGTTGGCGGCTTGCTCTGAGGTTGCCGTGGCGACGGAAATGAGATCCGTGGCCGAGGTCGATGCGGCAGCCTGGAAGCTGCTGCTGGTCGCGCCCAACTCGGGAGCCGCCTGTTGGATCACCATCTCGGTGGTGATGGTGGGCTCCTCGACGTGGGTTTCGGCTTCTCGACTTCAACATCAACCTTGGCCTTGCCCTTTCCCTTCTCGGCAGCTCCTTTCGCGGCACCCTCCTCGAAGAAGCTCAAGTCATCTGACTCGGTGTCCTCATCTTCATCGTCGTCCTCGTCCTCAGCTTCAGTATCTGGCTCGGGGAGGCCGTCGATGAAGGTGGCGGTGTCCGCGTAGGAGGCTACCTCGTAGGCTGCTGCCTTCCGGCGAGCAATGCATTCGGGATCCTTGGACCACTTGGAGTCTTGGCGCATCTCAATGATCCTGGCAAGATCGAGGTTCTCATACCAGCTGCAAATGAAGTGAAGAAGTTCATCCGCTCCTGCCCGAGCTGCCGAGCCGCGCCACTTTTTCAACTCGGCCTTCACGCCGTCCAGCTTCTCGGCAAGCGCGCTGAAGTTGTTTGGCGCAACTTGATCAGGCCAGAACAGGTCGTGGAGCTTGTAGGCAGTGGACACCATGGTGGTGCCCAAGCCCCTGAGTTGGCGAAGCTGGGTCTTGATGTTCAGGAGGTTGTCGTTGACGCTGGACTTGGTGTCGACGGGCATCCCGGATGCGGCTCGAAGTTGCTGTGCTTTTTCAAGGGCAGGAGTGCTGGCAGCACGGAGAGCAGGGAAGATATCTAGAGAGAAACCGGTAAAAGTTAGAAATGGAGGCAGAAAAGAGATGAAACCAAGAAGAAAGAATGAGAGGAAAAGCAAGCCAGGTAGCGGAGAAAAGAAATAGCCAGATGCAGAGAAGAGAAAACTTACGCCTAAGATCCACCAGCAGTGCGTCCAGCTTGATCTTCCAATCCTCCTCGTCAGCAATATGCCGGTTCTCAACCTGGCGTGCGGCGGCGAGCTGGAGCATGAGTTGTGAGTTGTGGTCCTTCAGCACCTTGATCTCTGTCTCGAGCGCCTTCTTTGTGGCTTTGGCAGTGGTCTCGGTCTCCAAGGCATCCTCAAGGGCTGATTTCAACTTCACTTGCATCTCTTCGAACTCGGCGCGCTCGACGTCGCGCTCCTTCTTGAGCTCTGCATCTCGGGCGGCTAGCTGCTGCTGCACCTCGGCAGGCATCAAGCAGTTGAGATGCTCCTTCCCGGAATTTCTTATATTCTTCTGCAGAGATAACAACAAAGTTAGCAGAGAAACCAGGTAAAGGAAGATGCAATGACAGAGAAGCTGGCAACTCACCTTCCAAGTGCTTGATTTTGCTCTCAGCAGAGGAAGAGAAGACGTGGCAGTGCTCATGCTGCTCCTGCAGTTCCTTGAATTTGCCTGCAGAGTAAACAGAGTTATAGCAAAAAGCAAACACGGGCGTAAACACAAAACGCACAAACCGAATAGCTAAAAGCTTACCTTCGATCTCAGAGAGTTGGAGAGCGCGGTCCAGTGCCGCCTGCTCCAACGCGGCATCATCCTTGCGCTCGGCTTCAAGAGCCGCGATGCGGTTCTTGGCTATGCTGTGGTTCCAGAGCAGCCGGCGGAAGATGTTGGTCCGCTTCAGGAGGCTATTCTGTGGAAGAGAAGAAAAAGAGTTAGAGGTTTTTGGAAGATTTGACCCGAGAAGACGGCAACTCGGTTGAGCACCCGTCTACTCGGCCCGAATCTCGGGGACTGGGGAATAGGCTAAGAGGAAAAGAAGAGAAGAGGAAAGAAGAAACGGCAACTCGGAAAAGCAAGGGAAGCAAGAAAAACTTACGGCGTATGTTTGCTCCACATCCTCGGCTGCCTTGCGAAGGCAGAAAAGCTTCCCGGCTAGCGTGCAGGTGTCGGAGGCGACGGTCATTGGAGTAGTGCCGATGTCGGCCTTGTTCCAGTCGATGCGGTAATGGTCAACCGTGCCCAGCGTGCTGCCGTTCCACTTCTCGACGCCGAGAGCGTCACTCTCCCAGACCTTGTCCACGAAGCCTACCCGGTCCACGACCGCGGCTAGCCCCTCTGACTGGATGTCGTCCTCACCGGCTTCGCGCGAGTGGAACACGACGGGTTTCTTGGCTTTGAGCTTGGCGTCCACTGCCTTGGCCTGGCCTTCCACCAAGGCGGAAAGCCGCTTCTCGCCTTTGGTTAGGGAGATGCTGTGTTGCTTGGACACAGACAGCAGGTATGATGGCCAGCTGCCTTGTGCCCGAGCAGCACCTTCAGCACTTGACCCTTCGACTGGGCCAGAGGATCCACCAGCAGCGCCGGTGGTGAGTTGCGAGCTCGTTGGTGCCTTGGGTGGTGGCATCAGATCTCCGAGCTGCACAACCTTGCGCGGTGGATTCTTCCGCACAGCTACAGCTTCAGGCTTGGCGGTCTTCTTGCCGGTGTCCGCCCGAGAAGCGGCGGAGGCACTGGGCGTGCAGCGGGAGGAGGCATCAGCTGAGATGCGGTCTTGGTTGTCTTCTGTTTCGGGGGAGGGCTTGGTGCGGTTGGTGGAGTAGCCTGCTGGGTAGGCGGCACAAGGGGCCGGCTACCCTGCGCAGCATCCGGCTGCACTTGGCTCTGGAGCACGGGCTCCACCACAGTCTTCTCAACCCGCTGCTCGGCAGCGGGATCAGGTCTTGCGTCAACTTGTTCTTCTACCCGCGGCCTGGCCGCGGGGTCTTCATGAGCAGCAGCTTGTTCTTCATGCTGCTCGGTGTTGTCAACTGGCCGCTCAAGGGCGGCACGGTCCTGGTTCTCGGCTTCTTGTTCAGCATTCTCCCCAGCTGTGGTAGCTGGGGGAGAGGGAGGCGTCTCGTCCTGGGCAGCGTCCTGCGTACTCTGGTACGCGTGGGTCGGCTGCTCCAGGTCTTGGGCATCTTGGTCACCAGCGCCCGTGTTATCGGCGCCGGCGTCTTCTTCTTCTAGCTTCACCGGGGAGGGCGCACGCGCCCTAGCCCGCGGTGCTGGCTCGTCTTCGTCCTCGGAGAGCTCGACGAGCTTCTCGAGGTCCATGATGGGTTTCCTCTTGGTACGAGTGGGGGCCGCGGCCGCGTCAGCATCCAGGGGATCGCTGGATGAGAAGAAAGAAAGAGTTTAGAAAGGGAAAAGCAGAGCAGCGAGAAGCAGTAGCGAGTTGATGTTTGGATGGAACAACTTACCCTTTGCGGGTAGGAGGTGGCCTTCTGTTGGTGGTGAGCTTCTTGCCACCAGTCTTCTTAGTCTTCTTGGCGGCAGGCTCTTGGGCACCGCTACCCGCCCTCTTCCGGGTTGTGGGAGCGGCCACAGAGAGAGGCTGGACGTCCATAGGCTCCTCGTCGTCCTCATGCTCGACGTCCTCTGCAGAGAAGAGAAAAGGGGATTCAGAAACAGAAAAGGAAATCAGAGCATGCTACTCGAGATCAGAAAGGTGAATTTGGTCACCTTCGTCATCCTCGGACCAATCCCGGATTGACGCGTCAACTCGGTGCTTACCAGGCTGAGTGGCATGCGGGATGCAGAGAGTGTCTTGGGTGTCGTAGGCCTTCTCGTCGTCCTCTTCCTGGTCGGCGTGCCAGTTTCTCTCAAAGACCTCCTCGTCCTCTTCCAGCTGACGATCAATGTGCTGTGAAGGCAAGCGAGGTAGCACAGTGAGTTGAGTTCTCGGTTATGGGGTCCTACTCAGAGCAGCATGCAAACACAAAGCATATCTGGCTAAGTAGTTCTACCCGACAAGGCATGCAAACATAAAGCATATAAAGCCAGAGGGGTATCCTGTGATATCCTACTCGGAATGGCATGCAAACACAAAGCATAAATCAGCCAAGGTTTTCTATTCGGCATGGCATGCAAACACAAAGCATAAAAAGCCAACAGGTTATTTATGATGTTCTACTCGATACAACATGCGAACACTAAGCATACAAAGCTGAGAAACAATTTACTCGGTATCAAAGTGCAGAAGTAAAACACAAAGTACTAACCTGTCCGATGCGCTTGGTGCGGCTATACGGCTCGAAGCCGTACAACCAATCGTCCTTCAGCGTGGTGTGCATGATGGACCGGGCCCAGACTGACACCTCCGACTTGCTGAGCTCGAAGGTTGTGGTCCTGGTGCAGTCACGGGGTCCCCCCATGTAGCACATCTTGTGCGAGCGGCGCTGAAGTGGGAGTATCCGGCGCGAGATCCAGCAGGCGATGGGATCATCATGGAGCAGCCCCTCCTCACGCAACTCGGAGAGGCGTCGCTCAACCTGTACGACGTCCTCGATGGTGGTCTTCGGGTGGTACCCCCAATTTTGCTGAGTTGGCAGGGCGTTCTTGAACTTGGGAAGGCCTATCCGGTCCTAGATCGGCTTCCCGACTTCAGTGGCTACGTTCTTCACGTAGAGGAAGCTGCCCTGCCACTTGCGCACGGACTCCAGCCCCTTGGCTCGGGGATGGCTACCCGTGGAGCGTTGCAGCATCATAGCGCATCCCGTTTGGGTCATGGCGTGGGCACTATCTGTCTTACCCGGATTGGGGATGCTTTGTTTGCGGAAAAAGAAATAGCGTGCCCACGTGTGGATTGTTGGGTACACGCCAAGGAAAGCCTCAGACACCACGACGTGGGTGGAGAGCATGATGAGGGCATTTGGAGGAAGGTGGTGTGGCTGAAGGCCAAAGTGATTGAGGAATTTTGCGAAGAAATCAGAGACCGGAAGGCCGAAGCCGCGCTTGAAATGCGCAAGAAAGACCACGTACTCGTCCTTTCCAGGCTTGGGTACGATTTCCGTACCTGGGTGGCGGCAGGTCACGCCGGGAGGCACGCGGCGCGTGTTCACGAGCCATTGGCAATCTTCGGCGGTGACCTCGGAGCCTTCCCAGCCGGCGCGGGCGGCGGCGTCGTCGTCTCCGTGTGCGGCCATCGCGGCAGAGATGCGCGGTGAAGATTTGGAAGCGGAGGCGCGAGTGGGAGATGGGAATCGCAGTGTGGAAGCTCGGGGATCTCTCTCTCTCCGGCGGCGCGTGGAGCAGCGGCGCAGCAAGCAGTTGCGGTGGCAGAGTGCTCGACAGCGGCGGAGAGATGAAGGGGCAGGGGATTGAAGTGAGCAGGAAAGAGAAGAAGGAGGCGTCGAGGGGGTATTTATCTCTCCCCTCGAGTTGCCGTTACCAGCGGAATAAGTGGGATCAATCGTGCACCGAGATTGTGTGGCGTGGGCTGAGTGCCGGTTAGAAACGCACACAGCGCATATTGCGCGCGTAACGGGCGCAGTTAATCCCACGTCGAGATCGTGGGCGATTTAGTGCGGTTGAAGTGACTTTACATGCTAGTGGGCCCGAGGTGCAGTTATTGGCGCGTGGCCTGCAGCGTCCCAGGCACCGAGGCGTCGGGGGTACGGGGGCGTGACACGTGCCCCGTAGCGACACGCAGAGGCGGATTCGCACCGTTGAAGCGGGATTGTGTTTCGATATTTCGCTAAGTCATTTTACTCGGCATCAGAGAAGAAAGACAGTGCTACTCGGAGAAGAAGAGATTCAAGCAAGAGTTAAGGGCTACATGGAGGGGCTACTCGGCCTCTTACGGTACGAAGACAAGATTGGTTTTTAAGCTGGCAGGGCCCAGTGAACAAGTTCGCAGGACTCTACCAGCTTCGGGGACTAATGTCGGGGGGTTACCCCCGAGTAGGGGTAAGGCAAGTGCTAAAGGCAAGATCAGAAGGGCTATTTGACTGAGTCGGCTGGCTACCCGGTACTTGCTACCCGGTAGACTGCTATCCGGTCGTACCCACCAATGGCCAGGAGGAAGAATCAAGGAAGTTACATCCCTCCGAGTAGAGGAGTTGGTCCGAGTAGAGGGAGTGGTTTCCTACTCGGGACAGAAGTCAATGGAGCCGTTCTGACAAAGGATCCCGTGTATCCTGCGTCCGTACAGCGTGCGGTTCAACTTACGGAGCGCGTGATTATCCGCGCTACGGCGTGGCTACAGTGTAGTAGGCGCCTGTCAAGTCCTGTCACTGACAGAGGGGACAGGACAGGGCTAGGGGCCTACCCTATCTCACTGACAAGGGTGGACAGGTCCCATCTCCGAACGGTGCGACGACTTACGGGGCAAGCGTCAGCGGGAACCCGGAGGCGTGCGCGGTTCTGCAGTGCTTCTGTTCCATCAAGCTGTACCTTTTAGTCTTATTCTATCCGGCTGGGCACCAGTATATAAGGTGCCCTGCCTCCTCCTGTGCGAGGGTCGACACTCTGAATTGCTTCACTACTCACCGATAGAACTAGAGAGAAGAGTGGCTACTCGGCGGAAGGCCTGAATTGTACTGTGGCTACTCGGTAAACACCATATAAAGAGAGAGGCAGGAGTAGGGGTGTTACCTCCACACGAGGGCCCTGAACCTGGGTAAGATCTTGTTGTTTGCAGTGATTGTGATCTACCACACGCGGCTACTCGCCGTGTGATCCCTCCCCGAGCACCTCCAACGTCCATCGGCCCCAACTTTAGCCATCCCATGGCATCTGCCGTGATACCACCACGACACCCAAGGCGGATACCGCATGGCGTATGTGCGTGGACTACACCGACCTGAACAAGGTCTGCCCCAAGGATCCCTTTCCGCTACCCCGCATAGATCAGGTGATCGATTCCACTGCTGGTTGTGAGCTTTTGTCTTTCATAGATGCCTACTCTGGTTTTCATCAGATAGCTCTCAACCCTGCTGATCAAATAAAGACTGCCTTTATTACCCCGTACGGGGCTTATTGCTACCGTGTCATGTGCTTTGGGTTGCGGAATGCTGGGGCTACCTATCAGAGATGCATGCAGAAATGCTTGCATGATCAATTTGGCAAAAATGTGCAGGTGTACGTAGATGATATTGTCATCAAAACGAATAAAACACATACTCTGCTTAGTGACATTGAGGAAACCTTTGCCAACTTGCGCAAGTACAAAATGAAGCTGAATCCGACTAAATGCACCTTTGGCGTCCTGGCTGGCAAGCTACTCGGCTTCTTGGTATCCAGTCGGGGCATTGAGGCCAATCCTTCAAAGATAAAAGCTATTGAGAGCATGTCTTTGCCGAGATCACTGAAGGATGTGCAGAAATTCACTGGTTGCTTGGCTTCTCTGAGCCGCTTCCTGGGCAGAATGGGCGAGAAGGCCTTGCCTCTGTATCAATTGATGATGAAGAGTGACAAGTTTGTCTGGACACCGCAAGCTGATGTAGCATTCAAGGAGTTGAAAGCCATGCTGGGTAGCGCTCCCATCTTGGCTAGTCCGCTACCCAAAGAGCCAATGCTGCTCTACATTGCTGCAACTAACCGGGTGGTCAGTGTTGTGATTGTGGTGGAAAGAGAAGAGGAAGGCAAGATTGTGCAGCAGCCAGTATACTATCTCAGTGAGGTGCTATCCAGCTCCAAGCAGAACTACCCGCATTACCATAAGATGACTTACGGCGTGTACCTGGGCGCCAAGAAGCTGAAGCACTATTTCCAAGAGCATCCCATCACAGTGGTGAGTTCTGCTCCCATCTCGGACATCATGGGCAATAAGGAAGAAAGTGGCAGAGTAGCCAAGTGGGCGATTGAGCTGGCAGCGTACGCTCATTCGTACGCGAGGCGAGAAGCCATCAAGTCACAGATCTTAGCTGATTTTCTGGTGGATTGGGCTGAGGTGCAGTATGAGCCTCCTTCGCCAGTAGCCAACTACTGGAAGATGCATTTTGATGGCTCTAAAGTGAAGGAAGGCCTTGATGCTGGCGTGGTGCTCACGTCACCCAAGCGAGATCAACTCAAGTACGTGCTGCAGATCCATTTCAAGGCATCCAACAATGTAGAAGAGTATGAGGCCGTGGTACACGGCTTGAAGGTAGCCAAGGAGGTTGGCGTGCAACGCATCATCTGTTATGGCGACTCGGATCTGGTGGTGCAGCAAGTATCAGGCACCTGGGATGCTCTGGATGCCAACATGGCATCGTATCGGTTTCTGGTGCAAACCATGACTGGTTTCTTTGAAGGATGCGAGGTCCAACACATACACAGAGCAGAGAATGACGCAGCTGATGAGCTGTCCAAGTTGGGGTCTTCTTGGCAGTACATCCCGGCTGGGATTGCCTTGGAGCATTTGAGAAAGCCATCTATCAAGCCATCCCCCAACTCGGAGTCTATATTTATTCCTTCTCTGCCAGGCGAGGAAGTTGTTCCCATGGAGATTGACTGGGAGGCTGCAAAAGAGAACCTGGGGACTGTCGTCTCCAACCCGGGGACTGGCACCTGCAACCCGGAGACTGTCCCTTCTTACTCGGGGACTGCCCCTCCCAACTCGGGGACTGTCGCATTCATTGAGGGGGTCCTTGCCGAGTGCTCGGGGACTCGTGACCTCGTCCCCAACTCAGAAGAGGAAGTGGTGGCTGATCCAATGGAACTGGACGAACCAGTGTTTCCCATCCGG
The DNA here is from genome assembly GCA_028641055.1 of Alopecurus myosuroides. Taxonomy (NCBI): domain Eukaryota; kingdom Viridiplantae; phylum Streptophyta; class Magnoliopsida; order Poales; family Poaceae; genus Alopecurus; species Alopecurus myosuroides. The sequence continues at coordinate 118,819,932 of CM054060.1, read as the reverse complement.
GAGACACCGAGTTGGGCTCTGCCCATATTATCCTTTCTAAAGGACGGCACCTTGCCGAGTGATGAAGTTGTCGCGAGGCAAATCCAGAGAAGATCCAAGGGCTATACTATCTTCAGAGATGTGCTGCATAGAAGAAGTCCTACTGGCGTGCTGCAACGCTGTGTAGAGCCGGAGGAAGGAGAAGAAATTTTGGTGGATATACATCAAGGGGAATGCGGGCATCACGCCTCTTCTCGGGCTCTGGTCATCAAGGCTTTTCGGCATGGCTTCTTTTGGCTCGCCGCCTTGAAGCAAGCTGAGGATATAGTGAGAAAGTGCAACGGCTGCCAAAGATTTGCAAGTAAGATTCATATGCCAGCTTCCGAGTTGAAGACCATTCCCATTACTTGGCCATTTGCAGTTTGGTGTTTGGACATGGTGGGTCCTTTCAAGCCGGCTAGAGGCAACATGACTCACATCCTGGTCATGGTTGTCAAGTTCACTAAGTGGATTGAGGTGAAGCCTATTCGGAAGTGCGATGGAGCCACTGCTGTGAGTTTTCTGAAGGATGTGATCCTGAGATATGGCTACCCGCACAGCACTATCACGGATAATGGCACAAACTTTGCTGAGGGTGCTTTTGCAAGGTTCTGCAGAGAGAAGCGCATTCGGCTAGATGTTGCATCTGTTGTGCATCCTGCCTCCAATGGGCAAGTTGAAAGAGCAAATGGCATGGTGCTATCCGGCATAAAGCCAAGGCTGATTGAGCCACTGCTGAAAACACCTGGGGTTGGCTAGACGAGTTGCCAGCGGTGTTGTGGAGTCTAAGGACTACCCCTAACCGGTCAACCGGCTACACACCATTCTTCCTGGTATATCGAGCTGAGGCCGTGTTGCCCACTGACCTAGAGCATGACTCGCCCCGAGTAACCCTCTACACTGAGGCAGAGTCCAGAGAAGCTTGAGAAAATGATGTTGACCTGCTAGAAGAAGCAAGAGAGCTAACTCTGTCACGTTCAGTTGTTTACCAGCAAAACTTGAGGTGTTATCACAGCCGGAAAGTGAACCCAAGGGTTTTCCGAGAAGGAGACACGGTCCTTAGGCTCGTGCAGCGCACGGCCGGGATGCACAAGCTATCCCCTCCGTGGGAAGGGCCTTTCATTGTGAGCAAGGCTCTGCACAATGATGCCTACTATCTGGTTGACGCACGGGCACCCCAGAAGAACAGGTCGGATAGAGCTGGAGAGGAATCTAAGCGCCCTTGGAATGTAGCTCTACTCCGACATTTTCACTCATGAGCAAACTGTGTATGTACTTTCTTATCCGAGTTAAAATTCTATTCGGTAGTCTGAAATTGAACTCGGGGACTGCCCTCGTCCAAATTGCTCCGTGTGTCTATCTTGTTCTTACTTTGTCTATTCGGTTGAACCACTTAGAATTTCAAAAGCACATAAAGTAGTGTGTTTAAACCCACGGGCCAACTCTGCGACTCTGTTGCTGTCCGCAACCCGGCTTCATGGCAAGCCAGAGAACAAGCCAAAGGTCAATGAACACACGAAAAGCTGCTAAGGAAAGGAAACGTGTGGCAACCGAATAGAGTGTTCTTTACTGCTTTCCTTCTTTTCGGCTAAGTGGTGGGCAGTGTTACTATGATTTTTCTAAGTGGCTAAGTATTTGAAACTCCAACTTTGAACTCTTGTGACTCGACTACCAAAAAAGCAACAAGTTGCTGGTAAGAGCTGAGATAAAAAGGAAGAGTGGATAAAAAATGCAACTCGGGGACTTGCATATTAACGCAACCCGGCATTGAGCCAGAGATGCTAAGAACTTCAACTAAATTAAAACTGAGTAGCAACAAAGACTTAATAGTATGGATACATTTGCACCCGGCATCCCGGGGATCTAATCAAAGTTCAAGGTAAAAGTTTTTCAGGCATCACTCATCGGTAGCGGCGGTGTTGTCCACCTTGGCGCTATCAGCATCAGCTTCAGAGTTGGCGTTGGCAGCTGGTTCTGAGGTTGCAGTGGCAACCGAGATGGGATCCGTGGCAGAGGTAGATGCAGCAGACTGAAAGTTGGCCATTGCATAGGCGCCAGTTGCGCCCAACTCGGGAGCCGCTTGCTGGATCACCATCTCAGTGGTGATGGTGGCCTCCTGAGCTTGGGTTGCGGCTTCTCGGCTTCTGCATCAACCTTGGCCTTCCCCTTCTCGGCGGCTCCCTTGGCGGCATCTTCTTCAAACACGCTCAAGCCCTCCGACTCGGTGTCATCTTCATCGTCCTCGTCCTCGTCTTCGGGCTCAGTGTCTGGCTCGGGGAGGCCGTCGATGTAGGTGGCGGTGTCAGCATAAGAGGCAATCTCGTAGGCCACTGCCTTCCGGCGAGTGACGCAGTCGGGATTCTTAGTCCACTTGGAGTCTTCACGCATGATGAGGATCCTGTCAAGATTGAGATTCTCATACCAGCTGGTGATGAAGTGGAGTAGCTGATCAGATCCAGCCCCAGCTGTAGAGGCGCGCCATTTCTTCAACTCGGCCTTCACGCCGTTCAGCTTCTCGGCGATCTCGCAGAAGCTGTCTGGCGCAGCTTGGTCCGGCCAGAACAGATCGTGCAGCTTGTATGCGGTGGACACCATGGAGGCGCCCAAGCCCTTGAGTTGGCGGAGTTGAGATTTGATGCTCAGAAGATTATCACTGATAGTAGACTTGGTGTCAATGGGCATTCCGGATTCAGCTCGGAGTTGCCTTGCCTTCTCCAGAGCAGGCATGCTAGCGGCGCTGAGATCAGGGAAGATATCTAAAAAAGAAACCAATAAGAGTTAGAAATGGAGGCAGAGAAGAGATGAAACCAGGGAGAAGGATGAGAAGAGAAAAGCAGCCAGGTGCAGAGAAGAGGAAACTTACGTTCGAGATCCACCAGCAGCGCTTCCAGTTTGATCTTCCAGTCCTCCTCGTCAGCAATGTGCCTGTCTTCAACACTGCGTGCGTTGGAGATCTGGAGGATGAGTTGCTCGTTGTGCTGCTTCAGCATCGAGATCTCCATATCAAGCGTCTTCTCTCTGGCCGCGGCTGTCTTCTTGACCTCCTCCTTCTCGGCAACCTGGTCGAGGGCATCCTGGAGAGCAGATTTCAGCTTAACCTGCATTTCTTCAAACTCCTCCATCTCGGCAAGGCGCTCTTTCTTGAGCTCAGCTTTGCGGGTTTCCAGTTGTTGCCGCACCTCGGCGGGCATGAGGCAATTCAAGTGCTGCTCCCGGAAGTTCTTGTATTCTTCTGCGAGAAGAACGGCAGTTTCAGCAGAGTAACCAGATAGATGAATAGACACAATTGCAGAGAAGAGAGAGAAGGGCTCACCCTCCAAAGTAGCAATCTTGCTCTGGGCTGAGGCAGCGAAAACTTCGTAGTCGCGATGCTTCTCCATCAGTTCGTTGAGCTTGCCTGCAGAGTAACCAAGTTAAAGCAAAAAGCAAACAAACGGGCGTAAACACAAAACGCACAAACCGAATCGCTAAGAGCTTACCTTCCACTTCAGAAATCTGGAGATTTTTGTCCAATGCCGCCTGCTCCATCACTGCACTATCCTTCTTCTTGGCTTCAAGAGCCTCGAGGCGGTCCTTGGCAATGCGATGGTTCCAGAGCAGCCGACGGAACAGTTTTGTCCTCTTGAGGAGGCTATTCTGTAGAAGAGAAGAGAGAGAGTTTGAGAATTTTGGAAGATTTGGCCCGAGAAGACAGCAACTCGGTTGAGTGTCCGTCTACTCGGCCCGAATCTCGGGGAGTGGGGAGTGGCTAAGAGGAAAAGAAGAACATAAGAGAAGAGAAGAGGAACAGAGAAACTACAACTCGGAAAAAGCAAGAAAGGAAAAAACATTTACATCATATGATTGCTCGACGTCCTCGGCGGCTTTGCGAAGGCAGAATAGCTTCCCGGCCAGAGTGCAGGTGGGGGAGGCGATGGTCATTGGAACAGAGCCAATATCGGTTTTGTTCCATTCGACGCGGTAGTGATCAACTGGACCCAGCGTAAGGCGATTCCATTTTGGGATGCCATGAGCATCGCTTTCCCAAACTTTGTCCACAAATGCTACCCGGTCCAGGACCGCGGTCAGGCCCTCCAATTCGATCTCATCCTCTTTGGCTTCGCGCGATATGAGCGAAGGAACTGGTGCTGGTCCCTTGCCCTTGGACTTGACGTCGACCGCTTTGGCCTGACCTCCCTTCAAGGCAGAAAGCCGCTTCTCGCCTTTGGCCAGTGAGATATCATGTTGCTTGGACACCTCCAGCAGGTATTATGGCCAGCTAGCTTGCGCGCGGACATCACCTCCGGCACTCGGCCCTTCGCCAGGCCAGCAGATCCAGCAGCAGCCGATTTACTGCTAGAGGTGGGCCCGCCGATGGTGAGTTGTGTGCTATTTGTTACCGGCTTCCCGGCTGGCGCAATCAGTGGCTTGGGTGGTGGCATCTGGTCTCCAGCCTGTGCAACTTTGCACGATGGATTCTTCCGTGTAGGCGCAGCTTCAAGCTTAGCAGCTTTCTTGGGGCTAGGAGCAGTGTCCGCCCGAGAAGGGAGCGGGGGCATTTGGCGTGAAGCAGACGGAGGCACTTGCTGAGAAGCGGTCGTTGATGCAGTCTGCTTTGGTGGAGGGATTGGCGCGTCGGGTGGAGTCGCCTGCTGGGTAGGCGGCACAGGGGGCCGGCTACCCGGCGCAGCATCTGGCTGCACTTTGCTCTGGCCGGCGGGCTCCACCACTGTCTTCTCTACCCGCTGCTCGGCAGCGGGATCAGATCTTGTGTCTGTTACTTCTTCTACCCGCGGCCCGGCCGCGGGATCTTCTTGAGCTGCAGCTTGAGTACCCTGTTGCTCGGTGGTGTCATCTTGCCACTCCAGGGCGGCACGGTCTTGGTTCTCGGCATTTTCTTCAACATGTTTCCCACCTGATGCAGCTGGGGGAGAGGGAGGCATCTCGGTGTGAGCAGCATCCTGCGCAGTCTGGTGCGCGTCAGTCTGCTGCTCCAGGTTCTCATCATCAACATCGTCACCAGCGCCAGTGTTCTCGGCGCCGGTATCTTCTTCAACCTTGATAGGAGAGGACGCATGCATCCTGTCCTGCTGATCTTGCTTGTCCTCGTCGTCTGAGAGGTCGACGAGTTTCTCGAGGTCCACAACGGCCTTCCTCTTGGACCGGGTGGGGGCTGCAGCGGCATCAGCGTCCAGAGGGGCGCTGGAAGAAGGAAATAGTTCAGAAAGGGAGAAGCAGAAGAGCATAGCAAGAATAAGTGATGAGTTGGTATTCGGATGGAGTGACTTACCCTTTGGTGGTGGGGGGTTGTCTTCTGGCGGTGGTTTTCTTTCTCTCTGTCTTCTTGGCTTTCTTCGGAGGAGGCTCCTGGTCGCCACTGCCCACCCTCTTCCGAGTTGTGGGAGCAGCCACAGATAGAGGATTAACCTCCAGGGGCTCCTCATCTTCGTCCATCTCAGGATCCTCTCCAGAGTAGAAGAAGGAACAGATTCAGAAACAAAGAAAAGGAAATCAGAGTGCGCTACTCGCAAGCAGAAAGGTGAACTTGGTCACCTTCGTCATCCTCGGACCAGTCCCAGTTAGACGCGTCAACTCGGTGCTTACCAGGCTGATTGGCATGAGGGATGCAGAGGGTGTCTTAGGTGTCGTAGGCGGTCTCATCGTCCTCTTCTCGGTCATCAGACCAATTTCCCTCGAAGACTTCAGTATCTTCTTCGCCCTGGCGATCGATGTGTTGTAGAGGCAAACAGATAGCACAAGTGAGTTGAGTTCTCAGCTAAGGAGTTCTAATCGGCATAGCATGCAAACATAAAGCATATAAAGCTAAGGGGTTCTACTCGGAATAGCATGCAAACACAAAGCATATTTAGCTATGGATTTCTACTCGACATGGCGTGCAAACACAAAGCATATAAAGCCAGAAGGATATTTGTGATATTCTACTCGGTGCAGCATGCAAAGACTAAGCATACAAAGCTAAGAAGCCACCTACTCGGTATCAATGTACAAAACCAAAGCACCGAAGGCTAACCTTTCCAATGGGCTTGAGGCGGCTATACGGCACGAAGCCATACATCCAGGCGTCGGTGAGCGTTGTCTGCATGATGGATCTTGCCCAGATGGCCACCTCGGCTGTGCTGAGCTCTAATGTCGTCGTCCTTGTGCAATCTCGGGGTCCTCCCATATGGCACATCTTGTGCGATCGACGCTGGAGTGGGAGCACTCGGCGTGATATCCAGCACGCGATGGGATCGTCTGGACGGAGCCCTTCCGAGACCAACTCGGTCAGGTGCCGCTCAACCTGGAGGACATCCTCGATGGTCTTCTTGGGGTCGTAGCCCCAGTTCTGCTGAGTGGGCCGCGCATTCTTGAACTTTGGGAGCCTGATTCGGTCCTCGATAGGCTTCCCCTTCTCGGGAGCAACATTCTTCACATACAAGAAACTGCACTGCCACTTGCGCACAGTCTCTAATCCCTTAACCCTCGAGTGATGCCCGGTCTTGCGCTGTAGCATCATGGCGCATCCCGTCTGGGTCATTGCGCGAGCGCTGTCGGTGTTCCCAGGATTGGGAACACTTTGCTTTCGGAAGAAAAAGTACCTAGCCCAAGTGTGGATGGTTGGGTAGACGCCTAGGAAGGCTTCACACACTACGACATGGATAGAAAGCATGACAAGGGCGTTGGGTGGAAGATGGTGTGGCTGGAGGCCAAAATGATTGAAGAATTCGGAAACAGGAAGGCCGAATCCCCTTTTGAAGTGGGCCAGAAAGACGACATATTCGTCCTTCTCGGGTTTGGGGATGATTTCGGTACCTGGCGGCCTGCACACGACGCCGGGCGGAACACGACGAGTGTTGACAAGCCACTGGCAGTCTTACGCCGTGACTTCTGATCCTTCCCAGCCGGCGCGGGCGGCGGCATCGTCGTCTCCGTGAGAAGCCATGGAGGCGGAAGCACTCAGGGGAGATTGGAGGTGGAGGTGAGCGAAGGAGTTTCTCTCTGTCTCTCTCGCGGTGCGTGGAGCAGCGGCGCAGCAAGTATTTGCGGTGGCGGTGTGCTCGACAGTGGCGGAGAGGCGAGGGGGCACAAGATTGGGAAGAACTGGAAATAAGGGAAGGGAGCGTCGCGGGGGTATTTATCTTGCCCCAGCGAGTTGCCATTACTGATGGATTAATCGTGGATTGATCGTGCGCGGAGATCGTGCGGCGTGGGTTGCGCAACCGTTAGAAACGCACACAGCGCATATCGCGCGCAGTTAATCCCACGTCGAGATCGTGGGCACTTGAGTACGGTTGAGGTGACTTAACAGGATAGTGGGCCAGGGTTGCAGTTATTGGCGCGTGGGCTGCCGTATCCCAGGCATCGAGGCGTCGGGGGCACATGGGTGTGACACGTGCCCCGTAGCGACACATAGAGGTGGATTCGCTCCGATTCAGCGGGAGCGAGTTCGAAATTTCACTAAGTTATTCTATTCGGCAGCTCAGGAGAGAAATTGCTCTACTCGGCTACCAGGAAGGTGGTCCCGTGAGCACAATTGAAGAGATTCGAGAAGGAGTTACTGGTTCAATTGGGAGTGCAACTCGGCATTGCTCGTTCATGAAGACATTTTCTGGTTTAAGCTGGCAGGGCCCAGTGAACAAGTTTGCAGGACTCTACCAGCTTCGGGGACTAATGTCGGGGGGTTACCCCCGAGTAGGGGTAAGGCAAGTGCTAAAGGCAAGGTCAAAGATGCTGTTTGACCGGGTAGATGGCTACCCGGTACTTGCTACCCGGTGGGTTTCTATCCGGCCGTACCCACCGATGGCCAAGAGGAGAAATCAAGCAAGTTATGTTCGTCCGAGTAGAGGAGTTGGTCCGAGTAGAGGGAGTGCTTTCCTACTCGGGCCAGAAGTCAATGGAGCCATTCTGACAAGGGATCCGCGTATCCTGCGTCCGTACCGGCATGCGGTTCAACTTACGGAGCGCGTGATTATCCGCGCTACGGCATGGCTACAGTGCGGTAGGCGCCTGTCAAGCCCTGTCACTGACAGAGGGGACATGACAGGGCTAGGGGTCTACCCTATCTCACTGACAAGGTGGACAGGTCCCATCTCCGAACGGCGCGACGACTTCCCGCACCCGCGTCAGCGAGAAGCCGGAGGCGTGCTCTGTTCTGCAGTGCGCCTGTCCCATCAGTCGTACCTTATAGTCTTTTTCTATTCGACTGGGCACCAGTATATAAGGTGCCCTGCCCCCTCCTGCGCGAGGGTCGACACTCAACGTTGCTTCACTTCACATAGTGAGAACTAGAGAGCTAGAGTGGCTACTCGGCTGAAGGCCTGATTTGTACTGTGGCTACTCGGGAAACACATATATAGAGCGAAAGGCAGGAGTAGGGGTGTTACCTTCACACGAGGGCCCTGAACCTGGGTAAGATCTGGTTGTTTGCAGTGCTTGAGACATCCTACACGCGGCTACTCGCCGTGTGATCCCTCCCCGATCACCTCCAGCGTCCATCGGCCGCAACACATTAACCATCCCATGGCATCTGCCGTGACACCACCACGACAGCTTGAGAGGGATACCTTTGACCTCTTCCTCCCTGAGATCGATAAACCTTGGGTAATCCACTTAAGGGAAACTTGCCGATGTTCTACAAATCTATGCACTTGGAGGCCCGACACTGTCTATGAGAATATAAGTGTGCGTAGACATTAAGCTCTTTTCTGGCGCCGTTACCGAGGAGGTAAGGTAAAAGGTACTCACATCCTCTGTGAGTGCTCGAAGTTATTTCCTTTAGATTCTACAATTATATCTTTTTGTTTCTTGTTTTCACTAGTTAGGCTTATTTTTATTTGTTTCTTGTTTTTGATTTTACTACTTAGTCTTAATGGAAAACAACAAAAATATGAGAGAGATTTATAATATTTATCTTGAGTTAGGACATGAAGTGTTTGAAGAGAAAATTGAAAAAACCTATGGAACTTTATTTGCATGGCAGTAGCAATGTTATTAACATTAATTCTTCGAAGACCATTTTTTCTAATGCTATGGAAAAGTCTAAGCTTGGGGAAGCTAGTTTTGATGAATATGATATTTTTGGTCCCCCAAGTTTTGAGAAGGAAATTTTCTTTGATGATACTTTGCCTCCAATATATGATGATTACAATGATGAATATGTTATTTTCAGTCCACCTACTATTGAGGAGAAAATTAATTATGATTAAAATATTTCTCCTATATTTGATGATTATGGTGATGAGAATGATAATTATAGCTATTTTGTTGAATTTGTTCCCACTACTATTAATGAGAATGATTATGCTTATGTGGAGAGTATTAATTCTTTTGTGCATGTGGCTCATGATAAGAATGTTTTATGTGATAGTTATATTGTTAATTTTATTCATGATGCTACTGAAAGTTATTTATGAGAGAGGGAAACATAATTTTATGCATCTCAACAATATCAAGATTCCCGTCTTTATGTTGGAAATTTTGAAGTTGCACTTGTTTTATCTTCCTATGCTAGCCACTTTGTGCTTTATTGACTTGTTCTTCTACAAGATTCTTTTTCATCGGAGGTGGGTTAGACTTAAATTTGTTTTACATTTGCTTCTTGATGCTCTCTATTGCTTCAATTCATATTTCTCTTGTGAGCATCTTCTCAAATTATTTGCCTAGCTAAAAGGCTTTAAAGAAAAGCACTTCTTGGGAGATAACCCATGGTTTTATTTTTGCTTTGTTTTCTTCTGTTTTCTTTGAATCAAGGTGTTGTTTACTTATGTAGCAACTCCTTTGTATATATATTTTCATGTATTAGTTGTGTCAAGTAAAGTTTCTACCGAAAGTTGGAGTTGGTTTTGGATTTATGCGCAGGAAACATATTTCTGTTGTCCACCGTAAAAAATCGTATAAAATCCAGATATATCAGAATGAACTGAATAATTTTGTGCTTATTCCTAAACTAATTCCAAACTTTTTCCTTCTTTATGTTTTTCGATCTGAGCAACGTAAGTTCCCCGAGAAAATTCGTCTTTACGGACTGATCTGGTTTTGGCAAATTCTGCCATTTTTCTTGCATTTGCTTTTTTTACGATGTCAAGTGGATTTATTTGCTTCACGAAACATCAGCAGATGTAGCTAATGTTTAAAAGTATCAATATCACTTGTTACCATGAAGAACCCATGATTTTTTTATTGTTGCACTAACTCTCTAATGTGAATTACTTTTTGAGTGTGGTGTGAAGGAAGTTTTCAAGGGTAAAGAGAAGAGGGTGATATAATGTGATAAAGAAGAGTGCAAGGTCAAAACTTGGGGATGCCCCCGTGGTTCATCCCAGCAAATTCTAAGAAGACTCAAGCATGTAATCTTGGGGATGCACAAGGCATCCCCTTCTTCATCAACAAATTATCAGGTCACTTCTAGTGAAACTATATTTTTATTTGGTCACATCATATGAATTTTACTTGGAGCGTCAGTTATTTTTGCTTTCAGTTTGTTTAGTTTTATTTGTTGTATTTTATCGTTGGATCCTATAATACTTGTTTTGGAGAGAGACACGCTCCATTTTCATTGCTTGGAACACTCTAGTTTTCATTCTTATTGTTCTATGAGTGTTCACTTTTTGCTAGTACTACGTTTAGCCCTTGTTTTCATGCATCTCCTTTTCAGAGTTGTTAGTTCTAGTAGAGTTATGTTAGTACTATCTTGTTTCATTGCTATATATCTTGTAGAGTTTTTGTTAAAACATATTTTGTATGGTGCTTGTTGGAAAAATAAATGGCTACATGTGGTAGATGGTATAACGAAAAAAAGCTTGCATATTCTTGTAGATCACTAAACTGTTTAACTTGATTATTTGTTGCTGAGATATTAATATTCTTAATGATAAACTTGCTGGTTTAGTAAATTAAAAACAATTAATGGTTGGTCCAGAAGCTTGAAACTGTGCACACTCAAATAACCAGTTGACAGGATAATGGTATATGACTTCCTTTGCTGATAGCAATCATGATGGCTTTTTGTTACGCGCTACGGTCGGGGTAGCTTACAGTGACTTGTCACTGCCACGGACCCTCTTGGAGTTATTTTCATTATGCCTTGTGAGATCATGATTTTATTTGGAATCTTTTAACTTGTGAGTTCTATGTTGCGGTTTTCTGGCATTTCCACCATCCATATTTGCTAGCCTCTTCGGTACTGTGCATTGCTCATTCTCACATTAAGAGTTGGTGCAAACTTCACCAGTGCATCCAAACCCCGTGGGAGAACTTTGTTCTTCTACACATAAGCCAAAATTTATCTTCCTCAAAACAACCACCATACCTACCTACCATGGCATTTCCATAGCCATTCCGAGATATATTGCCATAAAAAATCCATCATCATTATGTTACTTGTCATGCTTCATTATTATTTTTGCATACTACTACACTGGCAGGAGCATTTAGTTTCATTCATAAGAGATATTTCAGTTTGAGTTATGAGTACTAAAGTGTGTTGATCCATTGTAAAATAGAGTGTTGCCCCTACAAGTGAGGTTATATATCAAAAAAATAAAAAAAGAGAAAAGGCCCAAAGAGAAAAATAAAAAAGAGAAAGAAAGAGGCAAAAGAGAGAAAATAAAGAGAGAGGGCGCAACACTACTATCATTTACTAGATGATACCCCGCGCGTTGCAGCGGGATATTTGTTAGAATGTGTTATATAAAAATGTGTGTATAAGATGAACAAAATATAATATGATTGGTTACAAATGATTAAGCGAACCATTTACACTATTTATTGAAATAAAAACATTAAAAAAATCATCCATGATTTCTTTAAAAAGTTATTTGTTGGGTTAAAAGATATCTGTGGTGACGAGAAAAAATGTTATACCGGCAGTTAAAATCAAACCATGTTAAAAAGAAACACTCATATTAGTTGTGTCTTTGTAATATTTTTCTTAGATGTACATATACCGTAAAGTAATTCTTGCCTTGGGACACAATCCAATATCTTGAGAATTCCTAACTAAAGAATTATTTCGCCCTCACAGAACATCTACAAATAGAGAAAAAAACATTCATGTTGTATGCACATACGTTTTCAAAGGATTATATCATAATCTAGCATGATCTGCTTTTAAATGTGACTAACTTGACACTTATGATTGAGGCATAACAGAGAGAAAGGGTTCTTGGACACTGAGATTGGAATATTGTTGGACCGGATTGAAAGCGTTATTGGGTACCGCTGCTAGAAGAGGCTGATCATCCTTCCTAGTCCACTCGATGATCTCCAGAGAACAAATCATAATGTGGTGAAGGTAATGTTGAGTCATCTGCATGGTTAAACTCTACCCACTGGTATCTCTGGATACTAACACCTGAAACAAATATAAACAATTCGCAAACCTATTTGGGTTGAATACTAATGTGCAAAACTTAATAGTATGCTGATCTGACCAATCTGAAAGGATTGAACACAAAGAGTTACATTAAAAAGGTAGCCAACAAGCAAGCGAGTGCATATCTATTGATCGTTGTCATAGCTTGCTTCTTCAAGCGTAATTATTTCCTTTTGTTGCCTGCAAGAAGGGTTCATGAAAGAGATCAGTTGCAACCTGTAAGATTTTTTTTTTTGAGATGGAGCATGTAAGAAATACTTGTGTAGCCAAAAGAAGAGGCGGGAATAAAGAACAAAAAAAAAAGCCACTTGACCTGAAAGATGTAACTGGACAAAACATAGAGGCAAATTAAAGAAACAAATAAAGGCATGGCAACGACATATAGAACAACAGAATAGTCAGGCATCTCCATGTCCGATACACTGATATAGGATATTTCACCTAGATGATTGAAATCAAATCAATGAGTAGGTTAAGTAAATAAGAAGTGTGAGAGGAAATCCCAACAACAATACGAAGGATCCATAGATGTATGAAATACCTTACGACAATAGTGCATATCTGGATGATTTATTCTTCTATGCACTTCAATGGCTTCTGGCAGGCCTATACTACTCTCGCTCCTATGTTGTTTTCTTATAAAATTCCAATCAACATTCTTCCAGCTCTGGATGCTCATAGTGGTGGGGATTCAATCAATAAGACATGATCGAAAGATGAAAGGAGATGTCTGCTTGTGATTAATGTGAGCTTGTGGGGAAAGGAGAGGACATGATTTACATGCAACGGAATGGGCGTCCATAACCTGCTCGAATCGCAATGTATCGTCATGAGGAAAAGAAGTGTCAACTAACGCTTGGTCGGTGGCTATAGCGTCGATGGAGATGGCAAACCTTGATGGGCCAATTTCATGCGATTTGGTGAGAATACAAAGTAATGGGCTACACATCATTGATGAAAAAGGGTAGTGGGATGCATGTGGAACGATTTAGTTCGGCCGGCATCCAGATACGGAATAGAGGCACTGAACCGGCAGCTTTAGATTCGGTGGCCGCTAGAGGAAGAAAATAGAGATAGCTGAGGTGGAAGATTTGCTCACGTGGATAGGCTGCATGTCAAGAGAAATACTTAGTGGGGATGAACTACTTAGTTATTATAGATTCCACACTTGTGCTTTGTTTAGCATCATTACTTCAGTGTTGAGAGAGTTTTCATATTATGAGTTGCATAACTATGTGGGGAACTTACATTATAGAACTTGTCTTGTATGTTCCAATGATGAGCCTCTTCAAAAGAGCTCTAGGTCTTTGTGAGCAAACAGGTTGGATGCGCGCCCACTAGTTCCGTTCGTGAGCTTTCATACACTTATAACTCTATGTGCATCTCTTGTGTGGAAATCACTACTCCTTGCATAACTTTGATTATAAGACTTCCTCTTGTCTAATGATCACTTTCAGCTGTGTGAGACTTTCTTCCATTGACCATCCAAACCCCCCATAATGTTCTTTTAGCCATAACATCCTGGTGTCAGGAACCAACATAGAACGCTTGCTTGTTTTAAGAGCACGGTTATTTGAATGATTTTCCTATGTGCATATTGTTGTCACTTGACTTGATCCTAACAGGAGTTGTTGTGAGAGTTTGATGCCTTGGATGATTATATTGTTGTTCTTGAAGCTTAAATCATCTCTAATATACTTTGCACAATGGATTGTCTTTTAGTATTGATTCATTGAAAAGTTTTACTTTGTTATTCCTAATGGTTTATACATTACTCTTTGATATCAACTATAAACCACAACCTTTATTCATTTGATCCTAGTTTACATGATTTACATTACTATGATGATCAAGTTTATGTTGGTAGCATGTCACCTCAGAAATTATTTGTTTTTTCATTTACCTACTCGAGGACGAGTAGGAACTAAGCTTGGGGATGTTGATACGTCATAAACGTATCCTTAATTTCTTATGTTCCATGTTGTTTTTATGCCATATGATACATGTTTTTCTTACACTTTATGTCATTTTTATCGATTTCCCGGTACTAACCTATTGACAAGATGCCACAGAGCCAGTTTCTGTTTTCTGTTGTTTTTAGTATCAGAAAATTTGTTGTGGAAATATTCTCGGAATTGGACGATTCAAAAGCCAGAAGTCTTAGAAGTCCCGTAGGGTCAAGGAAGTCCAAAGGAGACCCGGAGGGGGGCGGAGCCCCCACACCATGCCCGGGCGCGGGTGGGCCCCTGGCCGTGCCTGGGGTGGTGTGGGGCCCTCGGGAGCCCACCGCAATCGCTCTTTCGCTTATATATGCCCCCTATGCATAAACCCTAAAAAGATCAGCCTTTTTCCACGAAAAGTTCCGTAGCTCCGCCGCCACCACCGACAAATTTCGGGGGGGGGGGGGGGAGAAATCTCTGTTCCGGCACCCTGCCGGGACGGGGAAGTGCCCCCAGAGCCATTTCCATCGACGCCACCACCATCTTCATCGCCGTTGCTGTCTCCTATGATGAGGAGGGAGTAGTTCTTCCCCGGGGCTGAGGGATCTACCGATAGCTATGGGTTTCATCTCTCTCCCATGGTGTTATCTTTATGTGATCATGAGCTTTGTAATCTAGTTGAATAAGTAGATGTACTCTTCATCTGTTATGCTACTCAAGTGGTTTTGTTATGAGATCTCCGTAAACACTTTGATCACGGTGTAAAGGTGACAGTGTGTGCACCGTATGGCTTAGCATGATATTTATATCTTGTGTTGGATGACCCCATGAAATTGTGGTGTTTGTCTAGTACCTTCTAGGGCGCTCAAAGTGACAGTGTGGGGTTAACTAGACATGGGAATGCGACTTTGAGGAGTGCTGTTACAGCCCTACGCAATGAATTGGTGTTTGTTATTCGACCGGAGAGTGGTTCGGAGTAGCATAGTGAAGAGAGATATTTATGCATTCAATTATGTTATCATTGTTGAGAGTATCCACTAGTGAAAGTAGGATCCCTAGTCCTTGTTTCTAAGCATTGAAACACCGTTTACAATCAGTTCTGCTACATGTTTGCTTGGTGCCATTTTTATTTCAGATTGCTATTATCACTTATAAACATCCATATTACTTGTATTTCACTCTCTCTTCGTCGAACTAGTGCACCTATACAACTTACAATTGTATTAGGTGTGTTGGGGACACAAGAGACTTCTTGTATCGTAATTGCAGGGTTGCTTGAGAGGGATGCCTTTGACCTCTTCCTCCATGAGTTCGATAAACCTTGGGTAATCCACTTAAGGGAAACTTGTTGCTGTTCTACAAACCTCTGCGATGGAGGCCCAACACTCTCTACAATAATATAAGCGTGCATAGACATCAGCATCGGTCTCTTTCTTTGGCCTGACGAGGCGAAGATGACCACGAGGAGGCGACGGTACATGGCTGATATGTCATAAACGTATCCATAATTTCTGATGTCCCATGTTGTTTTCGTGACATATGCTACATGTTTCCTTTACACTTTATGCATTTTTTATCGATTTTCTGGGACTAACCTATTGACAGGATGCCACACAGCCAGTTCCTATTTTCTGCTGTTTTTAGTTTCAGAAAAGTTGTTCTGGAAATATTCTCGAAATTGGACGATTCGAAGCCCAGAAGTCTTAGAATTCTCGAAGGATCCACAGAGTCCAAAAGAGACCCGGAGGGGGGCCACAGGGGCCCCACACCATAGGGCGGCACCTCCGCCCCCAGCCGCGCCATGGGGTGGTGTGGGCCCCCCTGGCCACCCACCGATCCTCTTTTTCCTATTTATACCCCTCGGGAGGTTAACCCTAAAAGGAGAAGCCTTTTCCACGAAAGACACCTGAGGACGTCGTCATCGTCAACCCTAGTTCGGGAGGGTTCTGGAGCTCTCCCCGGCACCCTCTCAGGAGGGGGAATCATCACCTGAGGGCTCTACACCACCATGCCCGCCTCCGGAATGATGCGTGAGTAGTTCATCCTTGGACTACGGGTCCATAGCAGTAGCTAGATGGTTGTTCTCTCCTCTTTATGCCTCATGTTTAGATCTTGTGAGCTTCCCTACACGATCAAGATTATCTTATTGTAATGCTACATGTTGTGTTTGCTGGGATCCGATGAATATTGAATGCTATGTCTCATGATTATCAATCTATCATGTTCTTTTCACGTGTATGTTATTTGTGATATTGCATGCTCTCCGTTGTTAGTAGATGCTCTGGCCAAGTAGATGCTAGTGACTCCAAGAGGGATTATTTATGCTCGATAGTGGGTTCATGCATCCCTTTCACTCACGCTCGAGTGACGGAAACGTAAATGGGTGGGGGATGTGTTGTTTCCATTAGGGAGAAAACAACAATGCTTTGTCTAAGGATGATGTTATTGTTTACATTACACACTTTGCTTACTGCGATTATCTATTGCTTGCAACTTAATACCCAAGGATTGCTCGGATGACATTCCGAGGGTGGATTATTAGTCATAGATGCAGTTGGATGACGGTCTATGTATCTTGTTGTAATGCTTGCATGAATCACATAGTAATCATCATGTCATGCATATGCACTATGGTGCATCCTTTATATATTTCAATTGCCCAACTGTAATTTGTTTACAACACATATTATCTATCTGTCTTGGGAGAGACACCTCTAGTGAAATGTGGACCCCGGTCCATTTTCCTCATACTGATAATACAATCACTGCAATCTCTGTTTTCATACTGTTGCTACGGTTTTACTACTGCCAGCACTGTTCTCTTTCATCTATTGAAAACAAATATTATTTTCCACACGGTACGTTTAACCTCTTTGTGTTCAGCAAAACCGGCGAGATTGACAACCTCATTGTTTCGTTGGGGCAAAGTGACTTGATTGTGTTGTGTAGGTTCCATGTTGCTCTTAAATCGGTAGTGCGCCATGCCACCTCAGCTGCACCAACCTTCGGAAGTGATTTCTTTCTCCTACTGGTCGATTCAACCTTGGTTTCTTTCTGAGGGAAAACTTGCTAATGTGCTCTTCATACCTTACTCTTGGGGTCTCCCAACGAGTGCAAGATCTGCACCATTAAGCATATTTTCTAGCGCCATTGCCGGGGAGAAAGAGGATTTCTTCAAGGGGATTCTCTCACTTCCAATCTCCTTACTTTGTTTTTTGTTTTGCTTAGTTTATTTTATTTTGTCTTGTTTGCTTCTCTTTATCAAAAAAACACAAAAAAGTTCTTATTATAGTTGTTATTTTTGTTTCCCCGTTGTTATTCTTCATCATGTTGCTCCCTAAGTTCACCCTGAAAGATCTACCAGTGGGTAGTTGTTCTATACTTGGAAATGATACCATTAAAAAATTATTTAATCATGTTAGTAAGCAAGAAAAATTTGAGGAAAATCCATAGTAGAGCTTGCTCCAAATTATGAAACTGTTGCAACTTCTTTAATTCACATGTTAGAAGCTAGGTTTGTTAACCTTCACCCCATACTGCAGCAAATTTTCCTCAACTTGAATAATATTGAAGATATTGAAAAAAGAAATTTTATCTTAGAAACCATGCTTAAAGAATTTGGAGATGTTGCTATAGAAGCTACAAAAGTGTTTGATCATTTTATATTGCTAGGCTCATGTGTAAATGTTGTTGGTGATCTTGAAAAAGCTGAACCTAAAAGTGAAAAGGAGAAGAAAAAACCAATCCCCTTTAAATTAGTAGCACTGCATGAAGCCCAAGAAAAGAATTTTGATTGGATTGTTCCTGAAAATTTATTTGATGAGAGTAGTAAGCCACCAAAATACAATGCATTATTGAGGAATTTACTTATCTTGATTTGGATGCTTCTTCACTTGAAAACACTTTATTCCATTTTTCTGGGCCTGGCTAAAAGGCGTTACAGAAAAGCACTTCTTGGGAGATAACCCATGGTTTTATTTTTGTTTTGTTTTTCTTTGTTTTATTTGAGTCAAGGTGTTGTATACTTCTGTAGAAACTCCTTTGTATCTTTATTTTCATGTATTGGTTGTGCCAAGTAAAGTTTCTAGCGCAAGTTGGAGGGTGTTTTGGATTTCTGCGCAGGAAAAAGATTGCTGTTGTCCACCGTACGAAATCGTATAATTCACAAAAAGATCAAAATGACCTGAAACTTTTTGTGCTTATTCCTCAGCTAATTACGAAACTTCGTGTTTTACATTTTTTGATATGAGCAACTTAAGTGTTCCGAAAAAATTCGTCTTTATAGACTGTTCTGGTTTGACAAATTCTGCCTTTTTTGTTTGCATTCTTTCTTTTACTATGCCGAGTGGATTTCTTTGCTCCACGAAACATCAGTGGCTGAAGCTAATATTTAAAAGTATCAATAATGCTTGTGTCCTTGCAGAACATATGAATTTTTAATTGTGCACTAACCCTCTAATGCGAATTACATTGAGTGTGGTGTGAAGGAAGTTTTCAAGGGTCAAGAGAAGAGGGTGATATAATGTGATCAAGAAGAGTGCAAAGCCAAAGCTTGGGGATGCCCCGTGGTTCATACCAGCAAATTCTAATAAGACTCAAGCGTCTAATCTTGGGGATGCCCAAGGCATCCCCTTCTTCATCAACAATTTATCAGGTCATTTCTAGTGAAACTATATTTTTATTCGGTCACATCGTATGAATTTTACTTAGAGCGTATGTTTTTTTATTTTGTGTTCTTCTGTTTTCCTTGATGCAATAATATTTTTGGAACCCAACATTCTTTGTGGGATAGATACACGCTCCGCTTTTTCATATGAATAATCGTTCTGCTCGTATTCTTAGTTTTTCTTCTAGCTGCTGCAAAATTCCTTTTTAGCTCCTATTTTTCATGCATCTCTTATTCAGAGCTATTAGTTTTAGTAGAGTTGTGTTATTACTCTCTTGTTTGATTGCAATATCTCTTGGAGAGTTTTTGTTTAGCATAAAATGCTTGGTGTTGGAAAGCAGTAGTACAATTTTTGTGCTTATAACGGTGCAAATAGAAGCTTGTATAGACCGTGGATAGACTTTTTCATATCATGCTAGATGTTATTTTAATTCTATGCTTAGTAGTTGTCATTGTAGCATGACTTGTCTCAAATATCTAAGAGTTCTTAATGTGCCATTGAAAGAATCATGAGTTGTTGTTGTCATATTGAAGCATGAATTTATGGTATTCTCTTTCGAATGCTTTATTTGGTTGGCTTGGCACATGCTTACACCATGTTTATGACTAAAAACCAGTCACTTATAGCCTCTATGGTAATTTAGTTTTTGACTTGTAATACCCTTTATGCTTTTATTAACAATATTTTTGTCGCTATGCATGATTATGGCCATTATTGCTCTCTTGATTTGTCGCTCCCAGTCTTTTGCTAGCCTCCACATGTACTGAGTATGAGCTCTACTCGTGCATCCAACTCCCAAAAACCAAAGTTTTCCAAATGTTTCCACCATACCTACCTACATTTGGTATTTAACCGACACTCCAAGTAAATTTCTCATGTGCTACCTTTAAAACTTACAAAATTACTTCTGTTTTGTGCTCCTGTTTTAGCTCATGAGGACGTAAATAGAGAATCTTTATCTCACTTGTTGATTGGACTTTACACACCTAGACTAGTGTCTTCATCCGCTTATCCAAATGATAGAAGAGCTGGCAGCAGGGTGCCCAACCCCAAAATTGGTTACTATTAAATTATCTTCACTATTTTTGCCCCTGATTTATCAGTCAAAGCATAATTGTGTAAACAAAAGAGAAAGAGGGATCACTTTCTGACCCCAGTTGCGTCCTTCAATGGGAGCCGCTCTTGTGAAGTCTAGTTGGCTTGTGATGTGTTGTATTTTATGTTTACCATTTATTGACATAAGCATACACCTCTCTAAAAAAATGTTTTCAATACCTTTGTTTAACAAGATAAAAAGTTCTAGCACATGAGTTAATCCTTGCTTCCCTCTGTGAAGGTCCTTTCTTTTACTTTTATGTTGAGTCTCCATCTTCTAACTTTATGCACAGTTGAGAGAGCATAGTTGCCATTCTGAGTTTAATGTGCATTTGTCCTAGAAACATTATTAATTGATTCATGATGTGCTATTATTGGCTCTCAAATTATTTGTTCTAGTCATTCACTTGAACTTTGAAGGTGTCCTGACATTTATGTTTTTCCCCACTCTTAAGGACAAGCGAAATATCACTTTGTTATGTTTTCTCTATGCTCGAAACAAACATATCACTTTCAAGTGCGTTATTATTTATGATCTTTTATTTGTGTTACTTTTCATGATGCAAGGTGATTGTTAAGTTTCATTGTTAAAATTATATCTATCATGTTTGTGTTTGAAGTACTATGATCTCAGCTATACTTGTGCTTTTACAATTTATATGATCAGGTTTATGTTTGTAGCATGTCATCTGAGAAATTATTTGTTTTTATCGTTTACCTACTCGAGGACGAGTAGGAACTAAGCTTGGGGATGTTGATGCGTCATAAACGTATCCATAATTTCTGATATTCCATGTTGTTTTCATGCCATATGCTACATGTTTCCTTTACACTTTATGCCTTTTTATCGATTTTCTGGGACTAACCTATTGACAAGATGCCATAGAGCCAGTTCCTGTTTTCTGCTGTTTTTAGTTTCAGAAAAGTAGTTCTGCAAATATTCTCAGAATTGATGATTCAAAGCCCAGAAGTCTTAGAAATCTGTCGCGCACACAGAGTCCGGAGGGGACCCGTAGGGGGGCCACAGGGCCCCACACCATAGGGTGGCGCCCCTGGCCGCGCCTGGGGCTGGTGTGGGCCCCCTGGACGCCCACCGATGTTTCCCTCTCGCCTATGTATACCTATCGGGAGGTTAACCCTAAATACCCGAGCCTTTTCCACCAAAAACATCTGCAACCGCCGTCATTGTCAACCCTAGTTCAGGAGAGTTTTGGAGCTCTCCCCGGCACCCTGCTGGGAGGGGGAATCATCACCGGAGGGCTCTACACCACCATGCCCGCCTCCGAAATGGTGCGTGAGTGGTTCATCCTTAGACTACGGGTCCATAGCAGTAGCTAGATGGTTGTTCTCTCCTCTTTATGCCTCATGTTTAGATCTTGTGAGCTGCCCTACATGATCAAGATCATCTTACTGTACTGCTACATGTTGTGTTTGCTGGGATTCGATGAATATTGAATGCTATGTCCAATGATCATCAATCTACCATGTTATTTTAATGTGCATGTTATTTATGATTTGCATGCTCTCCGTTGCTAGTAGATGCTCTGGCCAAGTAGATGCTTGTGACTCCAAGAGGGAGTATTTATGCTCGATAGTGGGTTCATGCCTCCCTTTCACTCACGCGTGAGTGAAAAAAACGTAAACGGGCGGGGGATATGCTATTTCCATTAGGGATAAAACAACGATGTTTACATTGTTCCATTACACACTTTGCTTACTGCAATTGTCTGTTGCTTGCAACTTAATACCCAATGTGTGCTCGAATGACATTCTGAGGGGGCAGATGTAACACCTAGGGTGTTACCCTGATAGAAAGTTGTTTGTTTTCTTTTGCTTGCATCACATGCATCACATGAGCATTGCATTCTGTTTTTTTTTCAAAACAACTCAAAATTCAAACACAATTAAAACTTTCCCACATGTTCAAACTTCCCAATTTCAAAATTGCAAACTAAACCACTCAATTGTTTTTCAATGGTTGAAGTTGTTTTAATCAAATTGCCTGTTAATAAAATTTTCCCCCTTTGTTAAAAAACCCTAATGGCAAATTCAAAAAATCCAAATCAAATCAATCTTATTTATCATATTTCAATATGGGTTTAAATATTAAAACTTGGCAAACAAATTTAAATTCAATAATGTTTGCAAATTGCTTGAACTTATTAAATAAAATTTGTTTATTTCCAAAATTCCAACCCAAACCCTATTTGAGAATCACCTAACAATTTAACATCACATTAATAGTTCAAACTGTTGAAAGTAATTTTAAGCTACCTTGTTGTTGCTGTTTTGCAATTTAATAAAATTTAATTATCAAACAAACAACCTCAAACCCTAATTGAAAAATTCAACTAACCATTTTAAATCAAATTCAAACTTTCAAACTTGTGAAAAATACTGCTAACCTTTGCTTTCATTTTCTGTTTGAAAAGTAATAAAAATATTTAATAGAATAAACCCTCCAAATTCTCTCCCTTTCCTCTTCCATCCTTTACAAAAAAAAATGTGTTCATAAGGAAAAACAAAAAGAAAAAAAATAGAAGGAGAAGGGTGAGCTGAGAGAACGGGCCAGCCCACCCCATCCTCTTTTCCCCCCCAAGCCCATTCTTTTTTTTCTTCTGGCCCATACCCTTTCCCGTGGTCTTCTTCCTCGTACGGAAGCGACTGCTGTCGCTGTCAGTTCCTCGCCACCGCTCGATCATCCCCCCCCACTCCGATGGCCTGCCATACCTAGCTCCTCTGCCCCATAAAACAGCCACCGATCCCCTCAGCCTAGCCCTAACCCTAGACCCCTAGCCTAGCGCCGCCAGTTTATCCTCTCCCTTCCACCTACCTTCTGTTCTTCTGAACCTCGACCACCCACCTAACCGCCGTCAGAGAAACGGCGCCACGGCCACCACAGTCCTCCTCAGGCCGAGCCACCCACGGGGATGGAACCGTGGTGGTTCCTTCCACCCCCGCGCTTCCTCGCCGGGCGATGGGAGCCCCCAGGGAGGCCGCGGCGTCGACCTCCCTCTCCTCCACCGTCGGCCTCTTCGACGTCTGCAACCACCCCACCCCGTTTCTGCTTCAGTTGCTGTACAACGACGAGCCCCACGGTGAACCATCCCCTTCCCCTCCTCCTGCTCCCATCGCCACTCACCAGCACCCACCCCTGCATATCACCAACCCGTCGCTCTCCGCGGTCCGTTGCTGCCTCGCCGCCGTTTATTTTCGTCAGAGAACTGCAGGTCTTGTGGGTTCAGTAACGCCACGCACGGAGTACACCTCAAGCTCGCTCGCACACGATGCAGAAACGCACACACCAACAGCAGCACGCACAACCACAACTCCAGCACGCCTAGATGTCCTTGCTACACTTCGAGGTCGCACCGATCGCGGTGTGATCTCCAGCAGCCGCAGCAGTTCCGTCTCTGAACTGTAATGCCTGAATTTTTGCTGAGAAATTCAGTTAGTGGCCACTGGTAGCTATTTCCTGTTTTCGTATCCCATACCAACAGCAACTCCGCAGCAGCCCAGTGGTGCAGTCCCTTGCGCGCACCACTGCCGGTCTTGGGTTCGAGTCCTGGTGAGGCAAAAAGCCCCAATCTTTTTGCTCTTTCCGCGCGCTTGGCAGCTGGCCCCACTGGTCAGCGACCGTGGAGGCCAGCACCGTTTCCACCCGCTCTGTGCGTACTCCAGCGTGGCCTGGGCCCGCTTGGCAGCGGCCCTGGGTCGCTGTGGCTGGTGTATGACACATTTTTGGGGCGCAGTTTTCACAGATGGCCCAGTCCCCACTGTTTTCCTTCATCCAGGCCCCTAACAAATCACAATTCGGTCCCTGCCATTCAAATGCATCTAATAAATCCATTTAAACTCCAAATTCAAAAAAATAAAATATGTATCCCAATCAAAATTTCATGAACTTTTCAAATATGCTTTTTGTTTTCTGTTTTGATTATTTCAAATACATCCAAATTTCAAATTCAAACAAATCCTCTTAATTTTGGTTAATTCCATAATTAATTCATACCTAATTCAAATAACACAAATCAAATATGGTTTTCAGTCCAAATTCAATGTACTTTCTGTTTATCAACTTTGTTTTGCAATTTGGGCAATTAAAATTAATGTTATTTAATAATCCTCAAAATTGGTTAATTAAATGGCATAATTAATAACTTTCAAATGGTTGCTCCAAATTAAATACTCAAAACATGTTTTTCATCCTAAATCAAATGCCACACTTGAATATCAAATTTGTTTTCTGGTTTGCAACAATTAATTTGAATAATTGTTTCATCTCTTATTTAATGCAATTAAATTGGTAACATGCGTAATTAAATCATTTGAAATTGTTTCCCAACAAATAAAATATGTTTTCCATGCCATTTTGAACCACCTTTTCAAATATAAATTTTGTTTCATGATTTGAATAATTTAAATTGCCTAAATAATTTAATCCTTGTTTAATTCATTTAAATTTTGCTAAAATCATAACTTGCTCAAAATAAATTATTTTTGAACAAATAAAATATGTTTTCAAACCAAAAAATCATAACCTTTTCAAATATGAATTTGAATTTATGTTTTGAACAAATAAAATTCAAATAATATTCAAACTTGAATTAAATTAAATTAAAACTTGTTTAATCTTGTTTAATTCATAATTAAATCATTGTAATTCCTTTGTCAATAATTGAAACATGTAATCCACCTAAAATTTGGTGTTCTAATCAAATATGAACTTTGTTAGCTGTTTTGCACAATTTAACTTGCTGAAAACAACAATTGTTTGTGTGACACCCTTAAGGAACCAAAATTTTCTAACTTAATAAATAAATTTCTAAAATTGGTAAACCTTATTTCCAACTGGTTCTATTGTTGTTATTTTGTTGTTTTCCCCATCCATGTATCATGATAATCCACTTTCACCTATTGGTTAGTTGTAAAACAATTGTTTCAACCATAATTCATGGGCTTTTCATATGCAACTCAAATTGCATATGGGCCCATTTAAACCTGTTTATCATGTCAACTAGTTTATTCTGATGCATCTTTAACTTGTCATGCATCCATATCTAGATCATGCTGGATCTTTTGCCGTAGTAGTAATTGTTGCATCCGGTGTTTGTTCGAGGTTCGTTGCTTCTTCCCGGATAGGACGTTGAGATGATGTGAGCAACGACAAGTTCTGCTACCTTGCGGGATCTCAGGCAAGTATACTCACTTGCTGCCAAATGGCTGCCTTTCATCACTTGTTACCGATTCTTTCCGTTGTTCTTATTCTAGCCTTTGCTTCGATGCTTGTGTCTCGATCCTATCGTATGTTTACCTTGCAGCCATGACATAGCCTTTCCTTCCACTTCCTATTAACTGTTGTTTGTTTACCCTGTTGGCCCTCGTGTCGTAGTTGCATGCTTAGGGTTGCTTGTGCTCGAGTCTGTTGTCGGTTACTTCTTTTACTATCTTTATTATCGTTCTGGGGGCTCGATGTTAATCAATCAATCCTGTTAATGCTAATGGTAATAATAATTTGATGATAAGGCACCGGCAGGAGGCCCTTTGTGGTTTTGAGGCCTGCTAGTGTCGACCCTAATAGGAAAAGGGTCTTGTCTACTGATCCATGATGAGCGCACTACCCGCATGTGGGAAGAGAGTATGGGCGCCCCCCTCAATTTGACTCGATTCGCATCTCGTCCAAATCGCCTCATTTAGTTCGGGTTTTCCATTTGCTGCATGCATGATCTTGCGAGCCCTTGGTACCCGGGTGGAACTTTCGTAGTCGGCATATAGGGGGACACGTTCTTAGAGTGCTATGAGGGTCCATTTTCTTCTAGGCTCGATTAGCCGTGCGCCCAAGGTGCTTTGGGCTTGATGCGAAGAAGAGTTGAGTTGAGTTGTGTTGAGTACCTCGCTTGGTGGGTTGATCCCCCGTCTGGCGGGTTATTCTTACGTGTACGGCCAAATTGGTGCAACCCTGCAGGGATAATCTTCTCGAGAAGCCGTGTTTTCCGCGGTTATGGATTACTTGGTGAAAGTATGGCTAACAAGTACTCAGGACAACTTAAACCTAATGATTAACAATCTTACACCCAATGATTAACAACTTGACTAGTAATAGGCTTATTGACACAATAATCTGAACCATCATTAATCCAACTGTGTGAGTTATCCTCGGATTGCTTCTTCGGATAAGGGGCGAGATCCAGGATGGGTTTGTTTGGATTTACTTTCAGTTGGTTACAATACTCGATCTTATCTTCTTTCTGTTAGCCGGAAGTTGTAGTATCTCTCTGTAGTTGGTTAGTGCAGCCCGCTGCCGCTTCTTTGCAATAATCCCTTCCTTTTCGTTGTACCCAAAGTATTTGTATCTTGTGATGACTGGCTACGCCGGTATCGTGTGAGTATGGTTTATCCACTTGCCAGTACTTAACCGTACTGACCCACGAATCTCTTTCGTGGCTGCATATTCAATATTGCAGTCAACAGGTTTGAAGTCTGACGACGTTAGCTTGGGAATCCCTCCGGCTTGGCCTGGGCAGGGATTGGACGCTCTCGGTTATCTTCAGGACTCTTAGTCCAATTTGTATCTTGTCCGTAGACGGATGATATGTTGTTTCTTCCGCTGTTGTTTGGATCTTTGTATTGTATCAGTTGTATCCCTGACTCGTTTGAGTCATCTTGTAAATCTCTTTTCTGTTGTTGTTGTGGATTATTCGTGAACTGTTGTAATGTTATCACAAGTGGCAACCTGGAATCGGTTATTATGTGGATTTTGGCGGGAATGCTGAAATCTGCATAGTGCCCGATCTCGGGGCGTCACAGCAGATAGACCGTCCACCCAGTGGTGCTGCCCACTTCTACTAAGGCTGATGGATTATTAGTCATATATGCAGTTGGATAACGGTCTATGTATCTTGTTGTAATGCCCGCATGAATTACATAGTAATCATCATGTCATGCATATGCACCACGGTGCAGCCTTTATATCAATCAATTGCCCAACTATAATTTGTTTACCCAGCATGCTATCTATCTATTTTGGAGAGACACCATGATGGGTGACATTGGTAAACCCCAAGAGAAAGGTTGTGAAGAGTGCAGCGGCAAGTTTTCCCTCAGAAAAGAAACCAAGGTTGAATCGACTAGTAGGAGGACAAGCAATCTCTGAAGGTTCATTCAGCTGAGATGGCAGGGCGCACTACCGGTTCAGTAGAAACGTGGAACCTACACAACACAATCAAATCACTTTGCCCCCAACGAAGCAGTGAGGTTGTCATTCTCACCGGTTTTGCTGAACACAAAGAGGTTAAACGTATGGTGTGAAAAACAATATGAGAACAATATGAAAGCAGTAGCAGCAGTGTGAAAATAGTGGAAGCAGTGTGTGTATTATTAGTATGAGAAAATGGACCGGTGTCCACAATTCACTAGAGGTGTCTCTCCATAAAATATAAATAACATGTGTGGTGAACAAATTACAGCTGGGCAATTGACAGAAATGAAGGTTGCACTGTAGTGCATATGCAAGACATAAAGATTACTATGTGATTCATGCGTACATTACAACAAGATACATAGAACGTCATCCAACTGCATTTATGACTAATAATCCACCCTCCGAATATCATCCGAACAAACGTTGGGTATTAAGTTGCAAGCAAAAATTAATCGCAGTAAGCAAAGTGTGAAATATTAACAATGTAAACTAAGTAAACACCGTTGTTTTCTCCCTAATGGCAAAAGCACATCCTCCATCCGTCACGTTTTTGTCACTCGAGCACGGATGCAAAGGAGGCATGAACCCACTATCGGGCATAAATACTCTCTCCTGGAGTTACTAGCATCTACTTGGCCAAAGCATCTACTAATAACGGAGAGCATGCAAGATCATAAATAACATATGCATGAAGATAACATGATAGATTGATAATCAGAAGACATAGTATTCAACATTCATCGGATCTCAACAAACACAACATGTAGCATTACATAAAGATGATATCAATCATGTAGGGCAGATCACGAGATCTAAGGGCATCTCCAGTCGTCCCCCCCAGCGCCCCCCCAGGACGCAAAATAGCGCCGTTTTGCTCGAAAAGCGCCGTTTTTTTACCACTCGCCCCCCAGGACCCGAAAAAGCGCCGTTTCGGCGGAATTTAGCACCGTCGCACCCAGGCGGAACCCAGCCCGTTGTGTTCGGCCTGGGGGGGGGGGGCGGCGGAAGGAAAAGCGCGCGTGGGCCATCGCTATCGGCGAGGGAGCGCTATTTGACCCACTTTCCCCACCCCGGCTCGGCTTTTCCTCTCTCTCGCCTCGCCATCGCCACGCCGCCGATCACACCCCACGTCGCCGCCGCCGGCCGCCATCACGCACCAGCGGCGAGGCAAAACCACCGCAGGCCTCTCCGCCACATCGTCGCCGCCGTTTGCTCGCGTCTCCGCCGCGGAGGGGGTTGTGCCCGGTGAACCGCGTCCACCACCCACAAGGTGTTCGACGTTCTGCCCGAGACATGGACTCCGACGCCGAGGAGATGCTCGCCGAGCTCTTCGACGAGGAAGACCAGACCGCCATCAACGATGAGGAACACCTGCTCGTCCTGAGCTGCCTGGCCGGATTGCTGGCCCAGGACGCCGCGCCGCGCCGCACTGGATCGAAGCCCGGTTGCCACAAGAGCAGGCCGAGGCAGCGGTACGAGGGCTACTGCATCCTCTACTCCGACTACTTCGCCGAGGATCCCACCAACGACGAGAAGGTGTTCCGGCGTCGTTTCAGGATGAAACGCACGCTCTTCCTCAAGATCATGCATGCCATCCGGGAGTTCGACACCTACTTCAAGTTGAAGAAGGACTACACCGGCACGGTAGGATTTACCTCTATCCAGAAGTGCACGATGGCCATGAGGTTGCTTGCATACGGTGCTCCCGCAGATGCACAAGATGACTACCTGCGCATGAGCGAGTCCACGGCCCTCGAGTGCTTGAACAAGTTCTGCCGAGCAGTGGTTGCAGTTTTTGGCCCAATATACCTGCGATCACCCAATGCGCAAGACACTGCTCGTCTCCTCGCAGAGAATAAAGCAAGAGGGTTTCCTGGGATGCTTGGCAGCATCGACTGTATGCATTGGGCATGGAAGAACTGCCCATTTGACTGGCAGGGGATGTACAAGGGAAAGTAAGGAGAGTGCTAGGTGGTTCTCGAGGCCGTGGCTTCGTACGATCTATGGATTTGGCATTCATTCTTTGGTATGCCTGGAAGTTACAACGACATCAATGTCTTGCAGTGCTCGAATGTCTTTGCCGAGCTTGTCGAAGGCCATGCCCCCCTGTGAACTATGAGATCAATGGACACCAGTATACAAAGGGGTACTATCTTGCAGATGGCATCTACCCGAAGTGGGCAACATTTGTGAAGAGCATCTCCAACCCTATCCCAGGAAGCGCAAAAGCTTGGTTTTCCAAGTGCCAGGAGGCTTGCAAGAAGGATGTTGAGCGGGCATTTGGTGTGCTGCAATCTCGATTCGCTATTGTCCGGTACCCAGCTATGACTTGGTCGAAGTCCAACATGTGGGAGGTGATGCAGTGTTGTGTGATCTTGCACAACATGATCATTGAGAGTGAGCGGGATGACCCGGTGGCTGACAGTGAGGCAAGCACACCATACTACCGGTAGGGCCCTCTTGCAGATGTTGATCACCAGGTGCCGGCATCATGGACAGACTTCCTCACCAAGCGACAGGAGATTCGACACGCTGCAACACACCAAGCTCTGCAGGATGACCTGGTGCAGCATTTGTGGGCGCGAAAGGGGAATGGCAATGTTGAGGACGATGACGATGCCTAGTGTAATTTATTTATTTTGTTTAAATTGTTGAACTATTTTATTTGTGTGGCAAAACTCTATTTATTTGGTGGCAAAAGTTCAATTATTTGTGTGCCAAACCTCTACCTGTCCAAATTGGGCCGAATCGCCGGCTGGGGGGGCGGCCTGGGTTCACGGCTGTGAAACGCGCCCCCCAGTTTCCAGAATAGCGTCGTTTCGCGCCGCGGCGCGAAAAAAGGCCGGGTTTCTGCGTCCTGGGGGGCTCAACGACTGGAGATGCCCTAAACATGAGGTATAAAGTGGAGAAGAAAACCATCTAGCTACTGCTATGGACCCGCAGTCCAGGGATGAACTACTCACGCATCACTTCGGAGGAGGGCATGGTGGTGTAGACCCCTCCGGTGATGAAGTCCCCTCCCGGCAGGGTGCCGGGGAGAGCTCCAGAACCCTCCCGATCTCGGAATGACGATGACAGCGACCTCGGGTGTTTCTCGGGACGAAGTGGTATATTTTTTGGGTTGTCATATCGGGGGGAATAAATACGCGAAAGGGCGATGGCGGTGGAAGCCCGAGGTGCCCACACCACCCCAGGCGCGACCAGGGGGCGCTCCCCCTATGGTGTGGCCCCCCCTCTGGGCCTCTTCGGGACTCCGTGGAACCTTCGGGAATTCTAAGACTTCCGGGCTTTGAATTTTCTAGTTCCGAGAATATTTCCAGAACAAATTTTCTGAAACTAAAAACAGTAGAAAACATGGAACTGGTTCTATGGCATCTTGTCAATAGGTTAGTCCCGGAAATCGATAAAAATGACATAAAAACATGTAGGAAATAACATGAAAACAACATGGAACATCAGAAGTTAAGGATACGTTTATGACGTATCAACATCCCCAATCTTAGTTCCTACTCGTCCTCGAGTAGGTAAACAATAAAAACACATAATTTTTGAGGTGACATGCTACCAACATAAACTTGATCATCAATAATGTAAAAGCATAAGTAAGCTGAGATCACAATACTTTAAACACAATCATGATAGATAAAATTTTAACAATAAAGCATAGAAATCACTTTGCATCATGAGAAGTAACACAAATAAAAGATCATGAATAATAATGGACTCGAAAGATATACGTTTGTTTCAAGCATAGAGATAACATGGCAAAGTGATATTTTGCTTGTCCTTAAGAGTGGGGCAAAACATAAATGCCAGGACACCTACAGAGTTCATCAGCAAGACTAGGACAAATAATTAGAGAACAAACAATAACACATCATGAATCAATTAATAATGTTTGTGGGACAAATGCACATTAAACTCAGAATGGCAACCATGCTCTCTCAACTGTGCATGAAGTTAGAAGATGGAGACTCAACATAAAATTAAAAGAAAGGCACTGCGCAGAGGGAAGCAGGGATCAACTCATGTGGTAGAGCTTTTTATTTTATTAAACAGAGGTGTTGAAAACATTTTTAAGGGAGGTGTATGCTTATGTCAACGAATAGTAAACAGAAAATACACTACGTCACAAGCCAACTAGACTACACAAGAGTGGCTCCCATTGAAGGACGCATCTAGGTAGAAGGTCATCCCTCTTTCTCTTTTGTTTACACAATTATGCTTTGACTGATAAATCAGGGGAAAAATAGTGAAGAAAAATTGTTTGTATTAATTTTAGGGTTCGGCACCCCGCTGCCAGCTCTTCTATCAATTGGATAAGCGGATGAAGCCACTAGTCCAGGGTGTGAAAGTCCAATCAACAAGTGAGATAAATATTCTCTATTTACGTCCTCATGAGCTAAAACAGGAGCACAAAACGGGAGTATTTTGAAAGTTTTGAAGGTAACACACGAGCAATTTACTTTGGCGTGGCAGTTAAATACCATATGTAGGTAGGTATGGTGGATACATTTGGCAAACTTTGGTTTTTGGGAGTTGGATGCACGAGTAGAGCTCATAATTAGTGACTGGTTCATAGTCATAAACATGGTGTGATCATGCGCCAAGTCAACCAAATTAAACATTCAAAGGACGACACCACAAATTTATGCTTCAATATGAGAAGAACAACTCATGATTCTTTTAAGGCACATTAAACACTCTCAGCTATATGAGACAAATCATGCTACAAAATAACCACTAAGCTTTAGAATTAAAATAACATCTAGCATGATATGAAAAAGTCTAGCCACAGTCTATACAAGCTTCTATTTGCATCGTTATAAATTCTACTACAAGCAGCAATTTCTTTTCCCAACAAGCACCATACAAAATATGTTTTAAAAAAACTCTCTAAATGATACAACAAGCAAACATGAGAGTACTGACATAACACTACTAAAACTAACAGCTCTGAATATGCCCGAGAGGCAATAATAAAGCGGTTATTATCTTATTTCTTGTTTATAATAAATGTTTATTACTCATGCTAGAATTGTATTAACCGGAAACGTTGATACGTGTGTGTTTAATAAACAAACAATGGTTCCTAGTAAAGCCTCTCTTTTAACTAGCTCGTTGATTAATAGATGATCAACGTTTCCTGATCATGAACATTGGATGTTGTTAATAACGGGGTCATGTCATTAGAAGAATGATGTGATGAACATAGACCCAATATCAAGATAACAATACGATCAATTCATTTAGTTTATATTGTTATATCTTGCATACGAAGTAACTTATTCCTTAGACAATGAGATCATGTCAATCACTGACACCGGAAGGGTGCTTTGATGTCATCAAACGTCACACCGTAACAGGGTGACTATAAAGGTGTCGTTAGGGATTCGGAAAGTATTAGTTGAGGCTCATGGATCAAGAGTGAGATTTGTCCATCCAAATGACGGAGAGATATACTTTGGGCCCTCTCGGTGATATCACATCGACACCGCTTGCAAGCACGTGACTAGGTCACAAGGATGTCATATCACGGAAACGAGAAAAGAGTACTTGTCGGTAACGAGATTAAACAAGGTATGGTTGATACCAATGATCGAATCTCGGACAAGTAAAATATCGCGATACAAAGGGAATAGTCACGACGTTGATGGTTCACACGATCACGAGAGTCATCGTTGAATATATAGGAGTCATCACGGATCTCCAGATCCCGCTGTTGATTATTGATCGGAGAGGAGTCTCGATCATGTCTATCTTATTCGCGAATCGTAGGGTGACAGACTTAAGGTTCGATGACGCATTTGAGAGGATACGGAATATCGAAGAATGTTTTGGGAAGCACCGAGGTCGAGGAAAATTGAAATAGTTCAAGAGGTTTTTCGTCGAATGGTTGTTAATAGAATTAAAAAATGATTCAAGGTTCTATATGCAAATGTTTGTTAATAGAATTAACAAATGCTGAAATAAAGAAATAAAAATGTTTTATTTATTTATTAAAAAAAACTCTTGGATTTTCTAAGTGGGAAATAAAGGGAAAATGAGTGGGTGTGAGTGGAGTGTCCACTCACATGATGAGGGAAGAGGTGGGGGCACCACCATTGGCTGGCCGCCGCATTTCCTCTACAAAAGGAGGGTGAGAGCTCTCCCTCCTCGACACACTCGCCCACCTCATTTCCTCTCCACCCGCTGATCCATTCCATGGTCTCCGGCTCGGTGAAGCCCTGACCGTGGGATTCTTCACCACCACCACCACGCTGTCGTGCTGCTGGAGTTCCGAGGGATCCTCTACTTCCGCTTCCCCGCTGGATCGAGGGAACGGAGGTCATCATCAACCGTACGTGTGACCGATCACGGAGGCACCGCCGGATTGCGGTGCACATCTCTCGCTCTCGGGATCGGTGTGAGTACGGCTACACCAACAACGAGATTTGGTCTCGTAACTCTTTGTGTCTTCGAGGGTATGTTCTTCTTAAGACTCTCTCTATGCACGTTGCTTTCATCTCCTAGATTAGATCTTGGCCTTTCGGGTGTCTCTCGAAGGAAATTTTTTGTTTTCTACGCAACCTACCCTACAGTGGTATATGTGGGCATTGATGATCATGTTATTTCCTCCTTGAGTATTTTATGATCTTAGTGGCATAGTTGGATGAAGCTTCCCTAGACAAACTTTACGTGTACTATGTACGCGAGACCTGTCTCACTTGTGGCTGAGGGGGTGTCCGTTTCTCCAACTATAGTGAAGATCTAATCTACGAAGGGTTGTTAAAAATATGTTTATCAGCATTGTGGTTGATGTTCGTAGGTATGAACGGTTCTATCCTCGAAAGACCTAAAGCCACGTAAAATATGCAAAAATAAAATTTGAGGTGTCTAACTAGTTTTTGTCGGGCATGTGATGTGATATGATCAATGTTACAAATTTGATTATGAGATTATCTCTTTTGTAAATTATTGATATACCGGAAGGAACCATATGGTTGTCTTATTATTGATGTACAATCAAGATGGAGGTGCCATCAACCTTGGTGCCACGCCGGTGGAATGATGGAGATCATACCATGATGCACATGATGGAGATCAAGTGCAAGAAGGATCATATCATATCACATCATCCATACATGTGATGTTAATCCTTTTTATGCATCTTATTTTGCTTAGATAGCGACGGTAGCATTATTAGATGATCCCTCTCACTTAATATCAAGATAATAATGTGTTCTTCCTTAGTATGCACCGTTAAGAAAGTTCGTCGTTTCGAGACACCACGTGATGATCTGGTGTGACAGACTCAACGTTCGCATACAACGGGTGCTGACGAGCCTAGCATGTATAGACATGGCCTCAGAACACATGCAATACTACGGTTCTACTTGGCGAGCCTAGCATGTACAGACATGGCCTCGGAACACGTAACCGAAAGGTAAAGGATGAGTCATATAGATGATATGATGAACATGTCGATGTTAGCCTTTGAAGCTACATCATCTCACGTGATGATCGGTTTTTGTGTAGTGAATTTGGTTCGTGTAATCACTAAAAACGACTAGAGGGATGTTGTTTTTGAGTGGGAGTTCACGTAGTAATTTTGAATTAACTTGAACTTATTTATCATGAACAACCAATCAAAGTGAATTTGCAAAAATTGTAGTATTCATTGGCATGCACAAACTACCTTACACTTAGATTGTTAATTGAGATATAACTATTATGATCTAGTAAAACCCATTTAAGATTGGTACTGTATTAGTGAAATTTAAAATTGAGTCCTATTGCAGATTTTCGGTATTTCCTACCTAGCTCCATATGATTAATGATTGATTGATCTAGAGAGCAAATAATTCCTACTTAGAATCCAGAGTCATGGTTGCTTCCATATTACTTTACCTTCAAAAGAATATTTTGTTGATCAAGGTGATTTAGGAACTGAAAAGAATTGTTTTCAGAAACAATCAAGTGAAAGATATATTGATATCTAGAAACTTATTTGTGGCAACATGACTGGGTATAATTTAGCGTGACAATGTATGCTTATATTATTTGAATATATGCAATGATTGAAGACGCTAGGCGTTTGAATATTCCAAGAATTTGGGCGCTAAAAGTTATCCTCTAAATTCTTCCTTCGAGCTATAGTAGTTTAATCATAAAATTGTTATGATGGAATGAATTAAAAGTATGGGTAAAATCGTTTACTATGCTTGAAGATTGCTAAGAGTGGAATCTGTAAGAATGCTATTAATATGGTGATATCTATACCTCTTATAAAGCAAAACCCCACTAGAGGTCATTTAAGTTGTCTATCTGACATGCATACTATCCACATCATCACGCAATCTCAGCCATCCAATTTTAATCGCGTAGCGTCCATTTATTTTGTCTCAAGTCATGCTCCCATGAATTCTCAACATAGAAAATAGTACAAGCCATGTGAAAAAATGAAAGCGTCACATGAAGAAAAATGACTACACTGGTGTGCCCCGTCCGCATTCTGCCAATTACTTCTTATATTAATAAATGCCTTTACAATTACCACAACAGCCTAATTACAACCCAACGCAGACCCAATTTATATAGGAAAACAAACAGCCACATTAATATCGACATCCATGTAAGTTGCGTCTCTCTCTCCCTTTCCCTCCCATCAACCGGTTTATTTCCTTGTTGTGTGCATAAATATTCTCCTTCTCTCTCACATTCTCTATATCCATGTCCCTCCCATGTCGCTGAACTCTCTCATCTGTCCATCACTGCCTCATCATACGGCCGTCGCCCTCTGCTCCCCATGGGCTCATCGTAGCTCTGGCTACATCTACACAGGAGGTGCTCGCCGTGGAACTGCCGCTGGCCACCATGCTTGCTGACGCAAGCCATCGTGCATTAGGTAAAATAAAACTTAGCTGAACGATACATTGTTCCCGCCAAACTATTGAGCAAAGGTAATATAGTGGAATACATGTACTCCCTCCGATCCATATTAATAGGTGCTAAAGTGGATGTATTTAGACATGTTTTATTGCTAGATACATCCACTTCAGCACCTATTAATATGGATCGGAGGGAGTATTTATGTGTTGTACTGCAGGAGAAATAACCCAGTGGGCTATCAGCCAAGCGACTCAAGTCCATTAGGTTATGTTATCTGCATCCGTTTTTCGTTTTCCATTCAAGCCTCGAAGAAAATATGAGTCTGCAAGGATTTTGGTTGTAGTTAGAAGGTCGCCGATGGCTATGGTTCTGATCTGAGTCAACATGAATTTGGGTGAGAGGGTTACGTCATTTTTTCAGTTGGAAGAAATAATCAGCTACCGATTTGGCCAGGTTGTGCCTTTTAATTTCCTGTTCTTCGTAGTACTTTTTTTATACAATAATTTTCTTAAGCATTCTGGGTTACTTTTATTTTGACTGGCTATATTATACAAGCTGATGGATATTAAATGAACATTCTTCATGCGGCATAATTATGCACACTCCTTTGAATTAGCAAGAAATACCTTTGAATTAGCATGCATGGATGTCTTAGAACTCATTTATATTTGTAAGCGTCTTATGTTGAGTTCTATGCTCCACCTTGCTTAGATAAAAAGTTACCAATGTTTTGGATAGACAGAGTTTGCGAGGGAAGATGACAATATTTCAATAATTTTTTTTACAGTTACCATAATTTGTAAAAATACGTTTTCATTCTTATACAGCTATTGTACAAAATTTTCATCAAAATGGATATTGTATGCACTAAAATTTCTCGCAGCAACGCGCGGGGTTTTCTTCTAGTTAGTAGAACAATGAAACTCAAAGTATGATTCAATGGATGATAGTATATGACTAACACGCCAAGGAAAATGAGCTAGTATGACTAGCATTGTTTGATGTTGAGTGATTCTTCTTCTAAAGGAAAAAGAATATTGAGAATAGAATTACAAAAGATATATGGCAGAAAAGAAGATAACTGGAAAAGTCCAACTTAGGTGTATAGGCTTGATATACAAGTTATAGATATATTAGTTAACAAAGTATTTTTTGAGTATTTTGGTACCAGATTGGTTGGTATGAGTTGTCATACAAAGCAACACAATACAAAAATACAACGGCCTAAAAGGAACTAGTAGTAGATGTGAATCGATCATGACAAGAACAGAAATAAAGTGTTATTTTGTTCATTGTCGTATCGAACCAAACATTCAAGATTTATTTTAAGAACTTAATAAGTTGTTATTTTGTTCTAGTCTTTTGTGAGAACAAATGAGATTGTTCAAACTATGGCCATATTCCATAATTGATGGATGTGTCAATATAAATCATGTTGATAAAGTAAACATCTATAAGACTAAATGCTAAACGTTGCAAGACGTAAAAGAATTTCACTTAAATTGTGACACCACCATTTTAGCATATCGGAAAGGAAAACATGAAGGAACTCCATGTTGATGGAGTTCTGGAGTCATTTTGTTTTGAATAAATTGACGCTTGTGAGACCTCTTCCAAAAGATGACTAAAATTCCGTTCATAGGCCAAAGTAGAATGGACGACTAATTTAATGGAGATTTTACATATTGATGTATATAGTCCATTATGTATAGTCATGTGTGGTGGATTAATTTTTCCTTCATAAATTTCCGTCGATGATTTGACTAGATATATGAGTATATCTATTTAAAGAGAATGGAGTTTGAAATTTTTGAATTGGTTCAAATTATTGTTAGTATAAAGTTAAAATCATTGTAACAAGATAATCAAGTATTTATGATTGGATCATAAAGGATAAAGTTTGAGTTACAAGTTTAGCAAAACATCTGAGGAGTTGCAGAATTGTTCTACAACTTATACTTCTCGAACACCCCACATTAGTTTGGAGTATTCAAGAGACAAAATCAAACCTTGTTGGACATGGTAAGATTAATAAAAATGCCATTATAATTTTGTAGTGTATACATTAGTGACAACTGCTTTTACACTGAAAAGAGCGCCATCATGATCCGTTGAAATTGACACCATATAAGATATGGTTTGGGTAATGACCCGAATTGTCTTTTTCCTAAGTTTTGGTATGCATAGCATGTGTAAAAGGTTTACAACCAAAATAGGATACATATATATTTATAAGGTTATCCTAACGAATCCATTGGGAATTTATCCTATCACCGAACCAAAGACAAATGTTGTTTGTCAGAAAGGGTTGATTTCTCGAGAAAACAGTTCTTGCGGAACAAGTGAGAGGGAGGACAGTACAAACTCAATGAGATTAGAGAATCTTCATTATCATGTCAAGAGTAGCGCAACACTGGAAGTTGTTCTGGGATTTTCTATTTTGACCAAGTAGAAGACACTACATGTGTTGAAGATACTTCGAATGAGTTTGCGAACTGAACCACAAAAGTCCTAAAACTTTGTACTTAGACCAACTTGTGGTTTAAGATTAAAGTGTTATTTTGACAACAAAGGACCTGGACCTTATAAAGGAAGCAAATGATGGGCCCTGACTTCATAAAATTGGCTATAAGTCATTATATCCACGATAGTATCCTTGTATGAATATTAAGTATGTGACTTGGTAGTACTTTCAAAAGGCATGATGCCTGACGATAGAAAAAGGGTTTATATAGCAACAAAGACATGGATGTTTACATCCTTTGAAAGTTGTACTTGTCGAAAAGATGTTTTCGACGGAGTTCAAAGAGTTGACTACTGCAAGATTTTGATCTTCCGTAGTGATGCTTTAGTCTTTGCGGATAGTTCTAGAAAAAGTTACATATTATGATATGGAAGTTGAATAACAAAAATCAACTTTCCTCTCAAGGAAGTTTGATCGAGGTTGTGTACTTGACACAGTCTGAGAGTTTTGTAAAATTCAAAAGGTTGCTGGAAAGGTATGCACACTTCAATGGTTGAAGTGAGCATAACGAAGTTGGAATCTTTACCTTAATGAAGTTATCAAAAGAGTTTGATTCCATCATGAACGATAAAGATGCTTGTAGAGTTACAAGAAATTAAGTGGAAGCGCTAAGACATATTTCCAATGCTTTATGTAGATGACATATGGTTGATTGAAAAATATGTATTTTAAATTAACACGGTTAAGATTTTCATATTGATGAAAGACTTAGGAAATATTGGGCACCGATATCTATAAGAGATGGATTGAAGCGCCTGATACGGTTGAGCCAAATTACATAGATGAAATATTGAAGTAAGTCAATATCGAAATGACAAGAAGGAGTTCTTGCCACATGGAAAAGAATTGTGCAAGATTCAAGTGTTTTGACACATGATGAGCATAATTGAAATTAAGATTTCTAAGTCATGTGTTCCATGCTATGTACACAACCAGATGAGTCCTATGCTATAAAATGTTATAGCAGGAAAATTCATATGATGATTAGACAACAGTGGGAGAGATCCTTATGTCATTTTAGAAATGCTAAGGATATGTTTTCCTATATAGTAATGACAAACTGTTTGTTGTAATATATTACACTAATAGTCTTGTCATATATTCAAATAATTTTATCTCAATTAAAATATGTGATGAAGGATAGTACAATAGGCTGGAAGAAATTTCCATGCTGGATTTGAAAGAGTTTCAAAATTAAAGTATTGTGACGGATACTAGAACAAAGGCTAAGTATATCGTTGTGTTGACAACAAAATAATATGAGTATTTTGTGTCAAGGAGTTCTTTATTGAACTTGGTGAATTTCCAAGAATGTTGACACTATGAAGCTACATTTTCACAATGTTAGTAACATTGGTTTAAGCTAAGGAATTAAGGTTTCACCGGTTGACCAAATATATACAAAGCCATCTCATTAGGGAATGAGTGATGCGTGTAGACGCAAAGAACATGCAAATACAATAGGACCTGAACAATTCAGATCTTTTTGATAATGTTTACCACATGCGAAGCATGGAAATAACACTAGAACGCCATATGTGTTAAGTGCTTACAGACTAGATTATTGACTCTAGTGCAAGTGGGAGACTGAAGGGAATATGCCCGAGAGGCAATAATAAAGTGGTTATTATCTTATTCCTTGTTTATGATAAATGTTTATATCTCATGCTAGAATTGTATTAACCGGAAACGTTGATACATGTGTGTTTAATAAACAAACAATGGTTTCTAGTAAAGCCTCTCTTTTAACTAGCTCGTTGATTAATAGATGATTAAGGTTTCCTAATCATGAACATTGGATGTTGTTAATAACGGGGTCATGTCATTATAAGAATGATGTGATGAACATAGACCCAATATCAAGATAACAATACGATCAAGTCATTTAGTTTATATTGTTATATCTTGCATACAAAGTAACTTATTCCTTAGACCATGAGATCATGTCAAACACTGATACTGGAAGGATGCTTTGATGTCATCAAACGTCACACCGTAACAGGGTGACTATAAAGGTGCCGTTAGGTATTTGTAAAGTATTAGTTGAGGCTCATGGATCAAGAGTGGGATTTGTCCATCCAAATGACGGAGAGATATACTCTGGCCCCTCTCGGTGATATCACATCGACACCTCTTGCAAGCACGTGACTAGGTCACAAGGATGTCATATCACGGAAACGAGAATAGAGTACTTGTCGGTAACGAGATTGAACAAGGTATGGTTGATACCAATGATCGAATCTCGGACAAGTAAAATATCGCGAGACAAAGGGAATAGTCACGATGTTGATGGTTCACACGATCATGAGAGTCATCGTTGAATATATAGGAGTCATCACGGATCTCCAGATCCCGATGTTGATTATTGATCGGAGAGGAGTATCGATCATGTCTATCTTATTCGCGAACCATAGGGTGACACACTTAAGGTTCGATGACGCATTTGAGAGGATACGGAATATCGAAGAATGTTTAGGGCAGCACCGAAATTGTTTCGGGGAAAATTGAAATAGTTCAAAGGGTTTTTTGTCGAATGGTTGTTAATAGAATTAAGAAATGATTCGAGGTGCTATATGCAAATGTTTGTTAATAGAATTAACAAATACTGAAATAAAGAAATAAAAATGTTTTATTTATTTATCAAAGAAAAACTCTTGGATTTTCCAAGTGGGAAATAAAGGGAAAATGAGTGGGTGTGAGTGGAGTGTCCACTCACATGATGAGGGAAGAGGTGGGGGAACCACCATGGGCTGGCCGCACCCCCCTTGGTCTGCCTCCCCCTCCCCTGTAAAAGGAGGGTGAGAGCTCTCCCTCCTCCACACACTTGCCCACCTCATTTTATCTCCACCCGCTGCTCCATTCCATGGTCTCCGGCTTGGTGAAGCCCTGACCATGGGATTCTTCACCACCACCACGTCGTCGTGTTGCTGGAGTTCCGAGGGATCCTCTACTTCCGCTTCCCCGCTCGATCGAAGGAACGGAGGTCGTCATCAATTGTACGTGTGACCGATCACGGAGGCATCGCCGGATTGCGATGCACATCTTCTCGCTCTCGGGATCGGTGTGATTACGACTGCGCCAACAACGATATTTGATCTTGTAACGCTTTGTGTCTTCGAGGGTATGTTCTTCTTAAGACTCTCTCTATGCTTGTTGCTTTCATCTCCTAGATTAGATCTTGGCCTTTCGGGTGTCTCTCGCGTAGGAATTTTTTGTTTTCTATGCG
The DNA here is from genome assembly GCA_028641055.1 of Alopecurus myosuroides. Taxonomy (NCBI): domain Eukaryota; kingdom Viridiplantae; phylum Streptophyta; class Magnoliopsida; order Poales; family Poaceae; genus Alopecurus; species Alopecurus myosuroides. Next base: position 118,778,038 of record CM054060.1, on the reverse strand, counting down.
ACGAACCCTACATCTCTCCCAAACAAGGAATGCTAGGGTCCAACTAAGTTTATTGCAGCAAGGAAAACAAAGAAAAAACAAGCAGACTCTCCAAGTAAACTTCATATGATGTGACCGAATAAAAATATAGTTTCACTAGAAGTTAACTGATAAATTGTTGATGAAGAAGGGGATGCCTTGGGAATTCCCAATCTTAGATGCTTGATTCTTCTTAGAATTTTCTAGGATGAACCACAGGGGCATCCCTAATATTTTCCTTTGCACTCTTCTTGATCACATTATATCACCTTCTTCTCTTGACCCTTGATAACTTGCTTCACACCACATTCAAAGAGTAATTTGCATTAGAGGGTTAGTGCAACAATAAAAAAAAATCTATGGGTTATGTATGTGCACAGATTCTATTTATACTTTTAAACATTAGCTACAACCACTAATGTTTCGTGAAGCAAAGAAATCCACTTGACCTCGTAAAAGAGCAAATGCAAGAAAAATGGCAGAATCTGCCAAAACCAGAATAGTCTGTAAAGACGAATTTTTTTGGGGCACTTATGTTGCTAAGATAAAAAACTTAAAGAATGAAAAAGTTGCAGAATTAGCTGAGGAATAAGAACAAAAAATTTCAGGACATTTTGATCTTTCTGTGAATTACGCGATTTTTTACGACGCACAACAGAAATCTGTTTCCTGCGCAAAAATCCGAAACCAACTCTAACTCTCGTCAGAAACTTTACTTGGCACAACTAAAACATGAAAATAAAGATACAAAGGAGTTTCTACAGAATTATACAACCCCTTGACTCAAAGAAAACAGAGAAAAACAAAGCAAAAATAAAACCATGGGTTATCTCCCAAGAAGTGCTTTTCTTTAACGCCTTTTAGCTAGGCCGAGAAAAGTGGATTCACGTGTTTTCACGTGGAGAGACATTCAAATGAAGACAAGAAAATTCCTTAATAATACATTGTATTTTATCTAAGTGAGTTTCAGAGACTCCTCTCTTAGAACTTTTAGGCTTACTATTCTCATCAAATAAATTCTCAGGAACAATCCAATCAAAATTCTTCTCCTGAGCTTCATGCAGTGCTACCAATTTAAAGGGGATTGGTATTTGTTGTATTTGTGTCAAATATTGTGTACGTGTTAGGTTACGCTTGGACTTGGAGTTGTAATAGGTGTGGATAGGTTATGAATAGTGTTGGAGTCGAACTCCTGTAGCCTAAGCCTCTCATATAATGTGGGGGGTGCCACACAATGTAACCATGACGACTTGATAGCAGCAGGCGCGCAAGGGAAGTCGGCGGCTTGTGCCGGCGACCAAGGCGGCCGGTGCAGCGGTATCAACGGGGAGGTACGCCTGTAGTCATGCCCCGCAGATGTAGGTGAGTTCGCGGAACTGCGTTAACAAATCTCGATGTCGTCATCATGCTGTGATTGCTTGGTCCTCGGTAGATCGATTGTGCGCCTACGATTTGTAACAAGTGGTATCAGAGCGAGGTTCGGAAGTCGCAGGAAGTTGATCTAGCGAGAAAGATAAGCGATCAGAAGCACTGCAACAGAAATCCAGGGTGACGGCAGGACGGATACTTCAGGCGACGACTGCGGCATGTACAACAATGTGATCCCGACGAGATCGGATCAGCATGCAAGCTGGAACAACGCGGAACCTGTGTAGAGGCAGAGTGCAGCGGCAAGGATCGAGGATGCGTGGGGAGTCGTGCAGATCAGCCGAAGTGGAGCCGTGGAGGCGTGAAGCGCTCGGTTTCTCTGGAGTGTCAGAGTATGCATGGGGCTGGTCAGGTATCTATGTGGGCTGTCCAATCAAACCACAATTTTTTTGGTATGGCCTAGGTGTACGTGACTTCTCCAATGTGTGGTGGCATGCAGGCAACAAAAAAAGCAGCGAAGTGAGATTTGTTAGGTGAAAAAATTATCTGCATGTACGTGCACCCAAGAAGCTACGAGAGGCAATTTCTTTTGGTTTGTTGCTTAGTTTGCGCGGGGTTTCTTCCAGAAGGTCGGCAGATTGATGACGTGCTGGAGCGCGTTGGCAGGATCATGCATATACAAGCGTCGGACAGTGCACGGCAATTGGCGGGTTGTACTAGGCGCAAGTGTGGAGCATGGTTGCAGTCAGATACGTTCGGTTGGGTTTGACTGGACAATCTGACGGATCGACGGGAGGTCGGTCAGAATAGAAGACGATGAAGATCGGCGATGACGACGTAGGAGCGTGACGGCTAATGGTGTCCGAATTCTGTGGCGTGGAAACACGTGGCGCATGCCCGAGAGCATGTGTGCTTCGACTTGCAATGGCGCGGGGTTGATTCAAGATGGCGTACGAATGAGATCTTGAGGTCGACGGGACGCGAGATGGACTGATCATCTACCATGGAGTCATGTTGAAGGTGGAGCTGGGTCTAAAGATTCCACTCAGCTGATGGAGGGGCTACGGCGTAAGTGCACAGAGAGTCGAAGCCTAGTCATCGGGAAGGCGAGAAGCACGTTGGTCGGACTGGACGTCAGAGTTCGAGAGATACGAGGAACTCGGCATCGGTCCGGTATGACTGATGGTTATCTACAGTGGGGCCTGAGATGGTGTGGGTTAGCGACCCTTGAGATCTTGGCCAAGATTGCGGATGCTCGACACGGTAATAGCGGCTAGGTGTGCGGTAAGCACGGGACACGGCGACGGGACAGGGCACGAGCGGTCGGACATGAGTTTTGACATGTGTGAAGGGGTTCTGAAGCAGTGTTGGCGAGTACCAGATTCAAGTTGGTGACTAGGTCTATGTTGATTGACATCAGGTGATAGACATGGGTCAGCCATGGGGAATCTGAGAAAGTGTTGGAAAGTCTATAATGCCGGAAGCTTGGAGAGTACATGGCCATATATTCTGTGATGTTCAATGCACATGGCAAAGTGCGGTTGACAAGATACAGAAGGAGGTGGAGTGCTATAGTTGTATGACATGTAGAAGAACTAGATGATTTCCCGCGCGTTGCGGCGGGAATTCGTGGAGACAAAACAGTTGTGTAAAATCGAGCTAAACTAAGCGGATGCAATTTCACTTGTATACAAACAATTTAAACTATACATCAAGCTTCGATCGCGAGTAGTGTCACAGAAGTAGAGCAACAGAAGGCGATTAGAAAAAGGAACTCTCTTGCATACTACTTGTCAACAAATGTATTATAGAGTTTGACTACAATGATATGTAGCGAATACTACTGGGACTAAATTATGATGTGAAATACATGTCGATGTGAGTTACAATTCTGGCACGAAAAAAACAACTAATTACATAGAAGTACCTAATTGTGTACTCCTGTACAAAGGAAGAGTAATCCCTCCGTCTCAAATTATCTGTCACAAAGATAGACAAAAGTGGATGTATCTAATACTAAATTATGTCTAGATACATCTATTTTTGTCCATCTTTGTGACACTTAATTTGAGACGGAGGGAGTATATATATTTTCCAACAGTTTTTTTTTGCCTTTCCGAGCTGACCCTCAGACAATGAGTACATAGATCAACTTGGAGGAGAACCTCCCAAATAAAAAAAACCTGGAAAATCGACAAACTTCACATGACACAATATGTGGATGCAAAGATATATATAAATGATATCAATAGAAACCAATTTAGCACATAAAGACAAAAGTATATGTAAAGGTGTTACTTGGAATAACATTCAGAACTTATTTATAAGCCAGGCCAAAACAAAAAAATACATAATAAAATTCTGGCAGTAGATTAGTGCCCTTGATGCCTAGAGGACCAGCGGGATAGTGTACAAAACCGTTTGGCAGAACTAATGAAATAAAACAGACAAAAAAACATACCTCAAAAGGAACAAATCACCTCTATTCCTTTTAGTAGAATTTGAGGCTGGTGAAAGTGAAATATTATCCATACTGAATCAATCACATGAGGCTGCGATGGCAAGAATAAGACCAGGGTAATAAATTTATTGTGCATTGTATCAGAAGCAGTCCCGATAGCGCTATGGTATCAAGGAGTGAAGGAAATCTGTAGAATGCAATCCTGCAAGGCAATCGTTGATATTGAATAGTCAGGATGTGATCAACAAAGCCAATTGGGAAGAGAGGAAGGGAAATGAACACGCCTACTACTCCTTGTGCCCTTGGTTGCCTTGGTCCATATTCCAGACTGGAAAGGAAAATACGGATACATATGACATACAAAACTATAAACTGAGAAAACCACGTGCCCATTCTTGCCATCCCCAAAGTGCTAGATTCACCGGTCCCGTGCTTCACTGAAATTAGGTGATTTAACAATTGAGCAATAGTACATATGATTAGCAACGTTTAAGAAACATGGAATTTTTTCAGTCATAGGAAGTGATGCAGGTTAATTTTTTAATTCACAATAAATCGCTGAATAACCACACATAACTGATGCAACTTAGAGAACATACTCATCTGTATCTTTGTACTCTGCTAGAAATGTTAAATCCATTTATTTTCCAGGATTTGTTGAGGAAACAAACTGCTATAACTTCAGAGTGTTGCCAGGTTCACCTTGTCTTTCCATCTGAAACAAAAGCATACGTAAAAGTAGCAGCAAGCGATGCAGGTTAATTTTTCAATTCACAATAAATCGCTGAATAACCACACATAACTGATGCAACTTAGAGCACGTACCTACAGCAGATGTTCATCACCATCACGGGAGAGAGATAGAGAGGTTGCTTGCAGCAGCGGTGGAGAAACGAAGCCGTGAGTTGTGTAAAGCTGACAGCCTCTCCTTGTTACACACATCCAAGTGGTGAAACAGCAGGTCCCGGCAGCTCTGACCTTTCCTCTGACACGCCATCAACAGGTGTTGTTGCGCATGTCAAACAAAAAAAGATACTATTGCGGGCATGGAGGCCATCTCCTTCAAAGGTTCAACCGGAATCTTCTCCACAACCGTGAATACTGCATCTGTAAGACGGGAACTTAAATAGAGAATAGAGAAGAAGAGAAAGAGTTACATGTGCAATTGGAATTGATTGCAAATTTTATAGGAAATCATTCGCTAGTCCCTTCCGTTTCCAAATAAATAGTGCGGAGAAAGAAACTGTAAATAAAATGGAAGCTCACGAGATCAAGTAGCAGCTGGAAAGATGAGAAGGCAAGGTCCAAGAAAGCTTGATGGTGAGATGGGCTGGTAGTGCAAAGCCTGCTCATTGAACTCTCACGGAAATGCCTCACATGGCAACATTCTCCAATAAATAAATTAGTGAGGACGGCAGTGGAAGAGACAGAACTTTATGGTCTGCATATAAAGAGAGCAAAGAGAAGAAGTAACAGACAGGGAGAGAGACGGTCGAGTTGAAATAAATGAATAATTCTTGGAGAATAAATTGCTAACGAAATAAAAAATGATGACGTGGCTTGGGTAGTTTTTTTGGCTGAGGTGGCGGGTTAGGATTGCTTGGTGAGGTGGCATGCTTGCATGTTGAGAGAAATACCCTTAGTGGGTTGCTCCTATTTAGATATTATAGATTATAGATATCCAAGAATAGGATGAGACAACTGCGAATTTGACTCAAGGTGTCTCTAAAGGGCGACGGTTTAATTCCTTCAAGTTGAAGCTCCTTCACGTAGATCAGTGGTCGGTATGTGATGGTGTTGAACTGGAAGAAGGGGCTACAGTTGCAGGTGGAGTCATATGGAGTCTGGGAGTAGCAGTGGAGATCATGGAAGACGTCTCAAGTCCGGAGTACATGGAGGTTTGACACTTGACGAATTCAAGGTGGTGGAGAATATTCGCCAAAGTGGAGTTTGTTGTATTTGTGTCGAATATTGTGTACGTGTTAGGTTACGCTTGGACTTGGAGTTATAATAGGTGTGGATATGTTACGAGTAGTGTTGGAGTCGAACTCTTGTAACCTAAGCCTCTCATATAATGTGGGGGGTGCCACACAATGTAACCATGACGACTTGATAGCAGCAGGCGCGCAAGGGAAGTCGGCGGCTTGTCGGCGACCAAGGCGGCCGGTGCAGCCGTATCAAGGGGGAGGTGCGCCCGTAGTCATGCCCCACATATGTAGGCGAGTTCGCCGAACTGGGTTAACAAATCTCGATGTCGTCATCATGCTGTGATTGCTTGGTCCTCGGTAGATCGACTGTGCGCCTATGATTTGTAACAATATTTTCTACTCCTTTTCATCTTTAGATTTAGTTTTTTCAAGATACCCAACAATATCTACACATGAGCCTAGCATATTGAAACGATCAAAGACTTTTCTAGCTTCTATAGCAACATCTCCAAATTCTTTAAGCATGGTTTATAAGATAAAGTTTCTTTTTTCAATATCTTCAATGCTATTCAAGTTGAGGAACATATGCTGCAGTATGGGATGGAGGTTAACAAACCTAGCTTCTATCATGTGAATTAAAGCAGTTGCAGCAATTTCATAATTTGGAGCAAGTTCTACTATGGATTTTTCCTCAAAATTATCATGGTTACTAACATGATTAAAGAATTCTTTAATGGTATCCTTTCCAAGTGTAGAAACACTACCAACTGGAAGATCTTTCAGGGTAAACTTAGGGAACAACATGATGAAAAATAACAACGAGGTAACAAGAGTAAAAACTAGAATAAGAAATGTTTTTTTTGTGTTTTTGATAAAGAGAAGCAAACAAGATAAAATAAAATAAACTAAGCAAAACTAAAACAATGTAAAGAGATCGGAAGTGAGAGACTCCCCTTGCAGAAATTCTCTTCCTCCCCGGCAACGACGCCAGAAAACTTGTTGATGGCTGATGTTGGTAAACCCTAAGAGAAATGTTGTGAAGAGTGCAGCGGCAAGTTTTCCCTCAGAAAAAAACCAAGGTTGAATTGACCAGTAGGAGGACAAGCAGTCTCTGAAGGTTGATGCAGCTGAGATGGCAGGGCGCACTACCGGTTCAGCAGCAAAGTGAAACCTACACAACACAATCAAATCACTTTGCCCCAACGAAACAGCGAGGTTGTCAATCTCACTGGTTTTGCGGAACACGAAGAGGTTAAACGTATGGTGTGGAAAACAATATGATAACAATATGAAAGCAGTAGCAATAGTGTCAAAATAGTGGAAGCAGTGTGTGTATTATCAGTATGAGAAAATGGATCGGGGTCCATGATACGTCATAAACGTATCCTTCATTTTTGATGTTCCATGTTGTTTTCTTATTGTTTCCCACATGTTTGCTATACACTTTATGTCATTTTTATCGATTTCCAGACTAACCTATTGACAAGATGCCACAGAGCCAGTTCCCTATTTTCTGCTGTTTTTAGTTTCAGAAAAGTTGTTGTGGAAATATTCTGGGAATTGGAAAATTCGAATCCCGGAAGTCTTAGAAATCCCGGAGGTTCCACAGAGTCCCGAAGAGACCCAGAGGGGGCCTCAGGGGGGCCACACCATAAGGTGGCAAGGACCCCGTTGGCTGCACCAGGGGGTGGTGTGCCCCCCCATGCCTCCACCGCCTATGCCCTTTCGCCTATATAATCCCCCCGAGACGTAAACCCTAAAAGGATCCCACTTTTACCCGAGAAACACCTGAGGCCGCCGTCACCGTCATCCCGAGATTGGGAGAGTTCTGGAGCTTTCCCCGGCACCCTGTCGGAGGGGGAAATCATCAACGGAGGGGCCTACACCACCATGCCCTCCTCTGAAGTGATGCGTGAGTAGTTCATCCTTGGACTATGGGTCCATAGAAGTAGCTAGATGGTTGTTCTCTCCACTTTGTACCTCATGTTTAGATCTTGTGAGCTTCCTATCATGATCAAGATCATCTTTATGTAATGCTACATGTTGTGTTTGCTGGGATCTGATGAATGTTGAATGCTATGTCTTCTGATTATCAATCTATCATGTTATCTTCATGCTTATGTTATTTATGATCTTGCATGCTCTCCGTTGTTAGTAGATGCTCTGGCCAAGTAGATGCTAGTAACTCCAAGAGGGAGTATTTATGCTCGATAGTGGGTTCATGCCTCCTTTTCATCTGTGCTCGAGTGACAGATGGAGGATGTGTTGTTTCCATTAGGGAGAAAACAACGATGCTTTGTCTAAGGATGATGTTATTGTTTACATTACACACATTTCTTACTGCGATTATCTGTTGCTTACAACTTAATACCCAACGTTTGTTCGGATGATATTCGACGGGTGGATTTTTAGTCATAGATACAGTTGGATAACGGTCTATGTATTTTGTTGTAATGCCCACATGAATCACATAGTAATTTTTATGTCTTGCATATGCATTACGGTGTAGCCTTCATTTCTGTCAATTGCCCAACTGTAATTTGTTCACCACACATGTTATTTATCTTTCTCGGAGAGACACCACTAGTGAACTGTGGACCCCTGTCCTTTTTCCTCATACTGATAAAACACCTAGTGCTTTCATACCGCTCTCATACTGTTCCTACTGTTTTCCACACCATACGTTTAACCTCTTTGTGTTCAGCAAAACCGATGAGATTGACAACCTCACTACTTCGTTGGGACAGAGTGATTTGATTGTGTTGTGTAGGTTCCACGTTGCTGCTGAACCGGCAGTGCGCCCTGCCACCTCAGCTGCATCAAACTTTAGAGATTGCTTGTCCTCCTACTGGTCGATTCAACCTTGGTTTCTTTTCTAAGGGAAAACTTGCTGCTACACTCTTCACAACCTTTCTCTTGGGGTTTACCAACAAGGGCATTAAGGCCCCCATCGAGTTTTCTGGCGCCGTTGCCGGGGATTTCAAAGTCATCATCAGCAAGAAGTCTCCCGTCAACTACACGCCATCAACAAGTTTTCTGGCGCCGTTGTCGGGGAGGAAGAGAATTTCTGCAAAGGGAGTCTATCACTTCCGATCTCTTTACTTTGTCTTTGTTTTGCTTATTTTATTTTGTCTTGCTTGTTTCTCTTTATCAAAAGTACAAAAAAATTAGTTCTTACACTAGCTGTAGTTTTATTCCTGTTTTTAGTATTTTTTAAATGAATACTCATGTTCCTGTTAGCATGTCACATGAGGAAATGATCTTTACTTTCAAACAAGGGAATGATGAGAATTTCAAGGAAGCTTGGTCTAGAGTTTTTTATTCTTATTGCAAGATTAAACCTAAAATGACTCTAAGCCTGTTTCTTCGTAGCTTTTACTTCGGTCTTGTTCTTTGTTATAGATATGCTTTGGATAATGTGGTACGAGGGGATTTCCTTCATTGTGATGGAGATCAAGCTTTCAATGCTATAAGAAAATTAATTGCAACCTAAAATTTACCCAGTAGTTCTGATAAAGCCTTTGCAAATAATTATGCTAGATTGAACACTCTTGAGTTACATATTTCTATTTTGAAAGAGGGATATAGCCAAATTAGTGAACATCTTGATCATGTCCCAATAAACTCTCAATCCTCAAATATGATTCCTTTAGTAAAAGTTGTTATAAATGGTGAAATATTTCATGCTCGTTGTGATATCATGTCTGAATTTTGTCTTATGCCTAGGGAAATTTATGAATCTTTGAACCTTTGGGGGCTAGCTGAAGGAGGAGAAGAAATTCCTCTCATTAATAACACCACTATATTTCCCATTGGGATAGCTGAGGTAATGTTTACAAAACTCCTAGGAAAAACGGTCTCCACTGATTATCTTGTTATTGAATGTGCAGAAGGGGGACAAATTACCCTTGGAAGATCTCTGCTGAAGCTCTTAGGAGCAACTATTGATATGAGGAAAGGTACCATGACTTTCACCTTCAAATCATGCTTGGACCATCAGTACCCTAAAAATAATAAGGGTAAGAAATGTAAATGTAATCTTCATAACAATTTGGATGCTTCTTCATTTGAAAATACTTGATTCCACTTTTCTGGGCCTAGCTGAAAGGCGTTAAAGAAAAGCACTTCTTGGGAGATAACCCATGGTTTTATTTTTGATTTGTTTTTCTCTGTTTTATTTGAATCAAGGGATGGTAAACTTCTTTAGCAACTCTTTTGTATCTTTCTTTTCATGTTTTAGTAGTGCCAAGTAAGATTTCTGACGAGAGTTGGAGTTGGTTTTCGGATTTCTGCGCAGGAAACAGATGTCTGCTGTCCACCGTAAAAAATCGTATAAAATCTTGGAAGATCAGAATGATCTGAAATGTTTTATGCTTATTCCTCAGCTAATTCCGCAACATTTTTGTTCCTTAAGTTTTTCGATCTGACCAACGTAGGTGCCTCAAAAAAATTCGTCTTTACAAATAGTTCTGGTTTTGACAGATTCTGCCATTTTTCTTGTATTTTCTCTTTTGCGATGTCAAGTGGATTTCTTTGCTTCACGAAACATCAGTGGCTGTAGCTAATGTTTAAAAGTATCAATAGAACTTGTGACATACAGAAACAATTGATTTTTAATTGTTGCACTAACCCTCTAATGCGAATCACTGTTTGAGTGTGGTGTGAAGGATGTTTTTAAGGGTCAAGAGAAGAGGTGATATGTGTGATCAAGAAGAGTGCAAGGTCAAAGCTTGGGGATGCCCCCGTGGTTCATCCAAGCAAATTTTTAGAAGACTCAAGCATCTAAGCTTGGGGATGCCCAAGGCATCCCCTTCTTCATCAAATATCTATCAGGTTACTTCTCGTGAAACTATATTTTTATTCGGTCACATCATATGAAATTTACTTGGAGCGTTTGTTTGTTTTTCTTTTGTTTTCTTTCATTTTCCTTTGTTTTCCTTGCTGGAATAATATAGTTGGATCCTAGAATTCCTTGTTTGGGAGAGAGACAGGCTCCGCTTTTTTCGTTTGAATACTTGTTATGCTAGTATTCTTAGTTTTTCTTCTAGTTGCTGCAAAAATTCCTGTTTAGCTCTCGTTTTCATTGCATCTCTTATTCAGAGATGTTAGTTTTAGTAGTGTTATGTGAGTCCTCTCATGTTTTCTTGCTGTAGAATTTAGATAGTTTTTGTTAAAGCATGATTTGTATGGTGCTTGTTGGGAAAAGAAACTGCTGCTTGAGGTAGAATTTTTAACGGTGCAAGTAGAAGCTTGTATAGACTGTGGCTAGAACTTTTTTATATTATTCTAGATGTTATTTTAGTTTCAAAGTCTTGTGGTTATTGAGTAGCATGATTAGCCTCAAATAGCTGAGAGTGTTTGATGTGCCATTGAAAGAATCATGAGTTGTTCTTATCATATTGAAGCATAATTTTGTGGTGTTCTCCTTTGGATGTTTTATTTGGTTGACTTGGCGCATGCTCACACCATGTTTATGACTATGAAGCAGTCACGAATAGCCTCTATGATCATTTAATTTTTGAACTTGTGGTACCACTTATGCTTTGATTAATGATGTTTATGTCGCTATGCATGATTATGGCTCTTATGCTCTCTTAATTTGTCGCTCCCAGTCTTTTGCTAGCCTCTACCTGTACTGAGTATGAGCTCTACTCGTGCATCCAACTCCCAAAAACCAAAGTTTTCCCATTGTGTCCATCATTCATACCTGCATGTGGTAATTAACCGCCACTCCGAGTATATTGCTCATGTGTTACCTTTAAAACTTTCAAAATTACTCCTGTTTTGTGCTCCTGTTTTAGCTCATGAGGACGTAAATAGAGAATCTTTATCTCACCTGTTGACTGGACTTTCACACCCTGGACTAGTGGCTTCATCCGCTTATCCAATGATAGAAGAGATGGCAGCGGGTGCCCCGCCCCAAATTAATAACACAAGTTCTGTTCACTATTTTTGCCCCTGATTTACCAGTCAAAGCATAATTGTGTAAACAAAAGAGAAATGGGCATGAACTTCTACCCAAATGCGTCCTTCTATGAGAGACGCTCTTGTGAAGTCTAGTTTGCTTGTGATGTACTGTATTTTCTGTTTACCATTCGTTGACATAAGCATACACCACTCTTAAAATATAGACACTCCTCCACGGTATGTGATTGTTGGCAGGCACCCGAGGATTGAGTTAGCCATGGTTTGTGAAAGATGGTTGGGAGGAGTGTCAAGTTTTATACTTCTGTTTAATAAAATAAAATCTCTAGCACATGAGTGATCCATGATTCCCTCTTCGAAGGGACTTTCTTTTACTTTTATGTTGAGTCTCCATCTTCTAATTTTATGCACAGTTGAGAGGACATTTTTGCCATTCTGAGTTTTATGTGCATGTCCAAGAAACATTATGAATTGATTCATGATGTGTTATTGCTAGTTCTCTAATTATTTTTTCTAGTCTTCCTCATGAACTTTGAAGGTGTCCTGGCATTTATGTTTTACCCCACTCTTAAGGACTAGCTAAATATCACTTTGACATGCTTTCTTTATACTTGAAACAAACGTATATCTTTCCTTGCATTGTTATTCATGATCTTTATTTGAGTTACTTCTCATGATGCAAAGTGACTGCTATGCTTTATTATTAAAGTTTTATTTATCATGCTTGTGTGGAAGTTCTATGATCTCAGCTTACTTATGCTTTTACATTATTGATGATCAAGTTTATGTTGGTAGCATGCCACCTCAGAAATTATTGTGTTTTTATCGTTTACCTACTCAAGGACGAGTAGGAACTAAGCTTGGGGATGTTGATACGTCATAAACGTATCCTTAATTTATGATGTTCCATATTGTTTTCTTATTGTTTCCCACATGTTTGCTATATACTGTATGTCATTTTTATCGATTTTCCGGACTAACTGAAAGTAAAGTATGGGCACCTAGAGGGGGGGTGAATAGGTGCTACGACCAATTTTAATTTTTAACAAGGTTTAGGCTTAACTCAAAGGTAAATTCTCTAGAGAGTGCAACTAATGGTGAATTTACCTATATGGCAAGTCAAGCAATTAATGCAACTAGGAGAACACTTAATACAACAAGTACTACAATAAATGCTACAAGTACGAGTAAGTAGAGAGTGAGGAACGAGGTAACCGATGGAAGCACACGGGGACACGATGTATTCCCGAGTTCCTCCTTTTTAGGGGAGTACGTCTCGTTGGAGGGGTGTGAGCTCGCCACGAAGGCCTACTCAACGCCACAAAGCCCTATTCTCCGATGAACTTCCGCCACAAAGGCCTAGTTCACCTCTCACTATTGAACCCCTTTGAGGCGGGGATTGAATCCTTTACAAACACTTGGGGCACACACCCACAACTTAATTGGGGCCTCCCAACTCTTCTTGAATCACCACTAGTAACAAGAAGCCTAGGTTCTCCACATGAGGAAACCCTAGGCAAAGATCTCTCAAGTGAATGAGAGGGAAATGAAAATCCGGTTGGTGAAGATGTAGATCCGGTGGTCCTCCTTCAATCCTCAAAGAATCAACAAGTTTGGGTGGAGGAGGAGGGAGATCTAGCTTGGTGGGTGAGCTCAATCAATGGTGTCTTCAATGCTGGTGGAGCTAACCCTTGGGGAAGAAAGGGAGGCCCTATTTATAGGCCCCCACAAAACTAGCCGTTTTATGCCCAATTGGCGACCTGGCCGGATTGGTCCGGAATATTCCGGACCCCGGAATAATCCAGAGCATTCCGGATGGCAACAGAACAATTTCCCCTTATGGCCGGAATGGCCCCGGAATACTCCAGATGATAACAGAGCAATTTCCCGTTGAGGTCGGAATGGCCCCGGAATATTCCGGCTGCCGGAATCATCTGGAATAATCCGGATTGTAACAGAACATTTTCCCATAGTGGCCGGATTATTCCGGACATATTCTGGAGCCCGGATTGGCCCGGAATATTCCGGGCTTCCCTTTGAAGTTCTGTTTTAGGCCATAAAAAATTCCGTTGATCTTCGATTTCTTCACCATTTCTTCGACACCGTATACCTGCTGATTTAAGACCAAATCCTTTGACAAAGTAGCACATACGGTTAGTAGCTTCTTTATGTTGTTAACAAACACACAAAATCGAGAATGCACTTTCAATCTCCCCCTTTTTGGTGTTTGATGACAACATAAAGATTTCACGGGGATAAAACAATATGAACTAAAGAAATGGTGTCCAAAAAATAGACGGAGTTCTTCCTCGATGTGTGTCGCAAGGCACACACTTCATAGGCTTTGCTCCCCCTATGTTTTAGACACCAAGCCGTCTAAACAAGTTCATACAACATGCATAGATAATGATAGAGATAAAAACACGCATGATAATAGTAGCACAACCACGGGTAGGGTGACACAAATACGTCACGAGGTTCCACACAAATAAAACGAAGTTTCAAACAAAGCAAACGAACTAAAGATAACGGAGCACAGGCCTATAAGATCGAAATCGAAAGGCAAAAGACTCATGCTCCCACCCTTGCAAATCCCGTGGAATCCTAATATGGGGACTCCTTCTCCCCCTTTGGCATCAAGACGCCAAAAAGGGAAAAAGAGTCCACTAACGTCCCAAGGGATCACTCCATGTCGTCATCTTCTTCACGCTGGTCCTTATCATTCTCCTCTTCCTCAGGTTCAACATCACGACCTCCAAGCCCAGCAGCGTCGAAGTAGTCCCCATCATCAGAATACTCCTCATCATCAACATCAGCAGGAGGCACACCGAATTAGAAGTCATCGTCATGGATCTCGGGCATCTCAAAGGGGACAAGCTCAGCAACAGCAAGAGAGGGAGGATCAGCAGGCACTTGAATCCCAGCAGCCCTGCGGTCGGCGTTCTTAATACGCCTAGTCTCCTTGGCCAACTCCCTAGCCTCATGAGCAATCGCCCTAGTGTCCTTGCACATGTTGAACATTGCCTTGAAGAACTTAGAAAGGCCACCAAAGGGACGCTCATAAGTACCACTCATGGAAGCAGAAGGAGTGGCCATGGGTGATTTGGACCTAGACTGAGCATACTCTGGAATCTCCTCACCATTAATCAAGGTAGGAACTAACTTCTTGCCCTTGACCACTGCATATTGGTCCATGATCTCAATCCCCACTTTGTGATTTATGAACTTCTGAATAAGTGGGACAAAAGAGGGCTTCCTCTTCTCCATGACCCCGATGCATATCTCACGGTAAATGAAATCCATCACATCAATCTTCCTTTGGTTCCGAGGCCTAGTGAGGAACATGAGGTTCACCATGAAAGCCCGAATAGCAGAGTAATCACCAGCCTTAATCACTATGGTGGCACGGAAGATCTTGGACAGCTGTCACACCCCACTTTTTGGAAACCAACAAAATGCAGTTGTTGGAGAGTCAAAAATTAGGGCCAACAAAAACTTTTTAAATGCTTAACAATTAATCTTGTTTCACCTCTGTCTGCCTTGTTTGATCTTGAGTGTTGGTGTTGGAACCAACCAAAACAAAATGGTTACATAAATAACAAGAATTGAGATGAACCTCTTTTATAAAAATCCTCCTTAAGTGGTTTGGCTTGACCACTAACTTTCTTTAAAACACTTGAGGGAAAACCCCAAGAATTTAAATTGCAGAACTCCTTTGCTTGAGTGAACTTGTTAGGTCTTGTTATTATCTACTTATGAGGTGACCTTATCTTTTTCTTTGCCTCAAGGTATTTATAACTGTTGTGAATGATTGTGAGTGTCTTAATTGAATGAGATCTACAAATAACAATCCCTTACATCAGTAGCATGTTTTATCCTATTTATATCTCATCTTATGTTCTCTTTAACTTCTCTAGTTTGGCCTCCTGCCATGAGGAGGAATCCTGATCTTTGACCAGTATATCATCATGGATATAATGGTACCTATCTATGAGCCCTATCCTTATGTTTGTATTTGATTATTAAACCCATTCACTTTTCTTCCAAAGCCCTCTTGAGGTCTTCCCAACAAATAGGATCATGTCCCTGTTATCATGATGCTTTTGTTAAGTCTTCCTAAAAATCACTCCTATCCTTTTTGAGCTAAGTGAACCTTCCCTTGTCATCTTCATGACTTTTACATCATATTCATGTGATCCATTTTTGTTTCCCATGACCATGTGATTTATCCTCTCTCAGGGATTTTGGCTTATTAAATAAATTCCTGTTATTATCCTTTTTCACTTGGTATCTCAAATATTTTTCAAAGGAGTTGTTTATTAAAAATCACTTTTGATACCTATATTATATACCCTTCCACCCCAACTCAAAAATACTTGGTTTATAAACATTTTCCTATTTATTAAATGCTATTTTCAAAAAGGCCAGAAATGGACTTTTAATGTTTTTGTTAATAAAAGTATTTCTAAAATTCTTGGGAAAATTCCCCAACATTCCTAGGGTCATATGTGACCTAGTTATCCAAAAACATTTGCTGGTCATTTTCAAATTTTTGAAGAAAACATCCAAAAACAGTTTCAGCACTTTTTGAATTTCCAAAATTTTGTGAAACAAATGTTTTCAGAAAATTTGGGGACCACCACCCCTAGACTCAATTTTTGATTCTCTATCCATTAATCATGTTTTCAAACATATCTTCTATTCAAAATTTTGGAGAAAACATTTAAAAACAGAAACAGCAGTTTTTGGAAAATTGAAAGTTTTCAAAGAAAACAATTTAAGAAAAGTGGGAGACCACCACTACCCTACTCCAAATTTCATTTCCTACCTCATAGACTTATTTTCATGCATGTGTTCTGTTCAAGATTTTGAAGAAAACCAGCACAAACACTTTCTGCTCAATTTTTGAAAATGATCATTAGGTGATATTTTCCCTCCTTCTTCACTCCCATTGGATTCCCTAGCTGCCTAGTCACCTAGACCCCACCCCATTGACTTCCTAGACGAAATTGCAATGCCCATACCCATCCACCTCATCACCACATGTCTTAAACTCTAAGCAATGGCATGGGCTGACATGCCACAGCCCTCCCCCATCACTTGCTGCCCCCATGGACCCCACCTTCTAGAAGGGTTGACCTCCACGAGCTCGAAGAGCCAGTACCCCTCCCCCTGGGCCCTCTCTTTCCCCCTCGTTTCTATATCAAACACCTAGGGGCTGTGAGAGAGCACCCACTCCCCCCACCTCCCTGGTATTCCTCTGCCCGAGCCCTTGTGGCCTTTGCTTCCCCTCTCCACGGCAAGCCTCCCTGGCAAGGTTTTGCCCAAGGAGAGCCCCTCTGGCCTGATCGCCCTCGCCGCAGTGACCACCGTGGACGCCAGGCGGCCGTGCGCTGCGGCTAGCCCCTCCGTGCCTCTCCTCTTGCGCGCCATCTTGCCAGTCCCCCTCCTCCTCACCTTAATCGACGCACGGCATCCGAAACCCCTCTCTGTTTATCCACCCACCGCCGAAATCAGGCTCCCCAACCCGCCGGCGAGCTCCGCGTCAAAACCTCGGGTAAGGGCCATCTCCGGAAGCCCCGTCTCCCTCCCTACCTTCCTTGAGATCCCTAGATGCTCCTTCCCCCTCCAATTTGGAGTTCTACTCCTTGGATTACCTCGCCATCGTCGTCCTTCGTCCGTGGCCGACACGCCCGGCGACCTCCCTGCTCTGACCCCCTCCTGCTGAAATGGAGGTGGGCATCGGGTGCGCCTCATCTCCGTGGACCTCCTGGTGATCCTCTCGTTTCCAGGGAACCACGGGAGGCATCGGCGGCGAGGACGAGCCTCCGCAGCGGCGGCCGGAGAGGACTCTGCCGTCCGCTTTGGTCATCGTTGACCTCCTCCTTCGTGGACGCCTCCTGGCCGTCCGATCTGGATCGGACGGGGGCGTACCCTTCGATCTGCAGCCCGCTGGCGGCTGGGCCCTGCGGTCCCGCCTGTCAACTGGTTTGACTTTGTCTCCAGCGCGGGAAGCGTCCGTGGGCCGGCCCAGCTCCTCGAACCCAGCCTCGGCGCAGCACCCGCAGCAGATCTGGCCCGTTAACCCTTTGACCCTGCAGGTTGCCTTGTCTACTTTTTTTTCTGCAGATCTATTTCAGCTTGTTACTTTAATTCGAAATGAAAATGCAAAAGACTACAATTTGCCAAACCAAAAATCACAGAGTTAGATCTACAAATTCTTAACGACCTCCAACTTGAAGAAATGGATTTTGTGCTATATTTTAAGAGAACTATTAAAAATGGCAGAAGCACTCTGTTTCACCATTTTAATCATAACTTGAGTTTTAAGTGGCCAAATCTTGCAAACCAAACTGTTTTGAGTAGCCCTTGGATAGATCTATCAGTGAGACTTGACCTTGCATCAAGGTGAACTACCATTTGGAAATGCCATCCATTTTGGTAAAAGACCAGTAGCCTTTTCTAAGATTTTTAGAGAGAGTTTAAAAATGATTTTTGATGTGAATCCAATTGGATGAGCTTGTGTGTGATTAGATCTATGTAATACTAGCTTGGCATAATTTTTAGAGCTCTGTATTATTTTTGGTGTGCATTTCTAGAAACAGCAGTTTTCTGTTTATTTTAAATATTGTGTGTTTGTTTGTGAATGAATGATTGTTTGTTAGAAACTTGTTTCCAAGCATGAGTAGAGGTGTTGGTCACTGTTATTAAGTTGTTTTATTTCATTACTAATCTGTTAGGAAGTTTGTGCTTGTTTGGAAAACAAATAGAAATAGAATTAGTCTCTTATTGCTTTCTAGTATTTTTGTGGACTAGATGTTGTGAGCTAGTTTTGCTATGATTAAATACTTAGGTTTTTGTGATGGTTATGTGAGTCCAGTACCATTTTGGTACTGATGTGGTGATGGTATCACCTCTGTTAGCTTGCACATTATTTCATAGGAGAGCATGTGTAGCATTGATTGTTTTATTTAGCTATATTGTTTTCACTAGTCTGAGTAGTTGTTTTCATAGCATTATTTTAAGTATATTTGATTACTAGCATGTGTAAGGTATATGTACTGTTAGTAGGTGTTTTTATTCATGTATTATGGTCTAGGAAAAATTCATGCTCATAGTATTGATTGCTCCTCTAGTGTTGCATTAGTGTCCCACTAGATGTTGAGTTTGCTCCATTATTATTGTCCTTTTATTTTTAGGAGTGTATGATGTTTCCTAGCATGTTTAGAATGTTTTCCCTTCTGTTATTATGGTATATATATTGTAGTTGCTGTGTGTTGATGGGTTGTGGAATGCAATTTATTCCTTAGGGCATGCTTGTGTAAATTTTCCCTACTAGTATGCTAATAGTTGACTCCTGTTATTATGATATTTTGCTAAGAGTAATGTACCTTGTTGTTATTCTGTTTTAGAGTGTGTTTTATTGACTTGTTACAATTTATTGAGCCACTGGTTTGTTTGGTTACTTTCATTGTTGAGTGATTCCTTAGCTTTGGTGTAGACTTTAGCTTATTAAATAACTAGATAATTCATATGTGTTCTGTTTGTTTTGCTGTTTGGAAATTGTATGGGTGTTTACCTTAGCATAAGTTTGGTGCTAGTGTTATCATTATATTTAGTAGTACCTTGTTGTATATGCTTAAGGCTAGTGGTAAACTTGTTTGGATTGATTGCTTGTGTTGTTGTTAATACCCACTGCCATGGGTGTTGCTTTGATGGTTGATATTACATTGTTTGTTTATGAACACCTTAGTAGCCTCACCCTTGTTACCACAAGCTATATTTTTAGCTTCCTTAATATCTTGGTATGATAGTGGTACACCCACTCAACCTATGATATTGGGGTGTGGAATATGGTTTTTCAACCATATGTTTCCTGACGATAGTCTTGTACTCTGAGAGTTTGTGAGACGGTTCTCTCGATAACTTTTTGAGTGATTGCATTAGTATGTGTTACCTTGCTGTAGGTGTTGTTTTGATTACTTTATTGTCCTTCTGGTTCTGAGTGTGTGTCTTTTATTATTTTACGGCGTTAGAAAAACGAAGAAGAAGAAGATGGAGTCGTAGAGCTGTGTGTCAAGATCAAGCTATCTCAAGGCCAGGGACACAAAGAATTTTAAGGCAAGCCATCCTGATGCTTGCTGTTATAATACACTTATCATTATCTATCATGCATGTTTTACTTCTGAAAAGTTTTACAAAACTTTGATTTCCAAGAAAACTATTTTTGAGTGAATAATACTACTACTATTATAGATACTATGCCATTAGTTAATACTTGGTGTTACCAAGCCCATAGCCACCATATGGTATTTATTACCATCACATATATTAGTCCCTAAGTGGACACCTTAAAATTGTGTTTTTACAAAACAAAGGCTTTATGGAAAACCCGGAGAAAAGGCGGATCCTTATTCTCCGGAGGAATGTGGAAGTGGTCATTTTTGGGAAAAACGTGTTTTCAAAAATGACACATAACCTAGTCTTCGCCGGACAACCTTTACCGTACTGCCACCCTACCCCAACATGGGCACGGGGCTTAACTGGAAGTTTGTTCTTGTTAGTGTGTGTTCTATCTCAATTGCTATAAGGGTCGTCGAGCCCTCGAACCGATTGTCGCTAGGTGGAAGATACGGGACATACCCAGTGAGGGATTAAGTTCCCCTCCGGGTGCGACAGTTGAGTCTCCTGTCTAGGCAGGGAGCCGGGGAGATTATACTCAACTGAAGAGATAGACACATTCTAGCTTGAACATAGTGGAAGGTTAGGATCAGTTATCTGATGTTCTACATACTGTTGTTACAGTCCGTGGTTGTTCACGGCAGGTGTACTGGATCTGGTGGATGTGTACACCTCTGCAGAGTACAACTTTTTCGAAGAAGCCGCGTCCTCGGATATGGACAGTTGAATGGCCATGTAGCTAGCATTGTGTCAATGTTTTCAAAAAGGTGTTTTCAAAAAGGTGTTGAACTCGGGAAGTTCGGAAAGGAAGAAATCTTGTACCGTGGAGGTACCGATGATGAAAAGCCAGAAGTTGTTTTACAAACCAAAAATGTTTTGTAAACAAAATCTTTCTTCTTTAAGAAAACATCTGGAAACTGATTCCAAGAAGTTTTGCAAAGAGAAAACTTTCTTTTAACAAGGTTTTTACAAAACCTCTTGTACATGTGATATCTACAAGAGAAAGAAAAACTATACTATTTTCTTCTGAAGTATCTTCTTCAACGAAGATACAGATTAACCTGACTGCAACTGTGGTGTCATTCTATATGAACACCATTGATAGTGAACCCTATGTATAGCCTACCTATTACACCATATAAGCATACTTGCATTTGGTAAGTTACATGATGGATGTCTTGCTGAGTACATTCAAATGTACTCATATTGGTTTCGTCCCTGGTATTTACTTGCCAGACATCGAGAAGGAATCTCAGGAGGAGATCAACAAGGAGAAGTACTGCGCTGATGGACTTGCGAACTAGGATCGTCTCCCAGTCAGCAGCCTGTAGGTTAAGGCGTGACTTGGGCTCTACCACGTTTGTGTGTTTAGTCTTCCGCTGTGTGTGTTGTGTGTTTGCCCTGCGTGGCAGTTGTGTGGACTTGGTCAGGTGACCATGTCTCTTTGTAAGTGTTTTGCGTAACCGTGTAATGGATATTGTATCTGTGTACCAACTTGATATGTTGTTCACGACTGAATTTTCCTGGGATCGTGAATGTATGCATATCGAAGGTGTCCTTGAACAGTGGTTCTGGGGCGGACCTTACAGAGTTGGTATCAGAGCTATCCTGACTTTAGGAGACCTTAGTTAGCATGGACGTCAGTTAGGAAATAAAAATATTTTGGTAAAAACTATATTACTACCTAAAATGTTTTATCCAAAGAAATCCTAAGCATAGCTCCTACTCTCCCTTACTCCCAAAATTATTGCCAAATTTACAAAACCCGAGAGTTGGGAACCAGAGAAAATAGTCCACATGTCCTTTTTCTCCTTTGTTTTCACGGCTCAAAACTTTTTGAAAACAAAATTTATAGCCTCTTTTGCAAACAAACTTTTTCAAACAAAACTTATAACCTCTGTTTCAAACAAAAGTTATGGCTCAAAACTTTTTCAAACAAACTTTTTGAAAACAAAATAGTACATACTTTGTAAAAGTTTTCCAAAAGGTTTTTCTTCTGTCAACTTTAAAAATTTACCTACTTGACGATTCCCAAGAAGGCCTTAGTAATTAGCAACCTGAAGAAGCCAAAGTATTTCCTTCTAGGGAACCTCATCACTCAGGTGATTTCGATGCAAAGAATGAAGATCTGCCACAACCTCTTACACTGAAGTGATCTTACAAATCAAGTTTCTCTCCAACCTGAACAAGGTGAAGAAAATCCTCGAGATCAGAAGAAGTGGCAAGGAATTTTCAAACAACCCTGGTTGACTCAGACCCATAGGATGCATAGGATTTTTGCTCGGTTGTTTCACCTGAGCTACCCCTTTTCCTCTGCGTTTTTTTAGACGTCTGCTTGTGTTTAAAGTACCTGTTTTGCTTGTTTTTGAGTGCTGATTGTTAGGAATTGTGTGTGATGATTTTTCTTGCTCTGTTTTGGTGGAGTAGTTTTCCTTTCTCTGCTTTCAGGGTGAAAAACTTTCCTTTATAAAACTAGTTACACTAGTGTTTCCTCATCTTAACAAAACTAGTACAACCACATCGTTTTGTTGCCCAAAGCAACCTAGGAGGCTTTGAGCTACCTCTAATTAACCTTCCCAAAAGGGAAAAAATCCTCTGAAATACTACTGGAAGTAAAAACCCTTCCATGCCTGCCCTGGTGTGATTACACTCTGCACATTGCTTTGCCACAAAACCCCACAAGCAGAAGAATGATCATGAAGAACTACAAATCTCTCAGGAACTTCAAAGGGATACATTGTTCAGGAAATAACATTACACCTAACAGATAAAAGTTTCAGAAAAATAAGATACAAGTCTGTTTTCCAACACAGACCACTACACCTACTCTGGTGTAGACCCTAACATTGCCTAGCTCTCACTAGTGGAGCCTAGTCTGAAGGTGAGCTACCCTCACCTGACGCAGAACCCCGAGTCAGTCGACGACGAAGCCCCTCCAGTCCTCCAGGCCTAGTGCCACCAGCGTGAGTCTCCACTGGCGCAACCACCGGCGCCACAGCTCGTCCTTCTCCCACCACGGTCTTGTCCCTGGTACCATACCACCAGTCATGGATGTCCCAGAATGCGAAGATCATGGCTACCAGGATCACGGTGACCGATCCCACCAAGCAACAGCTGAAGAGTAGCACGATGAGGAAGTGCTCCAAGGGATTTGCTCGCTCCAGCAGGGTGACATACTCCTTGAAGAAGTCATCGATCGACTGGGAAATGAAGCCCATCGTGTGGTGCGATTTAGAGAACCTCGGCTACCCTTCTTATAGCAGCGAGAGCAGAGCCCTCTCCTTCATCAAGCACTACGCGGGAAGAGCCGAAGAATCCAGCGGCAGTGTTTGCAAATGGCGCGAAACCACCGACACATCCCTCCTCAAGTGGCCAAAGCATCAACATGTCACACTCACAGCAGTCCCAGAGCAAGGTGTCAGCCCACCATGGACTCACTATGGGCGGGACACCCTGATGCCGATGGTGTACGCACCAGATGAGAAGGAAAGGCAAGAAGGAGAAATAGATAAGAAAAGGGCACCAATTGTCAAGTGGGCCCAGTCCCACACGTCAGCTGAACACTCAAGAAAATCTGGGTGAACCTAGCTCCTGTTGTTTCTTTCAAATCATGGAAAAGATCACTAGTTGTTGATAGCCTCTACCCTTGCAAAACTAGGCTTCTGTGACCACTTATGGGTGGCCAGAATTTTTCTATAAACATTAAAGTGGAATTTTATTTTGAGTACCAGAGAAAAACAGCTTTTATGGATCAAGTTGGCCTGCTGACCCTTTCTATGAAAAATTGTTTTGTTTTTCTTGGGTAAAGAAAATTTTAGCTCCTGACTGTTTTGTGTGGCTGTGTGTTGAGAAAACCCACTCCCTTGCTTCCCTTACGAATCTCGGGGACGAGATTCATTTTAAGGGGGGGAGATCTGTCACACCCCACTTTTTGGAAACCAACAAAATGCAGTTGTTGGAGAGTCAAAAATTAGGGCCAACAAAAACTTTTTAAATGCTTAACAATTAATCTTGTTTCACCTCTGTCTGCCTTGTTTGATCTTGAGTGTTGGTGTTGGAACCAACCAAAACAAAATGGTTACATAAATAACAAGAATTGAGATGAACCTCTTTTATAAAAATCCTCCTTAAGTGGTTTGGCTTGACCACTAACTTTCTTTAAAACACTTGAGGGAAAACCCCAAGAATTTAAATTGCAGAACTCCTTTGCTTGAGTGAACTTGTTAGGTCTTGTCATTATCTACTTATGAGGTGACCTTATATTTTTCTTTGCCTCAAAGTATTTATAACTGTTGTGAATGATTGTGAGGTGTCTTAATTGTTTGAGATCTACAAATGACAATCCCAGACATCACTAGCATGTTATATCCTATTTATATCTCATCTTATGTTCCCTTTTAACTTCTCTAGTTTGGCCTCCTGCCATGAGGAGGAATCCTGATCTTTGACCAGTATATCATCATGGATATAATGGTACCTATCTGTGGGCCCTATCCTTGTGTTTGTATTTGATTATTAAACCCATTCACTTTTCTTCCAAAGCCCTCTTGAGGTCTTCCCAACAAATAGGATCATGTCCCTGTTATCATGATGCTTTTGTTAAGTCTTCCTAAAAATCACTCCTATCCTTTTTAAGCTAAGTGAACCTTCCCTTGTCATCTTCATGACTTTTACATCATATTCATGTGATCCATTTTTGTTTCCCATGACCATGTGATTTATCCTCTCTCTGGGATTTTGGCTTATTAAATAAATTCCTGTTATCATCCTTTTGCTCTTGGTATCTCAAATATTTTCTAAAGGAGTTGTTTATTAAAAATCACTTTTGTGACCTATATTATATACCCTCCCACCCCAACTCAAAAATACTTGGTTTATAAACATTTTCCTATTTATTAAATGCTATTTTGCAAAAGGCCAGAAATGGACTTTTAATGTTTTTGTTAATAAAAGTATTTCTAAAAATTTTGGGAAAATTCCCTAACATTCCTAGGGTCATATGTGACCTAGTTATCCAAAAACATTTGCTTGTCATTTTCAAATTTTTGAAGAAAACATCCAAAAACAGTTTCAGCACTTTTTGAATTTCCAAAATTTTGTGAAACAAATGTTTTCAGAAAATTTGGGGACCACCACCCCTAGACTCAATTTTTGATTCTCTATCCATTAATCATGTTTTCAAACATATCTTCTATTCAAAATTTTGGAGAAAACATTTAAAAACAGAAACAGCAGTTTTTGGAAAATTGAAAGTTTTCAAAGAAAACAATTTAAGAAAAGTGGGAGACCACCACTACCCTACTCCAAATTTCATTACCTACCTCCTAGAAAATTTTTCTTGCATATGTTGTGTTAAAGTTTTTGAAGAAAACCAGCACAAACATTTTCTGCTCTATTTTAGAAAATGATCATTAGGTGACATTTTTCCTCCTTTTTCACTCACATTGGATTCCCTAGATGCCAAGCCACCTAGACCCCACCCCATTGACTTCCTGGACGAATTTTCAATGCCCATACCCATCCACCTCATCACCACATGGCTTAAACCCTAAGCAATGGCATGGCTGACATGCCACAGCCCTCCCCCATCCCTTGCTGCCTCCATGGACCCCACCTTCTAGAAGAGGTGACCTCCACTAGCTCGAAGAGCCGTTTCCCCACTCCCTGGTTCCTCTCCTCCCTCTCTACTTCTTATCAAAAACCCTCGGGTGCAGAGGGAGAGCACCCACACCCCCATCTCCCTGGAACTCCTCTGCCTGAGCCCTTGTGGCATTTCCCTCTCCTCTCCACGGCAAGCCTCCCTGGCATGGTCTCCCATGGCCCTCGTCTCCTCGAGCCTGCTCCCCCACGCCGCGGTTACCGCCATGGATGCCTTGGCGCCGCGCTCTGCGAGCAGAGCATCCCGAGCCTTTCTCGTGCGCTCCACCTTGCCATTCCCCCTACTCTTCACCTCAATCGGTGCACTGCACCAAAACCCCTCTCTGTTTGGACACCCACCGCCGGAATCAGACCCTCCCATCCCGCCGGCGAACTCCGGGTCGACCCCCTGGTAACGGCCGTTTCCGAGGGCCCCGTCTCCCTCCCTACCTTCCTTGGGCACCCTTGGTGCTCATGCCCCCTCCAATTTGGAGTTCTACCCCTCGGAAGCACCTCTCCGTCGTCATCCTTCGTTCGTCGCCGCCGCGCCCGACGAACTCCTTGTTCCGACCTCCTCCTTCTGAAATCAAGGCGAGCATCGGCTGCGTCTCGTCCCTCTGGTCCTCCTGGTGCTCCTCTCTCTTCCAGGGAACCACGAGAGCCACCGGCGGCGAGGACAGACCTCCGCAGCGGCGACCGGAGCGGACTCTGCCGTCTGTTATGGTCCCCGCCGATCCCCTCCTGCGTGGGCGCCTCCTGGCCGTCCGATCTGGATCGGACGGGGGCGTACCCCTTCGTAACGCGGCCGCTGGCGGCTGGGCCCTGCGGTCCCGCCTGTCATCCGTTTGACTTTACCTCCAGCGCGGGAACGCTCGTGGGCCGGCCCAGCTCCTCGAACCCGGCCTCGGCGCAGCTACCGCGACAGATCTGGCCCGTTAACCCCTTGACCCTGCAGGTTGAATTTTTATTCCTATTTTCTGCAGATCTATTTCAGCTTGTTACTTTAATTCAAAATGAAAATGCAAACGACTAAAATTTGCCAAACCAAAAATCACAGAGATGGATCTATAAATTCTTAACCACCTCCAACTTGAAGAAATGGATTTTGTGCTATATTTTAAGAGAACTAATAAAAATGGCAGAAGCACTCTGTTTCACCATTTTAATCATACCTTGAGTTTTAAGTGGCCAAATCTTGCAAATCAAATTGTTTTTAGTAGCCCTTGGATAGATCTATCAGAGAGATTTGACCTTGCATCAAGGTGAACTACCATTTGGAAATGCCATCCAATTTGGTAGAAGACCAGTAGCCTTTTCTAAGATTTTTAGAGAGAGTTTAAAAAGGATTTTTGATGTGAATCAATTTGGATGAGCTTGTGTGTGATTAGTTCTATGTAATACTATATTGGCATAATTTTTAGAGTCCTGTATTAATTTTGGTGTGCATTTCTAGAAACAACAGTTTTCTGTTTATTTTAAATATTGTGTGTTTGTTTGTGAATGAATGATTGTTTGTTAGAAACTTGTTTACAAGCATGAGTAGAGGTGTTGGTCAATGTTATTAAGTTTTTTTTATTTCATTACTAATCTGTTAGGAAGTTTGTGCTTGTTTGGAAAACAAATAGAAATAGAATTAGTCTCTTATTGTTTTCTAGTATTTTTTTAATAGATTTTGTGGACTAGTATCGCTATGATTAGTACCTTAGTTTTTGTTATAGTTCTGTTGGGTCCAGTACCATTTTGGTACTGATGTGGTGATGGTATCACCTCTGTTAGCTTGCACATTATTTCATAGGAGAGCATGTGTAGCATTGATTGTTTTATTTAGCTATATTGTTTTCACTAGTATGAGTAGTTGTTTTCATAACATTATTTTAAGTATATCTGATTACTAGCATGTGTAAGGTATATGTACTGTTAGTAGGTGTTTTTATTCATGTATTATGGTTTAGGAAAAGTTCATGCTTACAATATTGATTGCTCCTCTAGTGTTGCATTAGTGTCCCACTAGATGTTGAGTTTGCTCCATTATTATTGTCCTTTATTTTTAGGAGTGTATGATGTTTCCTAGCATGTTTAGAATGTTTTCCCTTCTGTTATTATGGTATATATATTGTAGTTGATGTGTGTTGCTAGGTTGTGGAATGCAATTATCCCTTAGGGCATGCTTGTGTAAATTTCCCATACTAGTATGCTAATAGTTGACTCCTGTCATTATGATATTTTGCTAAGAGTAATGTACCCTGTTGTTATTCTGTTTTAGAGTGTGTTTTATTGACTTGTTACAATTTATTGAGCCACTGGTTTGTTTGGTTACTTTCATTGTTGAGTGATTCCTTAGCTTTGGTGTAGACTTTAGCTTATTAAATAACTAGATAATTCATATGTGTTCTGTTTGTTTTGCTGTTTGGAAATTGTATGGGTGTTTAACTTAGCATAAGTTTGGTGCTAGTGTTATCATTACATTTAGTAGTACCTTGTTGTATATGCTTAAGGCTAGTGGTAAACTTGTCTGGATTAATTGCTTGTGTTGTTGTTAATACCCACTGCCATGGGTGTTGCTTTGATGGTTGATATTACATTGTTTGTTTATGAACACCTTAGTAGCCTCACCCTTGTTACCACAAGCTATATTTTTAGCTTCCTTAATATCTTGGTATGATAGTGGTACACCCACTCAACCTCTGATATTGGGGTGTGGAATATGGTTTTTCAACCATATGTTTCCTGACGATAGTCTTGTACTCTGAGTGTGTGTGAGGCAGTTCTCTCGATAACTTTTTGAGTGATTGCATTAGTATGTGTTACCTTGCTGTAGGTGTTGTTTTGATTACTTGACTGTCCTTCTGGATCTGAGTGTGTGTCTTTTATTATTTTACGGCGTTAGAAAAACGAAGAAGAAGAAGATGGAGTCGTAGAGCTGTGTGTCAAGATCAAGCTATCTCAAGGCCAGGGACACAAAGAAATTTAAGGCAAGCCATCCTGATGCTTGCTGTTATAATACACTTATCATTATCTATCATGCATGTTTTACTTCTGAAAAGTTTTACAAAACTTTGATTTCCAAAGAAATTATTTTTGAATGGATACTACTATTATATTTATACTATTACTATGCCATTAGTTAATACTTGGTGTTACCAAGCCCATAAGCCACCAGATGGTATTTATTACCATCAAATATATTAGTCCCTAAGTGGACACCTTAAAATTGTGTTTTTACAAAACAAAGGCTTTATGGAAAACCCGGAGAAAAGGCGGATCCTTACTCTCCGAAGGAATGTGGAAGTGGTCATTTTTGGGAAAATGGTGTTTTCAAAAATGACACATAACCTAGTCTTCGCCGGACAACCTTTACCGTACTGCCACCCTACCCCAACATGGGCACGGGGCTTAACTGGAAGTTTGTTCTTGTTAGTGTGTGTTCTATCTCAATTGCTATAAGGGTCGTCGAGCCCTCGAACCGATTGTCGCTAGGCGGAATATACGGGACATCAAAAGTGTGGGATTAAGTTCTCCTCCGGTCGCATCGGTTGAGTCTCCTGTCTAGGCAGGGAGCCGGGGAGATTATACTCAACTGAAGAGATAGACATATTCTAGCTTGAACATAGTGGAAAGTTAGGATCAGTGATCTGATGTTTCACATACTGTTGTTACAGTCCGTGGTTGTTCACGGCAGGTGTACTGGATCCGGTGGATGTGTACACCTCTGCAGAGTACAACTTTTTTGAAGAAGCCGCGTCCTCAGATATGGACAGTTGAATGGCCATGTAGCTAGCATTGTGTCAATGTTTTTAAAATGTGTTTTCAAAAAGGTGTTGAACTCGGGGAGTTCGGAAAGGAAGAAAATCTTGTACCGTGGAGGTACCGATGATGAAAAGCCAGAAGTTGTTTTACAAACCAAAAATGTTTTGTAAACAAAATCTTTCTTCTTTAAGCAAACATCTGGAAACTGATTCCAAGAAGTTTTGCAAAGAGAAAACTTTCTTTTAACAAGGTTTTTACAAAACCTCTTGTACATGTGATATCTACAAGAGAAGAAAAAAAACTATACTATTTTCTTCTGAAGTATCTTCTTCAACGAAGATACAGATTAACCTGACTGCAACTGTGGTGTCATCCTATATGAACACCATTGGTAGTGAACCCTACGATAGCCTACCTATTACACCATATAAGCGTACTTGCATTTGGTAAGTTACATGATGGATGTCTTGCTGAGTACATTCAAATGTACTCATATTGGTTTCGTCCCTGGTATTTACTTGCCAGACATCAAGAAGGAATCACAGGAGGAGATCAACAAGGAGAAGTACTGCGCTGATGGACTTGCGAACTAGGATCGTCTCCCAGTCAGCAGCCTGTAGGTTAAGGCGTGACTTGGGCTCTACCACATTTGTGTGTTTAGTCTTCCGTTGTGTGTGTTGTGTGTTTGCCCTGCGTGGCAGTTGTAGGGCTGGAATTCGAGCCGAGCCGAGTCAGCTCGGCTCGACTCGCTTAAGCTCGGTCAACTGACGAGTCGAGCTCGACTCGACTCGTTCAACAAACGAGTCCAGATTCAAAACTCGGCTCGGCTCGATGAACTCGCGAGTAGCTCGCGAGCTACTCGTTTAACTTTTTTTATTTTATAAAACTATAAAAAGTCAACATTATATATTGTATATATACTTATTTTTCATTATTTGGGGCACGTATAATAAAACCATCACAATAATCGATGAAAATATGTCACCATAAAATAATTTGTCATAAATAATCTACAATAATCAGTAAAAAAGGTTCACATATATAAGAATATCATTAGAAATTCTTTTTACCGAGTTAAACGAGCTAAACGAGTACTCGTAAACTCGGCTCGTTTAGCTTGAACTCGTTTACTGTCGAAAACGAAAACTCGACTCGGCTCGTTGGACAACGAGCTCGAGCCGAGCCGAGTCGAGTTGCGAGCTACTCGTTTAACTCGCGAGCTTCGAGTTTTAATTCCAGCCCTAGGCAGTTGTGTGGACTTGGTCAGGTGACCATGTATCTTTTTTAAGTGTTTGCAACCGTGTAATGGATATTGTATCTGTGTACCAACTTGTTATGTTGTTCACGACTGGTATGATCTAGGATCGTGAATGTATGAATATCGAAGGTGTCCTTGAACAGTGGTTCTGGGGCGGACCTTACAACAGCAAGTTGTAGAAGGGGTACATGTTGGAGTTGAAAGGCTTGGTTTTGCCTTTAGCATTGGGAGGATAGCAAAAGTCCAGGCTTGAGATATCATATTCTGGCCCTTCATGGATCTTGTAGCCATGATCAGCATAGGTGGCAGTCCAAGTGTAGCCAATCGCCTCAGCAAACTCAGTCAAGTTGCTAGTAATCTTCTTCTCCCCACACATCCATGTCATAGAGCATCAAGCATCACCCGTGGCGTGGAGGGTGCATTAGAACTGAGCTACCAACTCAGGGCAATACTCACACTCATTATCCAGAAGAGGGATCAATCCAAGCTTCTCCAGGCAAGCATGCACATGGCGGAGATCACCATTCTTGTGCCTATTGTAGAAGTCCAAGTCAAGCTGAGCCTGCACACAGACCAGGGGCTGCTGGCTAGAATAGAACTCATCCCAACACTTGAGCTGCAGATTAATCCAGAAGCGAGGATCCTCACAGGTAGACTCAGCAAAGCGGTACGGGTTCTTCCGCTTGATGTTCTTCCACTTAGGAATAGAGCATTCCTTCAGATCTTCATCGAGTACCCTCTCAACCAGATCATCCTCACGAGATCCTGCACAAGAACCAGAAGTGCGACCCCTAGAAGGGCGAGAACCCCTCCCGGCAGTAATCTTCCTTTTCATACCAGTACGAGCTCCAGGACCTGTGAATAGAGGACATAGGAATAGCAAAAGGTAAGTGCATATGCCATACGGGTCAAAGGAACACCAAAAGGTTTGGTTTAGTGCGAAAACTCGAAATTCTGGCAACATCCGGAAAATTCCGGTTGAGCCTGGAATATTCCGGCTCCCGGAATGGTCCGGAATATTCCGGCCGGGCCGGAATGGTCCGGAAAATTCCGGCCTCCTCGATTTGACTCGAAAAAATGCCCAAAACTTCGAATTTTTGACTCAAAAACTAAACCAAACATCAAGGGATACCATAGAGATGATCCTAAAGTAGATCTACGTGCTGGAAATCGTGGGAGTGACACAAACTAAGATTTAGATCTAAGTCTAGATTGGTGAGTGGTTAGACTAGATCTATGAAACCATGGCATCTAGGTATGTATTGGCATGAAGAACACATCTATAGAAATTGGAACTAGATCAAACCCTAGGTGAGATTTCATCTAGAACCAAAATCAACCAATCAAAACGAAAAAGATGAGATGCCAAACACAATACCTTCCATGGGGGAGTCCTTGTCCAAAGGAGGGATCAAACAATCCTCCCTAGGGGCAACAGGGACGAAATCGACGAACTTTGGTGGCTAGGCCACGGGAGGAGAGAAAGAAGTGGAGGAAAACCGTCCACCCGTGCGTGAGGGGGTATTTATAAGGAAAAACTATCCATCCGGAATAGCCCGGAAATTTCCGGTGGCCGGAATATTCCGGCCCAATCCGGCGTCCGGAATAGTCCGGCTGGCCGGAAAATTCCGGCTGGAGCAACAATCAGCTCCAAACTTTTCCGGTAAGGATAGTTTTGAAAGGCTAGGAGCGGTGTGACTTGTGTGGAGTAAGGCATATGCATAGATGAACATAGGAGGGACAAAATGGAGCAAAACACAAAGGGTTAGATTTCCTAGTCTTACTTCTCGGGAAAAAGCAAATAAGATCGAAATAGCAACGAGAAGTATTATTCGGAGGGAAAACACAATAATTCAAAAGGTGTCCAACTAAGAACCAACTCTTCAAAAAAGAAGATGTTGGTGGCCTAAGCCACCATGTAAGAGTTCATGGTATGCAACCGCGAAGATATATCTTGGGGGATTTTCCATTACTCGTCATTGAAGCTCACAATTCAACATTAGAAATAGAGAGATAATCAATGAATTTTTTTTTGCTTTGGGAATAATGGGGGGAGGAAGAACCCAATGTGTTAGGATAACACTCCCCCTATGTCCATGCCTACACCTAAGCTCAAACACGTTTCATCTATAGGGATGTGTGCAAGATCTTCAAGTCAAACTCCTTGAATCAATCACATTTAGTTCATTCCTCAAGAACAAGAACCTTGCATCATCAAGTGGCTTCGTGAAAATATCCGCAAGATTGTCCTTGGTGGGCACATAAGATAGTGCAATATCCCCTCTTGCCACATGGTCTCGGATGAAGTGATGGAGAATCTCAATGTGTTTGGTCCTTGTGTGTTGCACCGGATTGTATGCAATCTTGATGGCACTTTCATTGTCACACAAAAGAGGCACCTTATCCAAATGAACTCCATATTCCTTGAGAGTTTGCCTCATCCATAACAATTGGGTGCATGCACCTGCGGCGGCAACATAGTTGGCTTCGGCGGTGGAGAGTGATATGCAATTTTGCTTCTTGGAGGACCAACTCACTAGGGACCTACCAAGAAATTGGCAAGCCCCGGAAGTAGACTTCCTATCATCTTGATCACCCGCCCAATCGGAATCCGTGTAGCCATTGAGAGAAAATTGTGCCCCCTTTGGGTACCACAAACCAAACCTTGGGGTATGAACCAAATAACGAAAGATCATATGGACCGCCATTAAATGGCTATCCTTAGGAGCCGCTTGATACCTTGCACACACACCTACACTCAAAACGATATCGGGCCTAGATGCTCAAAGATAGAGCAAAGAACCAATCATAGAACGATACAACTTTTGATCCACATCCTTACTCCCTTTTGGATTATGAGATAGGTGGCACTTGACTTGCATAGGAGATGTCTTGATCTTAGCATCTTGGAAATTAAACCTCTTGATCATATCTTGGGTATACTTGGCTTGAGAAATGAAGGTCCCACGAGCCAATTGCTTGATCTCAAAGCCAAGGAAGAATTTAAGCTCTCCCATCATAGACATCTCAAATCTGTCAGTCATAAGATTAGAGAACTCATTATTGAAAGCTTGGTTAGTTGAGCCAAAGATGATATCGTCCACATATAGTTGGCATATGAAAAGCTCTCCCTTTACTCTCTTGGTGAAGAGAGTGGGGTCAATCTTCCCAACTTCGAAACCACGATCATCTAACAACTCCCTAAGGTGCTCATACCAAGCACGAGGTGCTTGTTTGAGACCATAGAGAGCCTTGTCAAGTTTGTAAACGTGGTTAGGAAAGTTGAGATTCTCGAACCCCGTAGGTTGCTTAACATATACCTCCTCTTGTAGTGGACCATTCAAGAAAGCACTTTTCACATCCATTTGTTGCAATTTGAAATTATGAGAGGATGCATAAGCAAGGAGGATACAGATGGACTCAAGGCGAGCCATGGGTGCGTAGGTTTCATCAAAGTCAATTCCTTCAACTTGAGTGTAACCTTGAGCAACCAATCTTGCCTTTTTCCTAATGACAATTCCATGCTCATCTTGCTTGTTCTTGAAAATCCACTTAGTGCCAATAACATTGTGGCAATCTTTGGGCTTATCAACCAATCTCCAAACTTTGTTGCGCTCAAAGTTATTGAGCTCATCATGCATAGCTTCAATCCAATCGGAGTCCTCAAGAGCTTCATACACTTTCTTAGGCTCCACCATAGAGATATGAGCTTGATGCTCACAAAAATGTGCCAATTTCCTTCTTGTGGATCTTCGAGTTTGAACATATTCCAAGACCTTGTTGTCTTGGGCATCAATTTGCTTCAAAGCTCTTCTTATCCTTTTGACACGACGGGCTTCGATCTCCTCATTATTGCGAGGAGGGATCACTTGATCATCTTGATCATTTGGGTCCCCATCTTGACCAACTTGGCCTTGATCATCATCATCATCATCAACAATTTCTTCAAAACTTGCTTCAACTTGAGGATAGGATGAAGAGGATGGTTGATCTTGGCCTTGACCTTGACTCGCATTAGTGAGAGGAGTGGGTACGACTTGCGGAGTCACTTGGTCAATAAGAGGAGGGTATTGAACATGTTCTTGGTTAGGTGTAACTTTTGGCTCCTTGGCTTGTTCTTCTATTGTAGAGGAGGGCTCCACTTGAGTAGAGCATAGTCCTTCTCGAGTCGCCATAAGGTGTCCCTCAATGGGGCGGAAAAATCCCACACCCATCCTTCCTATGGCTTCTTGAGGTATTTCAACATCTACATTAGAAACATGAAATTGCGCCACTTGGGAGCCATCATTTTCCTCGAAAACCACACTACAAGATTCTATGACAATCCGTGAGGCTTTGTCATAGACTCTATAAGTGTGGGATTCGGCACCGTAACCAACAAAGATACCCTCAATAGTTTTGGATTGAAATTTAGACAACCTAACACCCTTGATCAAATAAAAGCACTAACAACCGAATACACTGAAGTAGGAGACGTTGGGCTTGTTGCCGGCGAGGATCTCATATGGGGTCTTGTCCAAGCCTTTGCGGATGTAGAGGCAGTTGGAGGAGTGGCATGCGGTGGATATGGCCTCGGCCCATAAATATTGGGGAGAAGAGTACTCCGCCAACATGGTCCTTGCCATATCCAAGAGGGTGCGATTCTTCCTTTCGGCAACACCATTTTGTTGAGGAGTGTAAGTGGCGGAGTATTGATGACGAATGCGTTCTTCACTAAGAAATTCATTCAATGTATAGTTCTTGAACTCCGGGCCATTATCACTCCTAATATCCATGATTTGCACATTGTGTTGATGTTGCACTTCGTTGGAGAAGTCGATGATGGTTTGTTGAGTTTCACTCTTGCACTTGAAGAAATAAACCCAAGTGTATCTTGAATAATCATCGACAATCACCAAGAAATACTTCTTGCCACCAAGACTTGCCTCGGGCACGGCACCAAAGAGATCAACATGGAGAAGCTCCAAGATCCTCTTTGATGAGATAATAGTCTTGGCCTTGTGCACCGTGTCATGCATCTTCCCTTCAACACACGACCTAGAAACGCGATCCTTTGCAAAGGAAACATTTTGTTTTAGTCCGACAATAAGGCCACCTTTGTGAAGACTTTGCAAAGTTCTCATGTTGACATGGGATAGGCGGCGATGCCACAACCATCCCAAGTCTGCCTTCCCGAAAAGACACATTGCTTGAGAGTTGGTTGACTTCGAAAAATCCACCACGAACAACTCAGTTTCAACATGTCCCACGTGAGCGACGTCAAGAGTCTTGCTCCTCAAAAGGACCACAATATCACCATCGAAAAAGACGGAAAAACCCATCTTTCCAAGAGAGCGGACGGAAAGTAAATTGTAACCAAGGGATTCGACAAGCATGACGTTCTCGATAGTTATATCGGGAGCCACCGCAACCTTGCCAAACCCGGATACCTTAGACTTGGACGAGTCTCCATAAGTGACGGTTGCTTGGATGTCATTTGGTCGCAACTCCGTCACAAGCTCTTTGCTTCCGGTCATATGATTAGTGCATCCACTATCGAGAATCCATTTAGTCCCACCGAAAGCATAGCCCTGCAGGAGATCATTGACTAGAGTTAGGACCCGAGATGGGTCCCTTCATATTAGCAACAAGGGTCTTTGGAACCCAAATAGTATAGTCAATGAAACCCTCAATAGGACCAACATATTTAGCTTGCACAACACCATAATAATCAACATATAAAAAATGGTGTGGATTGTTAGTTCCCGCGGATGTGCTACGAGTAGTGTTGTCCCTCATGACACTACTACTCGAGGCAATGTTGTTTGCTTGAGCGGGTGTACTAGGAGTAGTGTTGTCCCTAATGACAACACCACTCGAAGCACCATTGTTGGTCTTCTTCTTGTTCTTCTTCTTGGCTACATAGCCTAGACCTTGCTTGCCCACTTGTTGCCTTGGTGCACTCAATTGTGGTCTAGCAATGACCGCATTAGAGTTAGGGGCAACAACTTGTGGGGAAGGGGTCACAAACTTCACACCTTGAGGGCCTTTACCCTTGAGCCTTGCTAGCTCATCCTTCAACCTACAGTTTCCTCAATAATATTTGCATGATCACAAGAAGAAGTAGAGCTGCTAGCATTGTTAGTTTGATTAATTTGAGTTTGAAGTTGTTCATGCAACTCTTTGAGGGATGAGTGTTGGCTTTCCAAAGCCTTGTGAGCCTTGGTTAGCTTTTCAAACTCCTCGGTTAGTTTACCATGACCAACCCCAAACTCGACCTTATCCTTTTTAGCCTTTTATATTTAGCAATAGCAAGATCACATTCCTTAGTGATGCTTGAGACAAGTTCATTATGAGTTAATTCAATAGATTCAAGTTCATCCTCTATAGAAACTCTACCATCATGCTCTTCCTCAAGATTCATCGAGAGAGATGCAATTTCATCCGCATCCCTTCTCTCAATCTCACCTTTCTTCTCAAGAGCATCTTGGGCCTCTCCCAATTGCCTCATGAGATACTCAACGTACTTCTTGGTCTCCCCTTGCATGTTAGACATAAAATTATCCAAGGATACCCTTTCTTCTTCTTCTCTAAGACTAGCAAGATGTTCAAGTTCACTAGGGGTCTTAGAGTTGGGGGAAGGTGATACCTCCGTGGCCTTAGCCATGAAGCACTTGGCATTACGTTGAGGAAGATCGTCATTGGGGGATTCAAAGAGGGATGAAGATGATGGAGTAGAAGCAATAGCTAGAGCGGCCACTTCACTTGTGGTTTCTTCTTCTTCATCACTCCCGGAATCATACTCCTCTTGAGTCAAGAGCACAAACTTGGTGGGAGACTTCTTGTTGAAAGGCTTCTTCTTGAAGTGAGGTTTCTTGTACTCAACCTTGGACTTGTCCTTGCGAATGAGCTTGCCACTATGGATCTCTCTATTCTCATAAGGGCACTCCGCAATGAAGTGATGCTTATCTTGACAATTGAAGCAAGACCTCACTTTTTGAGCCCCATCATTTCCATAGCGAGACCTTGTCTTCTCCTCAACAAATCTCTTGCCCTTGGGAGGATTGCTCCAAAACTTTTGCACGGTGAGAGCAATGAGATCCTTTAGAACGGGATCATAGTCTTGTTCCTTCAAAGGAGGCAAAGCCTCTTCTCCTTCTTCTTCATTCTCAACCTCTCTTGACAACACCTTGGCCTTCAAAGCAACGGATGCTCCTTGGTGCATTCCAATGGCCCTAGCACGGTTGTCAAGCGCATTCTTGGTTTGCACTTTGTAGGAGCACATCTCTTGCATCACTTGAGTTGAGGTCATGGAGGAGAAATCATGTCTCCCTTGAATTCTCTTCATGTCCGCGCCCTCAAATGGCATAATGGCAATCATGTACTTCCTCTTGATCCAAGCATCATCAATATACTTGGCACCAACATTTGAGAAGGCGGTGGAAAGAGTCTTGAGTCTCCGGTACATGTCCACATGATCCTCTCCATCATGCATATAGAACCCTTCGGCCTCATTGGTCAAGGCATCATATCTATTCCTTTGCATGCTTTCATTACCCACAAACATGACGACAAGAGCGTCCCATGTTTCCTTGGCGGTGGAATATTGTTGAAGATGCGGCATGTGGTTAGGACCCACGACTTGTTGAAGAATGGACAAGGCTGTGTAGTTGAGTTGGCAATCTACGGCTTCTCTTCTTGTGAGATTCTTGGGATCAAATGGCTTGTACCCGTCACGAGTGATCCTCCAAAGATCTATACAAGAAGAGTTCAAGTGAGTCTCCATGTAATATTGCCATTCACGGAAAGAAAAAGCATCAATTTTAGGTGGGTCTCCCCTAGGGATTATATGAGGATGAGGAACGGGGGGATTGGGAGAATATCGTCCTTCAACGGCGTTATATCCTTCCTCTCCACCCGTGCCTTTCTTAGTGGATAGTTCGGCGGAAGCATTTTTAAGTGGATCACCATCTACCCCTTTCTTGGCGCCTTCCGAAGGAATTTCCGGAAGGGAGGATTCGACTACCTCCGGTCCTTTGGCTTTGAGGAGTTGTGCCATTAGTTCACGCAACTCATCAAATTTGTTGTCTTTGGATGAGGTCAATGAGGTTCTCAACGCAATGAGATCATCCATGGTCACCTTGCCAACAGACGGTTCGGTATCCAAATCATCTCCCATACTAAAACTATTAGGCAGTTAAGTCTGATACAAGAGCCGAGGCTCTGATACCAATTGAAAGTAAAGTATGGGCACCTAGAGGGGGGGTGAATAGGTGCTACGACCAATTTTAATTTTTAACAAGGTTTAGGCTTAACTCAAAGGTAAATTCTCTAGAGAGTGCAACTAATGGTGAATTTACCTATATGGCAAGTCAAGCAATTAATGCAACTAGGAGAACACTTAATACAACAAGTACTACAATAAATGTGTAACACCCGGGGGATTTCCCCCCCCCCCAACTAGAATTGTTTGCTTTCCTTTCTCATGGCATTACATCACATGCATCATTTGCACCTTTGCTTGCAAACCAATTCAAAAACAAAACAAAAATTCAAACCAATTTAAATTTTCAAACAATACACCTTTGTTTTCAAATCAAATTGTTTCCATACAAATTGAATTGAAATTAAAAAATTGGCTTGGTTAATAAAATTCCTTTTATTAAAACCCTAATTTGAATTCCAAATTCAAATTCAGACAACAAATGAATATTTGAAATTTTGAAAAACAAAACTTGGTGCACTTGGGCATTCAATATGCTCAATGCAATAAAATTGTTTTCAAATTTTTTATAAAACCCTAAAACCCTTTTCTTTCTCCCTTATCCCTTTGCTACAAAAAAAATAAAAGAAAGAAAAAGGATAAAAACACCAGTGGGGAGGCAGGCCACAAAGGCCCACCTACAACCCACAGAGCAGCCCAGCCCACCTCCACTACCTTCTTCTCCGTATGGCATGACGCACGCACGGGAGAAAAGAGCAGAGCACCTCCACCCACCTCCACCTGCTCCTCCTCTCTCCCTTAAAGCCTCTCCTCCCCTCCAACCCTAACCCTAGCCCAACCACTCTCTCCTCCCTCTCCTGCCCGCCGCCATCTCCCTCCTTCTTCCTCCTAGGTTCCCTCCCTATTCTCTGAACCTTACTGTACCCGAGAAGGACGCCTCCATGGCCGGCACTTGGAGACCTTGGCGCCACCTCCACGGCCGTCCTCGAGCCATTCTGCTAGCGGGAATGGAACCAGGACCACTCCCTCTACCTCCTCGCCTCCAAGATCGGTCCCGAGGACCACCACCGCGAAGCCGGCGGGCTCCCTCATCTCCTCCGTTCGGCACCTGCAGTACACGACCGCGTCCACGGCGCCTCCGTCGAGACACCCCACGGTGAGCGCCTCCGCCCTCCGAGCCCCTTCCTCCTTCCTCCCCGTTGCTCTGTGGGCCGCCGTCGAGCGCCAATACCTCGCCATCGAGCTGCACCCTCCACCCCGCTGCGGATCGCTGCTGGTCGCCGCCGATCGTAGCTCGTCCGTCACCGTTGCGTGTTCAGTTTCGTCAGAAAGTTCAGAGCCCGCACCCGTTACCTATTATTTTGTCAGATCCATCTTGTATCACAAAACGCACAGCCAGCCCAGTGGCTGCGCACCCCGTCCGCACGCCCTGGAGCCCCGAGTTCGAATTCCCCCCGAGGCGCAAAGCCACCCTTTTTCTTCTCCATTTTTCTTTTATCCTCGAAATCCATAAAAACAGAACTGAGTCTTTATTTGTAAAATCAATAACAAATTGAAAAATGCTCCAATTTCAATGATTCAAATTGCTATGGATTCAGAATCTTGTGCTCTTTCTGTTAGTAACAAAGTTGCAACATGTTTCTGTAATAAATTTTGCACTAAATAATTAAATACAGAAAAGGCTATTAAAATTGAAACTTTGGAAATTCATAACTTGAGTTCTGTTCACCCAAATTGAGCAAAATTGAGCTCTAAATTTTTTTCTTAACAAACTCTACACAGTGGTATTTTATTTGGTCACAATTGAATTAAATTTGAACATGTTTCCTTCTGTTTACTAAAAGGGGCAGAATAAAAATGCTTATGGAAAAATGCATAATAAATTCAATAATAATCCAAAAATTATGTTTAATAGCTCAAAATGTTCATTGAAACATTTTATGCATGTTTTCAACCTTTTCAATACAATTTTTTTACTGTTTTCCTAATTAAAAATGGTTCAATAATTCAATACTTTAATTACACCTTTTAAATTGCAAAATTCATAACTTGGGCAATTCAAATCCAATTCCAACATGTAAAATATGTTTTCCATGCAAAATTGAACAAGATTTCCAAATATAAACTTTGTTTTCTATTTTGAATAAATTAAATTGCTGAAAACAACTATTTCTTAATTAATGCATTTAAAATTGTCAATTTAATAACTTGCTCATCTAAAATCCAAATTCAACAAATGAAATATGTATTCCATCTAAAATTTTGTGTTCTTTCCAAATATAAATTTTGTTATCTGTTTTGAACATTTAAAATTGGTGAAAACAACAAATGTTTGTTTAAATCATTTAAAATGCCAAAGTTCATAACTTAATAAATAAAATTCCAAACTTGGTAAACAACATATCAAACTGAAGCCATTGTTGTTTTCTTATTGTTTTGATCATCCATGCATCATTCTAATCAAATTTCACATGATGGTTATTTGTAGATCATTTAATTCAACATTAATTCATGGGCTTTTCCATATGCAATCCAAATTGCATATGGGCCCATTTAAATATGTTTACCATGTCAACTAGTTTATCTTTGATGCATCCTTAAACTTGTCATGCATCCATATCTTGATTATGCTGGATCTTTTGCCGTAGTAGTAATTGTTGCATCCGGTGTTTGTTCTAGTTCGTTGCTTCTTCGCGGATAGGACGTTGAGATGATGTGAGCAACGACAAGTTCTGCTACCTCTACTTGCTGGATTCCAGGCAAGTATACTCACTTGCTACCTATGTTGCCTTTCCTCACTTGTTACCGATTCTTTCCGTTGTCTTTATGCTAGCCTAGTATTTTCGATGCTTGTGTCTCGATCCTATCATATGTTTACCTTGCAGCCATGATATAGCCTTCCTTCCACTTCCTATTAACTGTTGTTTGTTTACCTTGTTGGCCCTCGTGTCATAGTTGCAAGCTTAGTGTTGTTTGCGCTCAAGTCTTGTTGTCCTTTTTCATATCACCTGTTTAGTCGATAGTTGGGTTTCAATTCAATCAACAACATGTTAATGTTTTGGGTAATATTAATTTGATGATAAGGCACCGACAGGAGGCCCGGCGTGGTTTTGAGGCCTTCTAGTGTCGAACTTAATTAGGAAAAGGGTCTTGTCCTCCGATCCATGATGAGCGCGCTAACCGCATGTGGGAAGCGAGTATGGGCGCCCCCCGCAACTTTGATTCGATTCGCATCTCGTCCAAATCGCCTCATTTAGTTCGGGTTTTCCATTTGCCGCATGCATATGCAGGTGCGAACCCTTGGCGCCAGGGTGGAACTTTTGTAGTCGGCACTTAGGGAGACACGTTCTTGGAGTGCTATGAGGGTCCCCTTTTCTTCGTGGGGCTTTATTAGCCGTGCGCTCAATTGCACGGGATTCTTTGGGCTTGATGCGAAGAAGAGTTGGGTTGTGTTGAGTGCCTCGCTTGGTGGAAGGGCCTTTC
Source organism: Alopecurus myosuroides (assembly GCA_028641055.1). Classification (NCBI taxonomy): domain Eukaryota; kingdom Viridiplantae; phylum Streptophyta; class Magnoliopsida; order Poales; family Poaceae; genus Alopecurus; species Alopecurus myosuroides. The sequence goes on along the minus strand of CM054060.1, from coordinate 118,735,829 downwards.
CATCTGGCGGGTCATTCTTACGTGTACGACCAAATTGGTGCATCCCTGCAGGGTTAATCTTCTCGAGAAGCCGTGTTGTCCGCGGTTATGGATGACTTGGTGAAAGTGCTGGCTAACAAGTACTCAGACAACTTACACTTAACGATGATAACTTGACTAGTAATATAGATTACCTCCACCATAAAAATGAATGTCACCTCAATCAACCGTGTGAGTTTCCTTGGGTTGCTTCCTTAGTAGGGGGTAACATTGGATGGGTATTGTTTGGTGAGTAGTTGTAGTTGGTTATGATACGCTATCTTATCCCTTTCTTTTAGCCGGAAGTTGTAGCGCGTCTCTTTAGTTGTTAGTGCTGCCCGCTGCCGCTTCTTTGCAATAATCCCTTTCTTCCGTTGTACCCAAAGTATTTGTATCTTGTGATGATTGGTTATGCTGGTATCTTGTGAGTATGGTTTATCCACTTGCCAGTACTTAATAGTACTGACCCACGAATCCATTTCGTGGCTGCATATTCCACATTGCAGTCAACAGGTTTGAAGTCTGACGACGTTAGCTTGGGAATCCCTCCGGCTTGGCCTGGGCAGGGATTGGACGCCATCGGTTATCTTCAGGACTCTTAGTCCAATTTGTATCTTGTCCATAGTCGGACACTATGTTGTTTCTTCTGCTGTTATTTGGATCTTTGTATTGTATCAGTTGTATCCTTGACTCGTTTGAGTCGTCTTGTATATACCTCCTCTGTTGTTGTGGATTATTCGTGAACTGTTGTAATGTTATCACAAGTGGCAACCTGAAATCGGTTATTATGTGGATTTTGGCGGAAATGCTGAAATCTGCATAGTTCCCGATCTCGGGGCGTCACAAAATGCTACAAGTACGAGTAAGTAGAGAGTGAGGAACGAGGTAACCGATGGCAGCACACGGAGACACGATGTATTCCCGAGTTCCTCCTTTTTAGGGGAGTACGTCTCGTTGGAGGGGTGTGAGCTCGCCACGAAGGCCTACTCAACGCCACAAAGGCCTGACCCTATTCTCCGATGAACTTCCGCCACAAAGGCCTAGTTCACCTCTCACTATTGAACCCCTTTGAGGCGGGGATCGAATCCTTTACAAACACTTGGGGCACACACCCACAACTTAATTGGGGGCTCCCAACTCTTCTTGAATCACCACTAGTAACAAGAAGCCTAGGTTCTCCACGTGAGGAAACCCTAGGCAAAGATCTCTCAAGTGAATGAGAGGGAAATGAAAATCCGGTGGTCCTCCTTCAATCCTCAAAGAATCAACAAGTTTGGGTGGAGGAGGAGGCAGATCTAGCTTGGTGGGTGAGCTCAATCAATGGTGTCTTCAATGCTGGTGGAGCTAACCCTTGGGGAAGAAAAGGAGGCCCTATTTATAGGCCCCCACAAAACTAGCCGTTTTCTGCCCAATTTGCGACCTGGCCGGATTGGTCCGGAATATTCCGGACCCCGGAATAATCCGGAGCATTCCGGATGGCAACAGAACAATTTCCCCTTATGGCCGGAATGGCCCCGGAATATTCCGGATGCTAATAGAGCAATTTCCCGTTGAAGCCGGAATGGCCCCGGAATATTCCGGCTGCCGGAATCATCCGGAATAATTCGGATTGTAATAGAACATTTTCCCATAGTGGCCGGATTATTCCGGACATATTCCGGAGCCCGGATTGGCCCGGAATATTTCGGGCTTCCCTTTGAAGTTCTGTTTTAGGCCATAAAAAATTCCGTTCATCTTCGATTTCTTCACCATTTCTTCGACACCATATACGTGCTGATTTAAGACCAAATCCTTTGACAAAGTAGCACATACGGTTAGTAGCTTCTTTATGTTGTTAACAAACACACAAAACAGCGAGATATCGAGAATGCAATTTCACTATCCTATTGACAAGATGCCACAGAGCCAGTTCTCTGTTTTCTGTTGTTTTTAGTTTCAGAAAAGTTGTTCTGGAAATATTCTCGGAATTGGAAAATTCGAAGCCCGGAAGTCTTAGAAATCCCGGAGGTTCCACGGAGTCCCGAAGAGACCCGACGGGGGGCCTCAGGGGGCCCACACCATAGGGTGGCGCGACCCCCTTGGCCGCGCCAGGAGGTGGTGTGGGCCCCCAGGCCTCCATTGCCTCTGCCCTTTCGCCTATATAATCCCCCCAAGACATAAACCCTAAACGGATCCCACTTTTACCCGATAAACACCCGAGGCCGCCGTCACCGTCATCCCGAGATCGGGAGGGTTCTGAAGCTCTCCCCGGCACCCTGCCGGCGGGGGAAATCATCACCGAAGGGGTCTACACCACCATGCTCTCCTCCAAAGTGATTCACGAGTAGTTCATCCCTGGAATATGGGTCCATAGCAGTAGCTAGATGGTTGTTCTCTCCACTTTGTACCTTATGTTTAGATCTTGTGAGCTGCCTATCATGATCAAGATCATCTTTATGTAATGCTACATGTTGTGTTTGCTGGGATCTGATGGATGTTGAATGCTATGTCTTCTGATTATCAATCTATCATGTTATCTTCATGCTTATGTTGTTTATGATCTTGCATGATCTCCGTTGTTAGTAGATGCTCTGGCCAAGTAGATGCTAGTAACTCCAAGAGGGAGTATTTATGCTCGATAGTGGGTTCATGCCTCCTTTTCATTTGTGCTCGAGTGACAGAAACTTGACGGATAAAGGATGTGTTGTTGCCATTAGGGAGAAAACAACGATGCTTTGTCTAATGATGATGTTATTGTTTACATTACACACTTTGTTTACTGCGATTATCTGTTGCTTGCAACTTAATACCCAACGTTTGTTCGGATGATATTCGAAGGGTGGATTTTTAGTCATAGATGCAGTTGGATAACGGTCTATGTATTTTGTTGTAATGCCCGCATGAGTTACATATTAATCTTTATGTCTTGCATATGCACTATGGTGCAGCCTTCATTTATGTCAATTGCTCAGCTGTAATTTGTTCACAACACATGTTATTTATCTTTCTCGGAGAGACACCACTAGTGAACTGTGGACCCCGGTCCTTTTTCCTCATACTGATAAAACACCTACTGCTTTCATACTGCTCTCATACTGTTCCTACTGTTTTCCTACTGTTTTCCACACCATACATTTAACCTCTTTGTGTTTAGCAAAACCGGTGAGATTGACAACCTCACTGCTTCGTTGGGACAGAGTGATTTGACTGTGTTGTGTAGGTTCCACGTTGCTGCTGAACCGGTAGTGCCCCCTGCCACCTCAGCTGCATCAACCTTCAGAGATTGCTTGTCCTCCTATTGGTCGATTCAACCTTGGTTTCTTTTCTGAGGGAAATCTTGTTGCTACACTCCTCACAACCTTTCTCTTGGGGTTTACCAACAAGGGCATTAAGGCTTCCATCAAGTTTTCTGGCGCCGTTGCCGGGGATTTCAAAGTCATCATCAGCAAGAAGTCTCCCGTCAACTACACGCCATCAGTCCACAGTTCACTAGAGGTGTCTCTCCGTAAAAGATAAATAACATGTGTGGTGAATGAATTACAGTTGGGTAATTGACAGAAATGAAGGATGCACCGTAGTGCATATGCAATACATAAATATTACTATGTGATTCATGCGGGCATTAGAACAAGATACATAGACCGTCATCCAACTGCATCTATGACTAATAATCCACCCTCCGAATATCATCCGAACAAATGTTGGGTATTAAGTTGCAAGAAACAGATAATCTTAGTAAGAAAAGTGTGTAATGTAAACAATGTAAACTAAGTAAACACCGTCGTTTTCTCCCTAATTGCAACAACACATCCTCCATTCGTCACGTTTCTGTCACTCGAGCACAAATGCAAAGGAGGCATGAACCCACTATCGAGCATACGTACTCTCTTGGAGTTACTAGCATCTACTTGGCCAGAGCATCTACTAATAACGGAGAGCATGCAAGATCATAAATAACAAATGCATGAAGATAACATGATAGATTGATAATCATAAGACATAGCATTCAACATTCATCGGATTCCAACAAACACAACATATAGCATTACATAAAGATGATCTCGATCATGTAGGGCAGCTCACGAGATCTAAACATGAGGTACAAAGTGAAGAAGACAACCATATAGCTACTGCTATGGACCCGTAGTACAGGGATGAACTACTCACGCATCACTTCGGAGGAGGGCATAGTGGTGTAGACCCCTCCGGTGATGAATTCCCCTCCCGGCAGGGTGTCGGGGAGAGCTCCAGAACCCTCCCGGTCTCGAGATGACGATAACGGCGGCCTCGGGTGTTTCTCAGGACGAAGTGGTATATTTTAGGGTTGTCGTATCGGGGGGAATAAATAGGCGAAAGGGCGATGACGGTGGACGCCCGAGGGGCCCACACCACCCCCAGGCATGGCCGGGGGGGGCACACCGCCCTATGGTGTGGCACACCTCTGGGCCTCTTCGGGACTCATGGAACCGTCAGAAATTCTAAGACTTCCGGGCTTCTAAATTTCCGATTCCGAGAATATTTCTAGAACAACTTTCTGAAACTAAAAACAACAGAAAACAAGGAGCTGGCTCTGTGGCATCTTGTCAATAGGTTAGTCCCGGAAATCGATAAAAATGACATAAAGTGTATAGAAAATAACACAAAAACAACATGGAACATCAGAAATTAAGGATACGTTTATGAAGTATCACACCACTAGTGAACTATGGACCCTAGTCCATTTCTCTATATTGATAATACAACCACTGCAATCACCGCTCTCATACTGTTCCTACTGCCATCATTGTTCTCTTTTCATCTACCGCAAACAAGTATTGTTTTCCATACCATATGTTTAATCTCTTTGTCTTCAGCAAAACCGGTGAGATTGACAACCTTACTTCGTTGGGGCAAAGTGATTTGATTGTGTTGTGTAGGTTCCACGTTGCTTCTGAACCGGTAGTGCGTCCTGCCACATCTCCTACTAGTCGGTTCAACCCTGATTTCTTTCTGACGGAAAACTTGCCGCTGCACTCTTTTCACCCTGCGCTTGGGGTCTACCAATGAGCTTCAACCATCAAGGAGGCTGGCCATGGGGCGGTCAGTGACAGAGTATGGGGAAGATAGGATCTAGGAGTGAGGAAGGCCTTCCAGGTAGGTTTGTCAATGCACGGAGCGCCCGCCACACCTTGCAATGGATAGGTACAACGCTAGCTTATTCTTCCATCTTTGTTTTATTTTCGGTAATGACCGAATTAGCATCCCACGTTACACCCTGGGGCGCTTAAATATTTATCCGATTTATTGGTCTTTATTTTTATTTACCTAAGCGTCCAACTAAGCGTCTTGCAATGCAGGGAAGCTCCTTTCAGGTTGACTGTAGACATGGTGACGGATGCGCACGACGCGTTGTGCACGAGTGGTGGGTCCTACTATCTATCTCCCCCCTATTTCCTTATATCTAGCTAAACCGCTAGTTTCTCTCTCTTGTCTTATTTCTTCACACGAACCAGTGAGGCAACGTCTTTCTCTTCTTGTTCCTCTCACTGTCTCGAGACACCGTGAGGAGTGGAGGCCGGCGACCGCTACTGAGCCGGAGCCGCGCGGCGGTTGGAGGAGGGCGGGGCGGGGGCGGTGGTCTGGAGTTCAGCGGCCGCAGCCGCCTTGCTCTCTTCCTTTCCTTTCTAGCCCGACGTTCTCTTTTCACTTTTGCTTCGTTATGACAAGGAATCTGTGGGCTGTCGGAATTTCGACCGTGCCCACGGGTGACCATAAGCTAGCACTGACCCTTGCAATGTACCAGGTGCTCTTAGAGCATGACTAGTAGTGCCCCTAAATCCCTAAACCCTAAAAAATATCTGCTTTTTTACGGGTTGAAACGAAAAAAGCAAAGAATAGAACCCCTAAACCCCTAAGGATTGGAGGAGGGGTTGCCCTCCCAAGCAGTAAAAGTGAGGATTGGGGAGGCCAACCCCTCCTAACCCGCACCCCACTCTCTCCATGTGCGGGAGGGAAAATCCCACCCTCCCTCACCTCCCGCCCGCCATGGAGGCGCCCCCGCCCCCGGCCGCAGCCCCGCCCCCGCCCGCCGTCGCCCCGCCCGCCTCGGCCACGGCCGCGCAGGTGGCCGGGATGGTGGCCGCCACCCACGTAGCGTGAAAAGGCGTCGGGCAGGGCAACACCTCCTCGCCACGGCCGCCGTCCACCCCGCCCCGGCCGCCGCCTCCCTCGCCCCGGCCGCGCCCTCCGTCGCCCTGCCGAAGACGAAGGCGCGGCCGAAGAAGCCTTCCGCCGGCCTGAAGGGGGCCAAGGCCACCGTGGGAGGGGTCAAGACGAAAAGGAGCACCTCCCGGAGCAATCCTCCGCCCGCGCCCGCCCCGGCCGTCGCCCCTCCGCCCGTCGTGCACGAGGTGCTCGACGGAATGCCCACCCCGCCGACGTCATTCATGGATCTTCTCGAAGACGCGGAGGTGGTCCTTGGGGCTCCTCCGCTCGAACCCTTTGGGTTTGGTGATGACTTGGAGGAAGAAGGTGATGAGGAGGAGGAAGGGGAAGATGAGGAGGAGGTGGAGGAGGCGTTCGCCGCCGTTGCAAAACCCACCGTGTGCTCGACAAACTATAGCGAGGATGAAGACATTCTCTTGGTTCGTGCTTGGGCAGGTGTGAGATTGGATGCGAGCAGGTACCGATCAAACCGGTAAACGGTATTGGCGATGCATAGACGACGTCTATTGCAAGATCAAGCCAAGGACCGATGGGTTCGACGCTCGTAGTTACCGGTCGCTTCAAGGTCGGTGGGAGTTGATGAAGCCCCATTGTGATCGTTGGAGTGCGGCAATGAACCAAGTGATGGATGCACCGCCTAGTGGAACCATGGAGAGTGACTATGTGAGTACATATGTGTGTTCTCGCATTTATTTTGATTTTCTATGCTATTGTTTGTGTGTGTTTACCATGCTATTGGTGGGTTTGTAGGAGGAAATTGCCGACTTGAGGTACAAGGAGATGGCCGCTTCCAAGGGCAAGGCGTTCCCATTTAAGAATGTTTGGAAACTTCTCCAAACATATGACAAGTGGAAGTTGAGGGATCAAGGGACCACACCCAAGAAGTCGGCAATGCTTAATGGATGATAGCGATGAGGAGGCAAGGAACGAGCGCAAGCCCGAGGGAACCAAGAAGGCAAAGCTAAGGAAGGTGATGGAAGGAGAGGCATCAAGAATAAGAGAATCTCCACCGGCACCCTCCAAATGGCCCCCCAAAGGCCCAATGGGGGTCCGGACAAAAAAAAAACGCTGCAGCGGCACCCCCCAAAGGTGTCCACCTGCCAATTTTGTGTCCGGGCCCCCCATCCCACCCGCCATACTTGGGGGCCTGGCTGGGGGCGCCGGACATCCTCCGCTCACCCCTCCCGACAGTCAAACCCCGCCCGTGAGCGACACTCACCGGCCCTAAGGCAGTTTAAGGCACCATGCAGGAGGCCGGTGAGGCCGCGTTAATGGCGACGACGGGACGCGACTGCCCGGCCGGCGACTGGGCGGCGCTTCTCTATCCACACGCCACCCAATTACTCCGACGGGATGCTGTGGACTGTGGCCGCGACGTGTCGCCGCCATTTACTCCGACGGGACGCATGCTCCGGCGCGTGCACCGACGCGTCCCCGCCCTCCCACCGCTTCTCGCCCTCCCGCCGCTTCCCATGCCATTGTTTCCCTCCCAGAGAGCCGCCTATATAAGGCACCTCCCATCGCCTTTGCCGCACTCACTGCCATCGCCATTGCCGCACTCACTCCCATCGCCCTCATCGCACTCACACCCTCGCCGCACTCCAACTAAACACCCGAGATGATGCCGCGTCGGCTCCAGGCCTGCTGCAACTCGCCTCGGTACTGCCGACCCGCGGCCACGACGCGTGGCCACAGTGACGACGACATCGACAACGAGTTCCACTACGAGGAGGAGCCGGTGGAGCCGATGGAGCCTGAGCTGCCGCAGGAGGAGGCGGAGCCCGAGCAGCAGCCGCGTCCACTCTGGCCCGACCAGGTCGTCGCATACAACTCGTTCGCCATATGGCGCAACGAGGAGGCGTTCCGCCGGGTCCGCGCTGGCCTCGAGGATGTGGCGGCAGTGGCCGAGGCTTCCGCTGTTCGAGCATCCTTGGAGACCCATCAAAGGGAGGAGAAAGTCTGCGCCTTCATAGAGGCGGAGCGCCAGGTCTACCAGCAGCTCAACAAAAACGCGGCGTCCGATGAGCAGCAGGACCTCGTCGCGCGTTACGAGGGCGAGTCTGCGTCGATCATGGCCGCCCGGCGTGCTGCCCAGGAGGAGTTGAACGCCGTGCGGGCAAGCCGAGAGGCGATGCAGGCTGCCCAGAGCGACGTGGCCAACGCCCACTGCGCCCACATCGAGGATGCCTTCCGTCGGGCCCGCGAAGCTATGGCGATGGACGCGGAGGCGGTGCGACGGTTGGACCAGGCCGAGCCCGAACGACGCAAGGCTGCCCTGCGGAACGAGAGGCGCAACCGCCCTCCCTCGAAACAGGCGCAGTTGCACCGGATGCAGATGCAAGGCAGAGCGGAGCGGCGCTGGCTCGCTACGGTGGTGAACCCATCGCCAAGTGACCCATCGCCTTCGCCGAGAACGACGGCGAGGCTGACCCCTCCGACATGGCGGTCTACGACGACGACGAGGAGGACGACGACGAGGAGGACGAGGAGAAGGAGGACGTCTAGGATAGTGTTAGGCTAGTTTTAAGTTTTCCGCCGTAGTTTAAATTCAAATGTAATCGTATGAATGTTTTAAATCAAAGTTTCTAATCGCCTATAAGGTGTTTGTGTCAACGACGGCTAGATAGGGGGCTCAAATTGGAGTGTGCTGCTGTGGAGCACGCCCATCAAATTGGCGGACACATGTCCGACACCCTCCAAAGGAGGACCAATTGGGGGGTGTCGGACACGTATTTGATGGGTGCAGGTGGAGATTCTCTAAGAGAGAAGATGGAGCACATGATGAAGTCAAGGGAGGCATTGATAATGAAAACATTGGAGACAAAGCTTCTTATCAACGAGAAGAAGAAAGAGGTGAAGGTTGCACAAGTGCAAGCACGGCGTGAAGAGGCCATGCGCAAGGCAGAGTTGGAGGATAGGAATCAAGGTCAAAGAAGCAAAGACATGGAAAAAACTCATGGCGGGAGAGAAGGAGCACATGATGATGTCCAAGAAGGACATGGATGAAGACCAATTGGCGTGGTGGAAGGAGGTTAAGGAGGACATCGCGGAGAGGAAGAGGATATTCCTTGGTGTGTCCTCTACTCTTCAAGGTACCACTCCGATGAGTGGTGCTGGCGATGGCGGTGTGGAGGACTCCACCACCGGCGACAATGGAGGTGCTTGATGGACGTGGAAGTGGTCTAGGAGATGGCGCCGAGTTGCAATTTTTTGGTGATGGTGCCGATGAGAGGGGGAAGATGATGATTTTGTGATGTAAACTATTAAACCATGCATCAATGATTTCCATTTCCGTGTTTGTTTGAACGTTGTTTGTGTTTTCCTAGTTATAATTGTGATATGTCAAATGAGGTTGGGCTTGCGGCAAAGACTAGAACTCTATAACCCTTAAAACTTGTTTGAGGGTTGGGTTTGAGGGTTCTATTATTTGCCCCTGTTTTTCAACTCTTAAAACAGAAAAAAAAACCATTTTCAACCCTTAAACTGGTTTGAGGGTTTGAAGATTTAGGTACGCTATTCTCTTAGGGCATTTCCAGCCGGTCGCCCCCCCAGGTTTCAGTTCGGCGCTTTTTAGCGATAGCGCCGCCCCACACCAAAACCTGTGGGGGGGGGGGGCGATTTTACCAGCCGTTCGGCAACGCAAAAAAAAGAACGGCGATATTTTTTGAAAGTTCCTCTTCCCGCCCCAAAATAGAGCCCGAGTTCGGCGATCACATCAGCTATAGTTTGGGCAATCATATTACAAAAAACGCCACAGTTGGGCGATCAAATAGTCTCGATCGAAGCACAGTCAGGCGCGCGCGGCGTGGGCACAGTTGGGCGATCAGGAAGAGGCGTCGGCCGGTGTCGGAGCTGGCGCCGAGCTCGGCGCGGCATCCTCCAGGTCGACGACGGGAGATGCATCCTCCAGATCGACGGCGGGCGCGACATCCTTGTCGACGACGGGCGTGGAATCCTCCAGGTCGACGACAGGCTCGGCATCCTTGTCGACGACGGGCGCGGCTTCCTCCAGGTCGATGTGCGTGCTCGGCGGCACAATGGCGTAGATCGTGCCGTCCGACGTAGCCGGGGCTGGGACGATGTCGCTCAGGATGAGGTCGCACTGCGCCAGGAACCATGCTCTAACCTCGGGGGTCATCGCGGCTGGGTCACCCCTCGTGAGGAAGGCGAGGTCGTTGTTCCTCTTCTTCGCCGCGGTGCCAGTCCTGAGGAGGTCGATCTTGACCTGGGAGTTGGCCATGAGCGTCGCCCATCTCTGCTTGGCGATCTCCTCCCTTTTGTCGGCCTGGGTCTGGGCGTCGGCGTTGCAGGTCTCGATGGATGCCTGGAACTTTGCCGCTGCCGGCGCGCAGTCCCTCGCCAACTTGGCTTTCTTGTGGCCCACCGGCGGCCGCCCTTCGGACGCACAGGCAGCCACAACGTCGGGGACGTACTCCTTTCCCTTCCCGATCGACCAACGCACCTCCGCCCACTTCTCGCACCCCTCTATGACGACGAATACGTGGAGGAACTTGAAGTCGGAGCCCTCGTCGTTCTTGTACACCTCGAGCATCCGGACGAGCTCCATCTCGCGGTTGGCGCCGCTCTTCGGCCTCATCGCGACCTCCTCCTGGATGCCATGCCACTTGTTGCAGGCGGTCTGGATATTCGCCCAATGGTTCGCCATGGCCTTCTGGCCGCGGTCGGTGACGCATGAGGCGAAGTCGGGGTCGATCATCCGGCGCTTGTCGTACGCAGTCTTCACCCGCTTCCAATAGTTGTCGACGTGCTGGTTGACGCCGACGATCGGTCCATGCTGATCGTCTTCCACGCCTCAGTGAGGAGGACATCCTCCCTGTGCGTCCACTTGATGCGAGGCTCGACAGGGGACGAGGGCGCTGCCTTGGGTTCCTTGCGGGGACGTCCAGGACGACGACGTTGGCGGCGGACCTCCTCGGCCGGATATGCTCCGTCTGCGACATGCGTCTCGTCGATCTCGTCACCGCCGCCCTGCGCCTCCGTTGCCTGCGTGCCGCCAGAGCCGCCTTCGTCGTAGTCACCGCCGCCCTGCGCGAAAAACTCCCCGTTTTGCTCGAGGATACCTGGGCTCGCCGCCGCCGCCATCGAGCCGGCGACGATGATCTCATCCATGAAGCTGTTGTCCTGGGTCTGCAGCCCGGCCATCATCGCACGCCGGTGGGACGGTGAGGCTGCGTAGCCCGGCGAGGCGGCGTACATCATCGGCGGATGGTAGGGGAAGGTGAGGTTGGGGTTGAAACCGCCCAGGGGGTCACCTTCGACGAACCATGCAGGCGTCGGGTACGGCGACGGGCGCGGTGACGGCGATGGCGACTGCTTCCATCCGGCGAACATGGGGCCGAAGCCGGCCTTCCGCTTGGCAAGCGGCGCTGCGGATGCGACCGGAGTTGGTGGCTCATTCAGTGCCTCCTCCTCATCCTCCTCCTCCTCTTCCTCGACGGCGGCCTGTTCCTCGGCCTGCAGCTGCGCCATCAGCTGCCTCTGCCGCTGCGCCGTCTCCCTCCCCCGGCGTTTGACGTTGGCCGTTGCCAGGCGTGTCTTCTCGGCGATCCAGTCCTTGTTGGTCATGCCGGGCGGCTTATCTTTCGGCGCTCTCGGCTTGCGCGGCTTCTTGCCAAGCTCGGAGGTCGCGGGGATGGCAACGACGGCGGCGACGCGGGGTCCTGTGAATCGGGCGGGAGCCATGGCGACTAGATCTCGGGGGCGGGGGGAAATGGCAGGAATAGGGTGGGGGAGAGGTACATGTGGGAGGACAAGTGGAGGGAACCGCCGAAAAAATGGAGGAAAATCGTCTTCCGTCGCTGACAAGTCTGGCCCACGCACGCATTTTGTCCCCCAAGCCGAACCCAGCGCGCTGGGTTAGACGGCGCGAAACGGCGGAAAAACGACGGAAAGCGGCGGTAAACCGAGTCGGGGGGCGACTGGTGGCTTTTCGGCGCTAAAAAAAGCTGCCGGAGTCTCCGAGGACGGCTGGAAATGCCCTTTAGCGGAGGAACTGCAGCAACCGCCTGGCCCGCAACATATCACGATCATGATCATGATGGGCTGCCGCTCATGGTCGTCGGGTCCGTCTGTACACAAAATCGCCAGGTCCGCCTCGACTGTTCTGGAAGCCAGCCAGGAGCGACCGTCCCTAGGAAACGAGGTAACCCGCCGGGCCAATCTTAACCGGCAAGGCACGGACTCTTCTTATCTGCTCTCATAAATAGTTTTACCGGCGAACCCCAACCAAGCAGCATCCTGAACGCGCAGATTCCGATCGCCACAACTTCTCTCCCGATCCGCTCGTCGTTGTTCCCCGCTACGAGTTACCGGCGACTTCTCTTGCTCGTCGGTAGACAGCAGTCGTCGCTCCGCGAAGGTATCGATTCCGCTCCCTGCCCCGCCCCAATCTGTTTCGATTCGATCGTGGTCGCTTGGTTCTGCTGAAATCTGGGTGGCGTTCATGCCGTGGTTGCGATCTAGGGCTCGTGTGCGGCCTGCTGGTGGTGGTTTGTCCTAAGATTACGAGAGCAGGTTCACGGTACGGTACCCTTGTGCTGATGTGCCAATTCGTGATTAGGCCTGGTCCTGCCAGATTGCAACTTTTGATCAATTTCAATGATATAGTTGCAAAGGTGAAATTGGAGTTTTTATATATTCTCCGCACGATTCTTGATTGGTAACCGGATATAATTTTCAGTGTTAGCAAATTAGTTGTTTGACGGCTCTGTGCATTGTAATTCTCTGAACTTTTAATATGTTGTGTCTTTTGGTGTTTAATTTATCTAAGAAGATAAGAAGATATGAAATAGATAGTTCCTGTTTCGATCATATGTTGGTCAGTGTACATCGTTGTGAATCTAATTTTTGAAGTCAAACTCTGATGCAAAGGCTGGCTTGTGCGGGTTAATAGTCAAAATCTTTGAGGAAAAATCAGTACTGAAACTAATTTGATCAGCAAGAAGGAAATAACCACGAGACAGCATTAGCATTGGTCTTCTCTGAATCTTGCTTTCCCTAAAAAAAATCATTGTGTACACATCAAGTTTTAGTTGAGGATTGCAAGTCTGATTGTAGATATACTTGTTCTTATCAATTAAACAGGTTGAGGAATCCAATTAAAATATCCACATATATGATCAAATCCAACCAAAATATCCTTGGCTTCTTTACATAGATTTTACCCTTGAATTTTTTAAGATTTCGTTCAGTGTAGAAAATTTTAATTTGTAGTTTTCCAACCCTGGGTCCCTAATCATAGTACAACTGCATCGATACATATTTTCTGTTTCAGATGTAAAGCTATGTATGTTTTGTGTTGGTTTATCCGAATTGTCTTTGAGATGTGTAGTTACAGCTATTTGACACATTCATGTATTTGTATGAAACAGATGCAGATATTTGTGAAAACCCTGACCGGCAAAACTATAACTCTTGAGGTTGAGAGTTCCGATACCATCGACAATGTTAAAGCCAAGATTCAGGACAAGGAGGGTATTCCCCCGGACCAACAGAGGCTCATATTTGCTGGAAAGCAGCTAGAAGATGGCAGGACATTGGCCGATTACAACATCCAAAAGGAGTCTACCCTCCACCTTGTTCTGCGCCTGAGAGGTGGGATGCAGATCTTTGTGAAAACTCTTACTGGCAAGACCATAACTCTGGAGGTTGAGAGCTCTGACACCATTGACAATGTCAAAGCAAAGATCCAGGATAAGGAGGGCATCCCACCAGACCAGCAGAGACTTATCTTTGCTGGGAAACAGCTTGAAGATGGGCGCACCTTAGCTGATTACAACATACAGAAGGAATCTACTCTCCACCTTGTTCTTCGTTTGAGGGGTGGGATGCAGATTTTTGTGAAGACCCTTACTGGAAAGACCATAACCCTGGAGGTCGAGAGCTCTGACACCATTGACAATGTCAAGGCGAAAATCCAGGACAAGGAGGGTATCCCTCCTGATCAGCAGAGGCTTATCTTTGCTGGAAAGCAGCTTGAAGATGGGCGCACTTTGGCTGATTACAACATCCAGAAGGAGTCTACCCTTCACCTAGTTCTGCGCCTCCGAGGTGGGATGCAGATCTTTGTTAAGACGCTAACCGGGAAGACCATCACACTTGAAGTTGAGAGCTCTGACACCATTGATAACGTGAAGGCCAAGATCCAGGATAAGGAGGGTATCCCTCCTGACCAGCAGAGACTTATCTTTGCTGGAAAGCAGCTTGAGGATGGGCGCACATTGGCTGATTACAATATCCAGAAGGAGTCTACTCTTCACTTGGTCCTGCGCCTTCGTGGTGGGATGCAGATTTTTGTCAAGACATTGACTGGAAAGACCATCACACTAGAAGTCGAGAGCTCTGATACGATAGACAATGTCAAAGCCAAGATCCAGGACAAGGAGGGCATCCCGCCTGATCAGCAGCGACTAATCTTTGCTGGGAAGCAGTTGGAAGATGGGCGCACGCTGGCTGATTACAACATCCAGAAGGAATCGACCCTTCATCTAGTCCTGCGCCTCCGTGGAGGAATGCAGATCTTTGTCAAGACGCTAACTGGCAAGACCATCACGCTTGAGGTGGAGAGCTCTGACACTATTGACAATGTGAAGGCCAAGATCCAGGACAAGGAGGGAATTCCTCCAGATCAGCAGAGGCTTATCTTCGCTGGGAAGCAGCTGGAGGATGGGCGTACCTTGGCGGATTATAACATCCAAAAGGAATCCACTCTTCACCTTGTCCTTCGTCTCCGTGGTGGTGTTGCTAATGTAGTTTGATATCTCTATCAAGTCCAGAAGCATGTTTGCTCTTTCCAGATTGTGATCTCCTTTGTGCATGGTTCAGTTGTACCCATCTTGAGCTTGTTGTGCTACTCGTGGAGTCGTTCCTGTAGTAGTATGTTTTAAGCTGTGAAACTTTCGCTACTTGTTCTGCCGTAACTCCTAAACTATATTCTTATATGCTTTGCTGTTCGTACGTGTTCTATTTGTCTGTCCACGCTAACTGAGCTTGCTATAATGGCTTGTCTGTGCAACGTTTGGTCCAATGTTCTGTAGTTCTAGGCTTCAGTAATGCCGGTGTATCCATTGCCCACAAATCAGAAGCACTAGAACACCATTGATCTCTTGGTTCATTTGCATTGCGTTAGGCGGCCTCAGCCCTTAAACTTGCTTTGTTTCTTTGCTGTTTCGATTTGAAGACCTGTCCTTTAATAATTAAGCCTTGTGCTTCTCTGTTGCATGTTGTAAACTTCATGTTAGCTTTGTTTCCTGTTTCTTTTGTAAACAAGCTGGCAGTTTCTTTAACGGCTCGTTTGGCTCCCATCATTTTGGGGCCAAATATGTGGAATTCATTCGATAATTCCATGCTAGACCTGTTTGGTTGTCACGAAATTGTACACGTCATTTCATTTGGAATCACAGCAAAATATCCTATTGTATGTTATGTCAAATCCTATCCGGAACCCTGCCAACATTTTATTTCTGCCGAATAAAATGAAATGATTTGTGTCAAACGAGCTCTAATAGAAATCCGACACCTACTTCTAATAGGCCAAAATGGGTGGGTAGTCCTATGCATTGTACATGGTTTACTTGAGGATGGTCAAAAAATACTCCTTGAGTCGTTCTAAACTTGGAATTTCCCCCCTGTATTCTGCTTTTACTAATTTGAATAGCTTGGCGTCTTTCATGTTTATGTACGTTTCATAGCTTAGCATCTTTCACAGAAAGAAAAATGAGGTTGCGGGGAAAGAAGCCCTGGACGTTTTCTTAAGATATAGTGCGTACACACTGAGTTGCAACTTGCAAGCACGAGCACTCCAACTCGGGCGGGCTGGGGAGTATCAGCGCTGCCGAGCCACTGGGCTATGCCTCTGTCCACGCATCTTTAACAGAAAACATCCTGTTTATGTACTTTTCATAGCATTCAGTATGAAATCGTGCATCTACCTTTCTTGGTTGCAATTCAGCATGAAAGCGTGCACATTAATATACATAAGGAAATTAATCCGCAGTCCGCACGACCGATTGGCGTGTACATTATTCTCCGTAGGAAAATTAACCCATACAACCATTTCGAAAGGAACACATAGTAAGAACATTCCTTTTGCTGGATGTACAACCGTGTGGTGGCTGCAGTGTTAGAAAGGTCCAAACTAATAATACTGTACTGTATTTCTACGAATTTATGACACTGAATGTGATCTGTAGTGATTGGGTAGAAGATAGATTTTCCACGCTCGAGTGTGGATTGTTGAATTGAAAGGCTAAGATTGGACTAAGAATTTATGTCAATCTCATCTTTGATCGTTAAATGTTAAATTCACTCTTATATTATCATGGCACGGTTGTGATTGTGAAGGATGACATAAGCTCCTGATCAGCAAGATCGCTGAGTTCAGTTACCTGAACTATTACTGTCCTTGAGTATTGCTAGTTCAGTTACTTCCTCCATTTCAAAATAATTGTCATTGAGATGTATTTGCGTGCTAGATACAACCATTTCAACGATAATTATTTCGAGACGGAGGGAGTACATGAACTTCTTACTGCATGCTGAAGCTTTCCTCTTCTTCTTTCCTGAAAAATTAGCTATTGTGTTTCCATATCCTAGTTCCTGAAGATCCGAAAGATGCATATTCTTCCTTTTTTCTCAATTTGTCTGTCATATTTATTGTTTCAGAAAATAAATACGACAGACAAATTACAAAGTTCATACAAGGTTGCGTTGAACAATTACCTGCGGCGACTTGACGGTGTATACGCTTGCGCCTAAAGCCAGCTTATAACCTCGAGGACATCTTTGATAACCCGAGGTTGGATTTTTATTTTGATCATGACTACAACCTCTATTGTTGTGTGCCTCCTCGTGGCATTGACCACAATGGTTAGTCTATCGAGGCTCCACAAAATGTTTCTTGCTCCATTTCCACTTGTACCCACCACCAAGTTGATCCATGTCATTCAGAACAATCTTGTCTTGTGTCTATCCTTAAAGCCCACCAAAAGTTCTAAGGCATGATAATACGACCGATTGGATCTGTCAAATGCTAAAATCTGGCCACACATATAGCTAGGACCATATGCAACAGAGAAAATTACAAAAAAACCACCATAATTGTGTTGCGAATCAAAAAAACCACCAGCTTTGCGTAACACCGCGTTAACGAAGATTATGAAAGGTGGGGCCCGCTGCCAGGGCCACGTGGCAAGTTTCGTCGGTAACGACTAGACGGCCGTTAATGGCATGTGCCTTGCCCTAATGTAGGCAGACATAGTGTTCTCACTCTCTCCTTCTGTGTTCTTTCTGACCGGACCCGATGGCGGCGGAGATACCCTCTATCGGCTCGTCGGGCGGCCTTGGCGGCGGCAACGTCGGATCTTCTGAATACATGTGGAATAAGTGATTTGCTCTAGACGAACCCGGTACATCTTTCAGGATAGGTTGGGTTCTGTTCAAATGAAACGGTTTAGCAAACAAAGACATAATATAGCTGAAATTTACTAATCAACCGAGGAAACTTGAGGGATTTTACCCTGGGTGGATGGAAAAATCCGTGGCAATATTGACACCAGAGGCATCCGAAGATAGGAGAAATCCCCAGGTACCCTCTGTTCCAGCTAAGGGAATCTGTAGGCCTAGTCGATTGCAGGCGAACCCATCAAGGAGAAGGCAGTAAGGACAAAAAAACAAGACCTACCAGGACTAGCCCTTGATGGTATTTTTTCATAGAAGGCACGCTCCCTCGTGAAAATCCCCAAAATTCAGCCCCTACGGGACTTGAACTCGGGTCGCTAGGCTGGCCACTGCCCACCTAACCGCTGGGCTACTGCCCGTTCTCAAGGCAGTAAGGACATACCATCAGAGATCTGGAACTCCGGGTTCCCCTCTTCTTCGAAGTGCTCTGCTCTACCTCATGCATTTTCTTCAAAGGTTAAAATGGGCTCTAATGATTTGATAGGCGAGATAGGGGCACCTTTGGAACGGCAGACGGGTCCTTCTTTGCCCTTTTGTCGGGTCCTCTCGCTCCACAACAGTCTCGAAGCCGACCCTCGATCTTTCGGGTTGGAGTTCCCTATGTTCTCCCGCGAAGAACCAGCGTCAATATATTTGTTATGGAGACAGCCATGGAAGTCAAGTCCATCCACCTCTTCATCTTTTGTTTCCTCTTCAGAAGGACTTGGAGTCAAGTTCATCCACCTCTTCATCTTCGGCGTTGCTAATGGGTAGCACTAATCGACTGCGATAAGAGCTATATGAATCTGGAAGTTTCTCAACACATGAGAAATAATAGTAATTAGAGCTAGGTCTAATTCGGAGAGGACACCTCAAAACCCAATTAAAAGAAGCTCTAATCCAATTAGAGGGATCTAATTAGACACTCTAATTCTACTACAGAGAGAGAGAGGCTCGAGAGACAATTGTGCTCAATGTTATGTTTTGCCTCAAGACTTGGGGTCATTTTTATAGTTGGAGGGAAGGGGGAACATACCAAAGTGGGGAGGAGTCCTACTCCAGCTAGGGGGGTTTGGCCGCACCACGGAGGTGGCCGCACCCCCTCTCCTAGTGAAAATCGGATTGGACTCCCTCTTGAGAGTCCAACTCCTCCTCTTCCCCCTTTTCACTTTCCCTTTCTTTTTCTTTTTACCCTTCAAATAAATTTAGGAAAAACACTGAAAGGTTCTAGGTGACATGATTGGAGGCCCTGAGGCCCACTTGCCAGCACCACTTGGGGCGAATTTTCCCCCCTCCGACACTCCCCCTTCTCGATTTTTGCCCGAAACTCTTCCAGAACTTTATGAACCGTATAGATAAAATCATCGACCTTATCTACATATGTTAGAAACATATTTCTAACATCCCGTTTCCTCCTATCAGGAACCATGAACCACATCTCCTGATAGATGAAATCCATAACATCAAGAACCTTGCCCTTTCCCTGTTGCTTGAATGACAAAGCTAGAAGATCAAACACATAGCCATGAACCCAATCCTAGTTACCCACACGGGGTGCAATAGTCTCTCTATAGATGCAGTGCATGACCTCAAAATTGGGCACAAGATCTTCAGTTTTCCCACAAATGCCTCCCTCCATAGTGACATCATGTTATAACCAAGAACATCGGCGGATCTAGAGAGGCAGGGGCAGGGAGGAGAAAGGAAAGAAAACTTCCCTTCGCCCATACCCCTGCGATGTGAGGGTGGAGGAAGTTCCGCACTCCCTGTAGTACCGCGGTGGAAGGGCCAGTACTACCGGGTCTGCGGAGAAGCTGAAACTTCCGCAAGTCCGGTACTACCGCCCTTTCACCCGGTAGTACCGGGTGCCAAGCCAGAAAAAGGCCAAAAGGAGTGGAAAAGGATCATGAACTTGTGCAGGAATTATGGAATGGATTTTTACGGGATGAGAGTACGGTCCTAGGTTAGAGGAAGTAACTGTTGTAAGTATAGGGGAATATGCACCCAATTTTGCAGGATTGAAAGAGAAGATCCAAAAATGTGCGTTCTTCCAAAATAGACATATAAATGACCTATATTGTCAAGATAAGCAAATGAAGATCAAATGAGAGCCAACTCCTCACCTGAGGAGGTCGGCGGCCGTAGCCACCATGTTTGAGTGTGTGCCTTGGCACCGCGAAGATATATCTTAGGCCCAAAAGCACTGCTCAACATTGAAGCACAATAAGTCACAAAATGACTAGATATGCATAAAAGCTTAGTTTTCGCATAATAAGAGGAGTGTTTACTCATGAAATGAGTTACACTCCCCCTATGTCCATGCCTACATCCAAACCAAACTAACATATAGAATGGAGGTACTTATGCAAGGTATCAAGTGAAATTAGACGAATCGATGACATTTAGTTCATTCCTCAAACCCCAAAATCTTGGTTCATCAAGGGCCTTCGTGAAGATGTTGGCAAGTTGATCCTTGGTGAACACATAAGAGAGATCAATATCACTCTTCTCAACATGATCCCGGATAAAATGACGGTGAATCTCAATATGCTTCGTCTTGGAGTGAAGAACGGGGTTGTAGGCGATCTGGATAGCACTTTCATTGTCATATAGAAGAGACACTTTGTAAAAATTGACAGTGTAACCACTTAAAGTTTGCTCCATCTATACCAATTGAGAACAAAAACTTGACGCGGAGATGTACTCGGCCTTAGTGGTGGAGAGAGCTATGAAATTTTGCTTCTTGGAAGACCAACACACCAAGGAACGACCAAGAAATTGCCAATCCCCGGATGTGGACTTCCTATCCGTCTTCTCTCCCGCATAATCCGCATCCGAATACCCAATGAGCTGAAAGGTTGAACCTTTGGGATACCAAAGACCAAATTTTGGGGTATGGACTAAATATCGAAAGATTCGTTTAATCTATTCAAAATGACTTTGCCTCGGAGAGGCTTGAAACCTTGCACACTTACCAACACTATACATGATATCTGGTCTAAATGCACAAAGGTAAAGCAAGGAGCCAATCATGGAGATGTATAGCTTTTGATCTACCTCTTTACCATCCGGATCGGGTTTCAAGTCAAGGGTTGTGGACATTGGAGTCTTCATAGGCTTGGCATCATGCATATTGAACCGCTTGAGCATGTCTTGGGTATATTTAGCTTGATTGGTGAAGGTTCCTTCGGGATATTGCTTGATCTCAAAACCAAGGAAATACTCCAAGTCTCCCATCATGGAAATCTCAAACCTATCGGTTGTAAGCTTGCAAAACCCTTCATTGAACTTGGTTAGTAGACTCAAAAATGATGTCATCCACATATAGTTGGCATATGAACAAATCACCTCCTACCATCTTGGTAAAGAGAGGGTGAGATCGACTAAACCAACATTAAACCCACGATCTACTAGAAACTCTTTAAGTTGCTCGTACCACACACATGGAGCTTATTTAAGTCCATATAGCGCCTTATCAAGCTTTTAGACGTGATCGGGGTGGTTGGGATCTTCAAAACCTGGAGGTTACTTACATATACTAACTCATTAACGAGACCATTTAGGAAAGCACTTTTAACATCCATTTGTTGTAACTTGAAATTATGATGAGATGCATATGCAAGCAAGATACAAATGGATTCAAGACGAGCTACGGGGGCAAAGGTTTCACCGAAATCAACACCTTCGACTTGAGAAAACCCTTGAGCCACCAATCTTGCCTTGTTAGGAATGATGATGTGATCTTTCTCTTGCTTGTTATTGAACACCCACTTGGTGCGAATAACATTCTTGCAATCCTTTGGTATTGTCACTAACTTCCACACCTTGTTGCCCTCGAAGTTGTTGAGTTCATCATACATGGCTTCAAGCCAATCTTGATCTTCGAGGGATGCATACACTTTCTTGGGATCAATGAAAGAAACAAAAACATGAGCTTTGCTAAAATCCTCCAATTGCCTTCTAGTGACAAACCTTCCTCGAACTTGACCAAGAATCTTGTCCTCTATGTGACCCGCACTCTCAAGACTTTCTAGCCTCCTCTACGAGCTAGCATATCCTCCAAAGATTCCTTGGAAATAGCTTGAGAATCACCTTCTTCATCAGAGTCATGTCCATCTTGAAATTGGCCTTGATCATCAATGGGTGAAGGATCACCACTTGGTTGAGCTCTCTCAACAATGGGAGGATCTTGTACTTGGCCTTGTTCATTAGCTTTAAGGTTGGTGAATCTTCTTGGATAGCTTGTGAATAAATGGGTGTAGTCAATGACCCCACATGAGTAGAGCATAGTCCTTCTCCCTCCGCCAAAAGGTGCCCCTCAATGGGGATTATTTCACCAATCACCATTCTTCTTATGACGATGGGAGGAATCGCATTTCCTACAACACCATGATCTATGCGCCCCCTTGGGAGTCATTATACTCATCAAACACCGCATCTATAGCTTCTTCAACTTGTCCCGTGGACTTCTTGTAGACTCTATATGCGTGAGAATTCGTGGCATATCCAACAAAGATACCCTCATAAGACTTGGTCTCAAATTTTGACAAATGTTTACCTTTCTTATGAATGAAGCATTTGCAACCAAAGACCTTGAATTAAGAAACATCCGGCTTCTTGCCCGTGAGAATCTCATAGGGAGTGTTGTTCAAGTTCTTGCGAAGATACAACCGGTTGCTAGCATGACAAGCGGTGGAGACGGCTTCGGCCCAAAAATTATAAGGAGAAGAGAACTCCGCAATCATTGTTCTTGCTGCATCCATAAGTGTACGGTTCTATCTCTCTGATACACCATTTTGTTGAGGGGTATAGGGAGTAGAATATTGATGAGAAATCACCTTTTCACTAAGAAAACCCTCCACGGTGTAGTTCTTGAACTCGGAACCATTATCACTTCGAATGTCAATGATGCTTGCATTATGTTGGCGCACAACCAAAGTGATACACTCAATGAATCTCTTTTGAGTCCCACTCTTTCTCCTGAAGAAATACACCCAACAATATCTTGAATAATTATACACAATCACCAAGCAATACTTATTTCCTCCAAGACTATCATAAGATAGTAGACCAAAGAGGTCCAAATGAATGAGCTCGAGAATTCTCCATGTTGCTTTCTAAGCAGGCAAGAGCTACACACACGATCTTTGGAAAACTTAGCATTGGTTAGTCCTAAAACGTGATTACCACTTTGAAGGTCATGCAACGTCCTCATATTGGTGTGGGCTAACCGGCAATGCGAAAGCCAACCCACATCAACTTTAGCCATTAGGCATATCGCAACACACGTGTTTCCTTTAGAAAGTCCACTACATACATGTCGTTCTCGACATGCCCAACAAAAGATACTTCAAGAGTCGTTTCCCAACTGACAATCACGTTCTCGCTATTAAAGAAAGAGGTAAAGCCAAAATTTGCAAGTTGAAGAACCGACATAAGATTATAGCCAAGGGACTCAACAAGGAGGACATTATCAATTGATAAATCATTCAAGATAGCCACCTTGCCTCATCCCAATACCTTTTGCTCGCAGTTATCACCAATAGTGACGCAATTGAGATATGGTGAAGGAGGGTTAAGATCACTCATTGTGTCTTTGCTTCCGGTCATATGTTGGGATGCACCACTATCCATCGTCCATTTACCCGACCCGGAAGCACTTCCTTACAAGAGGTCAATTTCTTGATTTATGTACCCATCCTTCAATGGGTCCTCTTTTGTTAGAAACAAGGGTCTTAGGAACCCAAATAGTCCAATGATAATCATCACCATAAGAACTACCAACATATTTAGCATAAACATGACCACCTATAGATTTAATAAGAACATAGTAGGGGTTATATTTTACGGCAAAGTCTGTGAGTGGTGCTCCCCCTAGAGGTCTCACCACCCACAATGGTGTTGGTCTCCTTCTCCTTGATCACCTCTCCTTCTTTCACAAAGGTAATATTTTGCGAAGGAGAAGTGACCTTCTTCTTCTTCTTGTTGTTGTTCTTCTTCTTATTTGACTTAGCAATAAAGCCAAGTCCCTCCTTTCCACTAGTATCTCTTTGATAGTTTATAACATCATTGATAATTTTCTCACCACCTACTGTTAGTTATAGTGCAAGAGTTGCTAGATGAGATAACAATACCATTTCCGGAAGAAGGTACAACTTGCTTATTAGAGCATTGAGCTAGAAGTTTATCACGAGACTTGGTAAGTTTGTCATGACTTTCTTTAAGAGACATGCACTCTTTTTCTAGTTTTTCATGACTATCAACAAGTCTATCATGGGCAATTCCTTGCTCAATCTTTTCATTTTCACGAGTTTTCGCAAGAGTAAGAAATGGTTCACTATCCTTCCTAAGCTTAGAAACACAATAGTATTGGAGGTGGAAGAAATTACCGAAGTGGCTTTTTCCATGAGACATGTAGGTCAGAGAGGCGCACTCTCATTGGGGGATTAAAATAGAGGGACAGATGAAGAGGAAGAGGTATCTATGGCTACATGGGCCACGCCTACCACTTCATCTTCTCCTTCATCTCCAAAGATGTAAGTTTCCAATACGGACCCTTCTTGAACATATAGAGCCCTTGGGACTCTTCTAGCAAAGTTCATATTTTGTGGAGCTTTGGTCTTGTCTTTGCGAACAAGCTTGCCTTCATTCTCTTCTCCTGGATCAAAAGGACACTCTAACGAAGTGATTTGCACTTCCACAATTATACCATGCCCTAGGCCTCTCCCCCTTCTTCTTATAGTTCTTGTTTCTTGTGGGTCTAGGAGCACCGGCCTTATGAGCTTCCCATCTCTTCCAATAGCCATGTATATAAAGAGCAATGCATTTGTGAGAACCCTTGTATGTCTCTTCATAGTCCTCCTCATAATCATCACACTCCTCAACCTATTCTACTCGAGCAACTGCTTTTGACTTCAATGCTAGGTTGGGAGACTTTCCCATTCCTCTTGAGTGGGCTAGAGCACCATCGACACTCTTGTGAGATAGAGATATGACAATCAACTCACTAAGAACGCCAATGTAATTGAGATAATTATAGTCCGCCCTCGTACGAATGCTAGTGGTGAGATTCTTCTCAAAAGGATTGATGGCCTTAACAAACTTCCTCTTGATCCACTCATCGGCGATCTCCTCTTTTCTGAAATCCCTCAATTGGTTGGCGAGGGTGACAGTTCTTCTATAGAACTCTTCGAGAGTCTCATCCTCTTGCATGATAAAGTTTTCGGCCTTGTCAAGAGCAACATCATACTTAGAGGATTGGATGCTTTCATTTCCTTGAAACAAGGTGCCAAGGCTATCCCAAGCCTCCTTAGTGGTATTGCATCCTCGGATATGAGTGAGATGTTCTCATGGGAGATCCTTTTGAATTAAGTCGAGGGAGGTATTGGTGAGTTGAGACTCAATGTCCTCTCTTGGAGTCAAATTTCTTGCATCATGAGAACAGAATCCATGAACCACACTTCTCCACAAGGCGGTGCATGAACCGGAAATGTGAGACTCCATTTCAAACTTACAAGAGGAAAATTCATTAGTGTTAAGCATGGGAGGAAGTCCAACATTTAAAATGTGTGGCATTGAAACAATGGGATGGATAGTGTCATAGTTGGGAGGTGGTGGAACTCTTGAGTTAATCCCCGACCCATTAGCCGATTGAGACTTGGAGCCTATGGATTTCTTCCCAACCTTGGCCTTTTTCGCGGCTTTCGTCTTGGCTTTGGAAATGTTAGCTTCCATTTTGGCAATGTCCGGAATAGATTCATCTTCCGAACTTACCTCATCAGAAAGGTAGGGAGGTTCCTCGGCCCCCTCAGGTTTACACATCATGACCGCCAACATCTTCTTTATGCTAGAGACCTCCTAACCAACACTAGAGCTAACCTTAGACAACTCGGTTTGGATGGTTCAAACCGTCACATATAGGTTAGCTATAGTGTTGGCCGTTTTGGAGATCTCCTACTTAGAAGACTCGGGGTCATCTCCATTGACAATAATACTTGATGGCTGACGTTGGTAAACCCCAAGAGAAAGGTTGTGAAGAGTGCAACGGAAAGTTTTCCCTCAGAAAAGAAACCAAGTTTGAATCGATCAGTAGGAGGAAAAGCAACTTCTGAAGGTTGATGCAGTTGATGTGGTAGGGCGCACTACCGGTTCAGCAGCAACGTGGAACCTACACATCACAATCAATTCACTTTGCCCCAACGAAGCAGCGAGGTTGTCAATCTCACCGGTTTTGCTGAACACAAAGAGGTTAAACGTACGGTATGGAAAACAATATGAGAACAATATGAAAACAACAGTAGCAGTGTGAAAACAGTGGAAGCAGTGTGAAAACAGGAATTGCAGTGGTTGTATTATCAATATGAGAAAATGGACCGGGGTCCACAGTTCACTAGAGGTGTCTCTCCATAAAAGATAGCTAACATGCGTTATAAACAAATTATAGCTGGGCAATTGATAGATAATGAAACATGCATGACATGATGATTACTATGAGATTCATGCGTGCATTACAACAAGATACATAGACCGTCATTCAACTGCATCTATGACTAATAATCCACCCTCCGAATATCATCCGAACAAACGTTGGGTATTAATATGCAAGCAACAGATAATCGCAGTAAGCAAAGTGTGGAATGTAAACATCGTTTTTTTCTCCCTAATGGCAACAACACATCCTCCATCCGTCACGTTTTTGTCACTCAAGCACAGATGCAAAGGAGGCATGAACCCACCATCGATCATAAATACTCCCTCTTGGAGTCACCAGTATCTACTTGGTCAGAGCATCTACTAACAATGGAGAGCATGCAAGATCATAAATAACATACACATGAAGACAACATGATAGATTGATAATCAAGAGATATAGCATTCAATAATCATCGGATCCCAGCAAACACAACATGTAGCATTACAATAAGATGATCTCGATCATGTAGGGTAGCTCACGAGATCTAAACATGAGGCATAGAGGATAGAACAACCATCTAGCTACTTCTATGGACCCATAGTCCAAGGATGAACTACTCACGCATCCCTCTGGAGGCGGGCATGGCGGTGTAGAGCCCTCCGATGACGATTTTCCCTCCCGACAGGGTGCCGGGGAGAACTCCAGAACTGTAACATCCCAAGTATGAAAAACACCATTAGAATGTTTGATTCTTGTTAATTTATGTTTTGCATCATGTCATCATAAGCTTTGCATTTGTTTTCCCTTGTTTTTCCATTTGAATTTCAAACCAAATTTCAAAATCCTTGTTCATACTTGTTCTGTTACAATTTTTCAAACGAAATATTCAAATCAAAACATCAAATTGTTTCCAATGAACTTGAAAGTTCAAACTATTTAAATTGCTTCGTTTCAATAATTCAATTAATCCCAAATTCACTCAAATTCACTTGAATTTCCAAACAGCAACCAAACTTTAAATTTTTGAAAAACAAAAAGTGGCATAGATGGGCTTTGGTAATAAATAACCTATAAAAATTTATCCCCAAATTTTTCAATCACAAAAACCCTTCCATTTCTCTTCTTTCTTTCCTTTTTCTTTTCTGCAAAAAAAAAACAGAATCAGAAAAACAGAAAAACAAAAAAAAAACAGAGAGAAGGGGGCAGGCCAGCCAAGTGGGCTGAGCCCACCAGCCCAGGCCCAGCCCCCCACGGCCTACGTACCCCCCTTCCCTTACCTCTGTACGGAAGCTCCTCGGAGCTGCCCACTTCGACAGGCAGAGGAGGGAACGGCCAGCAGCGCCTCCTCCTCCTCCTTATATCCATGCCCGAGGGCTCCTTCCCCTGCCCTAGACCTCCTCCTCTCTTTCTCTCTAACGCCGCCGCAGTTTCCTCCCTCCTCCCACCTCTGCTCTCTCTCTCTGCACCTCCACCCCACACCACCGCACCCGATTCCGGCGATCGCCGCCGAGATGGTCACCTCCTGGCCTGGTTAGCCGCGGGAATCGTCTCCCCGCTACTCCCTCTCCCTCCTCGCTTCATCGCCAGGGGCTGGGAGGCCTTGGTTCATCGCCACCGTCCCTGTCCACGTCGCCGTCGTCCACCTCCACCGCACCGATCACCTCCTCCTCCTTCCCTCCCCGGTGAGCACTTCCCCCTCCTTTTCCCCTCTCTGCTTCCTCGTTTCAACCGTGCGCACAGCACGCATCCCTGCACACGCCACGGGCAAGCAGCAGCGCAATGCAGCGGCTCGTCGCCGGCGTCCACCGTGCGCAGCTGACAGCAAGTTCAGAAACTGAACTTTGACAGTTTCAGTTAGCGGCCCGCATCTGAACCTCAAAACCCCGCGCGCCCCTCTACTGACAAAAACGATTCAGCAACGCAGTGGCACAACGCGCTGCACACACGCCCGCGGCGCGGGTTCGATTCCTCCCCGCAGCGATTAAATCCCACCCTTTTTGGCACTCTGCCACGCGCGCGAGAGGGTGGCCCACCTGTCTGTGGCTCTGCGAGCCCAGTCAGCACCCACCCGCAGCCACGCAGGCGCCAACTGGGCACTGGCCCACTGCCAGTGACCCAGGGGCTGCTCTGGATGCGTAGAAAAACTCCAGGGACCTATTCTGTAATTCTTTTTCGCACCTAGGCCCCTGTAACAAGTTTAATACTTTTAAATTCACAAAATAGCCCCCAATTTTCAAATGCAAATAACTTTTGTATTTCAAATCCAAATAAAATAAATAAAATATGTTTTCTGTACCAAATTTAATTCTCTACATGTTTAAACCATTTGTTTACTGTTTTGAACATTTCAAATGTTTTCAAAATTCAAATTCAAACAACTCATTTCAAATTTGGTCAAATTCATAACTAATTCAAATTTAATTCAAATGGCCCATATAAAATATGTTTTCCATGCAAAATTGAACCACCTTTTCAAATATAAACTTTGTTTCCTGTTTTGCATAATTAAAATTGGTTAAATAATTTAAACCTTGTTTAAATCATTTAAAATTGCTAAATTCATAACTTGGTCAAATTAAATTCTTTTTGAACATATAAAATATGTTTTCAAACCAGAAAAGTATAAATTTTCCAAATATGAATTTTATTTAATGTTTTGAACAAATAAAAATTCAAATAATTTCATACTTGAATTAAATTCATTTAAATCTTGTTTAAACTTGTTTAATTCATAATTAATTCATTATAAATCCTTTGTCAACAAATGAAACATGTATTCCACCTAAAATTTTGTGTTCTATCCAAATATGAATTTTGTTATCTATTTTGAAAATTTAAAATTGGTGAAAACATCAAATGCTTGTGTAACTCATCTAAGAAGCCAAGTTTCATAACTTTATAAATAAAATTCCAAACTTGGTAAACAATATTTCAAATTGAAGCTATTGTTGTTTTCTTATTGTTTTTCCTCATCCATGCATTATTCTAAACAACTTTCACATGATGGTTAGTTGTAGATAATTTAATCCAACCTTAATTCATGGGCTTTCCATATGCAATCCAAATTGCATATGGGCCCATTTAATTATGTTACCATGTCTACTAGCTTATCTTTGATGCATCAATTAAATTGTCATGCAATATTCCATGTTTGTGCACTATGCCATGTTATTGATTGTTTGTCTCTCTGCGTTGTTCGTTTGCTTCTTCTCGAATAGACGACGACGTTGAGACAGACGAGGTTTACGACACTACTTCTGAGGAGTTAGCCCAGTACCAGGCTACTGAGTTTGCAGGCAAGTATTCACTCACATGAACCATTGTGTCCCTTCCACACTGGATATCGATACTTTCCGTTGTCTATCCTGCTAGCCTTAAGATTCATTGCTTCTGTTCCGATCCTATCA